>OW443296.2:1224999-2429999 GCA_937001585.2 Brachylomia viminalis
TAGGTAATTGGGTACCTACCTATACCTTTCATTTTTCTGCATATTGGTCTGTAAGATCCTTGCAATAAAGTTGCTATTTGCTTGCTGTCAGAGCTAAAATAACAGACTGAAAGGACCGTAAGGTTATTTGGTTTTATAAGGAATTTGGTAAAAGTAGACTGAAAGTAGCGACCTAATTATTATAATGTTGTTGTTTAAATTAAGAAGGCACTTAAATAATAGGCAAACAAATGATGTATTTTGTAATGTGACGAAGTTAGTACTAACTAAATTACTAGTTAGCGCAAGTTCACTAAGTAAGGGCAATCAATTAATCCCCCAACAATAAACATAGCTATATGTGAGGCGGTAAGAGCAAGTGCAGGTGAACAAGACAGTTAGATTGGACCTAATTGCGTGTCGCTGTTAACAAGATCGAGCGCCTCTCGTAGGACCCGCCGATCCGCAGGACCTGCGAACATTCGAGCTGTGATGGATGTAGTGGTATGTAGCGCAATGACAGACGCCAAGTTATTAATTATTTTGAAAAAAAGTGACAGGAGTTTAAATATGTAGGTATTTAATTTGAAGTTTGTAGCTTACGTTCTCGGGTCGGAAATCGGAAATAACGCCGCCACCTTTTTTTTGCCATGGATTTAGTAGGTACGTATATACTGTATGTTTTTTAAGATTTTGCTGAACATATTATATTGTGTTGTTTTGGTAGGTATTGGCCCAAGCTATCACCCCCTGCAGTATGTCGTGATATTTACTGGACACCCTGTCTAACGAAGGTGAGCACTAAGGAAGGATTTTCGGAAATTTATAAAGGGGTTAAAGAGGGGACGAAGTTATATGTGGAAAATCCTATTGGGCACACGGCTTATTAGGTATACATATTTAAATAATTATCACCAGACAAAGAGAACCAAACAATGGAAATAATGTCATATCACAACAATTTACTACTAAATAAACATTACTGGCTCCAAAACCCAGGAATTTCTCTTAGCTATATCTGAAACAATGGAGGCAACAGCCATAAATACTAACATCCGGAACAAACACACTTGTCACGGTATGTGGACCAGTGAAACAGACTCCCTCCGCTTGCCAAGGAACCCACCTTTACACTATAAATTGTCCAAGCTTATTGCCTTCAGTAATAAGAATTAAGTAACGCGAACTTCTTGGCACAGTTTCAAAAGAAAAAATGAATTTGTCTACAACATTTGAGTAGGTACCTACCTACCTAGGTACATAATATAAATAAAAGGTTAATCTTCATAGAACGACTGTGAAATGAAGACAGAAGCATCATTATTTGTAGACTTATATCGGTATTTTGGTAACTTCTACGTTAACAGATATAGAGGTCCAACTTAAGGAAGGTGAAATCGATAGAGTCCAGAGATTGGGCAAAAAAGGGAACGAAGACCGTAAGACAAGACCAATTCTTCTTGCTACAACGACCCTAGGCAAAAAGATTCTGATTCTGAGAAATAAAAAGAAAATGAAACCCAATACCTAGGTATATTACGCATGATTTGCCCAGAGACACATATTTAAAGAACAAAGAAAAAAGAAACATGGAGAGCATTGAGGACGAAAAAAGGAAAAGGTCTGAAGCTCCAAGTCCCAAGAACGGAAATGGTAGTACAAAAAACGACCCAAAAATGCAGAAGCTAGATGCCTTTCAGTACTTACGGGGGAGATCAATCTCGTTCTCGGACAAGCTCACAAACAAAAATTAGAGACCAAGCAACACGAACCGGCCAACCACAACAACATGAGAAACCGCTAACAACAAAATGTCTCCCAACACGGCTGGTCCCCGCGGGAGAACTAGACCATCACCCTCTAACTAAAAGATGTGAAGTTTTCAACATTGCAACACTAAACACAAGAACTCTGAGGACACCTGAATGCTTGATAGAATTAAACAAGGCCCTAGAAGATATAAAATACGACATACTAGGCATAAGCGAAATGAGAAGACTAGGCGAAAAAATTGAAGAACATCCAGATTATATCCCATACCAAAAAGGTGAAACAGCCGGGCAGAGAGGAGTAGGATTTTTGATTAAAACGTACGTAAAACAACATATACAAGAATTTATTGGAATCTCAGACAGACTAGCTGTACTTAACATTAAACTTCCAGGCTATAAGAAACAATGGTCAATTATACAAGTTTATGCTCCAACTGAGCAAGCCGAATTGTCAGTGTTAGAGTCGTTCTATGAAGAGATGTCACTAGCAATAAAAAACAGCTCAAATAAATTTATTATCCTAATGGGGGATTTTAATGCGCAAGTGGGGACTAGAAAAAACACTGAAGAATATGTTCTTGGAAAATTTGGTTACGGTAAGAGAAGCTGCAACGGCCAGAAACTTGTTGAATGTCCTATGGAACATAATTTAACTCTACTGAACTCGATGTTCAAGAAAAACAACAAAACCAAATGGACATGGATTTCCCCTGATGGGTCATACAAAAATGAAATCGACTACATAATAAGCAACCACCCCAGAGCATTCTCAGACACTGCCATTATATGCAAGCTGAACTTTAACACAAACCACCGCATGATACGCAGCTCCTTAAGAAAGTGCCCCTCTAAAACTTCTCGAAGACACGTAAACAATAACCGATTTGATCAACCAAGAAATTTACAAACGACAAATAACACAAAGTATACAACAGACGAAACAAAAAATATTACAGCAAAGGATGCAACTGTGGCACAGAAATATGATATACTAGAGAAACAAATTCAAAATCATTTGATAGCAAACAGGAAAGAAAAAAGTAACAAATACCAACTTAGCGACCAAACTTTGCAACTGATTAACGAAAGGAAAGAACTGATAAAGAATCAAATAAAAAAAGAAAATATAAAATTGATAACAGAAACAAGTAAGAAACTAAAAGCAAGTATCAGAAGGGATCGTAAAATTAAAAGACTGCAAACCCTACAATATCATACACAAAGAACCGGCGGTGTCAAAAAAGCTCTAAAGGAACTACGAGAAGCAGGAAGAGAATGGATACCAAAACTTAAAAGAAGGTCAAAGATTACTACAAAGAGGAAGAATATCAAAGAACTGGCAACAGACTTCTATCGTCGTCTATACGCAAAACAAACACCAAACGTTGTAAGGAATCATATCGAAATAATACTCGACGCCATTCTGGAACCCGTCCCCTCAATCTTACCCGCAGAAGTAGAAAAAGAAATCAGGAGTCAAAAAGCGGGAAAATCTCCAGGACCAGACAAAATCACAAATGAGCTGCTGCAGGGCTCAATGGAAGAACTGGTACCCGTTCTAACTCAAATATTTAACGAGATTCTGAGGAGCGGGGATATCCCTGAGAAATGGGCAAAGTCTCACATCATCTGAATACACAAAAAGGGCGACAAAGAGGACATTGAAAATTACAGACCAATAAGCCTGATGTCGAATGTGTATAAGGTATTTGCAAAGGTCATACCGGGTAGAATAAGCCCGATGTTGGACGAACAACAGCCGGTGGAACAGGCAGGCTTCAGAAAAGGGTTTTCGACAATTGACCATATCTATACAGTCAAACAGGTAATGGAAAAGTATAAGGAATATAATAAAATAATATACATTGCCTTCATTGACTATGCAAAAGCTTTCGACAGCTTAAGCCATGAATACATATGGGACACTCTAAAGCAACAAGGAATACCAGCAGCATACATCAACATTATCCAAAGTATTTACTCCAACAGTATGGCTAGGATCCAATTGGAATCTTTGGGAAGCGAATTCCACGTAGAAAGAGGGGTGAGGCAAGGTGACCCACTATCTCCAAAATTGTTCTCTGCCGTGTTAGAAAACATCTTTCGCCACTTGAACTGGGAAAAGTATGGTCTGAATGTAAATGGGTTGAAATTTAACCACCTCAGATTTGCCGACGACTTAGTGATATTCGAAGTAACACCAGAAAACTTGTAAATCATGATACAAAGTCTGAGCGAAAAAAGCGAAAAAATTGGTCTGAAAATAAATTACAGCAAGACAAAACTAATGACTAACTAAAGATAAATATAAAAATAAAAGAGGAAGCTTTGTCCTATGTAGAGGACTACATATATCTTGGTCAAGTCATCTCCACCAAAGACCAAACTAGCCAGGAAATTAATATGAGGATTGCGATTGATTGGAAAAAATACTGGTCCCTCAAGGAGATCATGAAGTCAAAAGACCTAGGCATGACTTTGAAAAGAAAAACCTTCAACTCATGTATACTCCCAACTTACGGGTGTGAGACTTGGGCACTCACCAAATCGCTCAGAGAAAAGCTTGCCAAGTGTCAAAGAGCAATGGAGAGAAGCATGGTAGGCTCAAAAAGACAGGACAGAATTAGGAACACAGATCTCCGGTCCAAAACAAAACTGACCGATGTTCTAGCAAAAATAGACCAACAGAAGTGGAGGTGGACAGGCCACATGATGCGAGATGCTAAAGGCAAGTGGAGCAAGGTAGTGACATAATGGTATCCAAGGGACGGCAAAATAAATCGAGGAAGGCAGCCTACCCGCTGGGAAGCAGAAATAAAGCTGACTGCAGGTCCAAACTGGAGGAGAGTACCTCACGACATACGTCAATGGAAAATGTTAGTGGAGGCCTATGCCACGAGGCACACCGAAATACGAGACATCTTGTGATTTTTGCTTTAACCATTATTGTTAGTGTAATTGTCTGATTTCGGAATAAAAGGCTTTATTATTATTGTATCGGTATTATAAAACCTAACTCAATACTTTATCAAACATTATTAAAAAGTTCCAACGAATCAAATGGCTTTGAAAGAGTTTTAAGTAGGTACCTAATACTTGAGTTTTGGTAGGCTTCGTAATAGGTACCGATCCTAGACACATTTAAGTCATCATAGGCAGGACCTACTTAAATAGTGACTGCGATGAAAACATAGATAGAATAATCTTTGTTTATTTTTAATCGAAAATCATTAGGTCTAACGTTTAATATAATAAAAAACGTCATTATGGTTAACACCCCGACTCAGAGTACCCCGACTCGGATAGGTTAGGTTAGAAGGCTAAGGCGGGAGCGAAGCGGAGCGGAGCTCCCGCCTTAGTCTTCATGGTTATTTTTTTTTAAACCACCCAGAAATAGGAGCCCCGCGTAGCGGGGCAGGGGCACCGTCGACCTCTCTTAGCGCAGGTGGTAAACAGTTACTAGTTATGTTTAATATCTACTTAGGTTACTATTACCTATAACTACGATAGAACTTACAAAGAATGAAACATAGAAAAATATTTATTAAACAAAATACAAAGTTATTGTTTTTTTAAGCTTAAATTAGAAGCCACAGCTCGTAAAAATTCACACTGAATATTCATTTTGCCACTGCAGTCTATTGTTAATTCTCTGTTGCTTTTGCTCATAAAATTTCTTACGTTTTGGTGCAAATAAGTTTTATATCTTTTGAGTGGTATGTCAAACGATTTTATATTTAATGTATGTTATGTCAAAATATGTTATATTTAATTTATGTTATGCTTATAAAAATTAGTTATTTTAAAATTATATCAATTGTTCATTAAATTAAATAAAATTAAATCTAATAATTATTAATTAATTCTAATCGCTTTATTAAATAAAATTATATATTTCGTTGTTATATGTTGTTAATATTAGAGATTTTGCTGTTATATCATCGATTACTTACCCGAATAATACAGTGTGAAGCATGAGAAACTATACCTACCTTGCTCTGTGCGTTCAAGCTCACATGCACACCTTTACAACCACGGAACATTGTTCCGTGTTTACAACCCAATTTACAACCAAACTACACCGCAATAAGTGCACACATGTTTACGAAACTGTCCTCAAGTCACTGTTGACAGCGCTATGTCATGATTATTTATTTGGTCTGAGGCACGGTAATATTATCTAATTACCGTGTCTGAGGTGTACCTACACCAAAAAAAATAAGTTCATAGGTACTTAAATGTATAAATTTCACACGGGGTGACACAATGGGCGGTCTTATCGCTAAAAGCGATATTTTAAAGACAACCTTTAGATGGGATAAGGGAGAAGGAGAAACAAAACTGCACCAACCACTGTACCATTTACTTATATAATGAATATATACATACATATTGCGTGTGTGTGTATGTATGTATTGAATTTAAAATCTATAGAATGCTAGTGTCATACATTCTGTTTGGTTCATATTGACTCACGGAGTCATTATGTTACTATTTATCTGCATGATTTATTTGTATATTATCTCATTTAATAAGTGAACTGTGTGTGTTCTTAATGAGAATAAATTCTTTAAACCGAAAACTTTAGCTGGATATGCCAACCAATAGCACATTTTCAAAAAAATATTTCGATAGGTATCGTGGTGGAATATTATTTGGCTTTTTACTCGACTGTGCGACAACAACGACAGGGAGTTTTGCAGGTTTATCTATGTAACATTTTATGTTCTTTGCACCCTTAAAGCACCTTAACGGCTGGATACATTTCAATACATGAGGTGTACATCAACTCGTCTAAGTCATGCGATGGTTATAGGCTTTTTAAAATCAAAATGGCGTTTTATACACTGAAATAAGTAATGTCTTGGAAAAAAATATTAATACCATGATCATGGTGGGCAGCTATTTGACGGTGGAAGGAATAACATACATAGGCTACTTTTTGTCCCAGTAGCACGATCCCGTGGGATAATTGCTGACACCCACGCGGGCGAAGCCGCGGGCAGAGGCTAGTTTAGAATAAAAATAAAGTTACAAACGGATTCTGTATACATACTTACATAATATTGGTAATTGTTGCACCCATTCTGATCCAGCCTGTCCCCATTTTGCTGTCCCCCCCAGCGACGCCCTAAGCCGAGGTTTGTACCCCACAGGGGGTGCCCTTGGGTGATGGTTGCTTAGTTTATAATTAATATTATGCCCCTGGCTGGAGACTTTGAGTTAGCTCAAAGGCACCACAGGATTGACCGGTTAAGCAGTCACAGCCTCTCAAGGCCAACTGCGAGATGCCATACACAAAAAAAAAGGTAAATGTTGCAGGCCGTCCAACATTGCAACTCTATAGAACTCGTATACCAAAAATACAAAGTAACGGCTCCCCACCAAAATACAGGTACAATCAATGTACCACGTTTTGTTCCCCATCCAATAAATCTTTTAAGAGCGCACTTCTTATCCATAATACATGGCGGTATCGCTCTCTGAGTTTATCCAATGTATCGCTTATTCCCCTCTTCCGGCCAATGTTGATAGATAACTGGTTTATGTATTATTTATTGTTATTTTCATTTTTGTAGTCGGTGCGGTAATATCAATCCAGTGTTTTTTAAGAGTTGTGAGTACCTACATTGTGAGCTGGGAGAAAAGCTCCATTTCATTGGCTACGGATCCTGAAACAGGGTTACTACGAGTACAGCTAAGTAGACCGTACCTACTTTAACAATGACTTGTTTTCAGTTTTTGAAATAATTTTAAGACACGTGAAAAGTACATAAATGTTATCAGCTGGTCTATTCTGTAAAATCTCACCGTAACGGAATAGACCGGCAATGAAATTCACGCCACCAGTTGGCGCCACTTTGTCAAGAGGTCTTCTAATATAAAATAATATTTATGATGACGTTCATCATTCGTTTCAGCCATTCGTTCATCATTCAGTCACGACTAACGAAAATATAGGCTCTTTGACACTTTTATTAGGTGCTTACATGTTTGAAAAATTCGTCTGTTCGACATCGTAAATAACGCAATGAATGTAAAATTGTCAAAATGAAAGACATTGCAATTGTTAGTGTGTTACGCACTCGCAGCTTGTAGCCTTGGAGTAGGTATTAAAAAAACACCGTGAATTTATGTACAAATAAATCATCCAAAAATAGGCTAGATACCGTATTTACTGTATGTAGTTGCTGAGTATCTATGTAAGCATTACACACGGATGCATAACAAATGAACCGGTGCCGGTGGTGCACTTGATTGCAATTTGCAGTCCCCATGTAATTACTGAGCTGTGACTGTTGGACGCTTGTTACTTAGATTTTTAGTGGCTAACTGAAGTAAAAGGGACATTGAGGATTCCGGAAAAGACTAGCACCAAAATTGCGTATTTCGAAACGCTCACAATCCCAATTCCCAATCCTTTTCAATAGGAAGGTGAATAAATTACACCATTGCTTTTTAAGCTTTAAAATTCGACGGCTCGTCAAGTTCTTGTTGAATTTATAAAATGAAAGGGATTTTGACTCTGCAGGTTCTACAGTCTGCACACACAATTTAAAGACCAACCCGCCTTCTTGAGGTAACACTTCTACCTACCCATATCGATATAATTATAATCATGCTGAAACAAACAAAAAAAAAATGTTCCGTTCCACCGTACAATATTGAACACTACTTACATATTATACACATAAAAAAAACTATTTATTCTTCGTTTGTCCCACTGAGTTTGGTCCTACAACTCCTACATCATAAAATCCTGAGTCGTCCCAAACAATATGCTTCCAAAATATAATTTTAATTATTTTATTCTCGCTTCGGTCTATTTATATTCCTTCTACGGCCCATATTTGTTTTGCTTATATAAGCCAAAATTACTTGTTTGTACAATCGGCAAAAAAGGGTTACGTATTAATAAATATGCAACATCAATCAACTATTTGTGTTAGACGCTTTTTTTTAAACGCTATCTTGGTTTACTGTTGATCCATTTTTTATTCATGAATGTTGATTTTTTAAATGCTTGTTTTATCCATGATTGTGTAATAATAATAAAAAACGACATTTCGTTAGTACTGATTGTTGATTTAATTCTAAAATGTGCATGGTGTTTCTGAAATTAAAAAAAAAATGTTTTTTTAAACCTTTGTTTTGTTACTCTCATATTGTTGGTCGGTAATTTTTTCAGTAATTAAATTATAATGTCTTAAATAATATTGTTCATTACAGATCTGACTGCTCTGTATAATTTAAACTGTAGTAATGATATGATTAATAAACCATAACTGTGATCTTGATTGTGATACTGGATAATAAAGATTTGAATTTTAGAATTGTTTTATTATAAAATAATTGTTTAAAAAATTTCAAATACCTACATAATATATTATGTAAATTTTTTTGATTTTTTTTAAATTTATTTTATTCGGGAAACTTACAGCTATAATATACAGTGTACTTAAACAATAAGCAACTGAAGGCCATTTACAAGTTTCCACGATAAACATTGTATGTGTATTAACTGTAGGTACCTTTAAAGTACCTACTCGTAATTTGGGACGAAGCACAACTTCAATAGTGATATGGGACAAAATAAGATTTTTGTGGAATGTGGGACAAAACTTTAGGATGAACGAAGAATAAATAAAAAAAACACATTAATTTATTGTATGGGGAATCCTTTAATTTTATTTTATTTTAATATTTTTTTTATAGCGGCAAAATAAATTCTTTGAAAATTTCAAATATCTTCCTATTACGGTTCATAAATACAGCCCGCTGACAGACAGATGACAGGACGGACAGCGTGGGCTTGGTAATAGGGTCTCATTAGCACCCTTTGGGTACGGAACCCTAAAAAGCGGTGTTGTTATAATTATCTAAATAGAAACGTGTTAGAGAACTTACTTAGATCCAAAAAAAAATATTTTTTAAATTATTATAACGTTAGTGAAGTTTCGCTAGTTCATTCAAATTGACCCTGTATACTGTACTTATAAGTAAATTATAAAGTTATTAACACTGTACAATTAAGTATCCACACCACACCAAGTTTAAATCAACGAGAGAGCGCTAAAGCAGTCTCTTTAGCTACATAAACGACTAGCCTGCCAGCTAGGCTAAATACTGGAGCTCGGTCCTCGGAGCCCGGAGGTTCCCATAATTTGCAGGCATTAGTCAGCCTTGACAAATTCAGTGGCACAATATAACGCATGTAGCTGAAACGCTACGTGCACTAACATAAATTCATTTCGATGACACTGCTCTGCGGAGTGCGGCGTGGCGGCGCGGCTGCGATTCGAATTGAGAATTGCAGAAGAGACAATTATTTGACTTAGCTCAAAACAAACTCCCAAATGTTTTTTTTAAACTCATAAATTCATTCTAAACTCAGATTTTTTATTTGCTTGACCAAAATGTTTTGAGTTCAAAGATGGAAAAACTGCCAATGTGTAGAATAGGTTTAGTGATGAATGTAGTGTCAACAGGAACTTGCACAAAGTATACACAATATAATATTTGAAGTTGATTGATGTAAAAGGTCGACGGCAGCTGTCATTTTGGTCTAGCAAAATATTATTATACTATTGAAAAAAAAATTGTCTTTTAAAGTCATGGTCTGAAAATGCCAGTGATTTGGTGCTCCAGTTTTTTCCTTCTCTGATTGAGAAGAGGCGTTTGCTTTACCGTGTGATAGATAACCATAATAACTCTATTCTGTCTATTTAGTTCTGTTTTGTGTAGGTAGTAAGGTCAGGATTAAATCCGAGATAACGTTAATTAGCAATTATCTGTATTTTGCGCTTGATCAAAGATAATTAATTTAATTGAAGTTAAATCATAGAAGTTTAAAGGTACCTTTATTAACCATAAAATCACAATTGATTGATTAATTATAAGTATTTTACTAAGATCTCGAAATCCCTGTTATTGAACAGATTTGCATCGGGGCCTGTAAAATTTGATAGCAGACCACATGGATACTATTATCCCCCTATTGACTATTCCTTACCTACTCTATGCCTGCACCTAACTAGTAGAAAGGACAGAAGTGAACAACATATAAATTATGTGCGGGGAACTATTAAACTCCACCGCCCGTATTCCATTACCGGGAGAGGTCAGCTCATGACCTGCTTGGGGTGCTGTTAATTACAAGCTTTTATTTTTTATATAATAGGTGCTGTTACTGACTCTGTGGCCTTTACACTGTCGGAAGACCGTGGATGTTACCTACATTTTTTGACGTATCAAGACGTTCTTTTGATTTTGAGTACAAATTAGAAGTATGAAGTATGTATGATTTTTTAGAAGTATGTATGTATGTATATTCTCATATTATTTGTTTTATTTTATTAAGTGAATTGTTTTTGATTTTATGTATTTTATTTTCTCTTTTACTCTTACACACGCTGTCTACATCTCTAAATCTACTATCCTATCGCAGGTATGCTGGAAGAGATTTCATTAGAAATAAGCATCACCTTTGTACCTATTTTTCTGTTATTTTCTTCTTGTCTGTTTATATAAGTGTGTACATAAATGGTTAAATAAATAAATAAATTGTGTTTAAATTTGTTTTGTATAAATTCTTTTATGGTAATGAAATAAATGCATATTATGTACAGACGCCAGCAGGTCAAGCTACCCGAAACTGTCAAATTTTCCTAATCAACCTTGAACCTTAATGCTTTAGCGATAAAGTTGAAAATCTATTAAAGAAATTTGACAGATTGTAGTAGCTTGATGTGCTGGCGTCTGTACTTACACACTAAAAGATACAGTCTTTAATAAAATAAAATAAATCTTAGACCTAGGGCATACATTTTTACCCTCACACTGACCCCGGGAAAAGTGCCCAAAAGGCTAGATGCATTGCCACGTTGAATAGCTATGATGGAGATATGCAGGTAAACTACACAGAAGAAATAAACTTTTTTATTAAAAAAACAACCGACTTCCAAAAAAAACACTACTAAGTGAAAAATAACTTTAATTTCGGAAGTCAGTGACTTTGGTTTTGTAATTTCGTTTTTTGTCACCGACTAGTTATTTTACACTTTGTAGTGTTTTTTTGGAAGTCGGTTGTTTTTTTATGTTTTTATTATTCTCATTTTAGGTGCGGTACCTACCCCACAAAAATTCGTATACCATTACTTGCTATGTCATTTTATAGGTATAAATCAAGCTTGAATACTGTGTGCTACAACTATAGCTTTCAATCGCGAAAAAATATGCAACTACTACTAACTTTGATAGAAAACGTGGGTGTACCCTGATATACTGAGTACATCTGCGAACGCTTTCGAGTGTACAGGCGTGATTTTATGTTGTGTGATTGCGTAAACAATGCATATTTATGCGATAGCAGCGATCGCGGTTGATTTGCTGGAGTTCCGTTGTCTGTCTCCGAAACTCATCATCAGATCTATATGAAATTTAAATGAGACCATTTCGGAATAAACCTCTTTCGAACAAAAAATGAATTTGTTTACCCCGTAAATCGCGGTTGATTTGCTGGAGTTCCGTTGTCTGTCTCCGAAACTCATCATCAGATCTATATGAAATTTAAATGAGACCATTTCGGAATAAACCTCTTTCGAACAAAAAATGAATTTGTTTACCCCGTAAATTACTTGGAGGGATCTTTTATTTATTTTAATATCAATAGTATTTTTCTTATAGCCATTTTTAAATATACAAATTTTACTTTTAGTAGTTGAAATATTTAAACCAATATCTTGGAGTAACTTCTTAAATAAATCTAAAGCCGTTTGCAATTTATGAGTCGCCTCCAAAATTTTGTTCGTAAAAAAAACATTTTACAAAAAAAACAACCGACTTCAAAAAAAACACTACAAAGTGCAAAATAACTTTAATTTCGGAAGTCGTTGTCTATGGTTTTGTATTTTCGTTTTTTGCCACCGACTTCCGAAATTAAAGTTATTTTGCACTTTGTAGTGTTTTTTTTGAAGTCGGTTGTTTTTTTTTGTAAAATGTTTTTATTTTTCACTTTTTAGTTGTGGTACCTACCACACACACATTCGTATACCTCTACTAGCTATGTAAATAACAGTGAGAGGAAGTTATTTTATTTTAACTTCATCATTATACACTAAGTGGAAAAAATACGTGAAGTGAAAAAAGATAAGTTAACTGAAAAACTACCAAAGCAAAGTCAGTAAAATTTATATGGGACCACCCTTGAAGCATACCCTATCAATTAAAAAAATAATTTTCGAAATCGATCCACAATTGCCGGAAATATCGCGTAACAAACATACAAAAAAAAAACAACACACAGTCGAATTGAGAACCTCCTCCTTGTTTGAAGTCGGTTAATAAGTACCTATCTATTTCAATTCAAACTCAGTCGCATACATTAACCTGTGTTGGTCCCAAAAGTCAAGATTAGGTAGTTACAAATCCTTATACCCCAGTTATTTATTTATTTATAACTTTTCGCACAAAAGGTACAAAGGCGGACTTAATGCCTTAGGCATTCTCTACCAGTCAACCAAGGGTGGTGAAGAGATTAGATTGCAGGTGCTTTAATTGAAAGGAAAGGAAAGCATTGATTTGAGCGATGTTTAACAATGATAAAATAAAATTAACTATCAAAATAACGTACACAAATATATAAATAAGTCCTATACACATACATACTATTTACTATACTATATACTTACATAAAAATATATATATATATATACAAATTCCAGGAAGAGAGATGTTGAGATGACTTTACTCTATTTGTTTCGAAAATAACTCTGCAATTTCCGCTTAAATGCATACCGACTGGTAGCCGTCCTGATATCAAGAGGAAGCGCATTCCAAAGAAGAATGGACTGAATATGAAAGGAAGAATGAACAAAGTCAGAAGTATGAGAAGGACAGAGTAGAAGAAGATTGTTAGAAGAACGTAGATTCTTAGCGTGAGAAGAACATAGGTATTGGAAGTGAGACACGAGATAAGAAGGAGGAGTGGGAGAGTTGAGAAGGGAGAAAAGCGTGGTCAAAGCACGCAAACTTCTTCTTTGGCGAATGGACATCCATTTGAGCTCAGACCTATAGCTCGACACATGATCATATTTTCTGAGGTTGAATATGAACCGGATACCATAGTTAAGCAATCTGTCGAGCTTATCCAGCAAAACCGCATTCAAGTCAAAGTAACACACGTCACCATAGTCGATCATAGGGAAAATCAAAGTCTGCACAAGCATGGTTTTCGTCTTAGCGGGCAAAAAATTCCTCAGACGATACAGGGATCGCAGAGTACCGTTGACCCTTACCACAGCCCCAGTTACCCAGTTACCTTCCACAGCTGTAACAAATCGCGCATGATAAGAGTCTTTATGGTAATTAAACATATATTTTTTTCGAAATAGTTTTTATAACCTTTGTAGTGAGTACAGGCGTGATATTATGTTGTGTGATGGCGTAAACAATGCTTAGATATGCTATAGCAACAATCGCGGTTAATCTGCTGTTATTCATTGAAGAGTTCCCCCGATTTCTACAAGATCCCATCATCAGATATTGAAATGGTGACAATGGGACCACACGGGAAGTACCAGCTTTCAAATAAAAAAAGAATCATGAAAATCGGTTCACCCAGTCGCAAATTATGAGGTAACAAACATAAAAAAAAAAAAAAAATACAGTCGAATTGATAACCTTCTCCTTTTTTTGAAGTCGGTTAAAAATATAATACAAAGTGATAGGTGCAAAGTTTTGGTCCCATACCTAAGCCATCCATAATACGTAATAAACTATGCACATCCACATTGTTTTATGCATTATCCAGATCAATAAAACAGCATACATTTGTTTTTCAGAAAATCCTGTTTGAATTCTAGAAACTTAACTAGTAAGGTTATTTAATGTTGACATTTTCTAAATCCTGTGGTATTCTGATCTAACACACAATTCTTTTCTATAAACCACTCTAGTCTATTGAGTAGAAAGTTTTGCATAAACATGATATCAAGGATATGGGGCGAAGGGAAGAGGCTAAACATGGATGACGTCCTGGTTTGGGAATCGGCACCACCACTATATCGCGCCATTGTTTAGGTACAAACGAGTAATAAAAAAATGAATTAAATAATTTGAGTAAGACATGTTTCCCGTTCTCAGGTAGGTAAGTATCTTATCATAGAATATGTGATTTTGTCACTACCAGGGGCAGTATCTTTATTTTTTGAGTATTTAGTTAGCTCTTGGATTGTAAAAGGTACTTCATGTTTTGGGTTTTTCGATGCAAGTATAGGGTAGTCGCATAAATCGAAATCGGGGGCTAAACTACAAAGTAATTCGCTCGAGCGTTGTCAACATGAGATTTTGTTGCGTTATAATATCCCTTATTCCAGCTCATCCTTCGCCACAACTCACTATGGGTCTTAGTTTGGTCAAGAGTAGAACAATAAGTCCCGCCATGACTTGCTTCTAGAGCACCGTAAGTATATATCTCTGAGCATCACCGATTTTTGTTTGAAGGATTTTGAGGTTATGTAGTGATGGATTGGATTACGTCTAAATTTGGATAGTGTTTAACGGCGCTCTGCTACATCTTTAGATAGATAGGGACACCAATATGGTTTTGGTGTAAAATTTCGTTCTGGGTTCATATTAATTTTATCATAATGGTATAAAAAAATCTGCAGCCATGTCTAAATAGTCTATAAGTATGTCATATCCTTTTTGTATTCTAACGTAACATTTGAAAACATCTTTATCTTATATGCCTGATGTTGGTACCTAAAAGCGTCTTAATAGTAAGTACTAGGTACCTAATTATTTTCCCGTATAAACAGCAAGGTTCATGCTTATTGAACGAACCAACAAATTGCACGAAGAATTATGGGTCGGGATAATTATGTTTACCTAACTATCTACTCGTAATTAGTGACCCGACTCACCTTTTGCATCAGGTAAATGTGAAACGCGGACGCTTTATAAATAAGTTACTATCGGATGTATGAATTTCATGTAGACCAGGTACCTACCGTTCTACCTACCTAGAAGAATATACGACATATTGTTTACGGAAAATATCGAAAACCTAATAAATTATTTGTGTAGTACATAAGTACCTATATCGTATTATACCTACCTACTTAC
The DNA here is from genome assembly GCA_937001585.2 of Brachylomia viminalis. Taxonomy (NCBI): domain Eukaryota; kingdom Metazoa; phylum Arthropoda; class Insecta; order Lepidoptera; family Noctuidae; genus Brachylomia; species Brachylomia viminalis. The sequence continues at coordinate 1,240,878 of OW443296.2, forward strand.
AGCTCTTAAGCCTTTATTAAATTATGTGAGTTAAGTGTTAATTCTAAAATTAAACTGTCCCATAACAAAACAGAAATCTTATGCAGTTCAAGTAGAACCAGTGACAATCGCAGCGACACAAATACTAAATTAGTGACTACCTACTACGTATGTGTTGTAAATGCAAATTGTGGCCATCCGAACTTGTTCAACTGAGCAAGACGTGAAGTTAAGGCTGACATCTACATATTGTTAAACCGCTTGTGTCTAATAATACCAAACGATTATAAAACTTTTCAAAAATTATATTGATTTTTATTAGGTAATATTAGATATGTTGTACATGTTACAATAAAGTTTATTCAGCTGGTAACTTTTATGTATTAGACTAGTAAAATTGTTGGAAATAGTTATATACAAGATGATTCCATAATTAATACCGCTGGTAACATTTTCCTTCAAAAAGAATCCTTTTAAATTTCGATGTCAAAACATTTTTTCGTGTACTTATGCATTTCTTCATGTTTGCTTGATTTGTAAGAGAGATAAAAAAAAATACTATGGAGTCATGTTTAACGAGCATGTTTATTCGCGCCAGCGAGTTAAAAAAAAAAGGTTGAACTATCCCTAGTTGCGTAATTTGAGTTATGTAAAAGTGTGATTGTACTCTAATTGCAGTAGGTACTATAAACTAATTATTATCCGTAATACGTGGACTTATTTTAACCAGTGATCTAATACTAAAAGAAATGTTTAACAGATTTAATTTAGCTCAATTAGCTCTTAATGTTTTGTTTTCTGTTCTATTATTTATTGTTTTTTTTTTAAAGTTTATTAACTTTTCCAAATTTAACTATTTTTGATATTTGAACTTTGTTAGCTTAGTTGTTAACATTATTGTGCATGCTGTGGTCTCGTATAAGTGAAGGAGTCCACCTACTTAATACCGGATATTACCCTCTATTTATGTGTAATGTATTGTGTAAGTATACAATGTGGCGCTTCAATGGTGACTTTAATTTAATACACGGGTAGGGCTAGTGCCCATTAACCATATAAATATTGATAGGTTAAAATAATACGTAAACTGAAAAAAAAATTTTTTCAAACAAACTAAATAATAAAAAAGTCATTAAAATTGGGATCACCCTTGCAAAAATTCATTCATGAAATTACTTACCTAGCTCGCTTACGTTAACTCGGAGCGGCAGCGACGCGGCGCATCGCGTCTTGTACCTACTCGTGATCGGTCCGATTCTTTGACGGCATATTATCAAAGAAACCGAGCGGCGCAAGTGGTACAAACACTTATCACATCACCCTCTCTTGTTACTATTAGTAATAACTGTCATCACTAATCACTGCCATCACGATCATAAGTTTACACAAGCACTAATAGCACAAATAAATGCGTCCGTATCGCAAGAGGTGTAAACGTACCTACTAGATAAGAAAACGAAAACCAATCAAAGTGTCTTTATCGCAGTACCATGATCTAATTACTATCCTAATTACACAAAAAGAAATAAATAAAACAATAGCTAAGAGTCTTTTTCGCGACGTAATTATGCGCACTAGAGTAAATAAGTGCGTCAAGGACACGGGTTCGACTAGCACTAGAAAAGCAAAAAAAGAATTCGTGTTCGGTGCGGCGGGTGGGTGGAAGGGAGAGCGCGCGTCGCCTGCGCTGCTCGCCAACAAAGGAAATTTCCTTAAATTCGCCTACTCTATGCATTTGTTTCATCCTAATAGTATTGCTTATTCGCTTTAATTTCATTGATGCGAAGTTATGATCCGTGACCGAGGGAAATGACCGCTGCGCGACAGTTCTTTAAGTACAGGTTGCTCTAAGATGCTATTTCCTAAATTCTTTAATAAATCTGTAAATAATAACGTTTAATGGAAATAAAAAATTGTCATGAAACGAAAATGTGAAAACGTATATGTGTGTTAAATTAAGGTCACCATAGCAGCGCCACGCTGTATACATATTTTGTTAGAGATCATAAATAAATAATTTGACACTAAGCGTTTTAACAGTAAGTAGTATGTTTGACATAAAATTCTTTAATTTTTGTGCTTTTTGACACTACTATGTACAATGTACATACCTAATAATTGTGGGCAGGCATAATTACTCGTACTTAAACGACGTGTAACATAATTAACGCAAGCCCTCATACACCCCAATTAGAGTATTTAGTTGAAAGCACTATACAATGACCCAAACAATTTTTTTTAAAGCTAACTAAGTATTAATAAGAAGAAAATTGTGTTGACCCTAGCATTACTTTATGCATTTAAATTGAGTCTTATTGCCTTGAAATAAGATTTAATTTTCTTTGGCTCAATCTTTGGTAAGTATTGCAAAATACATAATTTTTGAAAAAAATACCTATATTAATAGTTACTGAAATGGATTCAGTAGTCAATTATGAGCAAACTAGTTTCAGGACTTGCGTTTATTCTGTTACACGTTGTGTATATTATATATGAGCAAGTATTCATGTTGAAACTAATAGTGATGATTGTATGTTTGCTGTCCAATTGTTAATTGTTTGACTGCCTCATTGCTCTAGTGGTCGTAAGCACTACTGCCGAACATGAGGTCTTTGGTTCGATTCCTAGGCCAGGCAGTGTTATTTATTATACATTGGGACGCGTGCTAATCAACCCTGTTTTACCATTGAAGGATGTTGATTTACTTAAATCTCTTCGCCCGCATACCCACACACAGGAGATAAAAAGACCTCTTCTGCTAATAATGACGTATTGCGTTTATATTTTTTATTCTTTAGAGCGCTTAAATGTATCTTCTGCTGTTGGTGTAGCAATTACCTAATAAATAAATAAAGGTCTGCCAAGTTGCTTAATAAATGTAAATGTCTTTTAATACTGAGCACCCAAGCGGGGTAAATACCTGCCGTTACATGTTTTATGAATCTGTACCAACCATACCACAGAACTGAACCAAGTCCACATTTCTACAAAATTGTTAAATTGTACACAAATTACAATTCTTTCGCATTTCGAAACACGTAACATAAAGCATGAGGGCTATTACCTATAACTTGTTGACTTGTCAATAGAATTTGAATATTCGTAAGATTTATCCGTTACAATTGTGTGGCAGTTTTGTGGTACACGTAGGTACTATTACAAATTGTAATAGTACCTACGTGTACCACAAAACTGCACATTGTAATTTACAATGTACATAATTATTTGTAACTTGTAATTGAATTGTAATTGTAAAGTTTTCTGGTATAAGTAGGGCCCTGGTATTCAATATTTTGCGCGTCGCACAAAATCCCGGCATTTCTATCACGTAAACTTTTTAATACTTTGCCTAGATGTTCGCAAATGAAGTGTCGCGCGGGATCTGCCGCGATAAGTCCAATTTAGCTACGTCACGTACGCCACGCGGCACCCGCCATGCGTAGGTACTCGTATACATACCGCGGAGTAGCGAGCAAAGGGAGTGTCAATGCACGGACGTATCATTTACCTACATACCGAATGTCAAGGCAAGAAGACATTGAAAAGTCAAAAATAAGTTTTTCTTTATTTAATTACCATGGCTAGCAAATATTTGCAATAGGCAGCTAACGAGTCTTTTACTCTTTTACAAGGCGAGAAGACAGCAAGACACGAACAGTACGTGGCCTGTTCTAGTTCACCTCTCAATCACTTTCAGAAAGAGCATTATCGTTGCCACTCCATTTTGCTAAGCATTCCCTGGTTGACACCGGTGTCAACTAAACCCAGACATTGTTTTTGTGGCAGCTAGCGGCTTAAAATTCTGTTGAAGTTTGAAATTCTGAAGTCAGACGAAGGGGTTTGGACTTATGGAGGTAAAGAGGTCGTTGGTATCCGCTTTGGCGAATGGGCTCGCGTAGTGTTATTAATTGTACCTACTACCTGGATACTTACTTAATCCTCTTTTTACATAGAAATGCCGTGGAATTATCTTTTCCTTGGCATTTCTTTAATTATTTATTATTAATAAAAACATAGACCTTAACCTTTCACAATGTGAAATATATCTTCCCCAAACCATTGATAGACAGACTACCATAGCAAAATTTAATACAATAGCACCAAATATCAAAATTACGGAAAAAAAACTCTCTTCACCTCCTAGGGTCCCCAAATTTTGACGAATCCTTTCCAACGTTCATTGAGAAGAAAATACAAAATTTAAATGATGCCTGGGTAAGACTTTTCAAAATTAACATTCATTCGGCTTTTACACTCATTCGATACTATTGCTTTGGACCAAAATTTACATATAGCCTTCGCTGCTCCCACCTAAGGAAGCATCCACGAATTTTAGAAAAAGTAGATCAAATTATTAGAAACACACTAACGATCCTAAATGTGGCCCTGGACGACCAAGCGTGGCAGCAAGCCACACTTCCCATTCGTCTGGGTGGTCTCGGCGTCCGCATAATTTCAAGTACCTATTAGTTTACCAGCCTTCCTCTCCTCGGTCTACAGTACCGATAAATTAACCAGGAACATATTATCTTCCTCACTCGTCGATTTTGAGGTACCGTGTTTGACCGATGCGTTGAACGCTTGGAAAATGGCTTGTCCCAATATGGATTTGCCCGACAACCCGTCCTCCCAGAGACAGTGGGACATGCCGCTCTGCAGTACTACACGAAATACCCTTTTGAGCACGTCACCTAATACGGTTGAGCGTGCCCGTCTGCCAGCTGTGGGAGAATGGGAGTCAGGCTTGTGGCTTCAGGCGCTCCCGTCATCCACCAAAGGCACTATGATGGATGACTCATCGTTTCGGCTCGCTACGTATCTCCACTTGGGCATGTTGCGGTATCTACATCGCCAAATGAGAACTACGTCAAACTGACGTCACGCAAAATCCTGCATGGCGCAAGCAGAGTTTACCGCGCAACTAGCATTTATATACAATCTCTCGACAACAATCGTTGGGCAGTGGCCCACCAGACACGAAACCCGTCTGTTTGGAGGGTACTCCCTTTTCTATGGAGGTATTTCTCACGTTGGTAACATAAGAATCGATTGTTTGTGACGTAAATGGTCACTATTGATGTCAGTGGACATCAATGTGACAAATGGAAAACTTACCTGTCATATTTGATTTGAGTGACTTACTTCATACTCAGCGGTCAAACTGTACGGATTAAAATCCAATTATTTCTACGCAATCTGTATTTAATTCGAGTGAACCTGCACTGATCCTTCATATAGCACGGCACGCCAGCATCAACGATATTATTAATCGAGCCCTTGTCACCGCCGGCGTACCAGCGGTATTAGAATCAAACGGCTTGTTACGTGACGATGGGAAGAGACCAGATGGCATGACGTTGTTGCTTTGGAAGGTGGGTATGCCTCTGGTGTGGGACGCAACCTGTGTCCACACCCTTGCGCCATCTCATGTTCCTAGCACGGCGGGCTGTGCTGGCGCCGCTACTGCGGCTGCTGAGACCCTCAAGCGGCGCAAATACTGTAACCTTATGGGTAACTACAGTTTTGAGCCGTTTGGGGTTGAAACGGTCGGTTCATGGGGCCCGAGTCTCCTTTTTAAGGAAATTTCTCGCCGACTGGTCGACACTTCACGTGACCAGAGGGATGGGTTGTTCTTTGGCCAAAGAATTAGCATTGCCATTCAACGTGGCAATGCTGCCAGTCTTCTGGGCACGTTTCCGGATGACAGCGAATTCGGAAGAATACTTCGACGTCTAAGTGTCCTTTTGTTTTTGTATTTATTTGTATAGTTAGTTATGTAATACCTAGTGTAAATAGTTAACTGTAATTATTTCCAATAAATTAACTTACATAAATAAAAACATAACAGAAATTGTCAATTGGTAACCTCATAGTTGACCCCCTTTTGGTTACTGTCTTTTCGAAATTGATAATATTAAATGTTGGTTCCTTCTGATAATAGGTAGGTAGTTACCAAATACACTTTTAGGGCAACCAAGAGTAGGTTTAATTTCAAATTATATTAAGTAAGAGGAAATCAAAGGGATTAATTTAAACATTCTTTAAAAAAAAAATCGGTAGGTACCTACATACCTACTTAACTTACTTTAACATTTTACTTATTCCCGAAAACATCGAATTTCTTTAGATATGTTGAGTATTTCACATGGCCTAAAATTTCCTGCAGATCTGGTAGCGTCGTGTCACGGGTCGACGATGACTGATGCATGCATGCCGTCTGTTGGGACAGGTCAACTTAAAGCTGCAATGGCTCTGTCTTCAAAAGGCGCTTCTAGACATGGCCCTGCATTGTTAGACCCACATAAAATCCTAATAATAATAGGCCAACGAAATATAAAAAAATCCAAAAGCGCACGCCTCATAACGCTCATATATTTTTATAAAATAATAAAGCGTCTAGTTGACTTGTAATATTAAAAAAACAACATGTGTATGCAAGAAAAGTTCCCATATTTTTGTACGTATGTATCATAGTGAGATAAAATGATAAATGATTTTATACCATTCCCCCTCTAAAAAGCTTATTTTATTCACTGAAAACAGTGAATATAAAGCACTTTTACTCACTGTTATATCGCTACACAAGTTGACCATCCTAATAATAATAACAAGAAAATTACTCTTAATTTTAGTAATTGTTCCAATTTTAATGTGCATTTTAATTAATTTAAGCTTCCTTTTTCTTTATTAAATGTTTATTTTCGCTTAAATCTTTCTTTTTCTCGTAGTCATGGTATAAAGTATAGTATGCAACTCTTGAATAAAACGGATTTATATCGAGGGCCATGAATCACTCGCGTCGCTCAGGATTCTAATACTTGAATCACTCGCTACGCTCGTGATTCAATCATCATGAATCACTCCCTACGGTCGTGATTCAGTCATTAGAATCCTTCACTAGCTCGTGATTCATCTATGGCCCTCGCTTTAAATCCGTCCTTTATTCACTAATTGCTTATTATACCTACACAGACATTATAATAATATGTCTGTGATAATATACTATTATTTCTGTAAGTAGGTTTGTACTAACACTTTTACACGTCAATAATATTTTAAAAACTAGATGAGGTCGTCGTTTCCTATCTACTACTCTGAGAAGAAAGGCCGAAACAAACTCAGAGGTCACAGTCTCTTTTAAAGTCCAGACATAATCTTGGTCAGATCATGTGAAGACCATGTAGATTTGTGTCTGAAACGGTCTTTTGAGGAAAAACCATACAGATTGAGCGGACCTGTCCAGTCAGTGCACGCGTTTGTCAGTAATCTTGCCGCTCAACTCAGAACTTAAGGAGCACAACGATTCGACGAACAAATAAAAAATCATTAAAAAGAAATTACGTAAACTAGGCTACCTACTGATAAGAAATACGGCACTAGTTCAGCGAATTCTGAAAGAAATAAAAAAAGCCCGGTCTCGAGATATCAATTTTCTCGGGAGATATCTCTGATACATACAATCATCAGCGTACAGTGATGACTGATGTCTGTACGCTGATGATACCTCGAGTGTGAGTTTTTTCATACAGAAAACGCTACTACTACGTTTTTGTATCGAGTTCGATAAGTAGGTATGAAAACGTAAAAAGTGCTCCGGGTGGAAAGTATTGTAAACCGAAACAGCGAGTGTAAGATTTTTATCGGTACTAGAATAGTTCGGTATTTTAAACGTGACATACATAGTAGCGTTTCGAAGAACATTTCGCGGGTTGTTGCGAGTGTGAGTTAAAATTTGCCGTTTACAAGCGCTGTTCCAGCGTTTGTAAACGTAAACTTTGTAGTAGTCACTCACTTGGTGTGTGACAGGTGAATCTTTGTTTATAATAATTACGTTCGTATTAGTTGCGTGTAATTTTGTGGTAAATTGTGTTTAATAATGACAGCACGTAGTTTTTTCGCCTGGAAAATGATGATGACTGGTCAACAACAAGATGAACGGAAACATCTTCGAAAACAAAGAGCCGATTTTTTAATCCAATGGACGATCTCAACGATACTAAATTTAGGAATATATTATATCGTTTGTCAAAGGAAGCCTTTCTATTTCGTTGCCAAAAACTAGAAGAATTCTCAAAAGTATCCGTGATTTTAATTTGGTTTCAATCGAATTTAAGCATTATTTAAAACACAGAAAGTAAAGTCACGACTCTGTTGGTTCTTAGGCGAACGATGGATGGACGCCGAACAATGTCATTTAAGGTCGACCCAATGAGGTAAACTTCAAAGCAAGGTAGGTATTGTATCTACGCAACAATAAAATACTTAATGAATTCCTTGTTGGCGCTTTTAGGAAAATAGGTACATAATTATGTAGTTTTAAATTTAGTCATATTTTTTAGGTACTCTTCGCTATAATCATTTATGCCACAGGTTCGTATCAACGTCCTGTGGGAGTAGTCAAAAGTCTGTCTCATAGGATGTGCAGTGTGTACATTCATGTAGTGTCCCAAGCTTTGACTCATGATTTAGTGTTGGAAAAGTATAATTATACAAGTTCCAAAAACTCGTGCTGCTCGACAGGCAGTAAGTCAGAGGTTAGTATTTATTTTAGCACTTACCTACTCAATTACAGAAAGTAACAATAATAATTAGATTTAAGTAGTTAGAGTATTTATTAATTGTTACAGATATTACTCAAAATTTGGAATACCTGGTGTAATTGGGTGTCCGAAACTGCGTTAAGGCCATAGACGTCACGTTTTTTTATGCGCCTTGTGTCGCTTTTTACCTTTTTTGTAATAAAACTTTAAAATGTACTTATTTATTACATGCTACTATATATTTCTTCGTTAGATTCACTCATTTTGGCGGACAGAACAACGGTTAAAAATGGCGGGAAATCGTTTCTCCTTTTTCATTTTCATTTTTTAAATGTCATCTATTTAATGGTATCGAAACCAGCCAGATACAGTCAGTTCAGGCAAATATATTTTACTACAACTTAATAACTATAATTTAATAGAATATAATATAATTATAATCTTTATTTACATAAAACAGATTGGACTACCTACATGTAACAGTTTTCACATAGTGGGTAGTCTAAATCTCTGGCAATCAAGTGGGTGACGTGCTGTTCTCCTTGCTAGGCTATGAAATAGCCGGAACAGCGTTTATACGAGTACCTTATGAGTGGCAACGTCGCAATTTAGTGTCATATTTCGTGGTTTTCAATTTTTATCATTTAATCGGAGCTATATTTTAAAAATGTGTTTAATTAACTTTTTAGAATTATGTGAAAACTGTGTAAAAGGTAAGAAATCGTTGCGTTTACATTTCTATTTATATGCAAATAATACATTGGAAACTTGCAGGGCGTTATTTTTATTGTAAAATAACTGTAAGCATTACGGTTACTTACTTTTTAAACACTTTCACGTAATTTCAGAAATAAATATTTAATTTAATTTCAGGTATTCAGTCAAAGCATCTGGGTACCTGATAAGTGAAGTTATAATAATATAGAGGCGAGCTCTTTAATGAATTACGTTTCGAAACAGATTTTAACGAAAACAAAAAAAAAAACAATCTAAACAACTAGAAACCTGTAAGCAAGCGAGATAAAGTATGGCTAGGTCTAGGCAGCCTAAACAATTTCGCAAAGAATCCAACCCAGACCCATCCTTGGTTAAAGTTTGGAATTTGGCTAACTTTCTTCATATGCCTTTCACAGCCGCTTCGCAGTTTTCTGGAAGAATAGGATGTAAGAGGCAGGCGTTTGTTGATGAGTACCTACTTATTTAGTGATTTTGTTGTTTTAGAATCTAATAATTACAAAATGAACGTACATTTTATAATCTCAGCTCATTATGTTATCACTACTTATTTAGGTACTAGTATTAGTGTTATTACTATCGCGTTACTCTTGGAATCTGCCTTCCATCTTTATACCTATTAGATACTGCCCTTATTGTTTAATTATATATTTGGTATACCTACTTAATAATGTAGGTACATGCTACATACCCAATTGGCGTAAAGACAATGACCAAAAGTGGTGTCTTTTTCATGATAAATTAATTATGTACTTACCTACAAAATAACTTAGAAGTGTTTTTGTATAGCGGTAAGGATTAAAATAAGGCGAAATCTGAAAGAACTAACAGCAGAGCGAAGCGGTCAAAGGAACCATGAGTGCAATTTTAAAGAAAACAAAAAGTACGTTTTCGTTTTATGAAAAAGGTAATTTAGATTTTAGTGTGATTCATAAGTTAAAGTTGTTCATAATGATGAATACTATGACTTCTTTCCAGGTTTAAGGTAAAAAAAAACTTACACTACACACTACTTACACTTAATTGAAAAGAGTATGCTTAAGCATACTCCATCAGCTAGCTTAGAGTTAGCTTCCTTGGTTTGGTCAAGTTGAGAGGATGAATGAAAGGCGACTAACAAAAGATATTTACAAGCAGGTGTGATTGAAACGTTGCCGCGTTGGGAGGCGACAACCTATAAGGATATAAGAGACCTTATTGGTGATGTTCTTAAGAAAGATCAGGTGCGTAGTACTCGCAACCAGCGTGCGTATATGACCGTATATATGAACGTAAACGAAGCCAAAGGAGAATGTCTGTATTTTCTGCCTAACCCTATGAGAAAAAGGCCTGACTTTATGTATGTTCTGTATGTAAATACCTGTGGGTGTTGTGGCTAAGTAATAACAGCCGCATGGTTCGATCGATCAGGTTAAACCACGCTTGCTGCGGTTGGTCCATGGATGGGTGACGATCTTTACATACCAAGACCCCTCCATACCTTGGAAAGCATGTTAAGCCGTTGTTGTGTTGTGGTGACAGTCGTTACGGGTCGTCAAAAGCAAAGACCGACAACCAGTCTTACGTTTTTGTCATGATCGGACCAAGATTTTGTCTGGACTTTAAAAGAGACTGTGACCTCTGAGTTTGTTTCGGCCTTTCTTCTCAGAGTAGTCTGATAAGAAATGCCGACCTCATCTTGTTTTTAAAATACGATTGACGTGTAAAAGTGTTTGTTCAAACCTACTTACAGAAATAAAATCATTTATCATTTACCAAGGGGTATCGTATTACCCAATAACTGTGTTGTGGAGGTCAGATAGGCTGTCGCTCCATGTAAAATACTGGATACTAATATTTAGGACAAGGCTTGGCAGATGAAGTATGTATAAACTGACGTTGTACCTCTCTCTAGGCTTAAATCGCTAGTTCGCACAAGCTTACACCACAATCAAAAGTATTATATTGTACTTTTGTGCACAATACGGCTTGGCTGTAATAATTTGCGCTCACTTACATCTCGCCAGACATTTTGTGACAATGACAAACGAGTACCTATCTGCAAATGAAAGTTCTGCGTAGTTTACTAAGGCGTTCGGTGCAGACTCCATTATAGACGTTACATCACAGCCCTGAGAATTGTTTTTAATTGATAACTCGATTTGAAGAATATAATTAGACGTAACAGCCCTGAAAATTGTATTTCTTTGATAACCCGACATGAAGAATATAAGTAGACGTCACAGCCCTGAGAATTGTATTTCATTGATAACTCGATGTGAAGAATATAAGTAGACGTCACAGCCCTGAGAATTGTATTTCATTGATAACTCGACGTGAAGTATATAAGTAGACGTCACAGCCCTGAATATTGTATTTCTTTGATAACCGACATGAAGAATATAAGTTGACGTCACAGACCTGACAATTGTATTTCTTTGATAACCGACATGAAGAATATAAGTCGACGTCACAGACCTGAGAATTGTATTTCTTTGATAACCGACATGAAGAATATAAGTCGACGTCACAGACCTGAGAATTGTATTTCTTTGATAACCCGACATGAAGTATATAAGTAGACGTCACAGACCTGAGAATAGTATTTCATTGATAACCCGACGTGAAGAATATAAGTAGACGTCACAGCGTTGAGAATTGCATTTAATTGAAGACTAGACGTGAAGAATATAAATAGACGTAACAGCTCTGAGAATGGTTTTGCATCGATAACTCGACGTGAAGAATATAAGTAGATTTAACAGCCTTAAAATCGCCGCTGGGCGGACCCTTTCATACCCTAGTATTGCAGGTGGGGCAACGACGTAGCGCGCTACGACGTAGCGCACACTAACTCCGCCCAGCAGCGAAGAGGTAGGAGAATGACGCAGCGCGCTACGGCGCTACCGTGTAGCCCAATGCACGTGTTGTTTACAACGCGACGCCGACATACATACCTATATTAATACATTTAGTTTTAAAAGCATGCATTGCATGCATTAAAAATCGTAATAAATTACAAAAAAAATATAAATCAGATTCGTATAATGACATTTTAAAAATAACGTACAATCGGTACAGAAATTATTGTAATAATCGTATAAAAAAATTAAAAAGAAAATTCGAAAGAGAATTACTTGCTAAATCGGTTACAAATACAAAATTATTATGGAAAAATATTAAATCAATCACCTACTCAAATAAACCTAAAAATCAAAGCACTGAATTATTAAATATCCTACCCTCTCCAACTGCATCAGTGAACTCTGTTAATAACTTTTTTGCTAATATTGGAAAGCAATTAGCCCAGCAAATTCCGATGAATAATACCTTTGGCCGATCTAACATTCCACCAACACAAATTAATTCTTTTGGTCTCTTGGACACTGACCCCATAGAAGTAGAAAGTGTTCTAATGAGTTTGAAATCCGACAGTGCTCCAGGATGGGATAATATTCCCACTAAATTCCTAAAATATGTTAGCAAGGAAATTGTCCCTGTCATAACTCATCTGGTAAATCTCTGTTTTAGGAAAGGTACCTTTCCGACACTACTGAAGCAATCCATTATTACACCGGTGCACAAGGGAGGGAATAGCGACGATGTCAATAACTACAGACCTATTTCTGTCTTACCAGGCTTATCCAAGGTTTTAGAAAAAATTATTAATATAAGACTCTCACAATATCTAGAAAAATTTAAAATATTATCACCTACACAATTTGGCTTTAGACGGGGAATATCAACTGAGGATGCAGTTACAGCGCTTAGCTCGCTGATAACTGATAGATAGATAGATAGATAATACGGGCTGGTGTCCGCAACTCCACGTCAATGCGCGTATTTTGCGTACGGGTGGGAAAATCGGTTATTCGATCCACCCCAGCTCCTCGAGAAAGGCCAGCAACGCCTTGGTGTTGCTGACAATCTCACGTAGGGTACCTGGGTTGCCGAAGTACTTTGCCCTGTATGTGGTGACCACCGGGCAGCTTAGAAGCACATGGGCTGCTGTCTCGTCCTCCTCCATGCAGGCCCTGCACAGCGGACTGTCCGTGACTCCTAATACAAAGAGGTGTTTATTAAACGATCCGTGACCAGTTACAGCTGCTGTGACTGTACGCAGCTGTTGCTTGGTTAGTCGGAGAACCTGTTTCGTGAAGCGGCCATCGATTGTGGGGAGTGCTTCCCTAGCCTGCCTGCACTCACGTTGGTCCACCCATAGTTTGTGATGTTGGTCCCTGGTGCGTTTCCTTACCAGAGTGCGTATGAACCCGAAGGGGAGTGGCACGATGGGTTCGGGACCCACTGGTACAGCGTTCGACCCCCTTCTGGCAAGTTCGTCGGCTGCATCGTTGCCTAGCGAGCCGCTGTGTCCTTTGATCCATTGAATGGTTATGTTATTGAGGTTGCCCACCTGGTTTAGGCGCTGGTGGCACTCGTATATTAGCCCAGAATCAACGGTGTGACTGTTCAGCGCTTGCAGAACGGCCATGCTGTCTGAGAGTATGCGGATCGAGTGTTCTTTAACTTCCCTGGCCATGATGGCTGAGGCGGCTAGAGAAATACCCATGCATTCGGCCTGGAACACTGTGTTATGGACCCCCAATGGTGTGGAGATGCGTATATTGAAGTCCTCCGAGAAGATTCCAGCACCTGTGCCACTACCTGTTTTGGATCCATCCGTGAAGATGCGCAGCTCTGCCGGGCGCAAGCCCTCGCATCGGCGATCCTCATGAAGTTGGATTTTGTATTTTTTATCAAATATAAATTGTTTGGGTACCCGGTCATTTATGGCTTTCGTAATGGGGAACTCCTTGCTGAGTCCCTCAAGCAGCGCGGTGTGTGGTAAATCTCTCTTACCCCAGAGATCTAGTGCATTTAGACGAACCGCCGCCATCGTCGCTTCCTGCTGTATGAACAGGTGGAGCGGTGGTAGTCCCAGCATGGCTTCGATAGCTGCAGTCGGAGTGGTCCTCATGCAGCCTGTGGTGGCCATGCAGGCTAGTCTTTGCAGGCGTTGTAGTTTGCTAGTAGCTGTACCCAACTCAGTACGGGGCCACCAGACCACGGCCCCGTAGGTGATCATAGGGCGTATCACTGTGGTGTACAGCCATAGTATAATTTTAGGGGATAGGCCCCACTTCTTACCTATCATTCTCCTGCACTGCCAGAAGGTTATGCAGGCCCTGTTTAGTTTGTTGTCCAAGTGACTACTCCAGTTTAACTTACTGTCCAGAATGACCCCGAGATACTTGACTTCGTTGGTCAACTGCAGTTCTGTATTGAAAAGTTTTGGTAGACGGAACGGGCCTAATGCTCGTTTCTGGGTAAACATAACCAGTTCAGTTTTAGTGGGGTTCACTGATAGGTCAAATTCCCTGCACCATCTCTCTACGATTCGTAGCGCTTGCTGAGTAAGGTTGCAGATCGTACCCGTCACCTTCCCCGATACAAGGATTGCGAGGTCATCTGCATACCCTATTGTGTAGTAACGATTGGCGTTGAGTTTGGTTATGAGATCGTTAATCACCATATTCCACAGAAGAGGGGACAGCACCCCACCCTGGGGGCAGCCTCTGGCTATCATGGCCAGCTGCTGCTCATCCTCAAGGCGAACTACTCGTTTGCTTAGCATGTTAGTAATCCAGTCCGCTAGTACCTGTTCGACGCCATGTCTATAGAGGGCGCCGCTGATGCTGGAGAAGTTTGTTTTGTCGAAGGCACCTTCGATGTCTATGAAAGTGCCCAGGCAGGTGCCTTTCTGATGAATCGCTTCCTCTATCTGGCTGACTACTAGATGAAGGGCAGATTCAGTCGACTTACCCGAGCTGTATGCGTGTTGATTACCGTGTAGCGGTATGGTTTTCAGAGCGCCGTCCCTCAGCTCCCTGTCACACAGCCTTTCCAGAGTCTTTAGTAGAAAGGAGGTGAGGCTTATGGGTCTATGGGATTTGGCGTTTGTGTAGTCTCCCTTACCTGGCTTGGGGATGAATATTACTTTCACTTCCCTCCAACCTTTAGGAACGTATCTAAGGGCCAGGCACGCCCTCATTAGGGGCACCAGTCTTATTGCGACAGCGGTTCCACCCCACTGTAGCAAGGCGGGGAACACTCCGTCAGGACCGGCTGCCTTGAAAGGATGGAAGCTACGGATGGCCCATTGGAGCTTCTCCAACGTGATCACCCTACTTGCATAAAGCCATTCATTTTCTGTTGGTGTTTGTAGTACATCTTGCCAGGCGATTACCTGCGCAAAGGTACAGCCAGGGAAGTGAGTTTCCATAAGGACGCGTCTCGTTTCTTCTGGCGAGGAAGTGAGTGTATTGTCCGGTTTGCGGAGTGTAACGGGCCCAGGTGTGTACTGCTGTGACAGTACTTTCCTTACCCTGTTAGCCTGCTGACAGGACTCTATGCTACCACAGAATTTGCGCCATCCCGTGGTACTCCTGAACCTGATGCATTTTTTGTAGCTGGATTTGGCTGCGTAATAGTTGTCCCAGTCCTCATCCGCACATGTGTTCATGGCTCTGTTCAGAGCTTTCCTTACCTTACCGCGCTTGCGCTCCAGATCAGCCCCCCACCAGGGTTGCTTGCCCGGAGCGCTACGCGGGGTGGTCTCTGGGCAGGCAGTATGGTAGCTGTCTATTATTGATTTAGTAAGCTGGCTTACATGTACCTCAATCTGTGTCGTATCCGCAAATGTCGTCGGATTGTTTAGTGTCGTAAGCTTGGATACAAGGCTACGTGTATAGTTGGCTCGATCCGTGTTTCGCGGAATGCGCCGTGGTGGTGTTGGTGGAACACAGACCTGGATGTCGAAGCGGATCCACCTGTGATCAGAGCAGGAGGCCTCCTTGGAGACCCGCCACCCAGTGGTTAGTTCCGCCGCGCCCTCCGATACCAGCGTGAGATCTATGATCGTTCGGCTTCTCCTGGTTACGAATGTTGGTTCGGAGCCAGTGTTTAGTAGGGATAGGTTAGTCGAGAATAGGTAGTCAACCAATGCCTTACCCCTCTCGTTTTGCGTGTCCATACCCCACAGCTGGTGGTGAGCGTTGGCGTCGGCCCCGACGACGACCGCAAACCCACCTCTCTCGCAATAGCTCACGAGGCGGGCGAGGTCGTGCGGAGGCGGCGCTTCCGCCTCAGGCATGTAGGCCGAGGCGAAAACGATCACCCTTTCCGGGGCGTCGTCACGCTGTATACGCATACTTGCTGCAGAGACATCTCTGCAACAGAAGTCTGTTAAGATCTGTGTTTTGAGGTTACCTGTGACAAAGATGCACGATCTGGGGTGATCATGATCTGTGGTGACCAGGAGCTTACCGCCAAGATTTGAGAGTCCTTGTATGCGGCCCGCCCTAATCCACGGCTCCTGGATCAGGGCAATGGCCGTGTGCTGAACCTCCAGCCACTTGCGGAGCTGAGCCGTCGCGGTCTGACTGTGGTGGAGGTTAGCCTGGAGGACTTTACAGGTCGACGAAGGGAACGCCATCGTTGGTCGAACCCCCCTCGTCCCCTTCCAGTCTCAGCCCGGCAAACAGGTCGCCCTCGTCGAAACCGTCCCCTCCCCGACCCGAAGCCGGAGACAGGGTAATGTCGTCCAACTCCTCGCCCGATGAAGGGACGGCTCCCACGATGGCGGCATCAAACACGGCCAACTCTGCTGTGGTAGCAGCGGCCGCGGATGCTTCCGGGTTGCATGATGCTGGGGGAGTGGACTCCCCTGCTGGTGTCTGCAGTACAGTTGGCGCGTCGCCAATGGTTTCCGTGATGGGGTCCCATCCCTGAGGGACGTCGGTGAACCTGCCGTTCCGACCCTGGAACTTCACGTACACCGCCCCTAATCCTATTGAGAGACGGCGTCCGGCCTCCATCAGGGCCGGGATTTGGTCCTCAGGGATACCGACCACCACGAACCACGCAGCGGCCTGCTTGTCGGCATGCAAGAGCACCCACCTCTTGATGTCTACCCAGGGGTTTTGGTAACTGAGAGCACGCCCAATATTGGTCGGCTCACCAAATACCCCTTGCTCGTCTGGGATCACGATCCCACATCGAGCACGTTTCATAATCTCCGCCTGACTCTTGACGACCAACGAGATGCTAGTCGGGAGAGAAAGGTCGGAGACAGTCTTCCTTAGCCATCCTAAGGTGTGGTCGTTTCCGCACCACAGCTTCAGGACACCCCCGGCGAACAGCGGCTTGGCGTTGAAGGTCGGCCCTGGAGTGTCTGGTTTGGGGGAGCAGGCCTCGAGTATGATCTGCTTCTGGATAGCAGCGAGTACCTGGTCCGATACGTCCTTGCTGAGGATCCCCGTGCGGTCGCAGGTGATCGCGACGTCGAGGGTAGCACTTGCAGCTTGGGCGTAGCTTCGTTGATCAACCCTCTTGGATTGATCAAGCCGCGGCCGCTTATGCTCCCCTCGAGGTGACGAGGTCTCGTTGAGAGCTCGCTTGGCCGCGGCCTGATCCTTCCAATCGGGTCGCTGTGTGTCATTGCTACCTTTAGCCGGTCTCTCCGGAAAACTGGTTGACGGTCGGCTGGGCGCTGGCCGGCTTGCGCCGGTCTCTGCCTGCGACCGCTTCCCGTCGGAGAAGTTCAGCTGGCCGCTTGCCGGTTTGACCGACCTAGCGGCAGTAGCCTGTTTACGGGAGCCCTTACCTGTCATCCAACGTGATTGGCGGCGCTCTTTCCTCGTCACTCTGTCCTCCTTCTTACCCTGTACGGATGGAACTGAAGGTTCAGTGCAAGGGCAACGGGCTTGTTGAGTGCGTTTACCCTTGCCCTTGCGTTTCTGCACCTGCCAGGCGCGCGAAAAAGCGTCCTCAGCGCAGCCGGCCGTCTCCGTTTGACCGGTTACGGCCGCCTGTTGGGAGGAGGCTTGAGGAGCCACAGAAGGATGAGGGTGTTTGGCAGGAAGCCCGGTGCTGGTATTACCCAGCGCCGGAGTCTGTGTGGGGAGGGTCAGACCGGCACTGGTATTAGTCGTCGCCGTCTTCGCCTGAGTATTGGAAGGGTCGGTACTGGTCCCAATCAGCGCCGGCGTCCTTTGTTTGTTCCGGGACGTTTTGTTTTTGGTCTTAGCTGTGGTTCTCGCCACAGCCGGACCTGCACCCGCGCTGGTACCCACGGCGTTAACCGCATGGCCACCAGGGGCGAGGGAAGTGCAAGCACCTCCCTTGGGAGTCTCATTGGCTTTCGCCTCCACTCCCAGGTCTGTAGATTTAACTGGCCTTGAATTTTCCATGTTAAATGATTTTATAAAATTCGTCTCTCTGGCTCCCACCCTCCATGGAGCCCGCAACTGGGAACGTCTCACTAATAAGAAGCTCGAACGTTAGGACTACCAGAGAGATATAGGGGCGCAAGGCTGGCTTACAGTGCGACATCGGGTGCTCGATCGGGTTGGCGTAGGGGGTCCAAAAGGCCACCCCCAACGAACTGATCAACCCTCACTTACACCGTCAGCATGACCTTTACCTACCGCTTTGGCCGTCCGAGGACGACCTCAGCGGACCTCACGCACCTCGCCAGTGGCCCTCTGACGGGACACAGTGGCCATTTCCCCACCCTTGGCTAATGGGTAGGGCCACCGTTTCGCTTGAAATCCAGACCAAAGGGGGCGTGTTGCCTTACGGGCACATTACAACCAGAGCCGCTCGGCTCAACCCCCCAGGACTCCTTCATCCCCGCTCACGGCGCTCAACTGCGCAGGTCCTAGCGCAGGTGACTACTTACTCCTACTCGTCATCAGCTTATTTTAGTGATGGACGAGCCCGCACCCACCCAGTCACTGAGGGGTCGCGGTTAGGAGTGGGAATTGGAGAGATGGAGGTGGGAGGAATGAGGATGTGGGTAGGATGAAGGATGGGGAAGGGATGTGTTAAGATAAAAGGCGCCTGGAGGTTTTTGTTACGTCTATTTCTTAAGGAATTAGACCAAGAACGGGGTGGCAACCTCGGGAAGGTGCATCCGCCAGACTTGCCTTGAGGATCATCACGACTGTAGCGCTCTCCCTCAAGACCCCGCCACCCTACCACCTCTGAAGGAAGCGGCAGAGTAGGCCTGCATCTATACTACCAAGCAAAGCAAAGCAAAGCATGTCGTTGCGCAACCGCGAAAGCATACATACAGCCCCCCCCGCTGATAACTGATTATGTCGACTCAGGGAAAAAGTGTCTGGCTGTATTCCTTGATTTAAAAAAAGCCTTTGACACCGTTGCTGTTCCAACCCTTTTGTCCAAGCTAGAAGGAATTGGAATAAGGGGAACCCCTCTTGTGTTTTTTAAAGATTATCTGTCAAACAGAAGACAGAGGGTTAAGATAGGGACATACATCAGTGATGACGTGGAGGTATCATTCGGTGTGCCTCAAGGAAGCGTATTAGGACCTACACTTTTCTTAATGTATATAAATGACCTATGTAATTTAAAAGTAGATAACGCAAAAATATTTTCTTACGCCGATGATACTTCCATTGTCTTTTATGGTGATAACTGGTCCGAAGTAAAGCTCAAAACGGAAATAGGTATGGCTCAAATTGCTAATTGGCTCAATGAAAACCTCCTTACGTTAAACGCAACTAAAACCAACTATATGTGTTTTACAATTAGAAACCGCTCACAACCAGATCAAGATTTAAATATAAAAATACATTCTTGTAAACGAGCCATGAATGATGCCTGTACATGTCCTATAATTAATAAAGTAACACAGACAAAATATTTAGGTGTCATAATTGACCAACATTTGAGTTGGTACTCCCACCTTGAACATGTTGCTGATAGAATACGCAAATTGGGATGGATATTTAAATCACTAAGATATGTGACCCCTGCAAGTATAGCCACAAATGTGGGCGCCAAGAGAAATCTTCTAAATGAAATCTATACAGCCCTTGCACAATCTGTAATAGTCTACTGTATACCTGTATGGGGTGGGGCAGCGAAATCAAAATTTATAGACGTTGAACGAGCGCAAAGAGGTCTGATAAAAATAATGTACTTCAAGAAACGGAGATTCCCTACTGAAAGTCTATATGAGATTAGCGGCCTGCTATCTGTTAGGAAATTATATATCTGTGCCTCGACCTTAAAAAAGCATAAGGCACTTACATACGACAAAAACATAATGTTAAAGAGAAGAAAGGATATTATTGTGCAGGTGCCACAATCTAAAACCAATTTTGCTGCTACACAATATAATACTCAATCAACACGGTTATATAATAAAATTAATAAAGACGTATATATTTACACTGAACATCTTCATAAAGGTAAGAAAATGCTAATAGAATGGTTAAAATCACGCACCTACGCAGATATTGAATGGTTGTTACAATAAGTGGAAATTAGTTAACTGACACCGCCACACCCGCACGCACATCCTATCATACACACATCCACACCAACCACACACCTCTCACACCCCAAACACATCACACACCACACACACTCGGCACACTAAACACACCCCTCACACATCACACACTCCGCACACCCAACACACCCACATTAATGTAAAGTGTAACTTAAGTAACTAATAAGAATTTAATTTTGTAAGTGTACAAACAGCCGAAGCTATGGAAGTGCGGAGTCTCCTAACACAGGCGTCATCATGCTTAAAAGGAGGCTCCAATCATAAACTAATGTAAACTAGTTGGTACAGAAATAAACATTTTGTATTTTTTTTGTATTTTTGTAAAAGCAAGGGACATAGGCTATATATGTACCTATATATATTGCATCTTCAAATACAAAAAAAGGTAAAAAAAGTTTATATCAATATTGGTATCATTAATAAAAGCTAAAAATAATGAAGAAAATAATGATAATATTAATGAGTAAATTCCAAATATATTTATTATATTTTATTTTTCCAAATATATTAAAATGTGTTTTAGCTACCATTACACCACAAACTAAAGAAAAGTGAGTTTAAAGAAAGGACAGCTGTTGTGTGACGACATCTGTATCATCACGTAGGAACACAGCTAATAGGATAGGATAAGATTTTTATTTGCTTAAACATGTGTGTGTACATACATAGAAAGTGCATACAAGATGATTAAGTTAATTAAGAGCAAACATGTTTGTCACTGCATGATATGCAAAATAATAGATAAAACTAATAAGCTTGAAATAAAGCAAATTATTAAAAAAAAACAAAACACCCGACCGCAAAAACACTAAGCTGAAAAGAGAAAAGCAAGCATTATTTTATTATGTATATTTATAATATGTATGTATTTACGAAAAAAAAATGTATTTAAGTAGTGTATCAACCATCTGGTATCCATAACACAAGCCTTAAGTGCTTAACTTGGAACTAGATGGTGCTGTGTGCAATGTCAGACGATATTTATTTATTATTTATTTATTTTCTATTGAACTTTGTTTTTTGTAAGATATCAATATGGTGTAACCTTGGTTTGTACTCCGCCTGCGATAGCTTACAAAAAACATAGTTCAATAGATAAATATATATGTAGCGTGTAGCGCTTTTTAAAAATTAATTAAAAGTACACACAACTAAAACGCGCTCCACGCTTTTGATTTAATCATTGGATATACTTAATAGAAAAACTAATACAAGTAAATCAATTTAATTATTTTATCATTTGAGTGCGTGATAGCGTGTTTTTTAGTTTCTTTTTAAACTACCTAGGTAAGTACATACATATTTTTATTTTTTTACCTCTTGGTCTAGTATATTCTTCATTTAGTTAATACGTGTAAAGTCAAAGAATTTATGACTTGAGCGGTTTACTAGGAGCCACTGAAGAGTTCCACTATCATCTCTTGGCCCCATCATCAGACCCTCGTTAACAAGCCGAATATAAGGACCCGGCAAAACGAATCTTATGAGCCCAAACTCGAGCGGTTTACTAGGAGCCACTGAAGAGTTCCACTATCATCTCTTGGCCCCATCATCAGACCCTCGTTAACAAGCCGAATATAAGGACCCGGCAAAACGAATCTTATGAGCCCAAACTCGAGCGGTTTACTAGGAGCCACTGAAGAGTTACACTATCCACCCGTGGCTCCATCGTCAGATCCAAACAACATAAACATAAAGTTTTATTTCGATACGACAATTAGAACTAGGTAGGTTCAAATTGACTTCTAAAGATTGTTTTCTTAGTTTTTGTTTGTTAGTTACAAGTACAGGTAATTAAAGAGTGTTATTAATGCTGGTTTTCTCTTTTCATTTATGTGTTTCTGCGTCAGGTTTTGTTTTTTTAAATAATTAGACTTGTTACTTACAAGTTGCAAGAACAGTTGCAAGTAAAGGGAAACAATAGGGTTGTCTATTGCTTACCCGAAAATTATATACCATAATCATCATATTCCCGAATTTCATTTACCCGAATTTCACTTGCCCGGATGTTTTGTTTGCCCTAAAAGACATATGACATACTTTTAATTGCCCGAAACTTAGATACCATAAGATACGAGTGCCAAACGTATTGTTTTTCATATTTTTAATTGCCATAATAAAGATTAGACATAATATTTAAACACCATAATGATTATTAGACATAATATTTAAATGCCATAATAATATTAGACAAAACGCCCTTTAATCATTACACATGATATTTAAGCGCCATAATAAATTGTTTTCGAATATTTTTCCAAGCTAGGCATTTGCTCATGATATTTCTACAGGCGCTCTAAAATAATTTACAAACCTGTTATAAATACATTGGCGGGTAGACGAAACATTTGTAAGCGATATTTCACAGTTCTAACCTAACTGAAATGGCACCTAACCAAAACCTTAAAATATTTTATGCATGGTCGAGAGTGGGCTTGGTCGACGGAGCCCCGCTAGGCGGGGCTCCTACTTCTGGGTGGTTTATAAAAAAAATACCACGAAAGGGATGGCGGGGTCTATTCGATCGCTTCGCTCGCTCAAACGACCCCACCATCACCTTCTAACCTAACCTATCCGAGTCGGGGTGCCTTAAAGTCCCGATTGCATCCAGTTTCTCCTAATATAACAACCGTTACACACCCAATGTCGATGGAAAATGATGTTATGGCATGTGATAATTAGGGCATGTGATAATTAGGGCATGTGATAATCAGGGCACGTGATAATTAGGGCTTACAATGATTATGACAAATGATGTGTGACTTCATGGAATGATGATAAGTGACTTCATGGGAAACAAAGCTTCTAGCACGTGACTAATATAGCAAATAAGAGTAGGGCAAATGAATATTACGTCATTTATTGGCAAATGATATTAGGGCAAATAAAATTCGGGCAAACGGCGGTATACCAAATAATAGACTTGTTTCCTATCTAGCATCAGCGTGCCATATTATTATGATGGCACGGTAATCTTCATGTGATAAGATCTTGTATAGAGGTCTTATTGTAAAATGTAATAAGATGCTAATGTAATACCTAAGCATATCGAGCGAACTGCGTGAACGATGATTATGCTGATTATGCTTACCTACCTATACAACCTTAGTTTTTGTTTACCCCAAACCTTTTTATTTTTTGTTAATACTCATACGTGGGACCAACCTTGAGATCGCGGAAAGAAATCAGCTGTCCCATGCGTTCTGTCGTTTTTTGTGAACACAAATGTGAAGAGCAGATTTCTTTGTTAACAATTTCACAACAACAATTTCAGGGCTGGTCCTATAGTAAAGTGTCCTATAATTGTTGACTGCAGGCACTGAAGTGTGTTTGAGTGTCTAGAAATGTCACCCACTATACCACGTTAGCCGAAGCCGACGGGATAACGTAAGCGTAAGAAGGGCCCACACAGCATTAAAGTTTTAAAAAAGCCGTGCCAGCTACGCCACTGTCATCATAAGATGACAAGAAAGTACGTCAAGATTGAACATAGTGCTGTGATGGTATTGACTTGGTTTTATCGGTTTTTGTTTTGAATTGTGGATTCAACGCCGAAACTGTGACACATATCATTATGATTTCTGTCCTAAAGGACAAAGCGGGATGAAATAAAACTCCTGTATTATATTTTTCCGGTATAGACTTTTTATTAAAAACATACTGTAGGTTAAAAAATAAATAGTTAGTGCTTTATCGATATAATTTCGAACTGACTTCTATTTTGTAGGTATTAAAGGATGAATTCATAGCTTGGCGCCGAGGGCACGATTTTACTTTTTTGACGTGGCGGTCAAAGGGTTAAAGTGTTTTTTGCATGGCGCCAGTTTAATTAACCACATACCACGATCTCTCAAATAATATATTAATTGAACGTGAGCTTATTTAAGAAACAGCAAAAATCCTTACTTATGAACAAGGCATATTACATTATTTCGGAATTTTGTACAAACAAAAATCAAATGACTTATTGTTGACATGCTAATAAAATACATGTATCGTTGTCCTTGACACGAATATTGACTTTAGTATTGTTTATTGACATCTGTATTATTATTTGTTCTGTGTGTTGACATGTAGGTACCTACTGTAGGTACTGAATTAACATTTAATTTGTATTTTTTTTTCATTTTGCTATTTATTATTAATTTATTTGTATGAATACTAAATTCTGTAAAAATCTTACCATGAAAACTTTGGTGAAGTGAGCTGTTGTTCCATTGATGCTATGGAGACACTATTGACAGCTTAATTCACCGAAGTTGCCATGGTGAGATATTTTCAGAACAGTAAGTAAATCTAAGTGAACTTATAAAGAGTATTAAGCCCGTTTCGTGGTGTATTGCGATAACCTATTGGATGCACAGGGATATTTACTGTCTTTGAGCGTTAGACCAATTAAATGATTCGACCCAGTGGCTTCGTCGTGGCCAAGTTAAGGATATCGGGTATAAGTGAGATGTGTGGCTGTGGCTCGGTTTTGTTTGATCCAGATATGATATTGAAGTAAAACGTCGCCATATTCAGGTGATTCTTAGTTAGTGTGAATTTTTGCAAAGTATAGGTAGGCTTCTTTCGCCCCATCTTTGATTCCATTCGATAGCGCGCGTCAAATTACGTTATTTGGTACCATCATTTTGATCAAAACCAACATTGAGGTTTTGAGAATGAAAACTACTTTTTGCTTATTTTGTTCTATTCTTGATGCCATTCGATGGCGCGCACCTGATAATAGGTAGGATAATTGGTCCGAGCGTGATAACGTTATTTGGCACTCTTATTTTTATTAAAAGTGACGATGAGGTTTTTAAATAAAAAACTCCCTATTGCTTATTTTGCGATATTTTTGATGTATGCACTGAAATCATATTTAGTATTATAAATGCGAAAGTAAGTTTGTTTGTTTGTTACCATTTCACGCCTAATTCACTGAACCGATCATCATTAAAATAAGGTTTTTCAAGTCCATTAATATTTGTATTTGTAAATAAGTCATTAGTCATTTATTTCATAACATTAAGGTGCATTGCTTGCGTTGAAAATTTCAAAAAATAACATTAATGTAAAATTCATTAAATACATTTAGAAAAGTCAATAAAAACAATAACGGTCAATTACGAATTCAAGTACACTATAAATAATAAATGTCAAAGTAATAAAATCAATCTTAGGTTACAATGTCATGTGTCATCTAGGAATTCATTGATACTACTCAAAGACATTAATTGCTATCAATTTAATCTCTTTGATACTACTAACCTTTCCTCAATAAATACACACATCAAAAGTGTCTAGGGATCAACATATATTTTTGCAATAACTTTTCTCCTGATTGATATTAATTAAAATTTTCTTTAAGGATTCATAAAATAAAGTGTTTTCGTTTGTCACAGTAACGATAAACCAAGTCACCTTTGCATTAATAAAGAAATTTGCCATTTTCCTAATAAAGGGATTTTTGACATTTGAACCACTAACACAAAAGTTCGAAAAAAAGACTGAAATAACAGTTTTCTTTAAAATTTTATTGGGTAACTTAAACAATTAATAATCCGTGTTTCTACCGCAAACACTAACAACACAAGAACATCGGTTTGGCATACTCAAAATGAGTTCATCCAAATCACGCTGTGGAATGGCCGCCCATGTTCGTTGCAACAACAAAAAAAGGTCTTCTTGCGACTGGATACCCTCCATATTCGGCAGAGCTCTTCTCTGTAGCATATCCCATGCATGCTCAATCGGGTTCAAGTCTGGCGACTGAGCAGGCCAGGGCAGGACATTGATGTTAGCTGCGGCGAGAGTCTGTCTTACAACTCTTGCGGTGTGCGGTCGTGCATTATCATGCATTAACTGAAATAAGGGACCGATTTGCACTTGTAGAGGAACGATGACGTCTGATACAATCGTCTCAGCATAAATTTGAGCGTTGAGGTTGCCTCTGATCCAAATCAACTCAGTTCTTCCGCCGATCCAAATACCCGCCCATACCATGATGGTTCCACCACTATAAGGATGGACTTCCTGGCAGGATTTTAATCGCTGTTGGCGTCCAGGGGTTCTCCAGTGTCGTATACGTCTTGTATCCGGTCTCATACCAAAACGAGACTCATCAGAAAAGCACACGAAACGCCATTGTTCTTCTGCCCAATTTCTGTGTTCAAGAGCCCATTGATATCGAATCCTACGATTGTGCATTGCTATAGGTGGTACCCGTAGCGGTAGCTGAGACGATTGTATCAGACGTCATCGTTCCTCTACAAGTGCAAATCGGTCCCTTATTTCAGTTAATGCATGATAATGCACGACCGCACACCGCAAGAGTTGTAAGACAGACTCTCGCCGCAGCTAACATCAATGTCCTGCCCTGGCCTGCTCAGTCGCCAGACTTGAACCCGATTGAGCATGCATGGGATATGCTACAGAGAAGAGCTCTGCCGAATATGGAGGGTATCCAGTCGCAAGAAGACCTTTTTTTGTTGTTGCAACGAACATGGGCGGCCATTCCACAGCGTGATTTGGATGAACTCATTTTGAGTATGCCAAACCGATGTTCTTGTGTTGTTAGTGTTCGCGGTAGAAACACGGATTATTAATTGTTTAAGTTACCCAATAAAATTTTAAAGAAAACTGTTATTTCAGTCTTTTTTTCGAACTTTTGTGTTAGTGGTTCAAATGTCAAAAATCCCTTTATTAGGAAAATGGCAAATTTCTTTATTAATGCAAAGGTGACTTGGTTTATCGTTACTGTGACAAACGAAAACACTTTATTTTATGAATCCTTAAAGAAAATTTTAATTAATATCAATCAGGAGAAAAGTTATTGCAAAAATATATGTTGATCCCTAGACACTTTTGATGTGTGTAGTTCCTCAAACAGTGGTTTTGAATTCTATATGCAACTTGTTGTATAAAAATATAGACTGATATCTCGGGCTATGTTTGACAACTTTTAATTTCGATTGAATAGTGTGGGGCAAATCTTTCCTACGCGTGCTAGCTCTAGCTTGTCTCAATTTTGTGCAAATTTCTAACTAAGCTGGTTAGCAACACTAAAATATAAAGGTATGGCACTGACAAGATTTTTAGCCCAATGAAATGGTCATTACATGATTCCGTCTGTTTCATGCGGAGTATAGTTTCACAATCACGAATGCCATTTGTATGTTGTACTGGTAGCTATTGCCCCAAAACTCAATGCTGTATGGTTTAGATATGGCCATAAAATTAAAAAAAATTGCCTGAGAAAGTTTGATTATTTCTCTCGGGAGTGCTCTAAATAAATATCAATTTTTTTCTTGTATTTGAGTGTGTGACTCTTCAAACACTCAAATGCAAGAAAAATTGTGATAGCCCTCTTAAGAATATTTTGATTAAAATGGAACACGTAACGAAACCCACTAACATTCTGAGAACAGCGCCATCTACCAATCAGTTAATTTAACTTCTGATAACATAATAGAAAATAAAAAATCTATTGAACTATGTAGTGTGTCTCCAAAAGCAGAAGCCTATCCAAACTGGTCGGATAATATTCCCTTCGTTTTGTTCTAAGCTAATAGCAACGCCGCCGCCGCGCGACGGCGGGCGTCGTCGTGAGCACAACTTTTCATAGTCAAACTAACCCAATGCCAATGACCCTACAACTTTGGTACCATAATAACAACTGCTTAAACGGATAAATTCCAATCGAATTATAGTTTATTTTTTAAATTTGTTTTTAATAAGAATGCCAAAAACTTCATGTTGCGTCGTACCTAAGCGGAAATTCGCCTTATTTTCGTTGCGTAAACAAAATTCTCTCTTCAAACCCATCTGTCTATGCGGTTGACTGTACATTTTAAAATATCCGTGTCAAAGTATTCAGTAAAACTAGCAAATTCAAACACTGTAATTTGTATAACAAGTTACGAATACAAAATAAAACAAGTTGTTCCATCTTGTATGCACTCTAAGCAAGCCATCAAGGCGGCTATGCCAAGTTTTGCTTTGGTTCTGTCGCTGTTCTAACTCGATCTAACTTAGGTCATCATGCTCGTAACTTACCTGCGCAAGTTATTACTTGCGCACTTTCGTGTTGTCGACTTGTTCGCCGCCGACGACGTGTTGAAGTATATTGTATATAGTACTAACAGTTATTTAAAAAGCTTCTGACAGTGCGAGTGCGGATGCGTTTAGGTTCAGCCGCTGGAGGAGGAGGAGCTGGTGTGATGATGCAGCCGGAAGGTGGTCACAGGAACTCCACAACTAAACAACAACCCCTTCGTTTGGTCTCGTTGGATTCCTTTTAATAAGTAACATATGTGTGCCAAATTTCAGCTTAATCGGATGCAAGGAAGTACGCAATCAAGTGTAAATTTCCCAAAAAAATTTAAAAATCGTCTGGCTCTTAAACTAAATATGATCGCTGAACATAATATATATGGGGACGTTTCGGGAAGCACTTGGTCTAAGCTTTTAAATTTTTTCTTTGGACGTCGATTCACGGGCCACTCTGTACGTCTAAACTAGGCACGGTAGGCCGCTCGTGGTAACAAAACCAGTATTAGCTGGCCTTGTTCTATTGATAGTCCTTACGACGGTAGGCCAGCCTAAGATTTACCACTGACGTGCGGATTACTGTACATACAGACTGCTACCGTGAGTTTAATTTATGACCTCCATAGCAGGCGATAATTTCAGGCTTGGCAGTTGTCAAACGACGCGACGCCTAACAGCGGCCAATGAATTTCATTGAATCCCCTTACTTTGAAGTTTTTCTAATAAAGCGTGAAGGATCGCCCGTAGTTTCTGCGTCGAAACGAGTTGTGGCAAAGTTTTCAAGAATACTTGACTGGTTTTTATTGTGAGCACTTGGGAGTTGGCTTCGTAGAAGAATTTATTGTTCGTTCGGCAGCGGGGTTCGAGACCGCGTCATGTTTGTTTGATCGAAACTGGTGAGAGTTAAGATCGCACACAATTCGGTTCTGCCCCATCACTCGTTCGTTTAGGTCAAGTATAGCAAAGGTCGGTAAGATAACTCAGTATCCATACGACACCAAGCAGCCTAATTTTCAACAAAATTCATTGCGTTATAAGTATACGTTGTCTAGCATATGTAGCATCATTTATGTGGTTATATTACTTAACAATATTGATAAGTCTTCTATGCACATCAGTAGTAACAGTTTCACTACGAAAATCACCCTTACTGGGACGACATAGAGGCCTAGTCAATGTAAAAATTTCGTGCTTATAGAGACTATTACAGACTGGTGAAGTGGTGACGTGGCTGGTACAGACTGGATGCGGAAGGCGGAGGACAGGGTGTTGTGGAAGCTTGGGAGAGGCCTTTGTCCAGCAGTGGACTGTGATAGACAGAGTTGATTGGTTGATTGAAGTAGTGTCGACAGGCTTCTATGATTGACACAAGAAGCTTTGGAGACAAACCACAACCGGCTGTCTCTATTTGTTGCCGTTGTTTAATTATTATGGTTCAACTTCAAATTCAAGAATAAACTAAAATTTCTAGTCGGTGACATGATTCTTGAATTTGAAGTTGAACAATAATAATTTTATTTTATTATGTGCAGTCGACCACGGCTAAGTGGTCGGCACAGCACGTACCTATTTTTCTTCTATACTTACATCTCTATTAACAGTTATTCACTTCCTCCTTGCCGATGATGAACGATGATATCATCGTTCAGACAATGCATCTGTCTTTTCTTCAAGCCATGATTATACTTTCTTGTCACTTACTCCATTCATTCAGTAGATACGTCGTTCAAATTCTGTAGGTACACCTCGTAGACAGAAAAAACTAGTACACCTACACCTGCCTGTCACGCTCTACATAGACACACAATGTGCAACGAGCATATCAATATGTTCTCGCGCGAGTAAATACTTTTTGCTTGGCACGCACGTTTTTGTGATGACGACAGTTAGCTACGTAACTGCATGGTTACTGCACGCTCTGAAACTGGTGTGATTGAAACACCACTATGTAACTTAGATTCAGCATGTGAAAGTTTAGTTTGTTAAATTCTAATTAATCAGTAATTTGGCAACAAAATTCATTATCTATCTAACGAGAAACGTCAACATGATAAGTTAATTATTTAATTATGTTTTCACCTCAGCCCCTCAAACAAGCAGTATGTCGATTCTGTAAAAATCTCACGTGAAGTGAACACTTAGAAGAAGTGAGCTGTCAGTGTGATCCCACTGATGCTAGGGATTGACCAAGCATTACATTTACAATCATAATCGAGATTTTAATAATATTTTTTATGCTAATTCTGTTGATCATTTTATATTATTTCAAAGCTAGTAAAGTGTGTAAATATTATTATTTCGAGTTTTTTTTTATATAATTGCAACACAGAAATCCAGACGAAAACTCAATTTTGTTTCGTTTTAAATGAAAATCAAAGATACACTCCACGCTTACTTCACCTAAGTTTTCACGGTGAGATTGGTTACAGAATCGCAATGCAGATTTGCTGTTTAAAGACAGTGAGCAAAATTCTATTTTGCTGCGAGCGTGTGACAAAGTAACTTTTAAATTTTTAAATGCCGAGTCTACTCAAAAAATTGAACTTCACTTTGTTCTGTCACTTTCACTTCGAAACGAAAAAAGCGATAGATAGAAACAAGTCGATTCGAAGTTTGATTTTCGAATTCAATACCTAGTAGGCCCAAAAAAGAAACACTTATTAAAACGTTCGGATACACATAGGGCGGTAAAATTGAAAATCATCTGTTAAGATTGTAAAATGTAATATGTAGTTATGTTTTTTCTAAAAATTCGTTTTTTATTATTGTGACAGAATACCGCGGGTCCAGTTTCAATTTAAACACGCATCTTTAAAAAAAAGCGGGATTCAAAATTTAAGTTGTATTTTTTTTTTTTACTGTGTATAGCGATTCGCCGCATCGGCCTTGCCACAGTGGGTAAGTACTTACGTGTTGTCTGTTGTGAATTTTAATTTCTCATGTAATATTTGTATTGCAGGTTATCCTCATTATTGAAATTAATGAAGCTTGCCGCACGAACGAACTATTAATTGTAACTATTAATAGCATCGAAAAACATTCGGACAAATTACTGTTAGCCAACTTGCCGAATACAAAGACGAACATTGATCCTTTGTTATTCGCGAGGAACATATTATATAATATTGAGAAATAAAAGACATTAGCCCAGCTAATACGAAAACAGATCGATTTTGGTAGCAGTTTCATAATGATAAAGCCACGTTTTCACCACGGGACATTTTGTCCCGCGACCTTGTCACCCGTCGTCGCTTGCGACAATCACGGGTGGCGGGACTTGTCGCTAGACGATGCTCTG
Source organism: Brachylomia viminalis (assembly GCA_937001585.2). Taxonomy (NCBI): domain Eukaryota; kingdom Metazoa; phylum Arthropoda; class Insecta; order Lepidoptera; family Noctuidae; genus Brachylomia; species Brachylomia viminalis. The sequence continues at coordinate 1,272,829 of OW443296.2, forward strand.
TGAGCGTCGACACGCGCGATCTTTGTGTCCCTCGATTCACCCGACAGGTTTTAAGTAGTGAGGACACGTGTCGCTTTGTGTTCTGAAAATGGATTTTCACTACCTCCTCGGGCGACATACTGATCACCACTGGCTAGTTTGAACACTTGAACAGGTCATAGGTCGAAGGACAAAGTTGCAGAATGTCGGGCGATTTGTCTCCGCGGCATGTCTCCTTGTGAGAACGTGGCTTTAGTGTTCGAGACAGCTTAAGGGATTCAACAAAATAGGCGGGACGCCGCAAGATATAGTCACTTTTCTAGAACTACAGAAACCTCACACACTACACTTACACTGGATATTTTGGCTTCGGGGAACTACGGCCTCGCTTTTGGCTGATTCAGGAGCCGACCTCACTACATTAAAACGACACGGCAAATGAAGGTCAAATACAGTCGCGGAAGGATATATTGAGGATTTGATCCTAAATAAATCTAAAATCTGTAAGCGTGTAGTAGAGACCTTAAGCTAGAAACATACCTCAGGTCCTTGGTCTCGCTCGTCTACTTCCAGAGTCACGAATGCCGCCGCTGAGTCAGCTACTTTCACTATCCGCCCGTCACAAACAACAAGTAAGGAAGCCGAATCCTCAGCGAATACTCAAACTCAAGTCGCTAACACAACAATATCAGTTCCAAACAAAACTGTTATTTTTAATTTGCAAAACTGCAATAATTTTACTTTTATTACTTTTATATAATAAATAATAGATTATTGAGCGAAGCTTGTTGCACAAATAACTTTTACCTACTAAAGCATGACCTTTCTCCGTATCTGTACGAGAAAGACGAGAATATTATTGCTCCTTCCAATGTTACCTCTAGGCCAACATTACGTTTTTCCGTACAACCATTAGTGGTTGTTTTCAAGAACACATTACCTCTATTGCTAAAGTAGTAAATATATTCCACCGCGAAGGTCGCGCAGCGTGTTGTGAACACATGACGAGACAGCGGCGACGTGACGTGTTGATTATTATTAATGTCGTGACGTGTGACGTCACACGCCTCCCCTGTTACAACGCACACGTTTTAGGGTGAGCACAGACGATGGGACTGGTATGGTATTAGTCAAGATCTGTTTATTTTATTTGTAAAAATCGTGCGGATAAAATTATACACACATCAAAAGTGTCTAGGGATCAACATATATTTTTGCAATAACTTTTCTCCTGATTGATATTAATTAAAATTTTCTTTAAGGATTCATAAAATAAAGTGTTTTCGTTTGTCACAGTAACGATAAACCAAGTCACCTTTGCATTAATAAAGAAATTTGCCATTTTCCTAATAAAGGGATTTTTGACATTTGAACCACTAACACAAAAGTTCGAAAAAAAGACTGAAATAACAGTTTTCTTTAAAATTTTATTGGGTAACTTAAACAATTAATAATCCGTGTTTCTACCGCGAACACTAACAACACAAGAACATCGGTTTGGCATACTCAAAATGAGTTCATCCAAATCACGCTGTGGAATGGCCGCCCATGTTCGTTGCAACAACAAAAAAAGGTCTTCTTGCGACTGGATACCCTCCATATTCGGCAGAGCTCTTCTCTGTAGCATATCCCATGCATGCTCAATCGGGTTCAAGTCTGGCGACTGAGCAGGCCAGGGCAGGACATTGATGTTAGCTGCGGCGAGAGTCTGTCTTACAACTCGTGAGGCTTCATCACTCTTCAGGGAACTTAATTAGCGACCAAACAGTCAGAAACCGCTTGCATGAAGTGAACCTTCATTCCCGAAGACCGCTACGGGTACCACCTATAGCAATGCACAATCGTAGGATTCGATATCAATGGGCTCTTGAACACAGAAATTGGGCAGAAGAACAATGGCGTTTCGTGTGCTTTTCTGATGAGTCTCGTTTTGGTATGAGACCGGATACAAGACGTATACGACACTGGAGAACCCCTGGACGCCCACAGCGATTAAAATCCTGCCAGGAAGTCCATCCTTATAGTGGTGGAACCATCATGGTATGGGCGGGTATTTGGATCGGCGGAAGAACTGAGTTGATTTGGATCAGAGGCAACCTCAACGCTCAAATTTATGCTGAGACGATTGTATCAGACGTCATCGTTCCTCTACAAGTGCAAATCGGTCCCTTATTTCAGTTAATGCATGATAATGCACGACCGCACACCGCAAGAGTTGTAAGACAGACTCTCGCCGCAGCTAACATCAATGTCCTGCCCTGGCCTGCTCAGTCGCCAGACTTGAACCCGATTGAGCATGCATGGGATATGCTACAGAGAAGAGCTCTGCCGAATATGGAGGGTATCCAGTCGCAAGAAGACCTTTTTTTGTTGTTGCAACGAACATGGGCGGCCATTCCACAGCGTGATTTGGATGAACTCATTTTGAGTATGCCAAACCGATGTTCTTGTGTTGTTAGTGTTCGCGGTAGAAACACGGATTATTAATTGTTTAAGTTACCCAATAAAATTTTAAAGAAAACTGTTATTTCAGTCTTTTTTTCGAACTTTTGTGTTAGTGGTTCAAATGTCAAAAATCCCTTTATTAGGAAAATGGCAAATTTCTTTATTAATGCAAAGGTGACTTGGTTTATCGTTACTGTGACAAACGAAAACACTTTATTTTATGAATCCTTAAAGAAAATTTTAATTAATATCAATCAGGAGAAAAGTTATTGCAAAAATATATGTTGATCCCTAGACACTTTTGATGTGTGTATATACGGGGACAGTCTTGTTGGACCAGTGTTAGCAAGTGCGACCGCTGAGTATATGGTCCAGGTATTTTGGTGGGAACATGTGAGAAGAATCATACTGTAGATTTTGAATTAGGTATTTTTCTTGCATATTCTTTCGGCTTTCGTTGCACTTTCAGGTGGGTTTTATGAACCGTTGGTGTTGGTACCAATACCAATTGGGAGTTGGCTCCCAGCACACCCTGGGCACTCAGACTTGCTACTAAAGCTATCTAATCTTTAAAGAATCATTCAATGTATTGAACGTTGCCACGAACGTTGTTGTTTGTACGTAGCCATCTCTCTAGTGATGTATCACTAGAGACATGGCTAAGTCTGTAAGCACCCTTAGTTACATTACTAAAATTACACAGCTCATAGTTGGCACATGTTAGAAGGGTTTATAATATTTAATAGAATGTTTTATTGAACGCGACGTCCCGGGATTCAGCCGCTTTTGTACTTTAGTTTAGTTCGTCTTTCCCACCAGTAAAATTATTATAATGATTGATAATTTATGTTTAGAAGTATTTTAGTATTGAATAATATTGCGGTGGTGTAGGATAGGGGGGTCTCTAAAAAAACACACTAACAGTAGGACTGACTTTAATTTTGACAGTTCAAGAACATTCTTTGCGTTATTAACGTTGTTGACCAGATTTTTTTTTCGAACATATAATAATAATATGAGACAACATCCACACAAGGTCTTCAGATCTCGAATTAGGCAGAGCCTGTACTACGGTAACCTGATGACTGATATACATACATATACACACAGGTCAAACAGACATGTTCATGCACACAAATGTTTGTCTTGTCCGGGGATCGAACCCGGGACCAGCGGCTCAGAAGGCAGGGTCGCTACCAACTGCGCCAACCGGTCAGTCAATATGAAGTAGTGGATTAGCAATATCCTTCAAAATGATCCAGATTCTGATTGATAGTGTGTTACACAGTTAGGGTGCATATTAAAAAAAAATATAGTTGACATTGGTAGCGCTATATTGAGAGATTGTTTTTCTTAAGCATTAAAATAAAACTATTTAATAAAAAACCGTACTGTAACGTTTAGATCCCGACCTAATTGCAAAACGAGTAAAGCTGGGTTGAATTGGGTGTTCTGTGAATTTACTTAGTACTGCGACATAAAGGCGTTGTCAAAGACAAATTGTTAATATAGAATAAGATAAGATAAGATAAGATTTATTTATTTGCATAGAATGTAGGTAACGAATACATTTAGGTGTTACAATATTTTGAGATCCTTATACATTCTGCCTCATGGCATGCAAAAATTGATTAGCTTATATAAATTAATTATTAACTTATTACAGTTTCTTATACAATATATCATTTACTATTTTTATTATTTAATTTATTTAGAGGTACTTATTTGTTTAATATATGTACATAGTTATTAAAAAGACTTGTCATTTAAGAAATCGGGTATAGAGTAATAGCATTTTTTTACTAGTAATATTTTCAAGTACTTTTTAAATATTCTTAGAGGTTGCTCTTTAATATTTCTAGGTATATGGTTATAAATAAGAGGAGCCATACACATAACACTTTTCCTCAATAAAGCAGTTTTATATTTACCTAAGCATAACTTGTCTTCGTATTGGGTTCTTAAACTTGTAGTCCTATTTCTAGTGTTTTTCAAAGTCGGGAATAAGTGAGCATTTGTTTTAACAAAAATGGCCATTTCCAATATATATAGACATGTAAAAGTAAGCAGATTGTTTTGTTTAAATACAGGTACACAGCTGTCGGTTACTGTAAGGTCAAAAATACATCTAATACAGCGTTTTTGCGCTCTAAAAATATTTTCTCTTTCACTGCAGTTGCCCCAGAATATTATACCAAACCTCAATACAGAAACAACTAGACTGTGATATGCTATCAATACTGTCTGTAAATTAACTTTTTTTGATAAACTATATAATGCGTAAGCGGCTGAACTTAATTTTTTGCATACGTCATCTGCTTGAGTTTTCCAAGTCAGTTGGCTATCAATTGATATTCCTAAAAATTTTGTAACATTGGCCTTCTCTATTGTTTGTCCATTATAATTTATATTCATATTTGTGTCTAGTATTCTTTGATAGAAATGCATTACTTTTGTTTTGTCTAAATTTATAATTAAATTATTTTCATCCAGCCAATTCACGAATTTATTAAGCGTACTATTGATATTAGCTTCATAACTATCTTTATCGTTACATTTAATTAGTAAAGTGCTGTCATCAGCAAAAAGGACCATTGGGTTTGGTATTTGGCTTGGTAGATCATTTACATACAGTAAAAATAATAAGGGGCCGAGAACGCTGCCCTGTGGGACACCAAATTTAATATTTCTGCTGGAAGAAGTGTACTTTTCTTCTTTTTTTGTTTTTGCGCAAACTCTAGAAATTTCTGTAAATTGTTTGCGTCCTTTTAGATATGTTGTAATAAGATTATGCACACTTCCTCGTATACCGTATCTATGAATTTTATTTAAAAGGATGTCATGATTTACGTAATCAAAAGCTTTTGACAGATCCGTGAATAATGCACATATAGGTATTTTTTTATCAATACTTGGCATTATGATATTCAGAAAGTCGAAAATAGCCATATTAATGTTAGAGTTTTTTCTAAAACCTTTCTGCTCGTTACATAAGATATTAAATTTTGTCAAAAAGGCGTAAATTGAATTATAGATTATCTTTTCTATTATTTTGGAAAAAATTGAAATTAACGAAATTGGTCTATAGTTTGTGATTTCATCTCTGGCGTTATTTTTATATAGAGGCTTTACCTTAACGATTTTAAGTTGTTCTGGAAATTTGCCAGCTGATATGCATGCATTAATTATATGAGCCAAAGGTGCGGCTATATAACTATCGACATATTTAATTGCCTTTGTGGAGACACCATCATAGCCAAAGCTTTTTTTGTCTTTCAAAGATTTAATTATGCGTATGATGTCTTGAGGAATTACTGGAGGTATAAAAATAGAGTGTGGATTTTCCTTCACAACATTATTAAACTCACTATGTGATACTGTAGCAACTTGATCAACGAAAAAATTATTAAAAGATTCTGCTAAGACATAAGGATCAGATAGGACTGTATTATTGTGTTTTATTTGCGAGATAGGATCACTTATACTTTTATTTTTATTTATTATTTGCCAGACTGTTTTAGGTTTATTTTTAGATTGATTAATTAAGTAATTATTTTGCGATTTTTGAGTAAATTTTATAATTTTCTTAAAAGTACGCGAATAATTATTGTATAATATCTTATTTTCTTTTGATGGTTTTAATCTCTGTTGCCAAAGTAGATGTCGTTGTTTCCGGCTACAAATACGCGCGATATAATAGAATATAATAAGATATAATAGAAGCGCGGTTGACTGTACCTCTGTACCTACAACTAAAACAAAGAACAATCTTACCAATGTAACAACTAGCGAAGCTACCTCCATAAATAAAACTACAAAATGTTAATAGAGGTAAGGCCTAGAACGACATTGTGTGACCTTATTGGTGATGTTAGTACTCGCAACCGGCGACGGCGCGGCGCGGCGTGGTGTGTGCGGCGTGTGTTATCCAATTAGGGTGCTGGTCATACACAAGCGTGTATGACCAGCACCCTAATTGGATAACACACTTTCAATCACAACCTGAATCATTTTGAAGAATATTGCAAATCCATTGTTTCATATGATCGAAAAATTTGTCTGCTCAGCAACGTGAACTACGCAATGAATGTTGTTGAACTGTCAAAATGAAAGCCTACTGTTGTGTTACGCAACTACCGCGCAGATTTATGAACATAAACGAACGTTACCTGCTACGATCCTTACATATTATTTTAATATGTAAGAATCGTAGCAGGTGACGTTCTGGAGTTTCTGCCTACCCCCGTGGGAAGCAGGCGTGAGTTTATGTACATTTAATCTGTATATAAAAAAATATTCATTGATATTAAGTTAACAGTCGATAATAATTGTAAAAATACAGTTAGTTTTGTTCACCGCACTGAAAAAGGGAAACTTCAATGGATTCTATCAATCGGGACGGGTAATTAAGTTTTTTAATTGAATGTCATTGTGTGGCGCGACAGGGTTGCTTCAGTACAATGTACGAGCTTGGGATCCAATTTCCCAAGTGTGTACTATATGTGCAGCCATAAAGCAGGTAAACAAAATTACCTTTTTTATCCCAAACTGCTTATGTACATCGTCTTTACATATAATTACAATAAAAGCACACACGTGCATGCATACAAAATAATGTAAAACATTTTAAAATAGTAGATAACTATGGAGTTTCTTCCCCATTCTTCCCTATACGAAACTACCTTTTGGAAGGGACAACTAGAATCACCTCTATTTTCTTGTAAATTTTGCCATTTGCGTTACTTGAAATAAATCATTTGACTTTGACCATAACTTGTCAATAGTTGACAAGAGGCGAAGTATCATACGAAGCCTCGATACATACGATTTTACCAATAGGTAGGTTCTCGTCTTAAGGTAGGTAGGAGGTAACGGTAAGGTGCGACTTAGTGCGAATTTCACCAATGAAACTGAACGCGATCAGCACGTTTAAACCGCGTTCAAGAACTGTCAGTGTCAATATTCCACAACTATGGTGACACTGACTGCTCTTAAACGCGGCTTGGATTTGCTAATCGCATTCAATTTCATAGGTGTAATTCGCTCTTAGTCGGTCATGCTAAACATCCATCCTATACTCCACCTCCTATCCTGTCCTCTGTACCCCAAAACCTGCAGCACAAGAGTGACCTCTGCGCTGCTACTGATAATGCCGTGGAAGTTGCGAAGTTTTGGGCCAACAAAATTAGAATAACTGTCGTGCCAGCGACACAAAGAAGAAGAAGAAGACTCTTTAGGAATTTCCCATGAAAAAACAAACAACGTTCATCGTCCACTTAACATCATCGTACTCTGTTGTACCCTTCACACAAGTGTATTGATGCGCTCGCATTTCAATGGTTGCATTGTCTCGGAGCTGTGATACGAATCCAAATTACTTGCTAGCAACGATTGCTATTGTTTGCAAGTTAATTTCGATGCTGAGCTGAGCTTTTTGTTCGTTTGTTACTGACAATGATAGGCCTGGTAGGAGCTTGTTGAGTGGTGTTTTTTTCTATCATGAAATTAGCTACGTGTAGCCAGTTCCACTAAAGTCGCATGACATTTTTACCTGACTGCGGTTAAGTCAAACGGAGAGCGATGTTTATTTACCATTGCAACGTTTCCAAACCAGATATTAAACGTTCCTGAATCCAAGACATACATATTATCTAGAATGCAGACTATAGTTATAGGTATTTAGGTACTGTTAGAATAAAATCTGGGTAAACCCAACGATCTAATCATGCTTGCACAAAATATAAAGGTTTGGAAGGAAAAAGAGAAGGCCTTCGAACAGCAGTGGAAAAAAAAGTAGGCCAATAACAATATTTAGTTGAGTTGTTAGTAATTTCACGTTAGTTAGTAACAAAATTCACTCGGTCACTCATGGACACGCATATTTCCTGGACAGCAATGAGAACCTAAGCTATGACGACACTATGTTCAATAGACGCACTGGTGTAATAAATGACTCTGGCATGCAATACATTTTTATGGATATTTTTGACATGACTATGAACATACAATCTTCAAACACGGACTTTAATCAAAATGATAACCAAATGAAGACAGTAACTGAACCAGAAGGAAAAGAGCAGTTTTTTATTTAGTCACGTTAACATACTGTATCAAAATATTGCTGGTTTGTTGAAGAAATCAGACCTGCTGACTATACAATTAGAAAATTTGCAAAAACAAGGGACAATTGTGGATGTATTATGTCTAACAGAGCATTTCATAACATCTGGACATGAGAGATTGCTGTACATTCCGAACTTGCACCTAGCTGCTTGTTTTTCACGAAGCACAAATCGGGGAGGTACCTACTTGTATTCTCGTAAGAGCGGGGCATCGGTACAGGGGACTACCAGATGTAGCAAAACAGACCGTATCAGGCGTTTGGAATTTGCGCAATAGAATTGACATAATATTCAATTATTATTATATGTGTTCATAGAGTACCAAAATATAATTATTTATCATTTTTAAAAAACTTGACATTGAATTGAAAAAAGTGTGTTTATTAACGATTAAAAAAATTGTGTTATGTGGCGAACTGACGGCAAGGTTGGCGCAGTGGTTAACGGATTGACTGCTGCATTACGTGTCGCGGGTTCGATCCCCGCACGGAACAAACATTTGTATGACCTGCAAGTAGTTGTTCCGGGTCTGGCTGTTTGTGTATGTGAGTTTAAATGTTAATTACGGAGACTGCAGGCGGAGTATTAAAAAAAACCAATTTAATTTAAAATGAATTTAATTAAAGAGAAATTACATTAATTGGCTATCGCTATGATTATGACTACGTTCGAGGTTGGAACCGAAGTGCCCGTTTCCGATGCCCTGGAAATGGTGGCGCGATGGTTGTCACGTTGCGCGAAGTCAGCATCTCGTGGCCTGTCCTCGTGTCCGCGGCTGATGCAATGTGTTGTTAGGTGTAAATGAGGTTAACGCATCGTCAGCGATCCCCCTGTGGTACCGTGGTATAACACCTCCCGTCGCAGTTCAGCAATTATTTGAGTACTTTCGTCGAAAATAATGTTGAATAGTGATCTGGCGTGTCAGCTTGACGCCTATTTGTAATTTCAGCATTGACATTTTGGCATGAGGTTTGCTTCATTTCCGGTTCTGATGATTCGTTAGATCTCCGTTTTGCTAAGAGTCTTCGGAAGATGACGTAACTACCTAGTGCGGTTGTACTTAATAGGATGGCGTACAACGGTATGGTAGTATGATATAGGGTTGTATCTTGAGGCTTCTCTAAATCAATCGGCGGCTGTAGCTTTATCTTAGCATTGCTTGCGTGTAGATTATCCAAGTTTATTGAATTTAGAGTTAGGACTGGTTGCTTTGATATAAAATTGGAATCTCGTGGAGGTAAGTTTGTTATCTTGGTAACTTGTCCTCTTGCATGGTCGTTATTATTGATGATGGTGAATTCAGAGGTTCGCAAGAAACAGTTATGAGGTAAGACAACTAAGAAGCTCCCTTGAAGATTCGTGTATTCATTTCTTCCACAGGACGTCTGGACTTTAGTAGCTTGCGGGAACGTGACGGTGTAATGCTTATCGTCTAGTTGCCCCAGTGCCCCTCTGGTGAGTGTAACAGGGGTAAGGTTGCATGTAGAGTCGATTTTCTGCGTTGTGATCAGCTGATGAATGCAGTCCACTTGATCTCGAGGATTGAAGCTAGCTTTCATCTCGCAGAGATACCAAGTGTTTGCCTTCGGACATTCTGTCTCCATGTACATGAATTCGTCCTCGTGTATTGCGATATAGGGAGAGGATGGTATTAGTATTTCATTATTTTTATTACGTATAATAGAAAGTCTGTATAGGTCATAGGTGCTAGGCAAGGCGATCGGTACTTTGAACACTATAACTAGGTTATTGCTACTATAATATGAACCCAATTTAATTATATCGTAATATTCCCTTATGCTTATATCTAATATTTCTTCCTTATTATATAAACTACGCATCCTATGTATCATATTTCTTAACGCATTTAGACTAAGCATTGAATGAAGCGTACTCTTGGCGTGAATAAAGGCTAATAGATTCTCTATGTTGACTAACTCTTCCGATAAATTTTCGATATTATCTCCCAAAATTAAGAGTATCTGTGCCAGATGGGCATAATTAAGAAGATCTACATTAGTAGCTTCAGTGGTATTGATAATCACATTAACTATTTGAGATATATTTTTCTGGTTTTCATCTATGCTTTTTAAGACTTTTGAGTGCTGTAACATCCAATCCTTGCTTAAACTTATATGCTGATTAAATCGCGAACTTATTTCCTGTTCGTTATCCTGAATAGCTTTAATGGCATCGTTATAACGCAAATCGTCTGTATAGTCTAAATTGCCTGAGATGCTTTTAATTACTGAGCCTAGACCGTCTATAAGGCCTCTTTCAACACGATTTGAAACAAATGTCTGCAGTTGATCTGAAATCTTATCTAACTTACTTTTAAGATGTGCAATGTGTGGTTCATACAAGAAACGAGTTTTATTATTTAACTGGGGCTGAATATAATTTAACTGAGCTTTGACTACTGCTACCTTAGATTTAATTTCATTTATATCAATAAACTGCAAAAAGGAATGATGCTGGGTTATGATCTTTGCTGAACCTAGCTTAAAAGGTAGAAGTCCTGGTCCATCTTCGAGGCTCTCAAGTGTTATCTCTTGAGCAGTTACCGCTTGTAGTAGGTACATCAGTATTATCCTGTAACAATTGTGCACTGTTAGGCACTCTCTTTAGACGAGACTTAGCGATTGGACCGCGTTTTTTCTTTGTATAGATATGTATCGGGAGATCAGCTAGTACCGTATCTTGTGTATAACGGGGTGCAAATTTTTGACGACTAGCCATGGGATTCTTTATAAATATCTGCTGCTCGGGAATATAATTTTGTTCAGGCTCACGACTCTTATTCAAATTATCAATAATTTCAGTTCTACGGTTTAAAGAGTTTTCGCATATTAATTCGTAAACCTTATTCATTCTAATTCTAAGATTTTGAATATACTGTTGCATTAAGTGCTCCGTTGTGTCCATGTCTAATGGATCACGAGGGTCAAAGTGTCCGCTTATAAGTTCTAAAGGTCTACACTTGGTAAAGCTGTGTATACTACTGTTATATGCTAGTATGGCATAAGGCATTAAATTGATAACTGATTCACCACGATTTTGTAATTTTAGTATTCTTAAATGTTCTAATAGAGTAGAATGGAGGCGCTCAACCACCCCATTCTCATTGGGTGTGTGTGCTAAAATTTTATGATGGTTAATCTTGTGAACCCTTGTAAATTCTGAAAATATCTGGTTAGTGAATTCTGTGCCACGATCAGTGACTAATATTAATGGTACTCCGTGGTGAGTACAAAATATTAACAAAGCCTGAATAACACTTATTGCAGTTCCATCCCTTAAATGATATGCTTGAGCATACTTTGAAAAGGAATCGATGATTGTGAGGAATTTCTCAGTTTCAGCTGTGAACAGATCGAGATGGATAACTTAAAATGGTTTCGCAGGAGGGGGAACTATGTGTAATTGTTGCTTTATCGGATGACGATCGTATTTACCCTGTCCACAAATGGTGCACTCATTGATATACTTCGCTATGTGATCTTTCATCTTAGGCCAAAAGTATCGCCGGGATAATGCAAGGTAACATTCGTTAGTACCGCGATGGTTGGTTTTACCTTCGTGATATTTCCGAATTATTTCCTGTTGGCGTAGATATTCCTTTACATTTTCTAGTTCTATTTTTGTAAGTACTAGATTCATGGATGAACTCTTAAAATGGTTTTTGGAATGGAATTATGGGTATAATGGAGTACATTTCTAGAGGCGGGTTAATTAATATTCCTGTTTTTACTTTAGGATTAACAAATTCTTTGATCGCGTTCACAACATCTGTTTCCAGATTAGATTTAGATAGTTCTATAGCCGTACGGGTATGGGTGTCGAATGGTCTGGTAACAACTGTTCTGCCCTTAAAATCACCTACAATCTTGAAATGAATTTGTCTATTGAATTTATTGAGCGGATCGTCTGATTTCGGTACTTCCAATATAGGCTTTTCTGCGTCAGTGTGAGCTGTAAGGGTCCTAGATTCGTCTAATGTTGGTGGATTAACAGTAGGGTTAGCTATTACGGAACTTGTTTCCTCATTGCATATTTCTATCCTAGATAATGCATCAGCGTTAGTATTTGATTTGCCTTGTTTGTAAATTACTGTAAAATTGTACTCACTTAATTTCAATCGCCATCTCGTTAATCGAGAATTTGGCTCCTTAAGGTTCATCACCCATTGGAGTGGCTTATGATCCGTGATAATTTTAAACTTACGACCAAATAAGTAAGGACGGAAATACTTAGTGGCCCATACAATGGCCAGCAACTCTTTTTCGATTGTACTATAATTTATCTCGCTAGAATTTAGTGTCCGTGAAGCGTAAGCTATAGGCTTATCTTGGCCTATCGGACCTTGAGAAAGTACAGCACCAATTGCTAAATTGGATGCATCTGTAGTCAGAACAAATTCTTTGTTAAAATCGGGGTATTGCAGTATGGGGTCATTAGTTAAAAGAGTTTTGCATTTTTCAAAGCAGTTTATGTTATTTTTATCGAGAGTGATTTTTGATCCTTTCTTAAGACACTGAGTAAGAGGTTTTGCTAAACGAGCGAAATCAGGAATGAACTTACGATAATACCCGAGTAAACCGAGGAAGCGTTTTATTTCGGTAGCGGTTTTTGGCAAAGGATAATTCTGTATGGCTGATATCTTATCGGGGTTTGGTTTGATGCCGTCTTTACCGATAATATGACCTAAATAAGCAGTCTCTAATTTTAAAAATTCGCTCTTATCTAACTGAATTTTGAAATTCGACTCCCGTAGTCTTTGGAAGACTTTTTCGAGGTTATTCATGTGCTCTTGTAAGGAAGTGCTAAACACAACTACATCATCTAAATACACAAGACATATGACATTTTGAAGGCCTCTGAGCACGTTATCCATGACTCTTTGAAACGTGGACGGCGAGTTCTTAAGACCCATAGGCATTCTTAAAAATTCAAAATGTCCGTGCTCAACATTGAACGCTGTTTTCGGTATATCCTCTGTATTCATCTCAACTTGGTAAAACCCACTTGCGAGATCAAGGGTGGTGAAGTACTGACAGTTGCCCAACTTATCTAATATATCCGCGATGTTTGGTATCGGATATTTATCATCGATAGTCTTTTCGTTCAGTTTTCTAAAGTCTACGACAATTCGCCATTTCGTTTTACCAGAGGCATCTGCTTTTTTGGGTACCATCCAAATAGGAGAGCTCCAGGCTGATTGTGAAGGCCTAATTATACCCTGGTCTAACATTTTCCCGATTTGATTCCTAACTTCCTCTCTATGCACATACGGATACCGGTAGCTTTTTGTGTATACGGCTACATCATCCGTGGTTTTTATCGAATGTTTAATTTGATTGGTAAACGATAACGGTTCGCCCTCTATATAGAACACGTCTGCATATTGTGCGCACAACGTTTCGAGATTTGCACGTTCTTCCGGGTTTAGATGGCTAGTACGTAATCTCGAAAGTACGTCTTGAGCACGTGGTGACAGATGTTTAGTTCGTGTGCACTCAACATTATATACTTCGGCACTAACTTGACGATCGACAGAAAATATTAAATCGTTCTGAGTAGGGTTTGAAACTTCTAAAATACCTCGATTATTGCTAACCAACGTTATACATTCACCTATAGTGCAGTTACAAATAACCTGTTTCGGGATATAGGCATTTCCATCTTGTACATTAATTGGTAGTTTTATCAACTTAGAAGAACGAGCGGGTATAATATCCTCATAGAGGTTAACGTTACGAGAATCATATACCTGAATCAGATTAGTGGCGTGTCTGGTGTTTAAGCACATATTTTTATAATCTATGTTTGATTCCCACTTACTTAATAGATCCGATCCTATTAAGCCGTCAAAGTAGTTATGGAACTTGTATATGAATAATTTTATATCATCTGACTCGTTGAATTCCGAAAAGCACGGTAATATAATCGAGTTGTTATTCCTACTCGTCGCGTGGACATTTACGACTTCAAAAGGTTCATGATTTAGCGGTACAAATGGAAAGTATTTCTGTATAGCTTCAGGGCTAATGAAGGACTGATTAGCACCTGTATCTATCAACAATTTTAAAGGGGGGTTTGATATTTGAATGTACGGAAGCTGTCGTTGAGTCTGTATATTAATTTCTATCTTCGTTTGTCGGACCTCGAGTCCGTCTGAAAATCCTCATTGCTAGTGGATGGCTTAGACTCCGTCAACGATTCGCTAGACCCATGTGGTACATCGACAACAATTAATTGATCGTTATAATTATCATCGACACACGTAAAACTGTCATTACATTCGGGCTCGATGTAATAGTACTCCGGACAATCGTAGTAAGGGCCGTATGCATAGTATGGACATTCGTTGAAATTTAATTCGCGAGCCTTAAAGTAATTGCTTGGTGGTGGGTTGCCTGATCTGGTCCAGTCGTGTCCTCTAGCAGGCATGGGTTTGCTGACAAAATGACTTACACCGCTCATAGGTGCAGGCTTTTGTGGACCAGGTCCGCTATGCGTATTTCCGGATACATTACGTGGAATCATTCTAAATACATTACTCCGTTCATTATAATTTGGTGGTAGAGCCCTAAATATTTGCTGAGTACGGGACGGCCCTCGGTTAGGCTGAGGTAAATTATTATTATTATTAGGTCTCCATGGCTGTTGGATCATCATTGATGGATGGCGTGAGGGGCCAGGCATACTAGAATGATTTGGTATCATGGTGAACGGCTGATTATTTAAGGGTTTATATTGTGGGCCCGCTGGGTTATTTGGTGGTTTTCTATTATCTAAGAAGTTATTGTTTCGTTGTTGCAAATATAATGTGTTAGTTTCTTCTTGTACGTACCTACTCCAATGCTTTCTCTATAGATACGGGACGCATGCACCGAATACGCGAACCTAGCGGTTCTTTCAACCCGCGCAAGTATGACTGCAACGTAAGCTTTTTATAAAGTTCACGCTTCGCTTCTATGGTGGTAGACAGATTATCGTGCAAGGTTACGTATGTCATAATGGTGCTAAATAGGGTTTGGCAATTTTCATAAAATTCCTGTGGCGTACTTTGTCCTTGTGTTAATAATGAAAGGTCGTTATAAAGAGCAGTTTCGTCGCGTTGATCCGCAAAATTATTAACTAATGCTGTACGAATGCCAATCCAGTTAGTCGGGATACCGTTGGAATTAATAAATCGAGCGGCTGGACCCGTAACTTTATTTAAAATTCCGTTAAGCAAGGCTTGGTTCTCTAGCTCATTTCCTGGATTGGGATTAAGAAATCGCCTAACTAATTGATCGCTTAAATTAATAAACCTAGTTAGTGTATTTGGGTTCCCGTCAAACTCTGGGAGTAATCGAAGGGACTTAAATATAGCGTCAATTGGGTCTACCTGAGCCATTGCGCTGGTGTCCTCTACTATGTCACTTAAGTTCCTAGCTTGATCTAACCTAGTCTGCCTTACGACCCTAGGGGTACAAGAACCAGATTGCCTAGGATGGAAAATCTTGAAGGATTAACGTGAGGGTGGGGAAAGGAAAAGTTACAACTATAAGGAAGCAACACAAGAGCAATTCAAGTGTACTCACAGTTTCATTTCTTGGTATTTCTGAATCAGCATCGAAGTCTGGATGCACCGGCTGCAGCTTTCCGTGGTTCTGGATACTCGATGAAGGCTTAAGAGCTCAGGCAGCGGCTATGCGGAGCCGACAGGATCGATTTTAGAGTCCTTTTACGCGCCGCGCACTGCTCGAGAATCCTACCGGCTGCGCCAATTACGGAGACTGCAGGCGGAGTATTAAAAAAAAAACCAATTTAATTTAAAATGAATTTAATTAAAGAGAAATTACATTAATTGACTATCGCTATGATTATGACTACGTTCGAGGTTGGAACCGAAGTGCCCGTTTCCGATGCCCTGGAAATGGTGGCGCGATGGTTGTCACGTTGCGCGAAGTCAGCATCTCGTGGCCTGTCCTCGTGTCCGCGGCTGATGCAATGTGTTGTTAGGTGTAAATGAGGTTAACGCATCGTCAGCGATCCCCCTGTGGTACCGTGGTATAACATGTTTGTAAACGCACCCACGATACAGGAGAAATTCCTAGTGAGGGGCAACGTTTAAAAAAAAACTGGTCAGTAGGGTATTGATAAGAAATAAGTTTACTTTGGAACTGGACCATTTCCTACTTAGTTATAACTTAACACTAGCTCTAAATCAACCTACTAGGCTTCATAGTAACACATGCATTGATAACCGATAAGTTTTATTTTTACTTTGAGTATTGTGGTGTGTGATGTGATCTGACAACATAAGATCAATAATTTTAGTTGTCTATCCCTATATGTCTATAGACAAAAAAAAAATAATCTTGGAAATTAATAAAAAAGACTACTCTAAAGAGAACCTTGAAAAATTCAAATCTTGCAGAGAAAAGTTATTCTTCAAAGAAGTTTATTTATTTATTTACCTTTACAACTATCATAACAGGATTAGCATAATGCGATGGTGTGGTATTTCTAAACTTATAATATTAAATTAACCTATAAGGAACTTCTATAACATACTACCTATCCTAAATTATATAAATCTCATACATAAGAATAACACAGAACAACTATACAGTCTATATTTCGGTCTATCCTGTGGTGCCTTTGAGCTAACTCAAAGCCTCCAGCCAGGGGTTGAACTGTCAAGAAGATCACGTTGAATTTATAGACGTGTCTTACATAGAAACTGATTCAGAATTGGAATCCGAACCACTATTAGAATATATTATTAACATTTAATACTACAAATTTATAAACAATATAAAAACATATTTTGCTATTAGGGCAATTTGTGAACTATTTGGAACTTTATTACTTCGGAGTTTGGAACTTTAATTTTTGCAATATAAACTTTAGTGTGTTTTACATTTAGTGTGATATTATACTTTAGTTATTAAAGACTTGCAATTTTTGTCGGTCCCAAAAATGTATAATTCTGTGTTAGTTTTGGGTAAATAACTACTTGTGATATTTGCCACTTGTTACATTTACAATAAAATGATGGAATCGTTAAGTAACAAATTAGAAGACACTGGTTCGAGAATAGTCAAAGCTTATAATAACTTTAAAAAATCTCCCAAGGAACGAATAACCCGTCCATATGTTAACGTTCCGGAATCCCGAAAGCAATGGGAATTAAACGTTACTCGTGACAAATCGTGCAACGATGAGATTCCAATATAAATAATTCTTAGCAAGCCGATATCGCGCCATGGAATTTTTGACCGCGAGCTCTAATATGGGTAGAGTTAAAAGCACAGAGACGCCAAAAGCTTTCCATGCGACAGCTAATACTATCTTGAAATGTAAACACTGTAAACAAAACCATAAAATAATACATTGTAAGACTTTTATAAAAATGGATGTAAATGCCAAACGGGAGTTTGTTAGACAAAACAATTTGAGTTTTAACTGTTTAGGGAACAACCATTCGGCCAAGCAGTGTCTGAGTTCAGCTGTATGTCGTGTTTGCAGACGTAAACATAATTCTTTGCTTCATCCCGCGGATCTAGTTCACAACGATGGTAGTTCAGATTCTAAAAAACCAAAGATGACAGAAGAAGCATATACTTTATGTTTTTCTAATTTGTTTAACGGACTATTATCATAATATAATAGAATAACAAAATTTAAAAAAGGCAAGCACAAAACATATTTATTGTTGGGAATCGAACATAGGTTTGCAAAGTAGTCGTTGAATCACTAAGCTGTTCGCTTTATTAAAATTTGACTAAAATAGCCGTTCTTATATGATTGACTGATTGATTGATGGATGTCATGATTGACTGCTTAGCTCCGTAAAAAAGGATAAATCTGTAACTATGTACACTATTATTTTGGCTCGACTTTTTACAATTTGCGGTAAACTAAAGAAGCATAAGAATAATTTGCAATATTGCTCATGCGTCATAATAAATATCGTGATAATCTATAGCCTGCAGACTTACTAGACGTATAGGGCATATCTATTCAAAATATGAACAAAAACTATTTGGTAGTTTTAGCGTGATGCTGGCCTGGAACATACATTCAGACAAAAATAAAAAATCGGCTTTAGAATCATTTCCAGACCTCGCAAAAAAATAAACAATGTTTAGTTTTGACTTCGCTACGATTTTATTGTATACATTATAATTGTACTTTAACTGAAGTTGCCAATGGAAAATCGCGCCAAACTCATCCACAGTGTCCAAATTCAAAAGCAGCCCATCCATGCATCACAGTCTAGAGGTTACATTGATTGAGCCTTCCTAAGGATACGGATAACGCAGCCGCCAGTAATCCACACAGATCCGCCACAAGCCTGCCGTATGTATCCCAATGGGTCGTAGTCACACTGACTCGCTACAAACATAAACGACAAAACTGCCAAAGAAATTTCGCATTTGCCCTCTCCAAATTAAGGGTCTCCAGAAGTACATTTGTAAGCTTGTCATCGCGATTTATCACCAAAATAAACGGTGGACAAGGAGCGGCCTTCTGTATAGACAAGTTAAAACTTTAATGCCTCTGAAGTGTTTAAGTCACGGTTAGGGATATTTGATTAGGTTCTCAATGAAGAATTTAGTCTGACAGAGCGGAACGCTGCGTGGGATTCTTTGCTCTTTAAGCTATTGTGATCCGATTTCTTTAATCTTAGTACCATAACGTGGAAAACTAAAGAGGAATGTCAGGTGAGTCACCCTACTCCGTGCCCTATAACTAACAATGATGTAACCAAACACTTTTTAGATTATATTTCTATGAATGACTTAGGCCAGTATAGCAGCTACATCCAGTGTTCCGCAAGATTTACATTTATGCCCAATTTTCTTTAACGACATAGCGCACCACTTTAGGCATTCAAAATTATATCTTCTTGCCACTGACAAGAAACGAACGAAACCAATGGTAGCAAAATTTGACTCTGCCTTATTGCAAAAAGAGCTGCACAGACTAACAAACTGGTGCAAAACGAATCAAATGCTTCTTAACGTCTCAAAGTGTTACTACGTGCAATTTAGCCGTGACAAAATTGTCAAATCTAACAATTACATGATTAGCCAACAAAAACAAGTAGAGGAAATACGCGACTTGGGGGTCACACTAGATAAACAATTTTTTGACAAACTTATCCTAAATATTATGTCATCGAAGGGGTTTATAATCCTTGGACTTACCTTACGTAACAGCAAAGATTTTTAAAAGGCGTCTACCAGAAAACAAAAATTTAACACACTGATTCGGCCAATACTTGAATATAGCAGCCAGGTTTGAAAGCCCCACTACGACATATACATTAAACACCTGGAAAGTATCCAAAGACGTTTCCTATATTATCTATGTTACACAGATCCTTAAGCAAAAAAAATTATCAGCTACAAAGACAGATTAGGGCACTACAAAATGGTCTCACTTTCAGACAGACGAAAAACGGCAGACTTGATACTACTGCACAAAGTATTTTATGGAGTCATAGACTGTATCGAACTACTAGGCATACTGCACATGAACGCGCCGTCTCGTCTGCCGCGGAAAAACAGCTACAATTTATTTTACGTCCCAGGATCTCAAACTAATCTGGGACATTTCGCTGCTCTCCCAAGACTCTGTAGGCAATACAATGAATTGTCCAAGCATTGTAACCTGGACATAACCCTCCCCATAACAAAATACAAAAAGAATTTAACCACCGCATAATCGCCGACTATGTTACTTTTCTCCAATAGTCAACAAATGTGAAATAATCATAATTATTATTATACAAAAAAAAATTAAGTATGCGAATGCCATGTAATTTTTTTCTCCCAAATTGTATCTTTTATTTTCTCTTGTTTCACTTTTATCCTGATTACACCGTTGTAATATGAATGCACAATCTTGTTTTACTCAAATTTCATAACTTTATTTCTATATTTTTTTTATTAAATCTTTTACACCTAGTTATATGAGCATGCTGTGGTGCCTACAGGATTACAACAACCTATTGTATTATAGTTATTCATACTGTAGGTATATGTGTATCCTTTGTTGGTGATCCCAAATAAATAAATTATTATTCATTGTAAGAAGGACTGAACTTATCGTTTCATCAAACTCAAACTCAAAGCATTTATTTCAAATAAACCAATTACAGGCACTTTTGCGTTGCGTTGTTACGTTCCAAAGCGTAGTAGGTACCTATGGAGAAGAACGGGCAAGAAACTCCATGGACACTCTTTTAAATCAAAATATTGTTACAAAAAAGTGGTTACATCATTCATGTTGTAATTATACATGTGAGAACGATGTAGAAATACGAGCACGTTAAGAGCGTCCGTAATAAAAAGATAAAAACAATTATGGAATTAAAATAAGCCGTGGCAGCTAAGAAATGACCAGTGCCTACTGACGGCGCCCGTTCACGAACATGACGTATGGATCAGCACCATTCAGCTCAACCATTTTGAAGGGAACTCAATGATCCAATACACACGCCACCACCAGCGACACATTTGAGTGAGCATGACATACTCTCAGCCGCCAGGGCACATTACACAGCACACATGTGCTATGCAATTATACAATACTAAGATCATGGTGGTGTTATATGCTGACTATACTTCTTTCAGGTAGAAAGAAGTGCTACAAATGTTGACGACGTTAATAACGCCCTACCAGGTCCAAATTTTGACCACTGCTAATAATTTAGTAATAAATGGAAAAAAAAACTAAGTTTTTCTTTACCAAACGTCAAAAGTAGGGGTTGTGAGATAGTATTGAATCAATAGAAACTAGAATTGGCCGATAAAACTGTTTTCCTGGGGATCACGCTCGACTCAAGGCTACAATGGGGTCCTCATTCAACATCTCTGGCGGGACGGCTAAGTTCAGCAGCATATGCTGTCAGAAAAATCCGTCAATTCACTGATGTAGATACCGCGAGGCTTGTCTATTTTAGATACTTTCAGAGTATCATGTCTTACAGTATTTTACTTTGGGGACGGGCTGCAGACGACAAGTCTATTTATAAACTGCAGAAAAGAGCCATCAGAGCCATATATAATCTCCGCCGGCGCGATTTTCTAAGGGAACTATTTAAGGTTATTAAGATCATGACGGTACCTTGTCAATATATCTATGAAAAAATCTTTTTAGTAAAAGAGGTGATAGACATAATTATGGTACTAGAAATAGGGAAGTATTAGTTCAACCAGGTTTCAGACTGGCTAAAGTAGACTCATCTCAACCGTATCAACGCCCGTAAGTAAGTCATAAAAATCTTCTTATATGGTATTTTTCTTTCTCGTCTATGGCTACCTGCTGAAGCACCTTAATAGCAAGATATGGGGCACATGCTGTACCAAAAGTAACCCTCAACCAACGATATTCATGAATTTGGCGATCTGTAGTTCCTTTCCACAGAATTCTCTGAAAGTCCACGTCATATTCATCAACCTTGATTTGACGATACATTTTAACTATGTCTGCAGATAAACATATTGGATACGTTCTCCATTTCATGGCTGTAAAGTAGGGCCTATCATTAACAGATCATTTAATGAAACACTGTTTTCACCTTTACATCATGCATCGAATACTATCCTCACTTGCGTTGTATCTTTATCTTCCCTAACAACCGCAAAATGAGGAAGGTAAATTCCTTTAGAATTATTTCTTTCTTTTTCCGCACCTTTTCCATATGTCTCAGCAGTAAGTATTCTTCCAACACATTTTGATACTTTACTTCCATGTCCGTATTTTTATTTAACTTTGTGACCAACGAAGACAATCTCTTTTCAGCTACCTATTTAGAATTTCTTACTGTAGTTGTCGCATCTTGGGTTTTAAATGGCAACCGTACTATGAGTATTATATAGTGCCCGTCACTGTCCCTTCGCGTTGTTTCAGCGAAAAAACGTTCGCACTGTTTATTTTCCTCAGATAATATTTTATGGTCGTTCATCACATTGTCCTCCAGTTCCCAGAAGCTCTTCATTATTTCACTTTCCTCCACATGAGAATGCATAACAAAAACATTGTTATGTAGTAGGTGTGATTTGTCCACCACACCCGATAAAATCCATCCAAATGAAGTTGCTTGCGCAACCAGATTGCCCTGAGGTCCATTCCTAACTCCTTCCTGAATAACTTGCCCATAGATTTCTGCCCCCAGCAACATGTCAATTCTGTTTGGTGTATGATAATGTGGATCAGCTAACTGGAAGTCACATACCCAATCCACAGGTACAAATTGTTTGCCAGGCAGAAAGGTTGTTATACTTTTTAGTATGTACGCGGCAACCTTAAGCTGAACGTTGGGGTTGTGTAGGACTTCATAGTAATTTCCACCATAAACTTCGATATAATTTTATTGTTCCCTTCCAATCCTGAAATATGGCCCCTTAATGGCGTCTTTTTAAGACCCAAATACTGTGCCGTTGCCTCTGTTACAAATGAGGCTTGAGACCCTTGATCTAACAACGCCCTTATAAGTAGTACGATAACTACCATTGTTGGCTGTGGCGTTAACTAGAACCGGAGCTAATAAAACTTGATTTGTCCTATGTAATTGGTTAGACGAGAAGAACGTTGCTACTGTGTCCGAGTTAGTCGATCCATATGGTTCAGCATCTTGCGTCGCGTCGTTATCTTTCTCGTATCGAAGTACGTTACTATTAAAAATAAATATCTACGCTTAGCTGACGTTTAATCAGAAATCCCGTGTGTCTTACAGTCTACTCTTATAATGTTATTTTAGTGACAACTGTTCGTTAGGAATAATCTGTAAGAAAGCATCAGTCAGTGTATCAGTGTTGTGCCGCAGGCTAAGTTATAACAGCCGCACGGGTCGATCAATCAGGTTAAGCTACGCTTGCCGCGGTGTGTCCGTGGATGGGTAAGCAGCCTTAAATACCAAGATCCCTCCGTATCTCGGAAAGCACGTTAAGCCGTTGATCCTGGCTGTCATTCGTGGATCTTTGACATCGTTACGCGGCGTCAGAAGCCCGAAATTCTGACAACCAGTCTTACCAAGGGTATCGTATTACCCAGTAACTGTGTTGTGGAGATCAGATATTCAGTTGCGTCCAGTTTGACTGGAAGCCGACCCGAACGTAGTTCGGAAAAAGGTTAAGCAGATGATGTTGAGTAGTTCATTAATCCACAAAAAGCTATAAACTTCGCAAGCAATGGTACATTACTACTGAAGACTGCGGGTGTCGACCTCAGGACGAGCGCTGCTTCTCACACGGACATCTGTACGTTGCTTGCTTCCGCGTTGCCAGTTCTAAATTTCTTCATATTTTGGCGACTGAGACCTAAACTATATTACAAACGTAGTATATAGGAAAGTTTTGTAAAAATGCGGATGTTATTTTAGTAAACTGTGGTGTCCAACGATTTCCGCGCAAATGAAGGATCGGACAGAAGCTAGTAATATACAGGATTATGCCTGGCTCAATGCTGGTCCTGCTCCATAACCACAAACAATTGATTAACACTTAAAAATACTGGTTGAGCTGCTGAAAATTGTAAGAATACCTTTGCATTGTATAAACTCAATCTCCTTTGTATTATATAACTGCATAGGACAAGACTAAGTGTGCGTACTATGTACTATCGAGCTACCATTTACCGGGTAATGTCTTTCATTGACTTGAATGTGCCCTGGCGGCCAATTGATGTCATGCTCACTCAAATGTCTCGCTGACGGTGGCGCGTGTTGGATCATTTAGCTCCCTTCAAAATGGATTGAGCTGAATGGTGCTGATCCATGCGCCATGTTCGTGAACGGGCGCCATTGGGACAGGTCCTCTCTTAGCTGCCACGGCTTATTTTAATTATTTTATTTATTTGTTTTAATTTATATTTACTGTACTTTGGACACTCAACGTGTACCTCTAATTTACATCGTTCTCACATATAATTGTACCTTTAAGCAAGATTAATGGTGTAACTAATATGTATGTAACAATATCATTTAAAAGAGTGTCTTCAGACCATATGTGTTTCTAAGATCTGAGACGGTGTCCATGGAGTTTCCGTTCTTCTCCATAGGTACCTACTACGCTTTGGAATGGGCAACTAGCATCATATTTCTGACTGACCGACTACTTGACAATTCAAAAGTGCCTGTAAATGGTTTAATTGAAATAAATGCTTTGAGTCAGGGTACTGGTAATATGTCGGTAATCCATTAAGAGAATGTAGGAGAGGTCATTTTGCAACCAAATTACCCCGTTTGACACCTATGCAAATGTCAACCGTTTCCGAGTAATTTGCCATTTTATATTCTTTTGGCGGTATACAAGTTTGAAATAGTATAACAAAAAAATAAAGCATGATTTTTTTTAAAATGATTATTATATGCTTCTACTTCAATACAATAATAATCAATCATAAAGTGAAAATTATCTTTAATATTTTTACATGAGAGCACACAATTTTCATCATTTTGAGCAGGTTATTTGACTTAAGTGGTTGATTTCTGCAAAAAAACATGGATATACTCTAGCGACAGAACATGCCAAAAAATGTATTACTTCTCAGCTATCCAATGAGATACCAGATAAAAAATATAAAATGTCAAATTACTGGCATTTGCATAGGAGTCATAAGGGGGTCATTTGGTTGTAAATGACCTCCCCTACATCCCCTTAATGGGTTGCCGTCGTATAATAAATAATAACTTTGTATATATAATTATAACAGAACACAGTTGCTTATTAGCTTGAACCTGTGTTGCAGGTTAGAAGTGCAGAAATACATGTAAGTGCCTATTAGACACGTGTCTACCTATTACGTATTTGGTTACGCATCCTTACCTACTAGAAAAACCCTTTAGATATACATATGTATTTACGCAGGAGTTACAGTGCTCTGATGTGAGTCTGGTGGTCTGATGACCAGATATGTGGCAAGTGGCAAACCGCTGCCTAATGCAAAGCAAAACAGATATATTATTATAAGCACAAACATTTTATTTACCAAACGGGAACATATAATTGCTGCTGCTTACCTTGGTGCAATATTAACAAGGAGCTCCTATACTGAGGGCTGTCACACATGAAAGCGTTGCGACGGCGACGTCGCGGTCGCATCACAATAATCGGCGACGTCATCCAAGGAGTTTTTAAGAAATACCCGTAGTTTATGCATATCGCAGGGCTCTACGTATTTATTAATAAGTAACTCTAGATTATACTTGTTATACGAAAAACGTTTAACCATAGCGCAACTAATAAATTAGAGGACCTCCACAAATTCCCATCAGCTGTCAAACTCAAAATTACAAAGG
This sequence comes from Brachylomia viminalis, assembly GCA_937001585.2. Lineage (NCBI taxonomy): Eukaryota > Metazoa > Arthropoda > Insecta > Lepidoptera > Noctuidae > Brachylomia > Brachylomia viminalis. The sequence goes on from OW443296.2 coordinate 1,298,680, forward strand.
CCACATAAAGGCGTGCCGCTCGGAAACATCGCGTTTGTTTCGTTGGCATAATTAACAATTAGGTATTTCGAGCTCAAAGTGGGCTGTACTGTAGTTGTCGCGAGCATGCCTGTGCCTCGCTCGGCCGACATTGTTACGTTATTTCCCACGGGAAACTTATTACTTGTGCTTATGAATTAATTTTTGAAGTTATGTGATGAGGTAAAGCACTGTGATGAGCTAATAGATTGGGTAAGATTTCAACTGTGTATGCGCCGTATTCAAATAATGCTTAAAGCTTTTTTTAAAGAATACGAATTAAATTAATATGTGGAGTATTTAGTTAAAATAAATTATGCTGCTGAGCAAGAAAACTGTTTTTTTTTGTAAAAAATTACTGCCTCAAAATAAAGGTGTATTTTCCCAGGCAAGGGTGAGAACCCTTGCCTGGGAAAATAAAAGTGCTAAATTGCTGCAACTTTGCCGGCCTGCTTCGTTGCCTAGTCGTCGCTGGCGCTAATGCTGGGCATGAGATCCTGGGTTCGATACCAAGATCGGTCAAAGTGTTAAGTATTGTGGTTTTTCATCTGGAATTTGTCAGTAGCAGCCGAGAGTCTGGACTTGCGTCCGGTTGATGGCAATAGGCTCCTTTTTACATGAGACCTAAACCAAACTGGTGAAATGTAGTTATACCTAAATAGGTACGTACATTTCTGCTTGTGACCTCTGCCTCACCCATCGGGTATTACAGGCGCGTTGTTATGATATTTGGCAGCATTTTCGCCGACCGAAGCAAATCAATCTGAATCTTATGAGACAATACAATTATTGTTTTTATTTATCAGCTTACCAACGGGCTGGACTAGAATAAGGGTTAATCTGATTAGCTAACCCTTCGCCACGGAGCGGTTATGTAATTAACGGAAACTTGGTTTTCCTCCGACTATCGTGAAGATTGTTTCGGATTAGGTACTGTAGGAGTTGGCACAAATAATTTGGACAAATTGGGGTGGGAATAATAAGGGTTTTGATTTTAGATATTTTGTTAGTTATTACATGCCATGTGTTCATTCTAAGGTGGTTGATATGACACAATACCACTGTTAACGCTTGTCACATAGCAATAATAAAATACATTAGTTACGTAATCAATGTTTCCTTGCATATTTCAATCATTATTTGCATGTTACGACGTTCTGTAATTAGAAAATAACTGACCAGCTTACTTATATCATTATAAATAAAAAGGCTCGTGGCTAAGTAACAACGGCAAATGGATAAATCTGCGAGCATAAGCTGCGCTCATGCTGGCCGGTCCATGGATGGGTGACCGTTTTCATAACCATATCGAGACTCCCTCCCTGCCTCGGAGAGCACTAAAAGGCCGTCGGTACTGCGCCTGATCTCCCCCGATCCTGTTGGATTGCCATCCCGTTGGACTAAAAGAGAGAGGGAAAGAGCTAGAGTGCTCCAGTGTTTGTGCATTCACTTGTGCACTATAATTTCTCTTGCGAACTTGGCAAGTTTAGTCTCCGTTGAGATGGACCGCTGTAGCCGGAATTTGGTCAGGAGGATGTAAAACTTCGAGTTATTGGAGATTTTAAAACCCGACGCCAGTCGTTGAAGCCAGCAAATGTTCAGGGCCATACACTGCTGACCGCGGCCTTCTGTCAGAGCGAATAAATGGAAATTAATGGTCGCACCCTGACCTCAGCGGCCCGACACCCTCGTCAGTGTTACATAAGGCAATTGACTAATAACCCAGTATTGTGGGTATTGCTGCATATGTTTGTACGTACATAAATATACACATGTAAGAGTGACGTAGGTTGGTGAAAAGCAAGAAAAATAACGTGTTAGAAAAAATCTTGTTTTAAGGAAAAACGGAATAAAAGTCTCTGGTGTTTTTTTCGATTAATGGGGCCCAGCCCAGTAGGTGGCCACTTTAATAGCTAGAACTACGGGTTTATTGATTCAAATAAAAATAAATAGTAAGTGGCACTACAAATTGGCATCCACAGTACGTTTTCTGATCTATTTTGTATAAATTTTTATTAGATACTTTTGGAACAGACTATATTTACAGCAAATAAAACACATATTCTTTCCTTTAAAATGTCTCTCAATTCCTTCCTATCTCATTCACATTAGGAACGCTCCTACATTCTGATTACGTGTCTCCATTTACATCAAGCGATTATCAACCTCACTCGCTCCGGGAGGCAGTGAGCAGATTTACCGGAGACATCGCTAAAAGTGCATTCCAGAAGCATCTTATTTTCTGCGCTGGTAACTTTTAATCACACGGTAAGTTGGGTAAATCTAGGTATTGTCGGGCTAAGTGCGTTCTGATGAAGTTTAAGAATTATTATCTTTTATTTCATTGCTTTTTTTCAGTTTTTTTTAATTACCGTTTTAAAGTCTACATTGTAATGGGAATAAATCATATACGAGTATTACGTTATATAAACGAAACTTTATTAAAATAAGTACGATTCCCTAGCTAGCCTAGTCCTGCTATCACTGCTGACTGGCTTGTATTCTTCTTTTTGTCTCAATTATTTACAGTAAACTACGAAAATCATCCTTACGCCCGGTTTCTTGAACAAAAATACTGCAATATTATTATTTTTCGTCTTCTGACTTACGGTTAGTCTCACGATAACCAACGGTGCAGCATACTCCCAAATCCGATCCAAATCAACATACAATTACACAAAAATACACTTAAAATTAGAGAACCATTACAGAACAAAAGTTAAACTACTAAGTTAAACTATAATTACTTCTGAGTACCGACTGCACTCTATCATTACAGTGAATTGAAGTCGTATGATTGCGGCGTAAGGCTCCAATTGTGGTGCAAGCAGGACTGTAGTCAACAACAAACAGCGGGGCCACTTCCGGCGGCCGATTACCGTTTCCGGCCGAACGTCGACCTCGCCGGATGTTGGTATGAAATACTTTTTACGTGAGTTTACAGTTGAGTTGGACACGAGGACGAAGTTACAACGAGAACGGGAGTCGTACATGACTTTTTAGAGGTACTAAAATAAGTTTAAAAGTAATGTCAAAACATGCTGCCTAAAAACTAAAAATACACAGATTTTTTTTTGTTTAGACATAAACATTCTGCGTGTTTTTGGTTTTTATGCCTGAGGGTTGAACATTTTGATCGTAATGTAGCATTGTTAAAAAGGGAGTATTCGTATAGTCATTGCAGCAATTGAGCTCATTACCGTAATCATCCCTACAGCTACGGTTTAATAGGAAAGCGGTTCCGTCATAATATAACGGCTTTCATAAAAATCTCATTTTCACCAGTATTTGCCATTAAGGTGTCAAAAAACGCTTTGTAGGTATTTGGAAAACCGTTATTGTGTGATTCTTCACCGCTTACTTCGGAAACCAAACTTTAGGCTCCTGTCTGATAGTATCTTGGTATAAGATATTCCGATATACTGACAATGTAAATAGCGCCCTCGCAAAAGTAGTTAACTGGTTTAACGTTAATAACCTTCTTCTTAACGAGAAAAAAACTAAATGTATTAAGTTTACGTTACCACATGTTAGACAGGTAGAAACAAGTGTTCTCATAAAGGGGGAAGAGTTGAAACCCGAAAATACCACAGTATTCTTAGGCATAACTTTAGACGCCAAGCTGCAATGGGGCCCCCATATAGATAAAATGTCAAAAAAGCTTAGCTCTGCAGCATACGCTGTTAGAAAAATTCGTGGTTTAACAGATTTAGAGACAGCCCATTTAGTATACTTTAGTTATTTTCATAGTGTAATGTCGTACTATATTCTGCTGTGGGGAAATGCCGCCGATATTCAGACGATTTTTGTTTTACAAAAAAGGGCAATTCGTTCAATTTATAAATTAAATCCCAGACACTCCCTCAGAGAAAAATTTAAAGAGATTAATATAATGACTGTGCCTTCTTAGTATATTTATGAAAATCTTTTGTATGCACATAAAAATATTAATCTGTTTAAAAAATACAGCGATATCCATAGTATTAATATTAATATTTTAGAGGGTACTCCACTAAGTATTAGACTTCTTAATCTGTTTAGGTCCTTTAATTTAATTAACTTGTATTTTGAACCTACTAGGATAACAGCATCTTCATCGACTTGTATTGATAATATTTTTAGTGATTGCGATGCCAAAAATAAATTAGTGTTAAGTGACTTACCGTCTGACCACTGTGGATTATTAGCTAGCTTCCCTATCCCAATACATAAAAAGCCACATAAAATAGAATGCAGGCCTTATACAGCTAGTCGTTGCAACAAGTTTAAAAATAATATAGCCCTTAGAATTAAACCGTCGATTGTAGAACATGATGATCCTAATATAATCTATGGAGCCCTTTTTGATGTTGTGCAAAAAGAATACCAATCTACTTTCAAGGCCAAAACTATTAATATTAATGGCACCTCCGCTGGCTTCAACCAATGGGCTACTCCAGGTATTTATAAAAGTAGAGCGAGACTATACGAGTTATATGGTTTGAAAAATTACAGGTTTGATACTCCTTTCCTAGAGTATGTCAAAAATTATTCAAAATTATTTAAAAAGATTTGTGTTTTTGCTAAATCTAAATTTTTAAGCGATACAATTAAAAATTCGAATAACAAAGTAAAAACCACCTGGAAAATTATTAACAATGAGACGGGTAAGTCGGTTAAACAAGAAAAACAATTAGAGATTATGGTCGACAACAAATTAGTTAATACAGCAGCTGACGTAGCTGAAGCATTTAATGAGATTTTTGCCAACATACCTATAACTACGACTCGCTCCTTAAATTCGTCCCCATCTGAAGCTGAAAACCTTTTGCATAATAGTGTACCTAAATGTAGTCGCTTATTTAGCTTCGAACATGTAACACCTCGTGATGTAATTAGTGTTTTTAACACACTCAAGTCAAAAAACACTGGTGATTACTGGGGCATCTCAATTAAACTTGTAAGTAATATAATCGACATCGTAGCCCCCTATCTAACTGTTACTTTTAATAAATGTGTTGATTTAGGAACTTTTCCTGACCTCATGAAGAGTAGTAAAGTCATACCATTATTTAAATCGGGTAATAAAAATAACGTTGGCAATTTTAGGCCTATTTCTATCTTACCTGCATTTAGTAAAATATTTGAAAAATTAATACTCAAGCAGTTGCTAAGACATTTTAATTTAAATAGCCTCCTTCATGGCTTTACAAAAGGTCGTTCGACTACAGATGCGGGTGTTGCTCTGCTGAAACACATATTTAGCGCATGGGAGAGCTCGCAAAATGCTATTGGAGTTTTCTGTGATCTCTCCAAAGCCTTTGATTGCGTGCACCATGACACGCTTTTGCGTAAACTAATTCATTACGGTATTCAAAACGAAGCTCTTAACGTATTACATTCATATTTACATAATAGGCACCAATGTGTAGATGTTAATGGTGTGAAATCTTCCGGGCTACCAGTTCAGTTAGGTGTACCTCAAGGCTCTATACTGGGCCCATTTTTATTCTTGGTGTATATAAATGACTTACCATTCTATTTAAAGGGCATCTGTGACGTTGTACTATTTGCTGATGATACCTCTCTTATCTTTAAAGTAGACAGGAATAGACAAAATTTTGACGACGTAAACAGTGCACTATCAATGGTTACAGATTGGTTTACCACAAATAACCTAGTTCTCAATGCCAAGAAAACGAAATGTGTAAAGTTCGCCTTACCGAATGTTAGAAATCTAGGACCCAACATCGTCTTAGATAAAGAGGTACTTGAAACTGTAGACTCGGCAGTATTTCTGGGCATAACAGTTGATGCCAAGCTTCAGTGGGGATCACATATATCATGCCTAGCGGGAAGGCTCAGTTCGGCCGCCTATGCCGTCAGGAAAGTAAGACAATACACTGACGTTGATACAGCTCGGCTAGTCTATTTCAGTTATTTTCATAGCGTCATGTCCTACGGCATTCTGCTGTGGGGCAAAGCCGCTGATATTCAAAATATATTTGTTCTTCAAAAACGAGCTGTACGAGCAATTTACCAGCTAGGTGCTAGAGTTACTCTGAGAGATTTTTTTAAAGAGATTGGTATTCTCACGGTGGCCTCACAATTCATCTTCGCCAACATCTTATATATTAGGCAAAATATACACTTATACACAAAAAACAGTGATATTCATAATATTAACACTAGAAACAAGGAGAAACTACGTGCTCCCTTTCACCGGCTTCATAAGGTCCATAACTCATTTGTTGGGCTTGGTATAAACTTTTATAACAAGCTTCCCTCTTCTTTGTTAGAATTGCCTTTTAATGCGTTTAAAGCTAAAGTAAAATCCAACCTTTGTTCAAAGGCATACTATACAATCAACGATTACTTAAACGATAAAAATAGTTGGTCGCTGTGATTAACTCAAGACAATGTTTATGTTCTTTCTCCAAAATTAGCTTACCTACTGACAAGTTATACGAGTTCATATAATTGTTTATTTTATTTGACTATATTTATTAGTCACCTTAGTTTAATTTAATTTTTATTTATTATTGACATAATCTACTCATTTCAATGTTTTTTAATGAGTTGTATTGCAATATATGGTTAGCTAGTGACCTCGACAGTTCATCATATTATTCTTTTGAGCAACCGGCAGCAAGTTCGTCATGCTCCCTTAGATGTCAATGCTTGCGGTAGCGTCGGGGGTCGGGTTGCCTCCTTCCCTCAAATATGGCGAGGGGGGTAATGGCTGATCTTCGCGTTATGCTCGTGAACGGGTGCTGCTTGTGGTGACAGGTCAGCTTGCTGACTATGGTTTTGTTATTGTTATTAGAAATTAATGTTTCTTTATTTTACTTCGAAGGTCCTAGTTTGTCATTTGTGGCTACTAGTTACAGCTATATACATATAAACATAATGCAGCATTGCATATGTAAGCGGGCACGCCCTTTATGTCAGGAGGCTTTTTATTATGTATTAAGTTCTGTTTGCGTTTTTGTTTTTATTATTTATTTATGCTTGAGTATAGTTTTAAATATTGGCGTGTGCTAGCTGACATATGGCAAATAATTTTAATATTTTTGTGTTTCGTAATGTTAATTTATTTATTACTATATGTATAGAATCCAGTTCTTCTAACTGAACAGACAGCAGTGCTGCTGGGGAGTTTGTTCCGCCACTTCTTCTTCCCAGCTAAAGCACTAGGAAGTGGTGAAGGGTGGGCGTTTTGGGGGGACTGTCTTATGTGATTTTGACGTTCAAAAAGTGCTGATTCTCAGCCTAATTTGAATAAATGACTTTTGATTTTGATTTTATAAATACTAGGAACAAACACAAATTTGTTGTTCCTACAACCAGGCTCAAGAAAATAGGTGGCTCGTTTAGATGTCAATGTGTACATTTTTATAATAAAAACTTCCTAGCCACATTCAAGAACTAAGCCTTAATAAATTCAAATATTTTATAAAAAGGAAACTATGCCAGAAAGCCTACTGTCAAATACTTTATTGCGGACAAAAAGGCTTAGGAGTGAGCTGTTCCAATAAATTTACACAGGGAATGTTGATTTATTTTATTGATTTTTTGCTAACTATTGTACTTTTAATCTTTGCTTTATGTATCTATAACTTTGGACATATACAATGACATGAATATTTACTGTATAAAGTATTATAATTATTATTTTAATTGTTGTGAATGGGAGGACTATGTGGGTCATTGTTCCAGTTTTAATCATGTTCTGGCAGTTTGAGTAGTTTATGTGGCGTACCCAAATGTCCTTTCTTTGGTATTGTTCGTCCAATCGTTGAGCTCCTTAAATTCTGAGTCGAGCTGCACGGTTACTGACAAATGCGTGCACTGTCTGGACAGGTCCACTCAATCTGTGTGGTTCTTTTCTCAAAAGTCCATTTCAGACACCAATCTGCATGGTCCTCAATGATTATGTCCGGATTTTTATATACACATTGACATTAATGAATTTTATATACATATACTATGACAAGAGTATTTACTTTGTAAAGTATAATGCTATTATTTTAACTATTGTGAATGTGAGAACTATGTTGGTCATTGCTTTTTTTTGTATTTTTACTCTTAGTGTAATCATGATCTGGCAGTTTGAGTAACTTGTGCGGCCTACTCAAATGTCCTTTCTTTGGTATTGTTCGTCGAATCGTTGAGCTCCTTAAGTTCTGAGTTGAGCTGCACGATTGCTGACAATTGCGTGCACTGACTGGACAGGTCCACTCAATCTGTGTGACTGTGTGGTTCTTTCCTCAAAAGACCATTTCAGACACCGATCTACATAGCCTTCACATGATCTGACCTAGATTCTGTCTGGATTTTAAAAGAGACTGTGACCTCTGAGTTTGTTTCGGCCTTTCTTCTCAGAGTAGTCAGATAGGAAACGCCGACCTCATCTAGTTTAAAAAAAAATATGATTGACGTGTAAAAGTGTTTGTGAAAACCTACTTACAGAAATAAAATCATTTATCATTTATCATTCCTAATAAATAGTCCACACGTTTTACGAATAAAGCTACTCGTTTTTCAGGTTCCCGAGTAACATCTACCTCGTGTCACGATGTCGAACCAGTACTACCTTAGATCGGTGACGTAGATAAAGCTTTACTAATTACAGTTTCCTGGTCCTATGATAAGTTTAGCCGTAATTGGCTGCTACATATCGCCCCAAATATTTATGTCACCGCTAAAAATAACCGTTACAGCGTAATTAATTTAGGATCTAGATATGGACTTTCTGTAACTAAACGGAGTGAAATTTGAGTAAATTGGAACGGTAGTTGGTACGTTTTTTTTATATAATCGTTGCCCCACACTACGAATTTCTCCTATATTGTGGGTTTGTTTACAAACACTTAAAGTCACATACACAAACAGCAAGACCCGGAACAACTGCTTGTAGCCCGTACGTCATACAAATATTTGTTCCGTGCGGGAATCGAACCCACGACACGCAGTTAACCACTGCGCCAACCGTGCCAGTACATATTCGTAGCGTGCAGTTATTTATTTCGTTACTAGATATGTAAGGTGGAGACGACATATGACAAAAATTAAACTGCGTATATCTAATGCCGTCCCCAGTCTACATACAAAAATTCAATCAAATATCCAATACTTTAGTCACCATAGCTAGTCAAAGATTGGCGAAACCCATAGTCGGCCCATCACTACATACTATTTAGTTGGTTTGCAAAAATACTTTTTAATTTGGGTGCTAGGATTTATTTGGTAGTTCCAAAATACTCTTATGTATTAGCACGGTAATAATATATTACCGTGGTATTAGCATTGCCAGTGTTTTCACTTTTGGTCGTCTTCACATTGTACCTATATTATTGAATAATAATGTAGGTTTCAGTGGATGGTTTTATTTACTTTATACGAATGCTAGGGTACAAAATATTACAAAAAAAATATTATTACATTTCTTTTTAGCCGTTTTAATTCAAGTAAATAAATAATTACTAGTTTCACTTTTTTCTAACTCCAGAAGGTCGGTGTTATAGTAACGTATCTTTTTTTCTTTGAAAACCAGTTTCTTTTTATAATATCTTAACAATTTTGTGTAAAAACTAAACTTTATCAATATTGCAGTTGCGATTTAAAACAAAAAAAAAACACCTTCAACGCAAACTTTTTAGATTACATTGGATAATGTATTTAACGTTCAATAGGACGTAACCCAATAAAAATGGTCTTAAGAACACTCGACAAGACATTTCTATCGCGGATCCAATAAAGTCAGATAAGTGTCACAGAAAAGGTTACAATGGAGTGCTAATAATGAAGAACGCGCGAACAATGCCAACATTTAACGAGCTTTGTGTAAACATACTACATTTGTCGCCATAATTTACAACGTATAATAGTCTCATGATAATTATTATGAACCTTGTAAAAGTAGGCGCCTGACAAAAATCTCTTAATTTGCATTCCAATATTTTTTGCGTGCATCGATCGAGCAGGCTACACTAAGCATTTAAATAAAATATCATTTATTGACCTGTAAATTAAGTTTACCGTTGGTTGGACATCCAATGTGCACACATAAATTGTTCATTATAACAATGGCGAACATTACATTTCATTGATGCTATTCATCAGACTTTCAGAAACCGAGAGAAAGGTTAGTGCGCTAGGCAATAAACCCCTACGAGGTGATTAGGTGACAAGTATCAGGATTCAGAAACTTATGAACACTCCAGTAGCTAACTTATCTGTGGCAGATACATAGGCAAAACAAATTGAGGCACAAGAGGGCAACAATTGGCGCAAGCAGAACGATCAGGTGGAAGAAAGGGAAAAAATTCAATTCCAATACAACAGCAGAGCTAAATAGGAAACTCATAAACCGCTTACGTTGTGTACAGAAATTTTATTACGAACCTTATTTGTAGGGGAGCGGTCTGTGTGGAGGTAGAACAATATTCAAGTGGCTGCAGATGTGGTATCGAATCGTAAGTAACTATAGGTATTGCTAACTGTTCTACTCAAGTATCGGCACTAACTATGTAAGAATGAACAAAATGACAATGATCCAAAATTATGTATATTTATAATGTACCTACCACCTAAGTTCACATTGTGGAATGGAAATAAATATATTGAGTATTGAATGGCTGTTTAAGAATGCGATGGTAATTGTTTGACTGTCAGAAAAGTGGTTCTAGTTCTCCGAATCCTGACTAGTCGCATGAATAGTTTACTTTTTTCTTGTAAGTACCACGATACCCCCAAAATCAAAATAGCTGTCGAAACTTCACAGATATGCTGGGTATCGATAGCTAACGACGAAAAAAAAAAACTTTCTAAACTCAACATTTCTAGTAAATGCAGTCAAAGGCCGCTGGTAGTGTAGTTACTTGAAATGATGAGTTTAAAAAATCGGTCATCATCATTACCTAGCATTACCCATCACATCTGCGAAGTTTCTCCAGCTAATTTAATTTGACCCAGCACAATAAAGGAGCGAGAGAAGAGGGGCTCGTGGCTAAATAGTAACAGCTGCACGGGTCAATCGAAGGTTAAGCTACGCTTGCCGCGTTCGGATCGTGGATGGGTGACCATCGATTACATATCGAGACCCCTCCGTGCCTCGGAAACTACGTTAAGTGGTTGGTCCCGGCTGTCATTCGTAGATCTTAGACAGTCGTTATTATAGTCAGAACCCCGAAAGCCCGACAACCAGTGTTACCTAGGAGTATCGTGTTACCCAGTAACTGGATCACTCTATGTAAAATACTGGTATTCAGCTGCATCCAGTTAGACTGGAAGCCAACCTCAACATAGTTTGGAAAAGGCAGCCAGTTTTTTTTTTTTTTTACCTTTGCCCCACCACTAGGAATTTCTCCTCTGTCGTGGGTGCGTTTACAAACATTTAATACTCAATACTCAATATCTTTATTGCTTTACCATAATATATACTTAGGTGGTAACTATATATAAGCAGTAATGTTCGCGAAGGAGGAGGCGGAACGCGTGAGGGAGAGGCAAAATTTGCGCCCTCACGCCCCTAGCCGCCGCAGGAGACGCCCTGGGCGTCGGGAATCGCAGGCCGATTCCCGGCCACCGTAGGCACTGGCTTGCGAACGGCGAGCAATGGGCAGCTCGCCGTTCGATAAGGACCAGGCCCGGGTCGACGGCGCGTTGTGTTCCACGCGCGCCTCAAAGAGATGTCAGCACCAATGACGGGGTTTGCTAGGACCGATGCCTGCTGGGGTTGCGGAAAAGTCCAAGAGGGTTACCGTGGCCCCTGGCAGAGGCAACTGAAGGAACACGGGTGGGTTTTAGTCAGTAAGAGTCTGACACGCCCTCCTGCTCTGCCCAGAGCGGGAGAAGTTACTTGATGATTTCCCACCCACAAAAAAAAAAAAAAAAAAAGATTTTAACTATATAGTTTAGATCATTATGGACCCTGCAGGGCACAGCAAAAGGGTAGGAGGAGGTTAAACTCACATACACAAGCAGCCAGACCCGGAACAACTACTTGTAGGTCATACAAATATTTGTTCCGTGCGGTAATCAAACCCGCGACCCGCGCGCCAACCGTGCCGTCGATTGATTGAATAGAGAAGCGAAGGGGCTTATTCTTAGCAGTAGTGTACTGTAAATTATAATTATGGTGATGTGTGATGACTGAAGGAAAGAAAAAAAAGAAGAAAATTCCGCTTTCATCTTTATCTTGTACCATCTCCACCAATTGTCGGTGTCGTCTGATAGATAACTAGTACTTTTGTTTAACCATTCATTTTTAATTAGCCTCCGCCTCTGGGTTGAAAACGCCTAATTTAAACATTAAATATTCGCCAAATCTTTTACCTGAAGTTAGTTAAACATTGACGATGTCTTTTTGAAATGGCTTATTTAGAAATATTTTCGGTATTCTTTAATCGCTATTCAATTGAGTAGCTTTATTTAGGATATAATTTATTACGAATTGGTGACCGTTTCGTTGAATCAATCATGAATTCCTTTGGTTACGACATTTTTGTTGAAAGAAATTAATGTTACGTTAAACTTTAGGTTAAATTTGTTTTATAATGAAATTTATTTCTTGATATAGTCAGAGTAACTAAGGGTACTTAACTTTTTTTTTATTTTTTTTTATTTATTAATGTTTTTAACTTGTGTAACTTATTTATGTTTTTTTTTTGTTATCTTAAGATAGATGGTTTTGTTTTCTATTGCAGAACTTTTTCTTTAATTAGAAGTGCCATTCTAACGGTCGGGTATTGTACTATATTGCGTACATCTCTTTAGTTTATTTTGACAATTTTCCGGGTACATTAAGTACCGCTCACACAAACCAACACGAGAGAGTGATAACCCTTGAAACACGAAAAATAAGCCCACTCCCCAAAACGTCAACATAATCGTACACATTAGTTCACATTAACCGGACATATAAAAACGACCGAACCACGTACACTGGAGTGCAGATGAAATGACCAAAAGCGTTGTAAAAGCCACAATAAAGTTGATGCTTTACGTGCCTGACTATAAACTTGATAGTCCATTAAATTTGCATCGGACAGCTTCATACATTTTGTGGCGCGCCTTGTAAAAAAATACGTGAGCGTAAGTGCAATAAAATGACGCTAGTTTAGTTGGGAATGTAATATTGTATGTAAAATGTTTCTGAGGTTATAATTGTAGCTTAACCACGCCTAAAGCTCACCATAATATTACTATTCTTCACAATCCGCACAGATTGCAAAAACTTTCAAACTTACATGTTGCGCACACAGAAGCAGTTCTTAAACTTAAACTATAACTGCACTAATAAGTGCCTACTTCAGATTGTTACCTCCAAACTTTATACGAATTATCTGAACCAACTCCGTAATTGACTTCAACGGTAGCTAATTTGGTTAATCAGTCTTTTAGAGAAAACTTTTACAGAATGCACCATTAGTGGGCTTGTGGGAAGTGGGGGGGGGGGGGGGGGGGAGGGGGGGACGTAATTGGTTCTTCGCTCCGTAGACACTCATTGACTTACGCGGACAAGTTCGGAGATTGTTTGAAAACATCTGTTCCTCATTTGTTGAATATAGAGTCGAGAGGAAAAACGGTTGCAATTATTTCAAACTGAACTGCAACTTAATTTTTTCGTTTGAATGAATCGAATTAAATTAAAGTCAGTAGTTTCCTAGGCTACATTTATTATGTTCGTGTAATCAAGTTGACTTTGAAATTGTTTTAATATCAATGGTGCTTAAGTCAATTTATGAATAGTTTTAGATTCGAAGGCGCAAAAAAACATTGACAAAACACGAGTATTTTTTTGAAAAAAAGGTAAAGACTACAATCAGTATTTGTTAGTAGGAGAGAAAGGGGTAATGGGAGTCAGTAAAGCCGAAATTGAAAAAAACAACAGGTTTATGTCTAAAGCTTTATTAAAAGAATGAACTATCAGTCTCAAATAATATAATAATAATAATAATATGGGACAACATCCACACAAGGTCTTCAGGTCCCGAACTAGGCAGAGCCTGCACTACGGTAACCTGATGACTGTTTTCATACTTATATAGATATACACACCCAGACACAGGTCAAACAGACATGTTCATGCACACAAATGTTTGACTTGTCCGGGGATCGAACCCGGAACCAGCGGCTTAGAAGGCAGGGTCGCTACCAACTGCGCCAACCGGTCAGTCAATAGGTTCATTATCTTTGGAATCACAGTTTAGGAACTACATATAATACTTTTAAAAAAAAGCGGCTTCCACTACCATTGTCCTCAAATGCGGGTAATTATGATCACTAAGTGGGCAATGAGCGTCAATAGTTGTCATACACGTAACCTCGGTGGTGAAACCCACACAGTGCAGTTTTTGTGCGCCTATAATCCACAAGAAGTGCATCTGTAGCACTACTCCTTGTTGCGGCCAAATTCCCCACATAGCAGGCATAATATTATATTCCCAGCATCATCACCTTCGTCGTCATCACATATATGATTTAGGCTGACCTCTGACTCAGTAGAAGTGTTTTTTTCTTGGAGCATGCGCCTTTTGGCTATAATTACCACCTTTTTCTTAGGTTTTCGCTTCTTACCTTTACCTCTCATTGTCCGCATTTCTAATTATACATGATTGGTAAAAAAAACATAATAAAATCATTTTCTGTTGAATCAGCACACATTTTACTTAATCGAGTTTAATTACTTAATCGTATTAAAAGAATCTACTCACCACTTATTTTGTGCACTCATAAAATTAGATGCAAATAGCGCGAAAACGGCCGCACGTTTTCGCGCTTCCCTTACAAACGATGACCGTGCGGCGCGTGTGGGGATCAGTGTTTGAACGAGTCTCTATGGTTGATATTCCTTTGTCTACACTCTTTCGTTTGAATGTTATGAACATGACCACCAGTGCCCGCTCCCCTAACACCTGTCTCCATCTGAGCTGCTGACAGATTGATGGACATTGATTTATGTATCCTTTCTCCAAAAATAGCGCACGTGGCTTTACTATTTCTTTTTAGGTCCTTTGACGACAGTGCTAAAAGAAAAAAAAATATGAAATAACGGGTTTAAAAAGACGCCAGACTACTTTCGCACAAAAAAAACCCAGGAATTATTTTCGCATAAAGTTACATAATTACGTATTTAGATGTACAGAATGCGTGGATGATAGCTTCGTGATGGAACTTTTTACACCCTGTATGTTGTTTCGTTGTTCGTTAGACTTAGGAAATTGAACATAACCACATTTTTATCACACGCAAAATCTTCGCAAGAATTTACGACGTCTAACAACACACTTGACTCGTGTACCTCTTACCTTATTACCCTAATTCAGACTCACCAATAAAATGGCTTCTCTGAATGCCTCGACAAATAACATCGCGTATCAAAAGGAATATCGTCCAAATATAGTGGCGAATGGTCGTAAACTAAGTTTTATCTTCGTGTGTCTTCGGCTAATGTTGGAGATAAATCTGGAACGACAAAAGACCAGCTTCGGGATGAGTATGTCACGTAATTTACTTTTATGGTGTCGTCAGGGTTGCGATATGATGGGCATTTAGGGGATTTTCGGGTAGTTTGCGTCGGTATGGAGAGACTTACCGTCAACGGTCGGGTAAGCGACAGTAAGCTCGCGGTTGTATGGACTTGCTTAAACTCGTCGATTGTCAGGATTCCTTATTACCCAATACAAAATAAAAAGTAGTAAGAATAAAAAGCCGATTGTATGTTTTTTCTTATTCATAATATCTTCCAATGTACAAGTTGAGGCCATACAATGAGTTTCAGTCATTAACCCATTTCACTGTCTATTTATTATATTGCCAATAAATCATTCATTTCACTGTTTGAGAGTCAAGATCTTACCTTTGCTCAGCAGTGATTGCATTTTATATTGTCCAAAGCGTGTTGTTTAGCGACGGACAATTACCACGAAAAGCTTACAGTTTCATTCCCAAGCCCGCTTGGGTTTACTAATCATCATTGAAAATAACCCAATCAGAATTCTGGAAACGCTTTGGAAATAAGCGAATCAACAATTTCATCAGATTACATGACATTCAACCAGAATTACCAGTTTCGAACCCTTAAATGCACGTTTCTATGCATCGCCCGTACTCATAGACTCTTAACAATATAACTCCATGAGCTATAACATTTTAGGGTGAATATTAACCAAATTGGATGAGCGGAGTCGGCGATGCGCGACTTTCTACAGAGAGAATTTGGATTCAAAGTTTTATTTTATAGTAACATCTGCTAAAGGGAAATCAAAGAGCATATTAATTTGTTTCTGAATTTAATCACAAATCTGAGACGATACTTTTTCTGGGTACGAATCAGTGGAATCTGTGGTTAAAATAATGCGAATGTGAACCTTTTTTTTTAAAACGTTGCCCCACACTAGGAATTTCTCCTGTATCGTGGGTGCGTTACAAACATTTAAACTCACATACACAAACAGCCAGACCCGGAACAACTACTTGCAGGTCATACAAATATTTGTTCCGTGCGGGGATCGAACCCGCGACACGTAACGCAGCAGTCAATCGCTTAACCACTGCGCCAACCGTGTCGTCAACTTAAATTATTGTTAAATGATATTTTCAATCTCAACAACTAACATGCTTAATTAACTTCGGATTAGTTGAATAGATACTACTATCTGCTGAGCGTTTCCCCTACTATGTTGAGGTCAGCTTCCAGTCTAACGGGATGCAGCTGAATACCAGTATTTTATGTGGAGCGACTGCCTATCTGACATCCACAACCCAGTTACTGAGTAATAAGATACCTCTTAGTAAGATTGGTTTGGCAGACTTTTGGGGTTTTGACTGCCCGTAACGACTTTCAAAGATCTACGCATGACAGCCGGGACCAACGGCTTAACCTGCTTTCCGAGACACGGAGGGGTCTCGATATGTAATGGATGGTCACCCATCTAACAACCGACCGTGGCAAGCGTAGCTTAACGTTCGGTCGACCCGTGCGGCTGATAGATACATTAGTTTGTATATTAATTAGTTGAATAGAAACATGATTAGAATTGTAGAAGTCATCGTTTTAATTTACTGTCTGTTTTTTTCGTCCTAGATTCCTTTGCTTTTCATTTTGTATATTTCTAAATTTGATTGATTTATAATAGATCTCATACACTAAGGCTTACAAGCACTTAGCGATGTATAGGACATAGGCATACACTACCGTTTACCCCATTGTAATAACAGCCGTGACGACCGTTATGGAACCATATTATACTTAGGTAAGGTCGTTCCGTTGCTAAGACAATGTTTTCTCCATTTGGAACGGCTCCAATATTGAGAGCGAAGGGAGATAGAGGTTGCAAGCTTGACGTTGATTTGATAACAGGAAATTATGGGGAATTCGGGTGAGCGTGTAGAGTACCTTATGTAGACCGTGGGGATATATTCATGTTCTACTATGTGTATGTGTGTTGCTACGCAAAAATCATTCGGGAAAGTGGTACCTACCACCGTAATGCATTCTGCTGCAAAGCAGAAGTGTTCCAATTCAAAGAGTATAACGGTGAAGTGACATGTAGCTGTAACTTTATTTTTATATCAGATTACAATCCCAACTTGTCGCTGTGGCAAGACTTACGGAAGGAGTCCGTCCAGCAGTGGACGTCTTTCGACTGAATTAGATACACGGAGTCACAGTAAGGAGCTAGAAAATTAAAATTGATTATCATTTAAACCTCCGTTCATCACTTAAACATTAATTTCATAGTATTTTCCATCTACAAAAGAAAAATAGGGACGGTTAACGCTATGTTATTCGCGTATAAGTTATAAGGGCGAACAAAGGAAACGCGTTAAGTTACACCAAGTTGATCGGCAAGTAATGTAACACAACTTGTGCATTATTTCCGTATTTGTTGCGAAAATACATTCCCTTTGATGTTGTGTAATACTTGTGTTCTTTTACTCTTTCGCCGATTGAAATATTATACAGGGTGAAACGAAGGTTTTTTTCTTTATGAATATACATAGATATTAGAGATCTCGCCAACGATGGAATAAACTTGTCAAGTAAATGTTTTATAATATATATTTTTTTTGTATTTAATTAATTCTTTCTACCTTGATTTCCTTGTCGGAAGTGGGTCTAAGGTTCGATCCCCAGGTCGAGTAGTACTTTTTTTCCAAATGTAATTTCTCAATGGCAGCATGGAATCTGTATTTTAGCGCGGTTGATGGTAATAGACTCGCCCCTTATTACATGATAAGTACAGTAGCCCGCACGTCAGTGATATTAAAACCAGTATAAAATGGCCTCGAATTCTATTGAAACTCCGTAATACGCTGAAAGTAAAAGTGTTAACCCAGACGTGCGGTCTACTGTACCTACTTTAATATAATTGCCGAACTGTATGTGTATTGTAGGTAGATACAGCGGCCTGCTCCTTCGGGAAATACAGACAAGATGACGTCATGTTATGTTATTTATATTTTGTTCAGCATTACTTCAATGGCACCAATCTTCGCCGAGCGCCGAGTGGAAGAGGGGGCAAATGCAACATCTACATCATGTCACATCGGTTAGGTTAGTAATATGTCGTCCTGGTTAATGGCCCAAGTTATTTTTTCCTGGCTGCTGGCATGTTTCACTAAACAGTTGCGACGACATGTGTAAACAATGTAAATATTTCCCTGTCGTCTAGTTTATTATTTGATTATTTTGTTTTAAATATGTTATATTTCATTTAAAAGGCTCTGTAAAGGATTTTGTTTAGGTTATTGCGTGGTAAAGGTGTGAAAATTAAATTACCAGAGGCCGTACCACAGAATGTAGTAGTAAGGCCGTACTATGACTTGTTGAAGCCATCATTGTTCCAGCGTGAAAGAGAGACGGAGCTATACATGATCGATAGCATTATCCCTTTTTAGCAACGGAATCATGATGATAAATTAGCATTTGTTTCAAAAGGCATGAATCAAAGGAGCACGAAATTTTCCGCTTTGTCACTGGATAGGGTTCATTTTGGGGTGACAAAAGCTGAAAGTTTCGTCCTCCGAGAGTCGGCCTATTTTTTTAGATCTGGGCCGTGATGGTGAGGTTAGCAAAGTGATATAACACACTTTTGTATTTCCTGAAGGTTACACGGAGGATTTTTTAATTTTTTTTTTTTACGATTGCCCCACACGAGGAATTTCTCCTGTATTGTGGGTGCGTTTATAAACATTTAAACTCACACACAAACAGCCAGACCCGGAACAACTACTTGTAAGTCACACAAATATTTGTCCCGTGCGGGAATCGAAACGGCGACACGCAGCGCAGCAGTCAATCGCTTAACCACTGACCACCACGAAATGTTATATTTATAGTATATATATATATATATATATATAGGTATTTTTATGATAAGGATATATGTTTTTTTACTCAAACAAGACAGACAAATACCAATTACACCTATCCACACATTATATTTATATCTATCTATCCATAATTCAAGGGGACTCCAACCCACGGACAACATAATCATATTAGTAGCACCTGTACTTAATACAAATAGGGATCCCGGAGGCTTTTTATTATGCTCTCTCTCAATTAATCTTGCTAGCTTACCGCGGCACGATCATTACTCTTCCTAAGTAATTGTCTTATGTACGATTAAAACTGTGTAAACGTTACAAGGGTAAATTAAAAACATGTTTGTAACCCTACCCATTATTGGAAGCTGTTTTATTGGTAGGTATATTGGATGGTACATTTTAAATTTATTAGCGCTTTGTCGCCAAAATGGCGTCTGTGAGTCTGTAATACCTAAGGTCACAGATTTGTGAATAAAGTCCTTATGGATGTAGGTATCAAAAGTTTGCAATTTGTAATTTACTTCAAATAACTCACCTGTAAAATGGCAGTAGGTAATCGTATCTACTTAAGTACATTGAAGACAAGGAAGTCTGGCAATAGTTCCTTCTGCACATGTGTCTTCCCTGGTACCTCATTAACGACATCACTATGTAAATGTCTATTAACTGCTCCCAAATTACGATGTTTATTTTTAATTTTTTTACATACTTCTTTGACACAATCCATGTCATTTGGTTTAAATAGGCTTTTAATTTTTGTATTTACCTTATATACAGATTCTTTATATTTTGTGAATGTGAGAATGTTGTAGGCCTAACTTGTAAACTTAAGATTTGTAGATCATTATCTATCTTGTTGTGTACTAGGTACGCACGGCTACAGATCAAGCTATACAAATCCAGTATAAGCTGATCTCGCTTTGTATAGGATTTCCTTACAATGAGAGGTCCGTGTAAACTGGAAATGTATAGCTTGATGTGTAGCCGTGCACTGTCCTCGAATACCTATTAACACTGTAATTTGAATACATTGTAAAAGCCAAATAATTTTAAAAGAGTAGGTAACCGTGGAGTTTCTTGCCAGCTCTTCTCCATAGGAAACGACCAATTGGAACCGTGCACCTAGCTTCTGACGTTTCATAAGTGCCCATGTAGGCTTATGTGTTTTTTTTTTGTGGTTGGGATATCATCAATTAACTTCTCCCGTGTATTATTTATTTGAATTTTTATGCTTTGATCATGATAAGCAGTAGAGTTTAACTGTTTAATAATTAAAAGATTTTCCGATAAGTTGCGACTATCATCGCAGCTAGGAACTACGAGTCGATGAAGGACGCGATACAAGGGGCGAAGGATGAGGAGACTTCCACGGCTGGTACATCTTAAGGTTCCGGTGAGATCCTAGATATGTATTCTCCGAGAGGGAGACAGCAGAATTATCGTGGTTCTCGGAATAAATAATATAATAGGTCATATTATAACAGAGGTCGTAAAACCGATTCCAGTGCTCGTCACGGACACCACAACTAACATGGGTGTGCGTAGACACAGCAGCAGAACCGGGGAGCCACACAGCGTGGTCGAGGATCATTGCGTGGTAGAGGTAAATCCTATTATAGAAATCGCAGTAACCAAAGAATAAGCCAACATGATTCGAATATACGTTCGGTTCAAGTTTTAACGGGATCGGAAAATAATGAAACAATAAATGAGTTTTTTCGTAAATAAATGATAAATGATTTTATTTCTGTAAGTAGGTTTGTACAAACACTTTTTTACACGTCAATCATATTTTAAAAACAAGATGAGGTTGGCGTTTCCTATCTGACTACTCTGAGAAGAAAAGCCGACACAAAC
Source organism: Brachylomia viminalis (assembly GCA_937001585.2). NCBI lineage: Eukaryota > Metazoa > Arthropoda > Insecta > Lepidoptera > Noctuidae > Brachylomia > Brachylomia viminalis. The sequence continues at coordinate 1,319,875 of OW443296.2, forward strand.
TCAGAGGTCACAGTCTCATTTAAAGTCTAGACATAATCTTGGTCAGATAATCTTGAAGACCATGTAGATTGGTGTCTGAAACGGTCTTCCGAGGAAAGAACCACAAAGATTAAGAGGACCTGTCCAGTCAGTGCACGCATTTGTCAGTAACCGTGCAGCTCAACTCAGAACTTTAGGAGCTCAACGATTCGACGAACAATAAGATTATTTTAGCTACTGATACTAATTATAAAGTTGACCTCAAATAATAAACCTTGTTCGTGGTTAGTTGATACCGGCGTTGAAACATAAGTATGTTTTAGAACAAAACATTCCAGTCCAAAAGGAGGACATAATAATTATAAATTGAATTGGTGGCAAAGTCCATGCAATAGGATATGTTTATTTAACGTTGACTTCGGGTGATCATCACCTTAACTGTAACAAGTTTTACGTTTTTTTAAATGTCTAGTAGGTATATTTGGATGATTTGGTCGTTTTGGTAGGTACATAATAAACACCTACAAGACGTATACGGGCGGTTACGAAAAGTTAATTTAAAACTTAATCCTCAAAAATGTCCCACAAATGTAGATGAAACTAGGAGATTTGTAGCATTTTTGTTAACTTTTATAGAAAAAAAAAGAACTTTGCGGAGTTAGCCTATCCACTTAATAAATTAGGTCGTAAAAATGCTTCTTTTATATGGGATGAAAAGTGTCAATCCTCATTCGAAAAATTTAAAGAAAGAATATCATCTCCACTGGTTTTACAATATTATTAGATATCTGGATTTTTCGGAATCAAAATTAGTTCATTGTTCAGTAAATATGCAATCGGTGCCATTTTGTCGAATAAAAATGGTAGGCCAGTGAGTTTCGCAACACTTATTAAATCTGAAGTAAACTATCCAACAATTAATAAGGAATTGCTAGCTTATAGTGTGGGCAATCAAACATTTTCGGCCTTATTTTTATGGAAAACATTTTAAAACATTAACAGATTCATAAACCTTTAATTATGTTATTTAAAATGAAAGACCCATCAAGTAGGTTATTTAAATTTAGGCTTTTATTAGAAGAATATTTTTTTACTATAGAACATGTTAAGGGTTCGGAAAATGCGGCTGCAGATGCATTGTCTCGACTTTCCATAACATCTAATGATTTAAAACAAATGCATGAATTGTGTGTCTCGGTAATGACTACAGCTCAGAAAAGAAACTTGACTAACATTACTTCTAATAATGATATATACGAGTAGTACTTCTTCAGTTTGGCCTTATCAACCAAACGTCTCTCGTATTAGTTCAAATGCATCAGTAGAATTACGTTTTACAGACGCATGCAAATTAGAGGCATTTAGAAAAAATGGAGTAATAAATAAAGAGAGTAACACTTGTATATACGTTCCTAATGAAAGGACTGTCTGTGTTAAATATGGGTGTGTAATGTTTGGCATAATAACAAATGCTCTAATTTCACTTGAACTTTCATATGACATAATTTTCATATGACATAATATCAAATGACATAAATTCATATGACCTAATGTTTCATATCATATAATATTCATTTAACATAATAACATTTAGTATAACGTTCAATTTTCAATATGTATAATATTCTTTTAATATAACGTTCATTTGACCTAATATTCTTTTGACCTAAAATTCATTTAATGGGCACAGTTCTAGCCTAACACAAATGGCACTTAACCAAACCTTAAAATAATCTATGCATGGTCGAGGGTGGGCTAGGTCGACGGAGCCCCGCTTCGCGGGGCTCCTACTTCTTTGTGGTTTATAAAAAAATAACCACGAAGGGGATGGCAGGGTCTATTCGCTCGCTTCGCTCGCTCACACGACCCCGCCATCCTCTTCTAACCTTACCTATCCGAGTCGGGGTGCCCTAAAGTCCAGATTGCATCCAGTTTCTCCTGGTAACAATAGTTGAGGGTGGCAGGTGTATAGGGTATAAAGTGAAGAAATTTTTTTTTTATACAATATTTATTTAATCATAACAGAAATATTACATCTTATTTCAGTTTTAAATTAGAGGCCAAAGCCCGAAGAAATTCAATTTCAGTGTATTCCTTTTTTTTAAGAATATTATCGATTCGCTCCTTTAAAATATATTAAAAGTTACTTAGAGAGTATGAATATTATGGTAAATGAATAATATGCTAAATGAATATTATGTGAAATGTGAATTAGAGGAAATGTTCATTATGTCATATGAAATTAGGTAAAATGAAATTATATCAACAATTCATTATGTCAACTGATCGTTATGTTAAACAAAATTATGTTAACTGAAATTATGTCAAATGAACGTTAGATATTTTGTTATTATGTCAATCGTTACACACCCATTAAATATGTATCTTCTCCATCGCAAATATCGCGAGTCGAATTTGTGAGAGAGAGTTACAAGACTTTTGCAAAAGCATAAGTATTACTGAAATATATTTGATTAATATGAAGTAAGGAGTAGTAGAATAATATATTTATATATAAACTATTAAATGAGATAGATAAAATAAAGAAATGGACTGGTCCCCGATTACATATAGTAAAGGATGTACATCGAATAGAAAATAAAGATGATAAACGAGTTATTTTTAACGATTTTCATTTTGTACCCACGAGTGGCCACGCGGCTGTGAGACGAATGTTCTATAATATTTAAAAGCATTATTATTGGACCGTGTTAGAAAATGATATTAAAGAATTTGTCAAACGATGCGATAAATGTCAAAATCAAAAAAAAATCTTCACATAATATTAAACAACCAATGGGGATAGTTCTACCACAGCGCATAGTGCATTTGAGAAAATTTATATTCACTTAGTAGGACATATAGACAAAGATAATTATAATTATAGCTTTATTCTCACGTTACAGTGTGAATTTTCTAAATACATTGAGGCGTATCCTTTATTTACTAAGAAAACGGAAGAAGTTGCGAAAACATTAGTTAATAATTTTATATTAAGATATGGAGTGCCAAAGGCGACGGATAGGGGACAGAGTTTCTGTCGTCGACATCTAAGGAGGTATGTATACTTTTAAATATTAAACAGTTAAACTCTACTGCTTATCATCATCAAAACATAGGTGCGTTGGAAAACACACATGAACATTTAAATTCATATCTCCGTATTAAAATCGACAATCATCCTGAGACATGGAACAGTGATTACAGGGAACTACACTAGAAAAAGCTGTTATAGATCTAGGCAAGAGAAAATTTCGCTAAAGGACAGGTGTATGTTGCTCTGAATCGTGTTAAAACCTTGGAAGGAATAGCGTTGTCTAACTTAGATTCAAACAAATTATTGAGTAGGCCACACGACGAAAGACCATTGCTAGAGATGACGCGACTACGCAAGTTGAATTCAGTGTCAAATTGACGTATCAGCATGCCTACTAGGTAGTGCTATTCCTATGTAAAACTTCAATCATTAGGTATTATTTTTGTACGAACTGAACATTTTGGCATATTGAACAGTATGAAGTAAGCCCATTAGAAGGTAACTGCTGTAAATCGTTGAGGAGTTCCCTAGACTGTCCTTCGTCTTCATCATCAAACCCCTAATGACAGTCATAACCCAAAAAGGTGTAAAGTTCTCATCAATACAAATTAATCGAGCCCAAACACCAGGTAATTGCTGTAAATCGTTGAGGTTCCCTCGACGGTCTTTCGGCTCCATCATCAGATCGACTCCAGACCTTCATTAAATAGTAGTGCTTTAAAATAGTTAGTGAAAAAATGTATAACCGTATTAGTCGCCACTTCGACTTTCGAAGGTTCCCCTCGATTTCTCTGGGATGCCATCATCAGATCCTGGTTTCCTTATTATGGTACTACCCTTGGGATATCTCCGTTAGGTCCATACAATCAAATTTGTTACTTCATATGCCATGCAGTGTCATGACATCAAGTAACAGCCGCCTAGATCCCAAATCCAGTACGCCATACCGTTTCAATAACTGCACAATGACATAAGGATCCTTTGATCGCAAGCACTTACAGTTCATAGACCGTAAGAACCGTCAAAACGTATGGAACAGCATTTTATTTTTTAATAACCGACGATAAATTTCAATGCAAGTTGTGTGTCGATGTCCCTGCCACCCTGTGTAGGTACCTAACTCTTCCCGCCAAAATATACCATATTAATGTTTACTTTCAGATTAATATTTTGCTGGCAAAATATAAACAGTAATACCACATACGAATTCAAACGCAATAATCAACGTACCATCAAATTAATTAATTGAATGGAGCATTTAATTAAATATTCCATGTACGAGATCCCTATGGATGTTCATAGGTAAAGGGTGTTACATTAATTTAGTATAACAATTACTTTAGCCGTACACAGGGCGCTCTGAATGTATAGTACCGTTATATTTTACTGCTTGATACGGATTTTATTTTAATTAAAACCAATGAGAGCTGGTGGTGGCCGCAACGTACTAGGTCGTGGGTTCGAATACAGCCAGGCATGTACTTTACTTTAAACGATTTTATTAATAACTGAAGGAAATCATCTTTATCTTACTACATTCCTACTCTTTATTTCACTCAGTCGATTTTCCATGATCTTTCCAGAAATCTCATAGAAAAAAGCCTTAAAAAATCTTAAGCCTTTTTTAATATTGCCTTCTACCGGGCACACATCCAGACTCTGGGCTACTACCGTGACATCCCAGATGCCAAAAAAACCAATAACACTTTGCCCGACCTGGGATTCGAAGTCAAACCTGGGACCTCATGTTCAGCAGTGGCGCTTCCGGCCACTAGACCAAGGAGCCAGTTAATAAATAAATCTTAATATAGTAGTACAGTTAACTGCACACCCATCTGAAATATTTGACATTGAAAGCACTTTTATTTCCTTGCATTACTGCAAGGAAATAAAAGTGCTTACGGACGGCTTTCGTGGTTCAAAACTATTACTACTGAATAACGGTTGAACGTACCTACCTACCTTCATTTACATGCTTGCGACGTTTAATGAAATCAAAACACCGAGGAATATTATGTTATAACCGGACTATATGAAGAGTGCTGCCTTCCTACCTCCTTGGTGTTTCTTCAGACTCGCCAATTTCAAGCGACTAAAAAGTTGACGGACACTCGCCTTTTACTGTATCACTGGAAGGCATCAGAGATAGCAGAGACCGAATAAGCATTGTTCAGTGTGGGTTGATGATTTCTGACCATCTCTCTGATACTTAATGGTTTGCTCACGATGTCTTTTACCGATAGTCAGTAGATTTACTAAGGATCACTTAAGTTCAAATTATGACTTGCCCGTAATCTCAGAGTTACCACAAAATAGATCTATGTGGGTCGTTTCCTCATGTAAAACGCTCAACATTCACATTGAGCACATTATTTCGTAATTTCATGTTCCATGTTGAGGGGTGTCACATGTCATAACTCGTGAAGTGAGGCAGTTAGTTGGTGAAATCCGTCACTTTACAAGAGACAGTTTTTTGACTGTTTCGTCATGATGAACTGTATTTTTGTGGGATAGACGACGTATTCACTGTTTCCCAGTCAACGCTTCTTTAGAAATACAACTTTCATGTCACAAAACAAATGAAGAATTTTAGCTTATAATGAGAGCGTTTGTTTTTTAATACCTATAGGAATAGATAAGAATAACGTTATATTTACACGGTTTGCAAAAGATGTGTCGTTTTTTACACAAACCAACAGTTAGTGGCCCGTCTAAACTCCACTAAGTCACGTCTCAAATGCGAACGTTTTAAAATAGATCGCGTAATATTTTCACTCGCGGCACTACGGCCGTCAGTGGTAAATGAGGCGAGAATTCTTGCAGGTTTTAACGAGAACGCGCATAACTATGGGAGTATGACGTCGGTTATCGGGAAATTCGTTTTTAATACGGATTATAAAGTTTGCTTTGTTGGTAAGTACAGATTTTTTGCTTGGATAATGATTATGGACGCCAAATTTTCTCATACTTTTGCAGTGGTTTGTGCATTACCATGAACAAAAATAATACCTAATAAGGTGCTTTTTACTTATTTGAAAAAATCCTGTAGGTATCCAGGTGTTGATATCCATTTTGAGAAATAATATTTATTGGCTCAACGGGATCTGAAAATGGCCTCGAAGCGAACGCTATTATTGTAGTTAATACCAGCCTAAATTATCATTAAAATAATAATAACACCAGCCTATTATTGTCCCACAGCACGGCAAAGGACTTTTCTCACAGGCATTGATCACCACCATTGATTATATTCACTATACGTCCTGCCGAGCTATTCTGTAACAATCTCACCGTGAACACTTATGTGAAGTGAGCTTGAAGTGAGTTGTCGATAGTGTCAATCCCTAGCATCATTGCGATTCTGTAACCATCTCACCGTGAAAACGTAGGTGAAGTGAGCGTGGAGTGAGCTGTGCTGTCAGTGTAGTCCCAGTGATGCTAGGGATTGACCAAGCATTTACAATCATAATCGAGATTTTAATTATATTTTTTAATGTTATTTCTGTTGATCATTTTATATAATTTCAAAGCTAGTATTTAATGTCTAAATATTATTATTTAGAGTTTTATTTTTATAAAACAGCAACACAGAAAGTCAATTGTTTCTTTTTAAATGAAAATCAAAGATGACGGTAAGCCAACTTTGATTTTCTTTTTGACCTCACTTTCGGCTTTAGCGACCTAGAAAACCATGAATACGACCAATATTCATATTAAACAATAGGTCCCTAATAACAAACAATGTCCATGCGCATTTTCTTTAGTAGCTAGTTTAGGGAAAAAAATGAACTTATTTGAGTTTCTCACTGAATTTCTGTTTTACTGTTTTATTTTAAAAACCCGTAAACAGTAATGTTTAGCCACTTAAATACTAGCTTTGAAATAATACAAAATGATCAACAGAACTAACATTAACAAAATATTGTAATTAAAATCTCGATTAAGATTGTAAATGTAATGCTTGGTCAATCCCTAGCATGAGTGGGATGACACTGGCAGCTCACTCCACGAGATCACGCTCACTTCGCCTAAGTGTTCACTTCACGGTGAGATTTTTACAGAATCGACTGGCAGGTTTCCTCACGATGTTTTTCCTTCACAAATGTAATTAGCACATGTATTAGTCATAGTGCGTTAACTTATTTATTTAAGTACTTGCGACAAAGGCTTGGGGTTTATTAATTATTATTCAACAAGACTACATCACAATTTCGAGATACAAGTTTAGAACCAGGTTTTATCTCACTTTTTTACTTCACGCGTTATTTAACCCCAACATTTTATCAAAATATTCCAACTCCCAGACAACTAAGAGATGTTACATTAATAGCGTATAACTAAGGATAAAACTGCCATTAAGAACTTCGGTAATAAAGCGGAAGCTTGAAAAAAAATCTCTTATAAACTCGACGGTAGTCTTAAGGAGTAATTTCATTGCTCGTTTGGACTCTAATTGTAGGGAAATTGTTAGTGACTGGGATCTGGAATGTAGTCTAACTGTTAATGTATGCGGAACATCGCATTACAGTTATTAGGAAGAGGAAATTAATAAAATAGAAGCGAGGAACTATTAGGTTGCTGGAAAAGTAGGCACTTAGGTATATACCTATACTAAGTAAGTATGTGTCTCGAGGTCTTGTGTGGTGTGAGGCATAAGCTTATTATTATATTTTTTATTGTTATTTAAAGCTCGGGTGTGTGTGATGCGCCAAGTTCAGTTTACTTCGATAGTTTGCGATTGGGACTTAGAAAATAGATTACATTGAATAGTACTTTAAAATTATATTTAACAAAACTGAGCCAAAGAGATGGTTTTATTTTTTATGTGTACTTAGTGTGCCCATATTAAAATTTCTACACTTCATATTCAGAAAGTTGTACATCTACCATACATTTTATAGGCAATTTGCGTATTCAGTAAATGAATACTTATTTTCCGGGTACATTAAAACTCTTGCTAACCTTCATGTATCCACCCTGTATCCCTGCCCAAATCAAATTCAAAACCCTGAAATTGCGAAACTTTTCCATCAACCCTGCATTATTCCCTCCTTCCTTCTGCAATCACAATCGTAACCCAATAAAATCCATACGCGATACTTTCGCCAACCGCCAAACTTGGCGTTAATGTGTTGGCGTTCTCAAATTGCTAAATCTCGTGTTTGGTCGCAGTTAGCAAGTTGGCTGTTGGCCAATAGCAGGATTCTTTGCGGCTGTATGAATCATAGCACGTTAAATGGACACTCGATTCTTCTTCGTTTTTGAGACGTCACAAATGTCGTAATGCAGCTGAAGTAGTGTAGTATTACTTCAGGTTTATGACTAATGGTCTGGTCGCATTATTTGGTCCAACATTGGCCGTATGAATTGCATTGGCGTCTGGGACTTTTCTTCTTATTTCAATTCATTTCTTTAGCGAAAAGCAACCAAGGTATATTCTAGGTTTGCCATTCTTATTTTAAAAAATGTCGTCAAATAGTTCCAACGTCTATTTTTTGACATATATTTTTTTAAATTTATATTACGCAAAACAATTACAATAAAAATTAAACTTTATATATATTAAACTATAAGTACACGTCATGTAAGATAACGTTTCGATCTTCAATACAGTCTCTAAGAGCTATTCGTTAGTAGGTACTCAGCTATTGTGAGCTGCCTAGCCGTAACTTATACACAGTATTACACAGTGCTAACAAATGCAATGAAGCGCATCGGTAGCGAGCCACTGAGTGAATGAGGCTGCAATCTCTTGGAGGTCGTCTCATCGCTATTCCGATGCCTATAAATATGCAAACTTGGGGCTCTAAGATGGCGCTTTTAGACGAACGAGTAATATAAAGAAAAGTAGGCTGGTTTTTAATGATGAATGTAGGCACAAGTTTAATAAAAATATTTCTTCAGTAATAAAATACGTAAGCATAGATTATATTTCTGGGTCATAGGGTTATTTATTTATTATGCTTGAATTTGAACTAGCTTAGCTAACTAAAAAATTAGAACATAATTATTGTAGGCTCGTGGTTTCAAATAGTAATTCGAAAGTGCATGTAAGAAGTAATTTTAATTTTAACTCGCTACTTAATTAGTACAACGTAGATAAATAACTTGGGCCAAATTAAAGTTGTTTTATTTTTATTGCATTGACATAATCTAATGACACACATATACAACATTGTAACAACTGGACCGGTATTGCGTTGGTTTTCGCGACGGGTAGCTAGCAGCAGAAAGTGCGATTTTACAGCCCCCACCTTCAATAGTCAGGCTGTTCTCGCTTATTTAAATATATTCCAACTATCTCTGGGGCCAGGCTCGTTCTCAATACACCGTCTTTGCGTTACATATGAAAAGTTCCGCGCTCATTGGCCGGACGCTACTTGAATGTGTTTGGTCATAGCGCATTGTGGATTTTGTTCGATTGAAACGTACGGAGCGTAATGGAATAATTCATTTATAATGTACATACATGGAATATGAAGCTTTTTATTGTCCTTTTTATTTGTTTATACATATATTATAATATATAAATTAGAGATGCAATTAGAGCTTCCTTGGTCTAGTGGTCGCAAGCGCTACTGCTGAGCATGAGGTTCTGGGTTCGTCGAATCCCAGTTTGGGCAAAGTTTGGATTTGTGCCCGGTTATACAGCAATAGGCTCGCCCCCTATTCAGCACCACCTTCCTGCCCTCGGCCCACGTTACCGGTGCCGCGGGGGTCAGCGCAACACGTTTTATTCCTTCTCCTATTATGTGGGACTTGAACATAGCTGGCGAAATGTGGGTGTACTAGAGGTCCACTTTTCCTTACTGTTCGGGGCATACAGGCGTTATCTATCTATACAGAATAACCGTGTTAAAAAAAAATATATAAGAAAAAAAAGGCATACTTTGAGAAGAAGATGTCGTAGAGTGCGTTTATAAACATAACGTACTATTGTGTATTCAAACCTTCTTTATAAATAATACGACTTAGTGCAAGAGGAGGTATAATATTTAGTTACGTCTAATTTAGTTAAGAAACAATTTGACCTCCAAGAAAATCTAGACTTTAACAGAACGGCTTAATTATGTAAATGACGAAGGATTTTGTCAAGGACTGTAATACAATTAGTCTGCGAAATGGTCAGTTCGCTTAGATTGTTTGCCGAAATAATATTATTTTAAAATCATCGTAACAAAATATGCCATTTCAACTCAGTAATTGTTGCAATGTTAAAACTTAACTAAATAGTAACATATTTACAAACCCTGCTATAAATCAGAAAAACTTCCCCAAAAATTGTTAACCCAAAACCGTGCAGTACAGCGTAACCACTAATTAACTATCGTCAGTGGCACCGGGCTGAAATAAATCAAGTGACACTTGTCACGGACGTCCCATAACTTGTAAGTAATGCGGCGATCGCGTGCGTCTGAACCCGCACATTCACGGAGACGTGTGACGCGCTGTGAGCGTTGCGCTCATTTGTGTCGATCGATGATTTGGTTTTGGTTTATTAAGAGATCATTCCGAGCTCATTTTCAATCTAGGTATAGGTAACCAAAAAAGTTATTTGTTGTTGCCATTATCCTCCTACCAATAGTTTATTCAAAATATTTTATTTTTGTGACAGGTTTTTTTATTGTTATTTATTTGAATGCCACTAAAATATTTTGATAGCTTTTAGGGTATCACAAAAGCAGCTTATAGAAATTTTCATTGTGAATACGGGTTATAGGACTAAATAAGGTTCTTAGATCTCCAACAAGCCTTGAAAAATCGATGTAAAAATCATCTAGGCAAACAAAGTAACACCGTAACGACACAGCAACATATTGTCAGTCCGCTGTCGGCCAGTAAAACTAATAAATGAAGTACGCGGTCGGCCAGTTGTGGAATTGTGTCGAGTTGTGCCAAGTTCACTACTTAACACCATCGTGTAGATGGCCACGGGTCTCTGGTTAAAACCGGAGACTGAGGCTAGATAGTGAGTAGATAGATAGGTAGATAGTGAGATAGTTTTGTGAGGTGTTGATTTGGGTTTCAGTAGTTATCGTTAATGTTATTTATCTATCTCAGATTTTGATTACTTACTCTCGTTTATAAATTAATGGTGTAAGAATTACTAAACTAATGCAGGCGTTAGTAAAACTTACAGATTAAAATAATTTATAAGACCAACTCTGTTCAATCAGATAAAACAAAATTAGTTTTACTTTTATTCAGCCAAGAATATTAAAATTTGGAGGATTACATCACTGACAAAAATGCTTGGCTCAGCGCTGGTTCTGCTCCACAAGGGCGTACACACTAATTGATTAGCATTCAAAAATATTGTTGGTATAAAGATTGTAAAAACTACCTCTGCATTGTATAAATTCAATATCTTAGTAGTGTATAATTGCATAGCACATGATTGTGTGAGCACTATGTACCTACTTTATAGATACTGGGTTCGTCTTTAACTGACTTGAGTGTGCCCTGGCAGCTGAGAGTATGTCATGCTCACTCAAATGTGTCGCTGGTGGTGGCGTGTGTATTGGATCATTAAGTTCCCTTCAAATGGTTGAGCTGAATGGTGCTGATCCATACGTCATGTTCGTGAACGGGCACCGTCAGTCGGCACTGGTTATCTCTCTCTGGTTACTGGCCAAGTGCTGGTTATCTCTCTCTGGTTACTGGCCAAGTGACTATGACATCGCAATTAAGAATCTGAAAGAGGATCTTGACAGGATAGCATGTTGGGCTGAAAATAACGGTTTGGTACTTAACCCCACTAAAACCAAATACATGTTGTTTGGAACCAAGAACCAAATCAGTGCAGTGCCAGCAACACTTAACGTTACCCTGCTAGGTGGGTCGGTCAGTCGAGTTAGTGAGGCCCTTAATCTGGGTCTCTACATGGACACTGGGTTGAGATACGAAGCACACGTGGCAGAGTCAGTTCGCATTTGTTTTTACCGGCTTAAGCTCCTCTATAAAATAAGGCCTTATCTGTCAGAGGAACTGCGGATCCAGCTGGCTGAGTCTCTCGTGCTGTCTAATCTTAACTATGCGGACGTAGTTATTGGCCCTCGACTACTGGCAAGAACTGATCCAGAGGGTACAAAACGCCTGCGCTCGATTCTGCTTCTCAATCCCACCAAGAAGTCACGTAACGCCATTTTTAAATAACTACTCAATCCTCAAGATGAAATCGCGCCGTAAGTTGCACTTGGCATGCCTACTTTTTGGAGTAATAAAGTACAAGCAGCCGTCCTACCTGTACAATAAACTGAGCTGGATCACTAGTAGAAGAGAATGCGCAAGTAGACAGTGCTCGCAGCAACTCTCCACTCAACCACACAAGACTGCTGCTTTCAGGGGAAGTTTTAGGTATGCTGCATCTAAATGCTGGAATAATATTCCCCCGCCGATAAGGAATCTTAAATATCCTGCTACTTTCAGAGTTCGACTACGGCAATCACCATCATGGATTTCTTATCACCTCGCAGAAACATCTAGGGATGACTGTTTCGAACACGTCCATTATATAAAACTGGATGTCGTGTCCTTCACGAGTCAATCTGTCTATATAGCGTATCACGTGATCACATCTTGTGAACAAGGGTATATAATGGGAGAATAGTTATAATACTTACGTATGTTATTTACCTATATTTATTTATTGTAAACGCATTTAATTTTAATTTTATTCTAGCCATCGTTTTATTTTATTCGCACCTACGCCTCTATATTTATAATATTATTAATTTACACAATATTATATCTGCATAATTTTTTTGTAACAATATTTTGATTTAAAAGAGTGTCCATGGAGTTTCTTTCCCGTTCTACTCCATAGGTACCTACTACGCTTTGGAATGGGCAACTAGCTTCATCGTTCTGACTGACCGACCACTTGACAATTTTATTCAAAAGTGCCTGTAATTTGATTATTTGAAATGAATGCTTTGAGTTAAGTTTTAGTTTTTATCCCCACAGAATACCAAACCCGAGCACCATTCATATTCAAAGTGCGAAACTTTCCAAAAACTGCTTTCTAACTGTGCATCCAGAAGAAATTAGAAACACATTAACATCTCTGCCAAACCTGCTTTAGTTACTAGGTGCACAGACGGAAGTTTCAAGTAGAGACTAGCCACAGTTAGAGCCAGACTGATCTAATTTTCTGGCTAAATTGCCGCTACATCAGACTCGCGTCCTGGCAGTTTGCTATGTTATAGTCTTAGTTTAAAATAACTAAAACATAAAGGAGAAACTGTTTTAAGGTCCTCTGGAACTAAGTCTTTTTGAATATTGAGTATGATGAGTTTTATAATGTAAGATTAACTATTTTCTTTCCGTAATCTTCATGTTTCTGGTAATTATATAATAAAATATAATTATAACATTTTATTAAAAGTTCAACATTCATGATGTAACTAATATTTTTGTAACAGTAAAATGGTTTAATTGAAAAAAAAATGCTTTGAGTTTAAGTATATTTAATATAAAGGAGAAATACCACACAAATAGCAGCCACTTTTAATAAACTCGTAAATGCACAGAGTGCCCGCTGCGTTTGGATCCTATTGATGAAAGTAATGAGCAGTGACACAGACGACCATTTCTATAATAAACTACCAAGTAACAAACTTCAAGAGTCTGCGGAATAGTACGTAGTATTAAAAGAAAAAAATATGAGAATATTTTGTATGTGGAGCATACGTGACTTCACTGTGATTAAATAAATCAAGAATTTTGCATTGCAGCTTGAAATGACCAAAAGGTGCACAATTAATAAGGTTGTATTTTATTTTTGATATTGTAGCGAGGCAAATAAATCAAAACACATTAAAAATAATACCAGCCTATTATTGTCCCACTGCAGGGCAAGGCATTTTCTCACACAGAGAAGGTACGAGCATTGATCACCACGCTTGCTCAAGACGGGTTGGCGATTTCAGACTTAAATTAACTATAAATAGTTGTATTGTATTCTACATTTATATCTATGATTTTTATGGTGTACATAATAAAGAGTATTCTATTCTATTAGTAGAAGTTCAAGTTTCCTAACGATGTTTTCCTTCGGCGATGTGCAAGATAAACTTAGAAAAACATAATTATAAATTTAAAAAGTCATATTGGTCCTTCCCCGGACTTGAATCCACAAGCTCGTGCATAAGAGGCGAGGCCTTACAAAATACATTAAGTACTTCAAGTAAAAAGCTCTGAAACATTAAATACTGTTTCATATTAATTATGTTCCTGAGCTAATGGTAGTTCCACCATTTAGAAACAGCACGCTGTGCCCTTGAGTCCCATAAACTAAACTACTGCTGACATCAAAAGAGTAATAAATGAACCATACATTGTGTAAATGACATAACCGCACATTCAATACTGGCGCCTTTTTACCGGACGTAACATTCGTATTGTTAAAGAAATAAAAATTCACTGAGCAGAAGAAGCAAACATATCCTTTAGAATATCGGTAGCGAGACTCTTTGCCGAAGGAGAATGGTTATTGAATTTTGTATCGCCCGACAATTTACTGGGGAGAAGTAGAAATGTTGGGAAACACGTATGTATGTAATCTATTAGGATATGACAGGATGCTGTGTTACTGTGTTTGTATTCTTATTTTGAGCCTAATCAATAAAGTAAGTGAAGACAATTCAATAGAACTGTCAATGTGTCATTATTGTCGACAAAAGACTAAATTGACATAATATTTTCAATAAAGGTGTTGTTTGTAGCACTAAAATTATTTAAAAAAAATATATAATATTGTTGACCTGTCGCCTTTCGGTTTTTAAATCCCCAAATGGAAAAAAAATAATTAGAATTCTGGACGATTTATCTACCTCTATACATTTGTCATAATCAAGCTACTTATGTAAGTTTCGATAGTGATTTATTGAACATTTTGTTGATTGTTGACGAGCTGGTGGAACTTGTAAGGAACAGATTTTGTTTCACATGTGATTGAATTTAGTCTTATTAAAGGTATCCATTCTTTTTGTTCTCAGAGGTTTCTTTGCCTTATTTAAAGAGGTAGCAAATTATGTGTTTCCAAGAATAGCATTTTGATCAAAAATGAAAATGTTTTCTTGACAATGATTGACATGAACACGATACCTACATTTTCTACTCCGTTTCCTACATCCACCATCTACTTTTCACGTCTATGATTTATGTGGTTCAAAAATGGAACCCGTGGCATGTCCCTTCACTTTTACATCCACAGGCCATTAGCATGTCCCAAAAGGTCTACCTATCGTTTATACGGACAGGTAACTCTAATAACTAGCCATTAAATAAACGACGCAGATATTTCAGCTGCCTAAAACGGACAAGCCTGGTTATTACAGACATAAAGGCCTATTTAAATTCTCGCAAACTTTTCTGAACTGCTTTATATAATAGTAGGTATTTTTCAAGTATTGTAATCGTTCATTATGAAGCATGTGTGGTGTGATTATGATTGGTAGGCTGAGGAATGGTATAATAAGGCAACGGTAAGGTTTAAAAGAAGAAGTATTGACAAACACTGCAAAGAGTATGCTTAGTTGATTTTTACATAGGCGGACATATACTGACGTGTTGGTGATGTTCTTCAGGAAGGTACGGTGCGTAGTACTCGCAACCGGCGGGCGTGTGTGACCAAGTGGATGACCATTAACGAAACAAAAGGAGTGTATGTTAGCAGGTGGCCCCATGGGAAGAAAGTATGAATTTATGTATGTATGTTGTAATCGTGAAATCGTTTTGCAAACTTAACGAAAGCGCCAGGGTAGCCCTCGAAATTTAATTTTTCTTACGCTTTGTGCAATTTGCGGGTCAGTGTCAGATTGTATGTTGATCAAAATGTAATTCACGACCGTAAAAAATATGTAAAAATAAAAAAAAAACATCAATACAAATATTTGAGTTAGACTTGGCCTACGTGGGTAGCAAACGTAGGCCAATTCGTTCGCACGTTCAAGGCCCCAAGGTCTTTCAGTTTTTGTAAAATATCTCATGCATCGTATTGGCCTTGATGATTATGACGGTCCCTTATCACTAGAACGTGTACTTACGCTTTGTTACTTATGGGTAACAAATCGAGCTCTTGGGAAACTACATATGGTTTCCCATACAATTCCATAAGACGAGGGATTGCTATTTGCCTTATCTTTCTTTACCTTATTACTGTCCTCCCATACCTATAAACAATGTAATTTGAAAAAATTGTAAAAGCCAATTATTTTTTTAGAGTAGCCGTGGAGCTTCTTGCCTGCTCTTCTCCATAGGAAACGAACAATTGGAACCGTGCTTGCACCTAACTGGTGACGTTTCATAAGTGCCCATGGGTTTATGTGTAATTTGATATTAAAATGCAACGGGTACATAACGGTTTAAAATAAAGTTTATTTCAGCATCTAAAAAGCCTTTCCAGTCACTTTCATCTACTAATCCTTTTATCTTTTCGTGCATATTTCATAGCTGTTTTAATTGACTCCCATATTTTGAAGACTCTTCAAAGTTAACATTTTAAAATTAATGTAACAAAAGCAAATATTTTTAATTTTCAAAAGTAAAATCTTTCTAAGAGCAGACTTGATTATTCATGGAACGGTTCCAAGATCGAAAAATGTTCACACAATTTTATTTATACAGGGTATATTCAAATTGATCTTAATTAATTTAAAATACAAATAGCTAAGGCTCATTAAAACCAGTTCATACGTGCCAGAAATATAATTAATTTGTTTGCACACAAAGCAAGTGGAGCGTTGTGCTCTTAAAATAATATCGAGGCTAATTTGACGGCGAACCGTATCAAATGTATGCGGAAAATAAATAATTATGTCGGCTTTCATGTAACAGATTTAATTATAGCTGGAATGTTGTAGGGGCCGTGGGATTGCTTGTTTATATTATTACAGGCCGGGATTTAGGAAATGAATTTTCAAAAATCCTTCCTTAGTGCTCACTTTCACTGTATAAGGAACTCTTGTGTAAAATTTCATACTTCTGGAGCCAGCAGCGGCTTAGTTGGTTATTTAGGCATTGTACTATTTTCTTTGCACCTGATGTTCTGATATAAACGTCTTTATTTTATTATGATGATAAGATAAGTTTATTTGCTCATAGTTACTTGTGTATACAGGAATCGAAAGCATGCAGGAAGCATCAGACATGTTTGCCACATAGTATAGGGTGCAAATATTACGAATAACAAAGATTTCTAATTATTAATTTCAAGTCAAAATATAGTGTTACGTGAATTAGCAAACAGTTATTAATATTATAAATGTAAAAGAAAAAAAAAACAATAATTCATACAAACTATGTCAAAACTATGTTAGGTAAATGTATTTATTTCTGTAAGTAGGTTTGTACAAACACTTTTTAGACGTCGAACATATTTTTTTAAACTGAATGAGGTCGGCGTTTCCTATCTGACTACTCTGAGAAGAAAGGCCGAAACAAACTCAGAGGTCACAGTCTCTTTTAAAGTCCAGACAAAATCTTGGTCAGATCGTGTGAAGGCTATGTAGATCGGCATCTGAAATGGTATTTGAGGTAAAACCATACAGATTGAGCGGACCTTTCCAGTCAGTGTACGCATTTGTCAGTAATCGAGCCGCTCAACTCAGAACTTAGGAGCACAACGATTCGACGAACAATACCAAAGAAAGGACTTTTGGGTAGGCCGCATAAATTACTCAAGCTGCCAGATCGTGAACATAACTAAGAAAACAAAAAAAAGTAATAAACCACATAGTCTTCACATTCACAATAATTAAAATAATATAATACTTTACAAAGTACATACTCATGTCATTGTACTCGTATGTATAAAATTCATCAGTGTCAATGTGTATATAAAAGTTCGGACATAATCTTTGAGGACCATGTAGATTGATGTTATTTATAACGCAAAAACTACTGGTAATTCATAATATCATGTATTCGCGTCGTATAACAACAATATTATTCATATTTAAAACTTCAAATTCACAAAATAGGTAGTAAGATTAAATGAAGAAGCACATTCCGAAGCTATCGGTTATTTATGATTAGAAAAAAGTGAAATTGAGAAGAGTCGATTTTCACTTAAAAAATAACCCCTTTACCAAATCAAAACCCTGTGAAAACACAATAACAAGCAACTAAACAGGACACTGAATTGAACGCCATCGATTCCCGCCAAAAACTCTGTTTGCCACTTCTTAGTTTCAGAAAATAAATTGTTTTGATACCTGCTATCAAAAATCTATATAAGTACAGTTTCGATTTGACATTCTGGAAAAACGATATGCAAGCTAGGGAGGGGCCTAGCTTGCAGTACTGTATGATTTCCCCTTGAACTTGTCATGTCAATAAAAAGAAAACAACAAAGATACTTTTTTATGTTTAAGAGTTCACCACAGTTCTAGGAAATTCTTAAACGTTAAATAATTCATAAATGAATACATAAATCATTTCATTTTTCATTTAGCCATTTATCTCCTTGGTCTCTGAGGGAGTGTCTGGGACTAAATTTATAAATGGAACGAATTGCCCTTTTTTGTAAAACAAAAATTGTCTGAATATCGGCGGAATTTCCCCACAACAGAATACCGTACGACATTACACTACGAAAATAACTAAAGTATACTAAACGGGCTGTCTCTAAATCCGTTAAACCACGAACTTTTCCAACGGCGTATGCTGCAGCGCTAAGCTTTTTGACAGTTTATCTTTAGGGGGGCTCCATTGAAGCTTGGTATCCAAAGTTATGCCTAAGAATACTATGGTATTTTCGGGTTTCAACTCTTCACCCTTTATGAGAACACTAGTTTCTATTTGTCTAACATGAGGTATCGTAAACTTAATACATTTAGTTTTTTTCTCGTTAAGAAGAAGGTTATTAACATTTAACCAGTTAACTACTCTTGCGAGGGCGCTATATACGTAATCAGTAACCAGCTGCTGACGTTTGAGTTTAAATAAAAGTTAAGTGTCGTCTGCAAACAACACTATAACATGTTTTTCTTATATGAGATAAGGCAAGTCATTTATATGAATAAGAAATAAAAATGCACCAAGAGTTGAGCCTTGAGGGACCCCCATTCTGACTACTAATCCGGGTGATCTTTTACCGTTAACATCAACTCTCTGAATCCTATCACTTAAGTAAGGAGATCCAGAGAGGCGTTCCGGATTCCGTAGTGGTGCAGTTTCCTGATTAATGTTTCATGAAGAACACAATCGAATGCCTTGGACAAATGGCAAAAGATACGCATTGCATTTGTCCTCCCATGCATTTTACACATGCCCTAAAAGTTCAACTTCGGCATCAATAGTTGAGCGACCCCTTGTAAAACCGAACTGTTTGTTATGTAGTAATTTATGTACATTAAAAAATCTTTGCATTTGAACTACAATAATTTTTACAAAAAATTTACTAATGCTATGTAGCACTGAAATGGGTCTTTAATTAGTAGGGTCTGATGTACTACCCGATTTAAACAACGGTATTATTTTACTGTTTTTCATTTTTCAATAATATTATAGTAATCTGAGTTAATTAGATATGACTAGTTGTTTCTTCAAATGTAAATTATTAAGCTCCCTCCAATTTTTGGATAACCTATTATATATAATGGGAGCCATGCAAAAAACACTTTGCGCATAAGTGCGGTCCTACTCCTATGCAGACAGAGGACCGAGATACATGGCTCTGAGGCATATCATTTGTGCTTTAAATGCAACTTCTCTATTACTTACCCCACAAGATAACACCGTATCTGAAAACAGATTCAGTTAGACCATAGTAAGCAGTTAGTAACGCATCTATGTTAACACTGCTTGACAGAATATACAAGGCGTACGCACTAGTACTAATCCTTTTAGTCATGTACCTTCCAATTTAAATTTGTATCTATTGTAAGTCCCAGAAACTTAGTGGTGCTAGCTGTGTCGATTGTAATGTTACGCGAAGATTGGAAAAAGTCAATGCGCGCTGGCTTATATGCAATATCAATTTTATTTAAACAATTTTTTATATTATTATTGTCTTACTATTCTATTGTTTCTTTTAATGTATTATTTATGTCCTCTTTATAAAAATCTCTTCGATTACACGGTATCGTTATTGTACTGTCATCAAACAGTATCATAGGATACCCGATTGCCTTTGGAAATTCATTAATGTAAAGTGTAAAACGCGGTGGTCATATTATACATCCTTGTGGAATTCCGTAGATAACGTTACGTTCATCCGATAGAAGGTTTCTTCTCTTTTGGTGCTTATATTAATTCTGCTTAATTCCATTATGTTTTTTGTGTCGTGTAGGTGCGATTTTAAGAGCTCAATGACATTACCTTTTACCCCGTAAGTATTAAGCTATTTGAGTAAAATATTATGTTGCACATGGTCAAAATCAATGTGTGCGATATTTTGTGACGTGACTCAGACATTTAATGTCTGAGTCACGTCACAAAATATCGCACACATTGGAGTGTTGTTTATCCATATTGTCAAAACAAATTACACAAAGTCATAAATAGCCATGTTGATTGTCTTGTTTTTCCTAAATCCTTTTTTTCCACTGCAAATAAATTTATTTGCTTCTATGTATAAATTGAGTTCTTTAAAAATATAGTATTCATTTATTTTTTTAAAAATTGGTATCAATGAACTCGGGCTGTAGCATTCTAT
Organism: Brachylomia viminalis; assembly: GCA_937001585.2. NCBI lineage: Eukaryota > Metazoa > Arthropoda > Insecta > Lepidoptera > Noctuidae > Brachylomia > Brachylomia viminalis. Next base: position 1,340,553 of record OW443296.2, read on the forward strand.
ATATTAACTGGGTATCTTGTTTTTTGAACAATGGCGTTATTACTGATTTTTTGCTTGTACTTACACTTATAATGTAACTTATGGATATTTACCGAAACGATAGTTTCGGAAATTCACTGTTTGTAAAAAATACTGAAAACGCATTAAATGCTACAATACGGTCATTTCTTTCATATACTTCTGAAAATGTCTGACTCCGCAGATAGGCCTTAAATTTATTAATGTTATCATCATGATAGTCACTTTTTCTCTTACTCCACCGATTAAAAGTACGAGTACATACTGCACTAATTGAGCATTTCAGTAACTGGGCTGTGTGATCCGTCAACGCTAACTCTAGTATTGAAGCCTTACAGGATCTATTAAAGTTATGCGCAAAATGGTATGTTTTGTTTTTCTCATAAAACGAGTCGGTTGATATAGCACCAGTTTCAAGTTAAAGCTTAATATCATATTTTTGATTCCATTGATTTATTACGTCTTTTAAGTAGGTACATCTATATAGAAACCTCCCCCCAAAACAATATTTTTAAAATCCTTTTTCAACAAAATATATTATATCCGTTCCAATTTACAAATAAACAAATAAATAAAATAAAATGCTTTATTATTCGGACTAAGTCCATTGGTTAGTACAACACACAACTTAGAAACTAGGGTTAGTACTTATAACTACCCGAAGAACTAAAACTAAACCATTATTAATTATGCGCCACAGTGGCATGTGGGCGCATCCAATGCCCCAGTATGGGACTGTCCCACCGGTCAGCTATAGTTTTCAGGATGCTGTTGTACATTCATGGAAATTATTGGCATTTGGTAGATACTTTATAAATGCAAACACATACAATTTTGTGGGTAATTATGATGTGATAAGTTTGCAGTTAACTTAGTACTGTCTGGATATTGTACATATACAAGTCTCGGTTTTTTGGAATCTATTGTTCTGGCACTAAAATAACGTAGTTTACAATACCGGATATTTTGAAAGTCTTACACCTCGTCACAAACAAGTATCCCCAGGACTAAACTCATAAGCTATAACAAACTTTGTACACCATACGAAACACAAAAGCCATTTAGTTCCTATTTTCTCGACTTAAGCTTCGGATAGCATAAACCGACGTTAGCAAAATTATTAACGGAGTTATTGAAAAGTGTAAGTTTCTGTGAGTTTTAGGTCTTAGTCTAGACTTCATCTATCCTAATTATTAAACTAATATTATAACCCTAAAGTCTAAATGTTTTTATTGATGTTTGTAACTCAATTACGGGGATTAAGTATGAGTTTTCTTGGAAATTCAGATAAGCACGAGCCATTCATCACCCTCCTGCCCGTATCATCAATTTATTTGGGATCGCCGCAGCATAATATCTTCTTGGATATCTTTATTGGCCGTCATCTTAGGGAGAATTTCTCCGATTGATGTGATCGCGATCAACACAACTGTCAGTCAACTATCAGTGTCATCATTGTTTTTTATTTATTTATTTATATCCTCACTTTGAATTCACTCAGTGTACACGCAAAAACGTCTATCTCCTCTGCTACAAGGTTATGGGTGCGAAGCGCCCGCGTCAGGGGCGCCTCATTTAACAGATTAGTGCGGCCACGAGGTATAGCCAGCAGCTGAGGCCGCCGTCGCCGCCACACATATCTGTCGGGCACCCTCAAACACACCAACTCTAATATGTCGGCGTTATGTATCTTGCCTCTAATTAATTTAAATAAATAAGAGACTAGTGCGAACTCACGCCTAACTCTCAGCTCATTGTATCCAACCATGCCTAATATAAACAAGGTTGGATATGGATGTTGTTGTGACTGTTCCTTAAATATCCGTAGAATGATAAAAATTTAGTTTTTCCTTTTAGTGTTAAGATCGGCTTCCTTTTCAGGGACAGGGACCGCGCCCCTCCGTCTGCGCATTCCTATAGGGCTCGTCACCAAACCATGACGCCCTCCCACCAGTATAAGATATGAATTCCCATAAATTAAACTGCCTTGTCCCGACTAAGAAAACTAGGGAACACAAGGTGATGTTAATGTGTGGAATTCACAGTTACATAGGATACATAAGTAGTGTGAAACTAAAATGACGAGAGGATAAGCAAGAGTATAATATATTATGATTTAGTATTATAAATGTCGTAACGCCGATGCCTCCCTTCTCGTAGGTGAACGCTTATATCTGCAACAGAGTCTTGATAATATGAATGGATAAAGGGGTCGTTGAGCTTGCGCTTAAATTAATTATTTATAGCTACAAATATACAATGTACCCACTTCAGTGGGACCGGAAACCGTTTTACAACGTTTTCCTCACTGTATCACACAAGTAATCACAGAAGTTTGATTCAAAAACTTTCCCTCTGCACCGGGCCTGCAGGCATGCCTACAGAACCAGTGAGCCAGGAAAGGGCAGTCTCGTCTTTTAGCAATAACGCTTAGGATGTTATTGCAACTCCCACGTAACCTACGCATCAAGAAGGCCGCCCTTTTGCGCATGATAGCCTCAAAACTATCTGTGCCTGCCTTAGCAAACATGCCCGACGCGCTACAGAACCGCGGAAGCCCCAGCAGTACCCGGAAGGCGTAATTATATTGAATACGAATAGCGTTGTAGGCCTTCTGCGTATACTTGATCCACAGGCTGCAGGTGTAAAAAGTCTGGCAGTAGGCCTTAAACAGTGTAATTTTTACTTCTTTAGTACACCTAGCAAACCTGCGGGCCAACATATTACATCGAACCGACAACGCTCTTCTTTCTCTCTCTAAATCATCGTCATCACTCAGATCCTCATTAAAAACGTGCCCAAGGAATTTAAATTGAGACACTCTCTTAAGTGCTTCCCCATAAAGAAAGACTGGAGGAACCGACTTAGGTTTTCTGGAACCAACACGAAAAACCATGACCTCACTCTTCCTGACATAGTACAGGAGTCCATGGGCCGTGGCATATTGTTCACACACCCCAAGCAAACGTCTGAGTGCATCAATCGAAGGCCTCAACAGCACCATGTCATCAGCATAACTTATACTATTAATGACCTTGCCATCAATAGAGCATCTGACACTAGTGCTACCGAGCTCCTCGACCAGCTGATTGACGTATAGGCTGAAAAGCCCTGGGGAGGTCAAGCCACCTTGCCTCTCGCCACACTCGCAGCCCATACTCACCAGACAATGCACCCGACCATCTGACCTGGTTAATTTGGTGGTTATACCAAAACTCGAGGGGTTAACCAACTCATGAGGTATGGTATTCTGTCTCAGTTTTGACCACAGGAGATTATAATTAACCAGGTCAAACGCCCTGAAGAGGTCCAGAAAAGCAGCATACACAGGAGTATTCCTATCAGTATAGTACCTATCAGAATAGCAGTATCAGTGGATAACCCGGCTCTAAAACCGAACTGAGCATCATGTGGTTTGAGCTGGGCACTTATCCTACGCTCAAACACACGGTCAAGCACCTTCGCTGTTATAGTGGCTATAGAAATCGGTCTATAGTTGTCTTTGTCTGACGCATCCTTAGTTTCACTCTTAACTATAGGCACAACTATCGTCCTCATCAGTTCCACAGGTAGATAGGAATGCCTCACACAAAAGTTGAAAAACATGGATAGGATCCTAGGAAGATGTGGACCAGCATACTGAAAGTGTTCAATGCTTAGGCCATCATGTCCAGGGCATTTGCCTCTAGTCATAGATTTAATAATATCCTTTATCTCCCGTGCCAAAATATTTATTGGCTCTCCAGACATGATGTCCCCAGCGACACGTACCTGCTCCTCCACCTGAACTGGAGCTACCGCAAAATGCCTCCCGAACATGTTTCTCAACTACACCCACGCTGAATGGAACTGTAGGTGTTGGGTTCAATCGCTGAGTGGATTTCCAGAAGTTTTGGAAATGTTTGAGGCCATGCTCAGTCGCTAGCATGTTCATTTTGATTTGATCCTCATTATCCTGACAGTATTTCAACCTTTGCTTAAACACCTTGTGCGTCTCATTCATTTCCTCATATACCCTACCATTCCGAGGTCTTCCATGCCACACCCAGTACAGAAAAGCCTTCCCTGCATCTCCATGCGCCTCTCTGACATACTTATTCCAGCAGACCACTGCACGCCGTCTCTTACCATCACTCACCGAACTAGAACTACCCTCTGCCGCTTCCCGAAGGGATATCACTAAACTTCTATACAAATTATCAATAATAGATCTGTGACTCAAATCTTGACAAAAAAGATCACAACACTTTCCTAATTCAGACGGAAAATCTATGTTTTTTAGTATTTCCATACACAATTTATAGTAACAATCCCTTTGTGATACATTTCTTTCCCCCCATATAGCCTTATCAATGTTTTCATTTGTCACCAACAAAGAAGAAGCATCCCATGGTCCCACCATCCCCAGATCAACTTGAAATGACAATGGAAAATGATCCGACCAATATATAACATGATAAACTTCAACTTTTTTAAGTGACTTCCACGCCATCTCAGAGACCAAGAGATGATCTAACCAACGTCTGCTTCCACACACCTCACTGACAAAGGTATATGTATCAGAGTCAATACCCAGTTTCTCATAGTCGGCATAAATCCAACTCTGTTCCACACAAAAACTCAGCAATTCCCTATTAAATAATTCACCAGGATGAGCATTAAAATCCCCTTATAGAAACATATTCTACATTTACACTTTCAACAATAGCCGCTATAAGCATTCACAGAACTCGTTTAAGTTATTATGTGAATCCGTCGGCATGTACACACTAAAAAATAACAAAGTTCTGTCAGCGCAAGTCATTTTAACAGCCGCCATGCGATCACTCGTATAAGGTGTAACCGTAACCTCGCGCACATTTGGGAGTTGCGCGAGGAGGCGAAACGCCGGGGCGTAGCTCCGCTGCCGCGAGAAATCACGGTACAGCGGACAGAGCTCCGGCGGGATCTTAGGGCGGCATGGAGAGTGCGATTGTCGCAACCCAGCGCTGGGCACGCCACAATTGCGGCGATAAGTCCCCTCTTTGAGGAGTGGCTAGAGAGGCGCCACGGCGTCCTCACCTTCCGCCTGACGCACAGGTCCTCACCGGACACGGTTGTTTCGGGAGGTTCCTGATCCGGATAAGGCGGGAAGAAACGCCCGGGTGTCACCATTGTGTGGATCGCCCGGAGGACACGGTGGAGCATGCAGTGGAGGTCTGCCCGGCTTGGGCGGAGCACCGCCGTGTCCTCGTGGAGGCGATTGGCGGTGGCGATCTCTCGCGTCCGGCCTTGGTCCAGGCCATGGTACGGAGCGAGAGGGCTTGGGAAGCCGTCACCTCCTTCTGCGAAGCAGTAAAGTTCGCGATGGAGGAGGCGGAACGCGTGAGAGAGAGGTAAAATTTGCGCCCTCACGCCCCTAGCCGCCGCAGGACACGCCCTGGGCGTCGGGAATCGCAGGCCGATTCCTGGCCACCGTAGGCGTGGGCTTGCGAACGGCGAGCAATGGGCAGCTCGCCGTTCGATAAGGACCAGGCCCGGGTCGACGGCGCGTTGTGTTCCACGCGCGCCTCAAAGAGATGTCAGCACCAATGACGGGGTTTGCTAGGACCGAAGCCTGCTAGGGTTGCGGAAAAGTTCGAGAGGGATACCGTGGCCCCTGGCATGGGTAACTGAAGAAACACGGGTGGGTTTTAGTCAATAAGAGTCTGACACGCCCTCCTGCTCTGCCCAGAGCGGGAGAAGTTATTTGAAGATTTCCCACAATCAAAAAAAAAAAAAAAGGTGTAACCGTAACAGACGCAAATACAGACTTTCTCCACAAAATCGCTGTGCCTCCATACGGCCTTCCTCTCAATATCCCTGCTGACGTATCCACCGCTGATTTACCGAAAAAACCAAAATTTACATCGATATTACCAAGCAAAGAAACCTCATTTGACAACAACCATGTCTCTTGTAACGCAATGACATCCGCAGTTATACACAACTCCTGTATAGATACAGTCGACCTTTTCAAAGACTTTTGAGTAGAGTTTTGAGTAGTTCTAAACGCGTACTAATGTTAATGACACCCCTACGGCGGCCTAGCCCCTTTTACTAAGATAACAGAAAACCAGCACAAGCGCACCATAAACTCAGACTGTAGCAAAACTCATTGCGATCGTACTTGGTGCACATTGAGTAATTGACCTACAAAAAAAAAAAAACGTATAACGTATAAATTTATTCACAGAAATATTTTTTACAATACACTATTACCTCTGCCAAACTACAAAGCAGTTTGTTGGCAGACGGGTGTGAGTTTTATCGAGATACGGTCCGTAGCGTTCTTAGAACGACTGCTCCATATAAGCATGAGTACATAAGAGAGTCCCCCCCAAAACGCCAGCCCTTCACCATTTCTTAGTGCATTAGCTGGGAAGAAGAAGTGGCGGAACAAACTCCCCAGCAGCACTGCTGTCTGTTCAGATACAAGAACTGGATTCTAGACAGTAATAAGTAATTAACATTACGAAACACAAATTGTTATCCTCCTCGCTTGCACAAGCGCTTTACAAAATAAAGTCGATTATTTCTGCTTTCAAAATCCTTTATTAGCACTTCACAACAAAATAGTGATAAGCGACAATAATTAACACTCGCGATGGAGCCGCCCGACTTTCTTGCTCGACGACCATTTGACAACTAACTCATAGACTAATATATATATAAACTGAACTAACTAGTGATCAACAACGGTGAATATTCTAACCCTACTCCGGACGTGACGTCACATCCCCCTTCTTTGGTAGATTTGAAGTTAGTTGTCAAATGATCGTTTTAAGTTTCTTTTACAAACTAAAAATATACTTTTAACAATAAAAAAATATGTTATAAATTGATTGAATTTGTACAATTACATATAATAAACTTAAAATTGCTTACAATCGGCCTTCCTGATATTTTCACGTCTCGGGAAGCATAGAAATAATAATAATAATTAATTAATCAAAATAGTTCATAAAAAAATATTAAAAGAGATCAAGTATTCATCATCACACGTAACAATTTAATAAAATTTTCACAATCACACTTCCACTAAAATAATAGTATTGAGGTCTCCTTCATATCCTCATATACTAAACAAAATGTGGTATTGAGGCCTCCTCATCATATCCTCATATACCTACTAAACATAACATATAGTATTGAGGCCTCCTCATCATATCCTCATATACCTACTAAACATAAAATATAGTATTGAGGCCTCCTCATCATATCCTCATATACCTACTAAACATAAAATATAGTATTGAGGCCTCTTCATCATATCCTCATATACCTACTAAACATTAAATATAGTATTGAGGCCTCCTCATCATATCCTCATATACTGATAATTGTATTGTACAGTGGTAATATACCTCATTCATATTTTCATACATGTTGAATAAATATGCATTTAATTATTCGATATGGACCTCTTAACTTAGGGACTAGTTTTTTACTTTGTCCGGTAGATGGCACATCTCTTTCTATCCTTACTAAATCTCCTACTTTATAATGTACAATCTTTTTGTTTTTGTCATATCTTTCATTTTGCTTTTGCTGACTTTTGTTTATATGTTCAGTTATTTCTTCTCTTATGATTTCGGTGTTTTGAACATCCACATCTCCATCAGATACAATTTCGGAATTTAATAAAGAATCTGACGTACCCGTTAATCCGATACCAAACAGTGCTTCGGCTGGTGTTTTTCCTATACCTTTGTTAATGGTATTATTAAGTCCCCATTGAATTTCAGAAATCTTCTCGTCCCAAACATTTTCAGGTTTACCTAAATTGCTAGCAGAGAGAGCAGCTAATACTGTTCGGTTGTATCTTTCAATTTGCCCATTGGCTCTAGGTGTTGCAACAGCATTGGGAATGTGTTTTATGCCTAATCGATTGACAAACTCTTTAAAATTCTTAGAAGTAAACGAAGTACCTCTATCAGATATTAACCTTCTTGGAACCCCAAACGTGTGAAAATATGATTTGAGGGTTTTAATTGAATTGGCCGATTTTGTATTTTTTACAGGCGAAATAATAATAAACTTTGTAAAAGCATCAATGATCAAAAGGAGATGGGTGTTTTTATGTTTGCTACGCACGAACGGACCTAAATGGTCAATATGTATTGTATGAAACGGCTGTGGTACCTTTTCAATAGGATGTAGCTTACCTGATCGCTTAGCTGATGGAATTTTGGTGTTTGAGCATTCTAAACACGACTCTACATATTTTTTAATGAATTTTCTCATTTTAGGGAACCAGTACGATCGTTTAATTTTATCATAAGTTTTGTCGAAACTGAAATGACCAATATCGTCATGATTTGATTTCAGAATATGCCACCTTACTCCTTTTGGTACCACCCATTTGCTGCCCTCTTCGCTATTTTTGTACAGAATGCCTCTTTTTATTATAAAATTTTTGCAGATGTCTACTAATTTATTAGAATCTTTGTCTTGAAGAATTTGTACAATACGCTGTATTTCTGAATCATTTTGTTGAACTGTTGAAATCCAATCTAATGTAATATGCCTAACCTCAATCAAACTTTCACTTATCGGGTTCCTACTTAAAGCGTCGACATGTGACATGGACTTACCCGGGCGATATACAACATTAAAATCGTACTCTTGGAAGATGTTCCACCACCTAGCCACCCTTGGGAGTATGTCGCGTTTTTCAAAAGTAGCTCTCAACGAATTACAATCTGTTACTATTGTAAAAGGTATGCCTAAAAGATAGACTCTAAATCGCTGAAGAGAAGCTATTACTGCTAACGTCTCCAAGTCGTACGATGTGAAGTATGCTTCTTCAGGAGAAGTTTGTCGACTAAAATATGCGACGGCATGAAATGGGGAATTTAAATCTGGACGTTGCAATAAGATACCTGCAACACCAATTTTTGAAGCATCTGTATGTAACTGTGTCTCATTAGATGGACTATAAAACATCAATATTGGCCGTTTTACAAGTTCCTGTTTTAAGGTATTAAAAGCTGTTTCTTGAGGAGAGCCCCAACAAAATTTGGAATCTTTCTTTAATAATTGTGTTAAGGGTCTAGCTATGATCGAGAAATTTTTAACAAAGCGTCGAAAGAAACTAGCTAGTCCTATGAATTGTCTGACGGTATGCTGATCTTTCGGTTTTGGAAAATGTTCGACAGCTTGAATTTTCTTTTTACCAGGTTTAATGCCAGTCGCGTCAACCTCAAAGCCAAGATAATCTATAGATTTCATGAAGAAATTACATTTATCTAATTTTAGTGTTAAGCCTGCATTACTTAATAAATCCAACGTTTCAACTAGTTTTGAAAAACCGTCGTCTATGTTTTTGGAAGGTATAATTATGTCATCCATATAAGCGAACGCGTGTTTAAATCTAGCGTTGCCTAAAATTTTATTGATGGTTCGTTGAAAATTTGCTGGAGCATTCGACAAGCCAAATGGCATTCTATTAAACTCATAATGCCCATCAGGTGTTATGAATGCTGTTAAATATTTAGACCGTTCCGCAAGAGGTATTTGATAATACCCTGATGCTAGATCAAGGGTCGTGTAGTAAGTAAATCCTGACAAACTATCTAATTGGTCATCGATTCTGGGCAGGGGATAATGTTCCTTTACAGTCTTCTTATTCAAAGCTCTAAAATCTACGCATAGGCGATAATCACCAGTCTTTTTCTTAACTAGCAAGATTGGTGATGCGTATTCTGATGAAGATTCTCTAACTATTCCCGATTGTTCTAACTCATCTATCATATTACGAACTATATTTCTTTCCGAATACGATAATCTATAGGGGCGGTAATATACCGGTGTACTATCGTTCAAGGTAATTTTCATTTCTGATTTTTGACAACAGCCTATTTCCGAAACACCAAAAGCGAAACATTTACGGTATTTATTTAACAACTCCAGCAACTGTTCTTTCACATGGGGAGTCAAATCGTTGTCCATGTGCAACTGAGACATTGTAATTTTATCAGGACTGGAAGAGTTATTATTCTCGACACGATTTACATGAAATTCTTTTGATTCGAACACTGGGTTAGCTCGGGACAGTAAAGTATCACGTGGTAATTGAAAATTCGCTGCACTCAAATTTCTGATTATTACGCTTCCAACACCGTCTACTAGATTTACAACTCCACTCAAAATTTCGTATTCTTTTTCTGGCTCTTGCCTAAGGCTAGGTTCTATGTAAACATCCCCATGATATTTAGGTTTCGAATAAATGCAAATCTTAGTTAAACTCTCTATGTTATTTATAACTTTAGAAAATAATAATATAGTTTTACGATGGGTATGATTGCAGTTTGAGATAAGTTTTAACTCCGACGAAGTTTTATGTATAATTATATGATCTTGTTCCGTAAAGGAATGCCCAACTAATAAAGGAATGCTTAAATAATTGTCTGGTACTACAAAAACGCATACATAAGCCGATACATCATCAATTTCAATTTTTAAATTACATTTACCAACTGCAGAGACAACCGAGTTACCAAAGCCTCTTAGAACTGGCAGATTATCTGTAGACCATGCTGAAGTGATATTTTGGGCATTAGATAGTGTAATCATTGTACATTGGCTGCCAAAATCTAAATAACATTGTAATTTAACGCCATTAACAATAGCTTCTTTGAAATATTTCGAATCGTTATTTATACCAATAGATAGTCATAATACAGTCTTATTATCTTTCTTTAGCCTACATTCGGATGTGTCATGACCTAATTTCGTACAGTTCTCGCATTTCTTTAAGGGTTTAGTACACTTGTAAACTGGATGACCTACCTCTCCGCAGTTAAAGCATTTTAATCTCAAAGTTTGTTTTTGACCTAAATCATTTTTAGTGTCTTTAGTATTATTTGGACGCTTAACGTCATTGAATACTTTTGAAGTGGTCTTATCTATTCGTTTGGTGACTCTAACGTTGCGTAAAAATACAAGTAATTTATCTGGATCGGCAAATTGAGCTGCTTCAGCACTCGTCCTAATAGACCTATCTTCTATTCCTAACAAAATACAGTCTACAGCATTCTTACCGGTTATTTTGCATCGATTCAGTAAAATCATTTTATCATAAAAATATTCCTCAAGTGGATCCCCGAATTTGACGCGTTTTTCTAGCATATCGGACAATAATACGCCGTAATTTTCATCACTAGGAAAGGCGGTTTTTAATTTTGTTTGCCACTCTGGCCACGTAAACAAAAGGCTGGGTAAACCCTGATACCACCTTTGGGCTAGCCCTACTAATTTTGGTAAGGCGTAGTGAATGGTTTGTCGTTCGGACCAACCGTAGATAGCTGCACATTCATCTACTTTAGATAGCCACATATCTACAGATTGATTCCGCTTTGACGGGTCAAACTCAGGGACAACGTTCATAACTGGGTATCTTTCTATATTATTGCCGTGACCATCTGTCTTGACTGCTTGAATTAATTTCCTAAAAGTATTGAGCATATCAGTGGACTCACGTGGTGATCGAAGCTGCCTCTGACGGTAAGAGTTCAGCCGTTCCGAACGGCTACGGCTGTGAGACGCCGGTTGTCTTTCACGGCTGCGGCTGCGAGACTCCGGCCGTCGCACACGGCTGCGCGGACTGCGCGACTCCGGCTGTCTCACACGGTGGCGGCCGCGCGACTCCGGCTGTCTCACACGGCTGTGGCTGCGCGAGGCCAGCGGTCCACCACGGCTGCGGCTGCGAGAAGCCGGCTGTCTAGCACGGCTGCAGCTGCGAGAGGCCGGCGTACCAGCACGGCTACGGCTCCGAGAGGCCGGCGGACCAGGGCGGCTATGGCTGCGAGAGGCCGGCGGACCAGCGCGGCTATGGCTGCGAGAAGCCGGTGGACCAGCACGGCTGCGGCTGCGAGAGGCCGGCGGACCAGCACGGCTACGGCTGTGAGACTCCGGCCGTCGCACACGGCTGCGCGGACTGCGCGACTCCGGCTGTCTCACACGGTGGCGGCCGCGCGACTCCGGCTGTCTCACACGGCTGCGGCTGCGCGAGGCCAGCGGTCCAGCACGGCTGCGGCTGCGAGAAGCCGGCTGCCTAGCACGGCTGCAGCTGCGAGAGGCCGGCGTACCAGCACGGCTACGGCTCCGAGAGGCCGGCGGACCAGGGCGGCTATGGCTGCGAGAGGCCGGCGGACCAGCGCGGCTATGGCTGCGAGAGGCCAGCGGACCAGCACGGCTACTGCTGCGAGAGGCCGGCGGGCTAGCGCGGCTATGGCTGCGAGAAGCCGGCGGGCCAGCACGGCTGCGGCTGCGAGAGGCCGGCGGATCAGCACGGCTACGGCTGCGAGAGGCCGGTGGTTTTTCGCCATAATCGTTTATTTTCGCTGGAGTTGGTAGGAGCGGGCTACGACTGCGGCTGGAACGAGCCTCACTATTTCTTTTATCCATTATCCTGGAGCGTGCGATATCTCACTTCTGATTTGTTATCCTCCTCGCTTGCACAAGCGCTTTACAAAATAAAGTCGATTATTTCTGCTTTCAAAATCCTTTATTAGCACTTCACAACAAAATAGTGATAAGCGACAATAATTAACACTCGCGATGGAGCCGCCCGACTTTCTTGCTCGACGACCATTTGACAACTAACTCATAGACTAATATATATATAAACTGAACTAACTAGTGATCAACAACGGTGAATATTCTAACCCTACTCCGGACGTGACGTCACATCCCCCTTCTTTGGTAGATTTGAAGTTAGTTGTCAAATGATCGTTTTAAGTTTCTTTTACAAACTAAAAATATACTTTTAACAATAAAAAAATATGTTATAAATTGATTGAATTTGTACAATTACATATAATAAACTTAAAATTGCTTACAAAATAGTTTAAATTAATTTGCCATATGCCAGCTAGCACACGCCAATATTGAAAACAAAAATAAATAATGAAAACGTAAACAGAACTTAATACATAATAAGAAGCCTCCAGGCATAAAGGGCGTGCCCACTTACATATGCAATGCTGCATTATGTTTATATATGTGGCTGCCGATTCCCGGCCACCGTAGCCGTGGGCTTGCGAACAGCGAGCAATGGGCAGCTCGCCGTTCGATAGGGACCAGGCCCGGGTCGACGGCGCGTTGTGTTCCACGAGCGCCTCAAAGAGATGTCAGCACCAATGACGGGGTCCGCTAGGGCCGATGCCTGCCAGGGTTGCGGGAAAGTCCGAGAGGAATACCGTGGCCCCTGGCACAGACAATTGAAGGAACACGGGTGGGTTTTAGTCAGTAAGAGTCTGACATGCCCTCCTGCTCTGCCCAGAGCGGGAGAAGTAATTAGATGTTTTCCCAAACTCAAAAAAAAAAAAAAAGATGTCACTGCTTGCGGTAGCGTCGGGGGTTGGAATGCCTCCATCCCTCAAATATGGCGAGAGGGGTAGTAGCTGATCATTCCGATAAGCTCGTGAACGGGTGCCGCTTTTGGTGATAGGTCTTGGTTGCTATGGTTTTGTTATTATTATTAGTAATTAACTGTTTCTTTATTTTACTTCGAAGGTCCCAGTTTATAATTTGTGGCTTCAAGTTACAGCTTTATTTAAACATAATGCAGCATTGCAAATGTAAGCGGGCATGCGCTTTATGCTTTATGCTAGCTGGCATAAGGCAAATAATGTAATTTAATGTTTTGTTTCGTAATGTTAATGACTTTCATCACTTATTGTATACACACAGCTGTGCTGCTGGGGCGATTGCTGCGCTACTTCTACTTCCCAGCTAAAGCACTAGGAAGTCATGAAGGGCGGGTGTTTTGTGGGACTGCCTTATGTAATTTTGTCGTTCAAAAAGGGTTGATTCTCAGCCTAGTTTGAATAAACCAAACATCCAAAAAACATCATCATCATCATCATCATCATCTTTCCATTCTAATAATGGAAATATAAAATGTGGATCGTTATAAAGACCATATTTTTTAACAACTAAATGACTACTTATTTCGTTTTAAAAAAATTATCGACATGACAGTTTTGGTTTCAAACATGACCTCAACTTCGGTAGTGTCGTTAACATTTTTTTTATACATACTCGCATATCAAGTGCATGTAGATTTTGCTGATTTGACGTATTATAATTTCATAATATAAAAGAAAAATATTTAGAACTTCATGAACATAAAAACGAAGTGCAGCAAGACTCGGTGATGTCACAAAATCAATGCGTCAAAATAGGTACTCGATTCATGCTCTGTTTTATGTTGAATCATGGTTGAATCTATTATTATCCAAAATGTATTTTATGAGGTTAGGATTTTGAATTCAATAAAAACATGACTGAATAAATATTTATATTGACTGAACGGTTGGTGCAGTTGATAGCAACTCTGCCTTCCGAGCCGCTGGTCCCGGGTTCGATCCCCGGACATGTCAAACATTTGCGTGCATGAACATGTCTGTTTGACCTGTGTCTGGGTGTGTATATGTATATAAGTATGTATATCAGTCATCAGGTTACCGTAGTACAGGCTCTACCTAGTTCGGAACCTGAAGACCTTGTGTGGATGTTGTCTCATATTTATTTGTTATTATTTTCCATAAGGAAGGTTATTCCGTCTTTATGTAAGTTTGAAGTATTTGAACGCTTTCTACAGCATCTAACAGCATAGCCAGGCAATTTTACGGATCCCGCCTTAAAAACTATATACGAAGTGCGTTAGTATCGATTTGAAAGTAGTTTTAATGAACGTACTAGAACATTTCTTGTACTTTAACAGACGGGGAAGTTTTCGTATGGCTTCTATAGAGTTATATACTCTAAGGAAAGACGGCTTGTATGCAATTATTCCCAAAGTCCCGGATTCAATAGAATTGTATGCCAATCCGTGACGTCACGTCACATAATGGCATCGTTCAAATAAATCAAAACTCTCGTTAAACAGTCCGATGCGTTTACAACACAATCGTTAACATTGATTTTATGTTTCCCGATATTTCTTGGAAGAAAATCCGTCAAGATTTTATAGATTGCAAATATACGGGTATAAAACTTTACTACCGCTTTGTTATCAGAAATAAGAAAGTTCAAACTTTAAACAACACTTTTAACAATGTATGTACATCTTGACTTTGTTTTGTTTTTTTTTAGCAACGACGGGATGTTTTATTACATAGTTTATAGGCAGCTAAAGAAAAGTATTTTAATTGCTCTGTATCTTCGAATGTAGTCAGGTGCAATGTACCACAGATGCGTGTATTATTGTATAAATGTACGTGGACGAAGCAA
The DNA here is from genome assembly GCA_937001585.2 of Brachylomia viminalis. NCBI lineage: Eukaryota > Metazoa > Arthropoda > Insecta > Lepidoptera > Noctuidae > Brachylomia > Brachylomia viminalis. Next base: position 1,355,832 of record OW443296.2, read on the forward strand.
AGGAGTGACAAGTCTTTAATATTCAAGTCCTTGTTTCTAATTGATGTTATTTCCTTAAACGAAAACCCATTTGGTGGCGCCGCGCGCCACCGCGCTGTACTCAACTGAGTACGGCAATACAAATAGGTAAGTGAAGTCAATAAGTTTTAAAAGCTATACGTATATTTTTCTCACTTTTTTTAATAGGGGGATAGTAGTATCAAAACAAGAACAATAAAATTACCTACATTTAAAATTCAGCAATAAGAGCATTCTAACTTGGGGTTGAAACACTAGGGCCATGGGGTCCGAGTGCCCACTTACTTTTTCGAGACATCGCCAAGCGGTTGGTTAACTCTTCACGTGACCAGAAGGTTGGCCAATTTTTTTGCCAATTAATCAGCATTGCCATACAACGTGGCAATGCTGCCAGCCTCTTGGGCACTTTTCATGTTGACAGCGATGCTCACGAATTTTGTGATGCTCTTTGATTTGTTTTTTTAATTTTTTAATATACTTATATATATATTATTGAGAATGTGAGGACTATGTGGGGCATTGCTTTTTTGTTTTTTTTTTCTCAGTTAGTTTTAAAACTAGTTAATTTTAAACTCAAACTGCCAGATCATGATTAATCATGATCTGGCAGTTTGAGTAATTTATGCGGCCTACCCAAATGTCCTTTCTTTGGTATTGTTCGTCCAATCGTTGAGCTCCTTAATTAAGCTCTGAGTTGAGCTACACGATTACTGACACATGCGTGCGATGACTGGACAGCAGGCGTAGCATGAGCACCGTATTGTCGACGGAAGAGTAGACAAAAATGATGCCCCGTGTAGACAGTACGACGGCAGCAAAGTAGAAAGAGTCAATTGCCCTTCTTACGAAATTCACTCTTTTACATAATTCGACTCAGAATTCTTTGTTTTGTCATAGGATTTTTTTTCTGTTTGATTCTCAAGTTTTACTGAGTAAGTCACGTCAACTACAAGAGTTTTTCTCAAAGTGTCGAAGTACCGAATTTTGGATCAAACAATTTTACATTAATATTGGCCTTAACTATTTCCTTGGTAATTATGCCCTATTTACTAAATGATGTAAACTAGGAGAAGATAGCTTTGTTCTTCTATTAATTATCACAGTTTTGCGTTTAAAACGCTTCCTTGTAAAATCATCATTTTGTAGCCGTCGAGTAGAACGTTTTCTACTGGCGATTTCAAAATCATCTTGTCTTCTCTACCTTAGACAAATGTCAGCTGTCAGTGTGACTTTGACAAAGTCTACTTGTAAAAAGATCTAGACAAAGATCGTTAGAAATGAAAGACAAAATGACAGATTGTAGAAGTATTTCTACGGTGCGATGTCAAAAATGAAGAAACGAAATGTCACTTTGTATAGAAAAAGCTATGTCTATTCTTCGTAAAAATAGAAAGCGTCATGCTACACTTGCAGGTCCACTCAATCTGTGTGGTTTTTTCTCAAAATACCATTTCAGACACTAATCTACGTGGTCTTCACATGATCTGACCAAGATTTTGTCTGGACTTTAAAAGAGACTGTAACCTCTGAGTTTGTTTCGGCCTTTCTTCTCAGAGTAATCCGATAGCAAATGCCGACCTCATCTAGCTTTTAAAATATGATTGACATGTTAAAGTGTTTGTACAAACCTACTTACAGAAATAAAATCATTTATCATTTACAATGGCCGAATTCATGTAGTAAAATGCCCACTGTATTCTTACGGTTTATAGAATAAATTTGAAACATTTCAACATTTCTCACAGCTACAAAGGCCTGACGGAGACTGTTTCTCATCTAAGAGACTTGGTATTGAAAGTGACTGATATGATTTTGAAATCATACCACCTGAACCCAGGGTCAAGACCAATGAATAAGGTGCCGCCAAAGTCATGCATGGCTGTGCTTCTTCATGCCAAGATCAACCTAATAATACAGAGATATAACTATGATAGAAACTGTGTTTCGATACGTAATATGGACTTTTAGTCCCAATACTTTTTGCAAATTACCTACATCAAGTACAAATATTATTTTTTAATTTTTTAATACCTTCGTAAGTCGATCTATTTTAACATAGTTTATTTTACCAACCTTTTGATAAGTTAATGACTAACATTATTGTACCTACTTATAACCTCTAACATACCATTCCGATACTCGTTCCAAGGAACGTTAATATGTATGCAACCAGTGTTTCTCAATCTAAGTGAATAATTGTATTCTGTTTTTAAGAAATAAATGTCATAAACCATATATTCAGGAGCAACGAGAATACATTTTCAAGTTAGAACGCGAATAGGCGCGATGATGAACCATTGGCTGCAAATTGAATTCGTCGACAGGACATATAGTGCAGCTTGGTGTAATTCACAGAATCAAGTGCTGTTTATATCCAAAATGGATAAGGGTAGGACTGATGGCCGTTGAAGGAGACGAGATCTTGGTCTCCAAACCATGAAACAGTAAGCGCAGTGTGGTATGCTCCTCAGTGATGACGGATCAATGAGCTTACACATGTGGCCGAGGCAGAGTGGTTGTGGTAAATCTTGTCAAAAGCCTTTATCCAGCAATGGACTGAGATAGGTTGCATTGAGCGAGATATTATGGCTATTGTATAAGCCTGGTATTTGCACGTTATAATTCAAAGTGATGATATGGATCAGCTATAGCTCTAACGTAGCATTGCGTGGTAGTTAATATGACAAAAAAACATTAGGCTCGACTATCGTCTTCGCTGGTCCAAGGTTTGCCTCAAGACGTGTAGAATATTATTCTCGACAGCTGAAGAAACAATTGCTGTGCATTACATGTCGCAAAAGTGTCGAAAAACCGTGTTACCAAAATTTGATACTGAAATTGGCCGTTGTACTCAAATAAGTACACCACTCTCTATGGGGGCAAAACTATTAACCCCCTTTTTACTTACTTTTATATTTATTTGGTTAGTTCATGATAGGAAAATAAGCATTTCGTAAATAAATCACATTTACTTTATGTTCTGGCAGTTAATGGGTTAACTTTATGCCAGTGTAAGTTAAGTAGATATCAGAATAACCACTGGTACTTTTGAAAAAGTTGTAAAAATGTTTAAAGTTGCAGCGCAAACTGAACTTTATGTTTGGGAAGTAAAGTAATTTATCAAAACCACTCTTTCGTTGACATGTTTAGAAACTAAATCGTGAACGTATAGACGTGCTGTATAGGTAGGTCAGTAGGTATCGCAAGCGACGGTTTATACCATACTTTCTGCCCCTATGGAAAAAGGCAAAGATGTACATATGTAGGTATCGTGGTGAACCACGCACATATTTGTGGTTTTAATAACTTTATCATCCAAATCATGTAACATGTGGGTCATAATCATAACAAAACGTTGACTGAGCTGCCATACTAATATTAATGAAAGTAATTAAATCTACTGAGCCGACATTAATTATGCAATTAAATTGTCCAGTTTATGGAAAAATCTGTTGTAATGTTCCAAATTCGCACCAGCTGATGGTAGACGATGATACGGTCCACGATGGCACAACCTGATACACTTGTGGCTTGAAGACTCTCAATTAACAGCTAACGAGACATAGAAACAGTCTGTCAGATAGTTGCAACTAGCAAATAGCACTAGCTGCGGAAAAAATCTTTAACATTGTTTAGTGTTATCTACTAAACAATGTTAAAGATTTTTTCCGCAGCTTAGAGGTTTCGTAGATTTTCGAGACCTTTCTATATCTTGAATGGTTATAGAAATAGTTTTTCGTATAAAAAAGGCTGTTTAAGTCAACACGGCTGTTTTTGGTGCTCTATGTGTATCTAGTATATTTTCCAATTTTTTGTTTCTCGTTTGAAGCCTACTGTAATACTTGACAACCGTTTTTCAAAACTCCAACACATTTCCTAAACTATTTCACTAGGCGCACAGATAACCTAAGGAAATCCTGGAAACGCCTCCACGTAAATAATTAATACAAATTACAAGTTTTAAAGAGTAAATTTAGGAAGCGGCGGCGGCCGCTCTCTTTTAATTAAGAGAAGGAAAAACTGGAAATGCGAATCAGATATGTGCTTTGAGGGTTCTGTACCACAAAACCTTTTATTGGTATCCTTATTTTTATTATTCGCCTTGATAGAGGCCTAATAGGTCCGGCTGTCATTCGTAGATCTTTGACAGTAGTTACGGGTAGTCAGAGCCCCGAAAATCTGAAAACCAATCTTGCCAAGCGGTACCGTGTGATGCAGGTGTTGGGAAGAAGGTTGATAAAAAGTAGTACTTAATGACTTACAACTTTTTATAGTGTTAACAGTCCAGCAACACGTACAGAAAAGAGATCAAACATAATCGAACACGATCTTTTATAACATTTCAAATGGCAGTTGTCTACCCTTACTTAGGAACATGAATATTACAACAGATAAAACGAACTGAACTATTAAAAAAAAACAAACCACCAGTAAACTAAAAATAGTAACAATGCCTTTGCAAAAATAGCTCTAAGTAAATTTATATTCTTAACAAAATAATTTAACGGAACTTAGAAAGTCAATCACTTAGTATTTACACATACATACCTAAAACAAATAAGTCAAATGACAACAAAACAAAATAATTGGTCAGTGTGACGTTAAACAAACTTCTACATAAATTATACGTCGTGTAATATGTAGATTCAACTAAGATACTATTTGATACGATAACAAGTGTTACTCGGTAATCGGGTTGTGGAGGCCAGATAGGCAGTCGCTGACTCCACGTAGCTGAGAAAAGGCTAGACAGATAATGAGAGGCCTATAACGAGTATCTACATATTTAATAATAATATGGGACAACATATTATTGTTCAATAGATACAGACCTGTAATAGATTTCCTTTGTCACATTTTGGACACCCTAAATATGGTCCAGTTACCACGGAACCCTAAAAACTCCAAATGAAATCGCCTCACATTTCAAACGGAAATATTAAGGATTGGCATCCCTGGTGGCGGTAATGGTTACAAAGTTTAGTATTTATGAGGATATGGGGTCCGTAATGAGACCTTGTAATTGTGGAAAAAAAATATGGGATATGGTGTTCATAATTTTGGGCGGTCAATATAGATACCGTGGGGGTTCCGTGGATATTGGATGTGATTAAGATACGTTGTACAGCTTGGCAAAAAACTGCCTATCCCCTTAGTGGAAATTTATACACCTGGAAAATCAAGAGGATTACGAATGCATTTTAGTCCTTAAAGACTAAAGAGAAACGTTTCAAATGCCTATAATTTCATTGGTACCTACGTAATAATAGGCAATTGTAACGTAAGCCCTTTTGAAATACTTTCTTGGACCAACTCTTTCAGGAGCTTCACTTTCAAGGAGCTTCACTACTACCATCAACATTTTACGTTGTCGAACTTTTTCTAATAGGTACCTACCAATAGGTTGTTGGCTCATGCAGGTAAGGTTAGGGAAATTAATCGTTCAGCAAATTGACTACGAAATTAAATTGTGCGTATCTTCAAATCACAACTGTCATTCTTTGACAGTATGAAATGGCTATAGCACGGAAATGTACGTTACAAGGTCAAATTAAATTAGCTAGCGAAACTCCTTAGACGTAATGGGTATCGATATCCAAAAATGGAAAAAAAATTATGCATAAATAATTTTTTTTTGGGATTAACTACCGCTAGTATTGCTGTTACTTGAAGTATCAGCTGAGTGAATCTGTATTTTTTTTATCGTGGTATTGTATTGATACACATCACTTCTGAAAATTACATAAAAAAACTGATTGTATCAAACTGATACTGTGACTACACTACCTGCGGTTGATGACCAAAACTCATTATATTAATTTCTTTTTTATTTTATCATAGTAAGATATCTATACCCATCACGTCTGAGGAGTTTCGCTAGCTAATTTAATTTGACCCTATATATACCTACCTAAGGCTAAAGTCTAATAATTCCCATAGCGACAAAATCATTACTAATTATCTAAACACATATTGCACACTGTCCGACTTGCCTCACAACGCATTAGGCTCGTCGCACACACTGCGACATTAATCTTTGTCAGCCAGCAGCCGCTAATTAGTTGCGAATTTATAACGCATAATGAGTCGTTGGTTGTGACGCCGTCTAAACAGGCGGTCGCAATCATCTGTGGTAGGTAAAGTTGAAATCTGCTTTAATTTTAAATGGCGAGTGATAAACTATACGGATACGTGTTGCTTGAGAGTTTGTTGCGCCAACTTTTTCCAGCTAAAGTCTAAAAATTGGTGAAAAAAAAGACTCAATGGTGCCGATTCCCTTGTTCACAAACTAAACTAAATTTAAGTTAAGTGCATCTTTTTCTTTCTATTTCATTATGAATATTAATATAAATATTAGTTTAGTCCTGTCAAATTAGTCAGCACCTGACGTAATTTGATGTAATTTTAGTAGTCAACTTTTTAATCACGTCTAAACTTGTATGGCGTTGTGTCAGGCGCTGATTAATTTGATTTTTTTTCTGATAAATGATTTAATTTCTGTAAGTAGGTTTGTACAAACGATTTTACACGTCAATCATATTTTTTTTTAACTTGATGAGGTCGGCGTTTCTTATCCGACTACTCTGAAAAGGAAGACCGAAACAAACTCAGAAGTCACAGTCTCTTTTAAAGTCCAGACAGAATCTTGGTCAGATCATGTGAAGGCTAGGTAGATTGGTGTCTGAAATGGACTTTTGAGGAAATAACCACACAGATTGAGTGGACCTGTCCAGTCAGTGCACGCATCTGTCAGTAACCGTGCAGCTCGACTCAGAACTTAAGGAGCTCAACGATTCGACGAACAATACCAAAGTAAGGACATTTGGGTAGGCCGCATAAGTTACTCAAACTGCCAGAACATGATTAAAACTGGAACCATGACCCACATAGTCCTCACATTCACAATCATTAAAATAATATAATACTTTATACAGTAAATATTCATGTCATTGTATATGTAAAAAGAGATAGATACTTATAGCAAAGATTAAAAGTACAATAGTTAGCAAAAACCAATAAAATAAATCAACATTCCCAGTGTAAATTAATTGCTCAATCCCAAGCCTTTTTGTCCTCAATAAAGTATTTGACCGTATAATAGGCTTTCTGGCATAGTTTCCTTTTTATAAAAATAAAAAATATTAAGGCATAATTCTTGAATGTGGCTAGGAAGTTTATTATAAAAATGCATCTAAACGAGCCACCTATTTTCTTGAGCCTGGTTGTAGGAACAACAAAGGAGAATGCTCAAAAAAAACCCAGCTCCGGGGTAAAAGAGATGTATCTCAAATTATCAATAATAATAAGTAATAAAATAATAGCCGGTTATGATCGTGATACTTACTGGCAAACATATAAAAATTGCCCGTTTTATTATTCAAGTGGTGTCGATTTAAAAAACTAGTTTAATTAATTATTCAGAAACATTATGTTAAAATGCTTGGTGAAAATATAAGCAGCCCCAGAAATCACTGCCTCCTTAAAACATAAAATAATACAATATGGCCCTCCCTCCTAACTACATAACTTTAAACCCGTAACTAAAGGGTTATTTTTGGCTGGATAGATATAACTCGTGCGAATTAACATGACACCTGGCTCGGAACTCAAAACTCCCCCGCTACCCGCGCGACGCCTCGCGGTTGCCCTCACATGGCGACAGCGGGGCGCCGCGCTGGTAGCGGGGGTTCCTAGCCGGCTTTGGCTAAAGGTTGCGTGCAGGTAAGCCACGGAGTTCTAATAATCTATAGTAAACGAGCGAGTGAAACAGCAAATTGGACTCTGCAGTTAGAGAGAGACAAAAAGAGTCGCCGTTATACCGAACCACCGAAGATCATAAATTCCTAACACGTCGCAGACCTGCGCTAGCATTTGTTACGTTGTGTTCTGTGCGTTTTATGTTTGTGTTTTGGACTGTTTTTCGCGACTTGGCTTGTTTTTATGTTGAACATATTCTGACGAGCATAGAACCACCCCGTGAGGTATGTATCTAAAGAATACTTTGAATATTAGGACTTGTTTTACATTCTATTTCATGTGACTAGTACCTATTAGGCTACGTTTGCGGAGACTCGGAGCGTGCGGCGTGGCGTCTCGCGTCTCTCTCGCTCTCATACAACACCATATTATGTGAGCGCGGACCGCGCCGCCGCGCCGCACGCTCCGCGCAAAGCTCCGCGGCACCGTAAACGTGGCCATATACTGTATTTATTTTTTTACGCTCTCGATTAATATTAGTGGCTCGCTACTAGAGCGTGCGCCATCCTTTCGTTCCTAGTATGTACCAAGGAGGCGATATAAGTTGTGTTTACTTATCCTGTTCTACAATAAATATAATATACGTGAAAATACTGTATAAAGGTATAGTCTAGATTTATCAATAGCACGTCTATATAAAATAAGTATTACATGGACGTACCTTCATGTTACGTTTGATATTACCTTTTGTTATAATACATAATACGATCAATAGAGCCGTATATATATCGAGACGAGACGATGACATAGTGCATTTGGTACCCACCATAAGGGCCTGCAAGTGCAAGTAGTGCAACATAGCCCACTGTATGCAGCGTTCTGCTACCATTTTTTATAACGTCGCGGGCACTGGGTAGGGAGGGACTCGGGGAGCGTGGTATTTTTATGTCCAATAGGCTACTGGTATCAAGTATTCCATACGCCTGCCATACGTGTGGCTGTTTTTCGAACAGGGTTTGTAGAATCATTTCTGTGAAAATATAACATGTAAAACTATAGATAAGATCATTAATGTTTCAGATTCAATTTAATGGCACGAGATGTATATGTCATTCGTGTTGGCATACCGTCAATGCCCGCCTGAACCAACCTCAGCCAGCTGCTGTTGCAGCGAATAACAATTGTGTTTTTTGTGGACACTCGCTTCGGCACCATCGGACACACGTACTTAATGAAAGTTTAGTACACTCAAGACGAGACATTGTTGAAGTTATTCTTAATACCGTCGAACCACCACACGAGGTAGGTAAAACAAATACTTTAATAGTATAAACTGTAGATGTGTACGGAAAGCTAACGATACCCTACTATTGAATTCTAAACATCTGCCTGGTCACAATTGATCAGCTCAAGATCCGTGACGTAGCTAATTGTTTCAAGGCTGCAAACAGAACGACAGGAGGCGGCAGAGGCGGTAGGTCCGCAGCGGTGGCGAACGCAGCATTTGAGACAAACGTATGTTTTGTATGTTTCGTCTCACCACACCGCTCTCGCCACCGCTGTCGCGCCGCAGCCCTCTGTCATCCAGTTTGCAGCCTCATAATTCTAAGTTTATTTTAAAAATAAATAGTTTTTTTTTATTATTTCACAGATTCGGTTCGATGGCTCCAGATCTATATGTCATGCATGTTGGTATAGAATAGATGCCAATATAAACCAAACCCGAGCTTCTGTACATGCTGCCGGAGTTCCATCTCCTCCTGGCATAACTCGAGTAGCCAACACGTCCCGAAGGTGTATGTTCGACGGCTGCAATAGATTGCAACTGCGCTGTGTCAGCAATGTCATCAAGATTCAGCTTCTCAGCTATTACAGTGTATATATACCAAATCTAGCCCGCATTTGTGAACATCATTTAAGGACAACATCTTTGGAAGATTTTGCTCAACATATAACACGCCGGCAAACTGACATTGACTCAGAAGGCTTACACGATATAGTGAGACTGTATACGGAAGCTTTGGAAAACAAGTGTATTCTGAACTTTGAAAATATGACTGATATAGCGGAAGAAGATCTCCGATTTTGGACAGGATTAAACCATACACAATTTAACCATCTTATTCTCCAAATACCAAGCCTTCAACAGCAGTCCAGCACACCTCAGCTTGACTTGGGAGTTTATTTAAGTAAACTACGAACCGGTGAACCAAGTTTACGATTGGGAACCGCCTTTAATATATCTAGGCAAAGTGTCGATCGAAAAGTTCATCTAGTAAGAAATTGTCTGCTGAATGATTTTGTTCCGTTGCATATAGGACTTGGCCATATCACCCGCACAGAAGCGATCAATCGAAACAGACTATTACCTCAACATATATTTGGAAACACAGACGCTCCCAAGGTAATAGCAATACTTGATGGAACTTACATTTTTGTAGAGAAAAGCGCAAACTTTCCATTTCAGCGGCGTAGTTACAGTGTACATAAATATAAAAACCTAATTAAACCGTTCATGATTGTTTGTGCTGATGGTCACATTTTAGACATCACTGGACCGTACGATGCAAAAACCACAGATGCAGAAATAATGCAGCAAATATTACATAATCACGGCGAACCAATAGAAGACAATGCATTCCACTATTTTTTTGAACAAGGTGACACTTTTATTCTGGACAGAGGCTTCCGGGATGCGATTCCTGAAATAGAATCGCACGGATATAATGCATATATGCCTCCCTCTAAACGACGAAATGAAACGCAGCTCTCAACAGAAGATGCCAACAAGTCAAGACTTGTAACGATGTGTAGATGGGTTGTAGAAGCCATCAATGGCCGTGTTAAGCGGGATTTTAAAAAGTTTCGCCATAGAACCTTTAATCGCGCCATGCCACACGTATTCGAAGATTATAAAATTGCAGGTGCTTTGATTAACTGCTATCAAGAGCCTTACGAGGACAGCCCGTATACAAATGATTTTATACAAACTATAAATCAAAATATTCACAAACCAAATCTATTGGCAGATTACGTTCTCCAGCACAACATTAACAGACAAAGAGTATCATTTGAACCACTGGACGCTGAAAATCCACAACTGTCAGATTTTCCTCAATTATCACTTGACGATTTGATACGTTTTTCAGTTGGAACATATCATGTGAAAATAGCTCGTTCGTACTGCAGCGAGCATTTACGGGGGACAAACGTGTACGAGATAGAACGTTACCGACACTCTCAAGAAGTATTTGGGGATCCTAATGATGTGTTATTACGGTGCCTGATCAATTCACGTCACAGAGGAAGAACAACATACTACACGTATGTGTTGTATAACACCACGCTGCAGGGTAGGAATTCCATTAAAGAACATTATTGTTCATGTTTGCACGGCCGGAGAACTTTGGGAAGCTGTACCCATATTGTCAGTATTTTATATTTCTTAGGTTGGGCCCGACACGAAGAGGTTTTTAGCCATCCTGCTGCTTTCTTAGATAGCGTTCTGATTGATCGTCATTAACTGCTTGCGTGCCAAGTGCGCGCAATAAATCATAGTGAATTAAAAAAATGTTATAAATACACTGGTTTGATTTCACCTCTACGGCCAAAACTTCAAAATTGGTGCCCATGAATTATTAATAATCATGCGTTATGGTGTTTGCGTATCGATATTTCGCAACCCCCACCGAACAATATGGTAATGTGTACTACGCGTAGTACACATTACCATATTATTCGGTGGGGGTGCGATTTCACTATCAATAGTTAGCGCAAAACGAATAATGTAGAAAGTGTCAACACGTGATTATATTATTGATAGTATAGATGGCGCTGATGGTGATACTATAGTATCCCCATCAGCGCCATCCAACTCCAAACTATCAAATCAATATCATAGTATTTCTGTTAACAATAGTATTTTCACGTGACGATGATTTTAAATGCTGACTATTTATGAGGTTAAACTCTCGAAGTTTCTGTACATAGTATTGTCAACGTATTTAGGCATTGCCTAAAATATAAAATGAGCCAAGCTAGCATTTTAACATCATGTTTTTGAATAAAGTAATTAAAAATAATTAATTACTTTTTTCGATGGACGCTGGAATAATAAAACTGGCAATTTTTATATGTTTGCCAGTAAGGATCACGATCATAACCGGTTATTATTTTATTACTTATTATTATTGATGATTTGAGATACAACTGTTTTCCCCCGGAGTTGGGTTTTTTTTCTGTGGAGCCTGAGCATTCTCCTTTGTGTTTGTTCCTGGTATTCATATTATGGATTCACTGTAATTTTTAAACAGATTTAATATATTTATGTGCATACAAAAGATTTTCATAAATATACTGAGAAGACACAGTCATTACATTAATCTCTTTTCGTTTTGCCTCTGAGGGAGTGTCTGGGACTTAATTTATAAATTGAACGAATTGGCCTTTTTTGTATAAAAAAAATCGTCTGAATATCGGCGGCATTTCCTCACAGCAGAATACCGTACGACATTACACTATGAAAACAACTAAAGTATACTAAATGGGCTGTCTCTAAATCAGTTAAACCACGATTTTTTCTAACATCGTATGCTGCAGAGCTAAGTTTTTTTGACATTTTATCTTATGCATTTTATCTTGGCATCTAAATTTATGCTTAAGAATACTGTGGTATTTTCGGGTTTCAACTCTTCGCCCTTTATGAGAACACTTGTTTCTACTTGTCTAACATGTGGTATCGTAAACTTAATACATTTCGTTTTTTTCTCGTTAAGAAGAAGGTTATTAACATTAAACCGGTTAACTACTTTTGCGAGGGCGCTATTAACATTGTCAGTAACCAGCTGCTGACGTTTGAGTTTAAATAAAAGTGAAGTGTCGTCTGCAAACAACACTACATCATGTTTATCCTTTATGAGGTAAGGTAAGTCATTTATATAAATTAGAAATAAAAATGGACCAAGAATTGAGCCTAGATGGACCCCATTCTTACTACCAATCCGGGCGATCTTTTTTCGTGAACATCAACTCTCTGAATCCTATCACTTGAGTAAGAAGTAAGAAGATCCAGAGAGGTGCTACGGATTCCGTAGTGGTGCAGTTTCCTGATTAATGTTTCATGAAGAAGACAATCGAATGCCTTTTAAAAATCGCAAAAGATACCCAACGCATCGCATTTGTCCTCCCATACATTATACACATGCCCGAAAAGTTCAACTTCAACCAAAACTACAATCAGTAGTTGTAAAACCGAACTGGTTGTTATGTAGTAATTTATGTACATTACAAATATTTGCATTTGATTTAGAATAAGCATTAAAAAATTTCACAGTTAGGTAGCACTAAAATAGATCTTTAATTAGTAGGGTCTGATGTACTACCCGATTTAAACAACGGTATGGTGAGTTTTGGGACAATGGTTCTTAAATATCAGGGTTCTGTCAAGGGTGACTCCCAAGTAGATAGGGTTACTGTAGAATATGATGGTGCGACACCATGCCAACTAATGTTCAAGGTGCATTTTGCCGAGTGGTTGCGGAGATGGAAAGCGCATACCTGTGTTTTGCAGGGTTCGGTGTGAGAGAATTATCACTGTAATACTTTCCGAGAACTTCTGAGCCTGCCACTAAGATGTTTTCAGCGTCCACAAATGTTTTTGTCTGGGTAGCCAAGGCGAGGTCAGCAGCGTATAGGAACCAGAGATGTTGCGGATAATTGCATCCGCATCCGCAATTGCGGAGCTTTCGCATCAATTTGTACATCTGTATCCGCATCCGCAATGATCAATGCAAATATTCATGCGGATGCAGAAATAACTTGGGTAGGGCCGGCGCCTTTTTTTTTTTTTTTTTTTTTTTACGGGGGGAAATCCTCATGGACTACCTCCGCCTGGGGAAAAGGCGGAGGGGCGTGCCGGACTCTTACCGGCTAAAACCACCCCGGTGTCTCCTCGCACGTGCGCGCGGGGCCGCGGGAATGGAAATTCTTCCGCAGCCCCACACTGGTGCTGGCCCGGTCTGTCCGGGCCTCGTCTCCTGCACGGAGTAGTGAGGTGTTTAACTACCCCGTGCATCGCCTCAGAGGCGCACGCCGACACCCGCGCGCGCCTTCGCCTCGGGTCCATCAAATAGGGGGCGAGGACTTCCCCAAGTCCCACGCCCCAGGACCCATTCATGGGGGCCGGAAAAGGGCGTTGTCCGCCCTTCTCCTGCGCCCGGTGCGCCTTCTGCGGCCGGGGAAGGGAGTCGAGATCTCCCTCTCCCGTTCCGCAGTTTCCTTCTGCGACATGACGTCCTCGCAGAAGGACACCACCGCGTCCCACGAGTCTGCGCTACCGACCATCCTCCGCACTACGGCCGGCGCCTGGCGCAACCACGTGCTGATTGACCAATAGGAGGACCAAATCCGACGCATTTGTTATTGTTAGTTTCTCGTAAGTCAAACTTTACCTGGGTTTGTTGGTTCTACCTTTTGGAAGGGGCGACTAGAATCAATTCTATTTAAATGTGCCTATTTGTAATAAATGCTTTGACTTTGACTTTGACAAGGGGGTCGCCAATGAGTTTTCTGAGTGTTTCCCATGCCTTCTTGCTGTTCTTCGTCATGTCGATGTTTTCGACAGCTCACTTAGTCACTGTTGTCTGTGGTTTTTACTGACCTTTGATAGTAGTTTCTCTCCGGCTGTAACAGTCTGAGTTCAATTCAAGAACGTAAAGAGAACGCAGCGTCTTGGGATATGTTGGCGTGAAACTGACCAGACCGTTTTTACATATGAAATTGTAGGTCAAATCACCATAACAGAATAGGCTTTTGACTAGTGCTCATACAAATTCTTCAGGTATTTTGTGGTGTTAACAAAGGAATTATAAATAAACTAGGTATTTCACGCGGTTTCGCCTGCGTGTACGTAGTTTTATGGTATCGGCTCAATGTCACGCAATTTTTTTTTTATTAACCTACGAAATAATTTCAACGCCCCCTGCGTTGGAATCATGTACTGAATCCATGCAGGTTGTGCGTCGATGTCCCTGCCACCCTGTATAGTACTGCCGTAATTTTTGTTCACTTAGCCGAAAACAACCATTTAGCTTAATATTTCGCAAACGGATCCCTGAATCGCAAAATAATTTTCTCGCACACGCAATATTTTTGAACCACCTTTCCAACGACACCTCATACCATTGGATAGACGAGAAAAAAAAATCATCCCACTTTAGGTTGGTAGACTAAAACATATTTTTTTCAAGATTGATTTTACCACTTTCTCGGCGTGATTAATATATTATACCCATGCCTAATTACAACTTTTTAGTACGACCGCGGACAGACAAACATACCAACGGACATGGCGAAAATTTAAGGGTACCTTGTTGACTACGGAACCCTAACTAGCACCCTAATCCATAACACACACTCGGCATGACAGTTCCTATCATTTTGACAATACAACAAAACTCATTGCTTTAGGATAGAATAGAATAC
Organism: Brachylomia viminalis; assembly: GCA_937001585.2. Lineage (NCBI taxonomy): Eukaryota > Metazoa > Arthropoda > Insecta > Lepidoptera > Noctuidae > Brachylomia > Brachylomia viminalis. The sequence goes on from OW443296.2 coordinate 1,371,030, forward strand.
TTTTATTATGTACCTACACCATAAAAATTACTGATATAAATTAGAAATTTTACATAGGGTGACACAATGGGCTGTCTTAACGCTAAAAGCGATCTTTTACAGACAATCTTTGGATGGATTAAAGGGAGAAGCAGAGACAATACTGCAGGTGTACCATTTACATATACAATAAATACATACAAACATAATTATAGTACATTACTGCAGCGGCCAGCAAAAGAGGCATTGATGGACGAACGTGTAAATGTGGGACGAGGCGAAGCCGAGGCACACATACGTAAGTTCATCAATGCCTAGTTGTGGCCAAGGCTTGTATAGTACTTACGTTTCTCAAATAATGCGCGGAAATTAAAATACTTAATTATAAAAAAAAACAATGACGAACAACAATCTTTTTTCCCGCGTTAGAGTGTTCATTTGTTTTTTTTTTCAATAAACGGCTGTCTAATTTATTGCAAGTCAGTTCGAAAAAATAAAACCTTTGATAAGTTACCTCCTTGGCTGCCATGTTTCAGAGTAAAAGATCGTTGCATTTTTAAATTACACGATATATAGAGTTTACTATGTAATTTATTTGGCCACTAAACCACGACAGCCATGGATTTTCATACAACTTTTGCTGCTCACTGCTAGCATGTATTTGGCCAGTACAGCAATTTCGATATAATATCTCAAAGAAAGTTGTCAAAATAATGCTCAAATTTCCAAGCATGTTTGAGAAAAAGCATATACTTTTATCTACATACGAGTATTATGTATACTTATAATCTATTAATAATTATATTATTAATAATTGTTATTGTTAATATGTCGGCAATCTATTAAAGGGATGTAGCATTTGCAACCAAATGACCCCTTATGACCCCTATGCAAATGTCAAACATTTTCGAGTAATTTAACTTTATTTTTACGGTACACGATTTATTTTAGAAAATGTATAAAAAAACAACCTAATGCATGATTTTTAAAGTTATTATTATCTGTATCTACTTCAATACTTAACAATCAACCATAAAATGACATTCATCTTTAATATTTTTTTTTAATATGAGCACCCAATTTTCATAATTTGAGCAGGTTATTTGACTTAAATGGTTGATTTCTGCAAAAAAACCATGGATATACTTTATCGATACAACATTCCAAAAATATGTACAACTTCTCAGCTATGCAACCAGATACAAAACGATACCAGATACCTTCAAAAAAATATAAAATGTCAAATTACTGGAAAATGGTCGACATTTGCGTAGGGGTCATACGGGGTCATTTGGTTGCAAATGACCTCCCCTAGATCCTCTTAATGGATTGCCGACGTATTACAAATAACCCTGTTTGTATATATCTACAATAATAAACATGAAACAAGAGCAAGGAAACTTTAAGTAATGTGTTGCTTTATACGTTTAAAAATTGGTTTAGGTAGTCGACAGCAAAAAAATAACGCAGAGGTTCGCAATGTCAAATAAAAGGAATTATAATTCCGAGTGTGTTCCGCAGTCAGGGTGCAGATTTCATTACCAGATTTCTAGCCACACTTAAGACATTACCCATTCCATATTCACAATTATATCAAAGACTAGATTCGCAGAGGTTGGTTAAACCAAGAGCTGCTATTACGTTAAGCGTCGCTTTGGAGCGGTCCCTAATTGGATAGGTCACTATTTAGTTCCCTAATAATATGGAAATTAAACGGAATATTAAGTTAATTGCGACGAGAAACGCATGTTAGGAATACAAGTAAAACAAAACAATGCTAACAGACAGACAACATGTATGTTTTTCTTAGAAGTTCGCTACGCCACTTCTTCCTAGTTTAAAGATAAGATAAGATTTATTTATTTGTATAAACATGGTATATACATACAAGTGCATGCAAGATTATAATTAATGACATTATAGTCCAATCATGTTTTAATTTTTTTTTTGTTTTCATGTTAAACACTTATAGAAAGTGGTATTGAGTAAGTCTGACCTTCAAAAATGCTTTCAACACAATTTTTTAAGTAAGGTAAATTAAAGACGGATGTTCGCCGTAGTGTACCGTGTTATTTCTGTCTCTTTCTTACCTTTTTAACATAACATCTCGTCTGTAATACCCAAAAGGTAAGGCAGAGGTGTGCATAGGCACCTCTGCCTTACCTATAACTGGCGAAATAAGGGTGTACTACAGAGTACACCCTTATTTCGCCAGTTATTAGGTACCTAATTCTCTGTACGATAATTAACTTTATATAATATTTTGCTTTCGTCCGTGCGAGGAGTACCGATAGCCTACACAATTTTGGAGTCTATATTCAAACTAGATCAACAGTCAATTACGATAGTTTTACAGTGGATCCCGTCTCACGTACAGATTCAGGACAACGAAAGAGTGCATCTGTTGGCCAACCAAGCCGTGTCAGATGGATTTTCTGTAAATATTTCTCCTTTATAAACAGATTATATAAGATTGTTAAAACAGCAGTGTACGGACATGTGGAGTGAATACTTCAACCAGAGGTCAACAGAGAAGGGGATTTGGTGCAAGACCATCCAACCTCAGCTTCCAGTATATAATTGGACTGATCAAAGTATGCTTAGCAGAAAAGAGTTAGTTATGGCACTTAGACTTCGTTCCGGTCATATTCCATCAAAAAAGTTTCGTTTTCTGATGAAAAAGGTAACGTCACCCAACTGTGAAGAATGTGGAGTAGTCGAAGATGTGCAACATGTTTTGATGGAGTGTGTGCGGAACGAAGCCTTGAGATTTAATTTACTTGGCCATATAAATAACTTAGATATAGGAGGGTGTAATGCTTTCCTCGCTTGTCCTTTATCGGAACAAGCTAGGATGCTATACAAACTGGCATTTTTTGTTTTAAAATAAGTGTTAGGTTAAGTGATTGTGCTGACGTTACAGGGCGACGTTATCGCTCAGCAATAAATTCCCTTTAAATAAAAAATTAAAAAAACATTTTGCTGGGAGAGTACCAAAATCTTAAGTGTATACTTATTAAATCGTCGGTAAACAGTTCTAATTCCAAGACCCTTTATACCTAAAGGACCTCTGTTTATTCAGTAGAAAAGAGGTTCTGAGAAACCGCTTTGAATGCTGATTTGGGAAATAAAAAAAAAATTATTTCAAGTGTTTGTTTCATCATTTATTTCCATTTTTCAGTTGAACGAAACAAGCGAGAGTTCGTTTGCTTAGTAGTTTTCAAAGAAAATTCATTTTGATAAAACATGCCTTACAATATTTTTAAGCTTTTGTTGGACAGCTAGAATACCTAATAAAAGTACCTACTCTATATTTCTGCTACATGTAATATCCAATGTTTTTTAATTTAAATCCCTAACACATACTTCATCGACGTACTGAACAGGGAAGGAACACAGAGGTCCCTACAAAACGTCCCTCGAACTTTTCATGTAGGCATTATTGCATGATCAATCATCGCGTCGCGATAGTCGATCAATTGCTGTCGCTCCCCCCTACGTCAAGCGTAAAGGTTGCCAGTGTTGCCACATATATTAATTAAAAAAAGCCGATTCCCTTTGTGAACCAACAATTGGGCACATAATAGCTCGCTTTGTTGGTCTGGACACTTTTTTATGAATTTTTCAGTCAAGGAAGGCCTATACCTATTGGTTATTTTGCAGTGACATTGGGTAAGCTGTGTCGATGTTCGTGAAGTAATTTTCTACCATATACATTTATATCTCTAGTTGTTAAAGCATGGTTTCTTCTGAAGGACTATCTATCGTTATATTTCATAATCAGGAATATTTTAAATGGTTTTTATTGTTTGTCCTTCCTAGGCTTAAATAATGATTTTATTTATTTTCTTTCTTTTGTTTTTTTTATTGGTACCTACCGACATACGGTGAAGTAATTTAAAATAATTTATTTTATTAGGTTTAACAACAATTGATTACAGTGATACAAACACTTAATACATTTTTTAAAGTTAAATGACAGTGCAATTGTGAATGAATCGGAGAAATAAGCTAACTTTCTTAGTACACAGTAAGCGCTAATATGGAAAAATTTGTAACATCGGTAAAAAGTTACATTTAAATGCAATTAAAATTTATTAAATTCTGATTCTTTGACATTGATAACTTTGGTAAAATTGATGAGAATTAAATAAAAAGAAAAAGTAAGAAGATAGAAACATGAGGAAATCTGTCATAAGCCTTAAAAGTTTAAATCGCAACCAACCAAGCAAAAGAATTTTCTTTTGCAGTCCATCAAACAGCAGTTGTTTTATTATTTTGTGGACGGAGATACGTACTTATACATATCCGCTTGTGACGCATCTGGCATTCAGCCCTGTCTTTTTTTTTTCGCGCGCGGTTTCGACGACCGGTTAAAGGTGATAAGGTACGTAGACCATCAAGCTTGCCCCTAGTTAATGGGGATCTTGCACAAATTAACGGCCCCCTGCCCAGAATACCGAACATTCAATATTTGTATTCACGACCCATCCAAGGACTTACCTGTTACTTGTTTGGCAAAGCAATGGGCTCTGGGTTGCAAAACTTTCCTATTTTCTGATATTTATGTTATTACTTTGTTATCGCTTTGATTGCTCTAAACGTTCAATTTTATGGTTTTATCCCATATTTTAGCCTCTGTTGCGTTTGAGGTATCGTTTATAATTAGAGGACTTGATAGAATATACTTTATTGTACAGTCAATCGTCCATGGTAACAATTTATAATAGACCGTGCCTGTTTTTTATAGCGATAGTTTTTATAGTTCAATTATTAGACTGACGTGCGGTTTACTGTACCCCATACTGATTAGAATTGGAATTATAAGTATATTATTACACTATTGTCTACATTTCTTTTTAATTTCTTCTTTCACGGGTCTGCTGGAAGAAATTACTTAAGAAATAAGCAGTACCTTTGTACTCAATACTAATATGTCGTATCTGTATCTGTTTTACTGTGTGTACTTAGATAATAAAATAAATATTTATTAATTCTGATTTGGTCCCAAATGCTGATGCTTTTTGAAATTATTTATAAAGTAGAAGTGTGGCAAAATGTGGCTATTCTCCCACGGTTACTCAACCTTATTCAACCCTACCACTCATCGCCACTTAACTCATAAACCACGATGGACGTAAAACAATAAAAATCATCCGAACCCGCTCTGAATCCTCCATATGTCTATGCGGAACCTAATGGCGCCTATAAATAAAACATGCGTCCATAGACAATGAGTGATGGCTTTTATTGGCTTTTGGTGTCATGCACGGCCTTTGCGTTGTTCAGCTCTTTTCCTTGTGGGACATAGAATGGCGTTGATATATGTAAAGTAAATGTGTTACTATTCAGGTTACTATCTGACACATACACACATGCATCGTTTACATTTATACATCAGGTCATACACGCACGCCGGTTGCGAATACTACGCACCTGCCCTTTTTGAAGAACCTCACCATTATGGTCACTAATGTCATTCTACGGCGCCCCTCCGGTCTTTCCACTCACATATGCCTTGTAAATGCCTTTTCTAAGTCGCCTTTTATTCATTCCCTCAACATAACCAGTGATCTAAGCATATTCTTTTAAATTGTTGTCACTAAGTACATCATCTTTTAATCCGCAACTTTGCCTTACTACATCCGTCTTCCGCCTATATTATCTGACTGCAGGGAAAATAATGAGATACAGAATACTAAGTATTCTTCACCAAGTGTGCTCATTGCATGTTGGTAGTTCGCACTGTACGGGTTCGCAAACGATATATTTTTTTATCGGCAGTCAATGAATTAAAAATCTTTGTACCAAACGAAGTCAGTAACAAAACATTATCATTACAAAGTCCTTGTCAGGTGAGTTCCATTACGACTAGGATAATTATGACGGTCAAAGTCAAAGCATTTATTTCAAATAGGCACATAAAACGCACTTTTGAATGTCAACATTTAAATAGAATTGATTCTAGTCGCCCCTTCCAAAAGGTAGTTTCGTATGGAGAAGACGGCTCTGTTTTATCTTAGTGTACAAGGTGTAACAGAATAAACGCAAGTCCTGAAAGTAGTTTGCTCATAATTGACTACTGAATCCATTTCAGTAACTATTATAAAGGTATTTAAAAAAATATATTTTGCAATATTGACCGCCGATTAAGCCAAAACAATTAAATCTTATTTCAATGCAATAAGACTGAATTTTAAATGCGTAAAGTAATGCTGGGGTCAACACAATTTTCTTAATAATAATAGTTAGCTTTAAAAAAATTGTTTGGTCATTGTAATATGCTTTTAACTCAATACTCTAATTGGGGTGTATGAGGTCTCGCGTTAATTAGGTTACATGTTGTATAGTCTTCTAAACATAATTTTAAATCCAAACTTAAACTTTTACTTGCTACCTGCAACTTCTCCGCATGGTTTTTACGATTTGACAGAACATCGTGTCTTTATTATAAAGTTTATGTAAGCATAATATTAATGTACCTTATTATACAACATATTGAATAAATTCTCTAAATCAAATAAATAAACAATAATATTGTAAGACTTTGACGACTCATTGGTCTAGTGGTCGCAAGCGCTTCTGCTAAGCATGAGGTCGTGGGTTCGATTCCCAGGTCGGGCAAAATGTTATTACGGTTTTCCATCAGGTTTTAGCCAGTAGCAGCCAGGCATCTGGATTTGTGCCAGGTTGATGGCGGAAGGCTCGCGCCCTGTTAGATGGGACTTAAACATAACTGAACTGGCGAAATGTGTGTGTGCTATAGGTGCACCTCTGCCGAACCCTTCGGTGAATGCAGGCGTGATGTTATCTTGTGACTCTTTTCCTTTTTAATTTCTCTTGTTGTGTCTATATGTTGAATTATTATTGTTATTTGTTAATTATTTTTCCAACATAGTCACACAGACAAAGAGAGGTCCGAAATGACTTTCTTTCTAATAGATATAGATGTAGGTAGTCCTAAATCTGTCTCCTGTACATCTCCGAAGTTTTGATGCAAATTGCGTTAACATCACGAATTGTCCATGTTCAAACATCACGTATTCAGTTTTTTTTTTTTTTTCATTAAAACTACTAACAGAATTCCGGAAGTTTCCGACTGAAATCGGAAGTTTGTATCAGACTTCGAAGTCAATGCGAGTTGCTCCTAGTAACGTACAAGTTCAGTGATTACTTGCACGTGGGATCTACATTCAGGCACCTGCTGGCAAGGTATGCAGGCACTAGATAGGTACAGTACGCGGTGGAATTTAATAAATCATAATACTGCATCACCTCTATATTATGTTTTATTTTATTTGAGATGGGTTTGCTCTTGGCTCTACTCTAGGTCAGTGGTGACAGAGACAAAGTCGACGATGGAGTAAGCTTACCCAGAAGAAGCCTGTTCACTCTCACTTTAAAGAGATTAGGTTTGTATGCGTTCGGAAACACATACGCAGGTAGAAGTGTACGCCCACAATACTGTTATGTTTTAGGCCCATCGTCCACGACACTAAACAAAAGGCTTAAGTCCAACGCAAGTGGGAGCCTTTACCCTTAACTGGACACAAATAAAGAACTATGCTTGATCCTTGGCCTCACTCCTCCTTTAAGACAAAAAATACAACGAAATAGTCAGTTCACAATTATTTTACCACCCATTTTGGTGACTCGCAGAGCTTTGTGAAAAACCAAAAGATCCAAGCAGTGTCTTGTCCCTGGCAAGGATTAATGTGCGGCGAGATCAAGTTCCACTGAGTTATACCAAAGAAGAGAAAGAAACAGAAGCCCTAATACTTACAATACTTGTTAAGTTTTCACAAAAGTTGACAAATAAAACTCATACACTACCCTGGCTTTAATATGGTATATCCAATTTTGGACGAAAACGCTCTACAATGCCAAACGTTTTTATCAACTGTATGTGCCAATTTCCCCCTCACCGAAAGGAGGCCTTTGTCCTAGCAATGGGAACATTATAGGCTGATGATGATGATGATGTGCCAATTGCCATATATCTATTACCAGCGGCACTTTAGAGTTACGGTAGAAAAGTCAAACTTTGTGTGAAACTTGACTATCATTACATTCATTCCATTTGTATAGTAACAATTTTTTTTTCTTTTGCCCGCCTCATAACGCGAAGCATTTGAGAATAGAATAGAATAGAATATACTTTATTTGCTTTGAATGCAGGTACATACAAATAGGATCGTAAATAACATAATAAAGAACCGTGTACATTCTGCCTTGTTGGCATGCAAACACAATAATTATTATACAAGTTATCAAAATAGGTTATTAAGATGTATCATTTAGGAAATCCTGAACAGAATAATAACATTTATCTACAAGTAATTCAGTAAAACATTTTTTAAATTTCATCAAGGGCAAGGTTTTCATATGATCGGGAATTTTATTAAAGACAACAGGAGCCATACAAATTATTTTTTTTTTTAATAAACTCGTTTTAAATGTGTGAGGTACTGCTTTACACCCGACTCGTCAAGGTCAACAATTTTGTGATCTTCAAATGCCTCTATCACAACTATATTGTACTTATACAATAACATGAGTAGATGTACATCGAGAAAACACTTAAATTAAAGCATCTTATATTTTCTAAAAATCATTTTATGTTGCTACTTTGAAAAAAAGCGTTTCGATATAAATTTTTGGTGGACGTCCTGATGTCGGTACGCTGATTTTGTATGTAGTAACGATAACTCCCGAAAAAAAACATATTATCGAACCCGGGCTTTTTTTATTAGTTCCAGAAATCGGTGGACTGGTGCCGTATTTCTTAGCAGTAGCAGTTTATTAATATGTAGTTTAAAAAAAATATTATTATAATTCACTCGGACAAAAATATAAGAACTTTTCTTGCATACATGTTTTTTTTAATTTTTTTACATCACAAATCAATTATACGATTTATTAAAATTAACGAGCGGTATGAGGCGTGCTCTTTTGGATTTTTTCATTATTTTTTATTCTTGTTTGAAACACTGCACGCAGCAGCCAAGCGCAGTCATAATTGTTTTCTGTAGAAGAGGATTCTGCGCGGTTATTAATTAAGTAAATTCCATAGCCAACATTCAAATTTGGCTTAGAATCGGCACTAATTGAACGCCAAAATTACATACTACAGTCCCCTATAACGCCCGCCCTTCACCACGCTCTAGTGTTTTAGCTGGGAAGACAAAGTAGCGAAATAAACTCCTCAGCAACGCATCCGCCTGTTCAGTTAGAAGAACTTGATTCTATACTATATTATGCAAAGAAATTAAAATTTTAAACCAATATTTGCCACCATGTCAGCTAGCACACGTCAATATACCAACAAAAACACCGAAAACGAAACTCAAGCATAAATAAAAACGTAAACAAACTTCAATACCTAGAAAGAAGAAAAAAAGAATAACGTTTATTTGGACACAGTTCGTGAAAAAAAAGTAAAAATAATGTGTTGTTAAAACATTATTTTTACTTTTTTTTCACGAACTGTGTCCAAATTTAGTGTCTCACGGCTACGCCAAAAGGTTAATTTCAGCATTAATGCCAGATAGATGCTGTCTGACGCTGGTTTTCTAATGAACCTTTACGGGCAAGTGACGGGGAGTACAAACAGTTTCAACATAGGATACCCGATACATAATTTTGATACTTATACATAAATAAATAAACTAGTAATCAAAAATAATTACAAAAGCAAAAAAAAAACGAAAACCACAAGAACTATCTCAACAAAACCTGTTCTTAGCTAGATTGATCCGTGCACGATGCACTCACAAAGCGCTACAGGCCGCCGAGTGCGACGGACAATACACCGGACGGACAGTTATTTAGTTTTACGACGAGAAAAAATTACTTTGGGTTATTTGAATAGTTATAATAATAATAAAAAAAATAATACCTAAATAAAAGCCTCCAGGCATAAAGGGCGTGCCCGCTTACATGAATTGTGCTATGCTGGATTATATTCATATAGCTGTAACTCAAAATCACTATTATTAGTAACAATAACAGAAGCATAGTCAGCAATACTCGTATATACGCTTTGACCCTTCTGTTCGTCTCCCTGTTGCCTGCACCCTCCCGGGCAGTGCTAGTTCCGCCTCCCGGTGTTCCTGCGACAGAACACGACTTGCTTAATGACTCTGCATTAAGAGTGCCGATGCAGATCTTTTCCTTTAGCCATAGTCTGCAAGTAAACTTCAGCGTTATGTTGGTAACTAGTAAAAATATTATGCGTTTGGTTTCAAGAAAAGAAACGAATAATGAGGAACGACTACTGTCACGAACTGGTTGTGTTATAAAATTTATTATTTTTAAGTATTAATGTTATAGAAAGTGGCCGTGGCAGATTATTGCAGGTGAAGTCTTGAGAACATTTCGATTTGTTTTTATGTCTATGCCAGAAAACCGAAATAAAATTATAAAGTCATGAAAATTTATTGCTTACCGAAGAGACTATTATAAAATTTTTGCGTATATACCGATATCAATGATATTTCTTTAACAGTTTATTTCCCTAACCGTACAAGCAGGTATGTATTATAATGTATTTATATATAGTTCAGTCTGCCCAACCTCGAAACATCGCCATAAGCCTAACAAATCTCTAGAGAATAAAGTTAATATTCCTTTGTATTCTGTAATAAACATTTGACGCTCTAAATCCACGGCATTATTAGTGACTTACCGCCGACGCTAATACGAATGGCGATGAGATTGAGAGCGAGATTGAATACTGAATGAATGAATGAGAGGCGTCTTGGCTATTCACAGATAAGCCGAGAATCAGCCGCCGGAGGAAAGTATTCTTGAAATAGGAGTTTAAAGAAACGAATAATGGTAGAAGTAGGTTGTTATTGTGATTTTAATTCTGTTTGTGACAGTTCCCATAAAATAAAAGAATAATAGTAAAGTTATATTCAGGCTTTAATGGCCCATAGCCACGAACCTTACAAACAGCCATAATCACTATAAACATAAAAAAAATTAAAGAAGTTTGTAGGAATGATGATTTCTTAGTAAAAGATTATCCTAGACAACACTTGTCCCGCTGCAGGAAAAAATCATCTTTATATACAAACAAGGAACAAGCAAATCACCAAGCTAGCTCACTACGAAATGACTAATGATTTAAGATCACTTTTAGTTTCGGTTTCTTCGTCTGACGATGTCTAAGAAATTAAAAAGCCACATTAGCCACATTTTATGCCAGGTTTGAACCTGCAAGATTGTGTACGAAAATCTTGTCCCGTAACTTCCAGGACGACACAACAATTTTGCGGATATTTTTATTACCACTTTACCAGAGACTTAAAATAACAATAAACATACTTACTCTAATGTATCGTACTCGCGGTCTCAACGAGCTCCTTACGGCAACAAACCGACTGTGTTTAGGATAGCTAATGTACAGATTTAAGCCGAGCCAGTTTTATTTTACAAACCAACAATAGTTTCCACACGATTAAGCCCATTGTTGTACTTGAATAAAGATCTGGAACATTTAAGTCTGTGGTACAGTTTTTGTTAAATTAAAACCAAGATAAATATAGAGGTCGACATTTTAAATTAAACCTGGATTGCATTTTTTGGAGTTAGGCGGTTGGACTCTCTGGATACTTCTGCCAAAAACATTGCATGAAGGTTTTATACATTTAGTGCTACAAAAACTGCTGAAATTAATTTGGTCCTTCACTTTGTTATCAAAGAAATGACAACGAAACTATTAGGAGTTTGAAAAAGCTCTGTGTGACGTTCCATGACTAATACTACTTTTTTTTTTTTTTTTTTGAGGATGGGAAATCATCAAATGTCTCCTCCCGCTCTGGATGGAGCGGAAGGGAGTGTCAGACTCTTACTGACTAAAACCCACCCGTGTTCCTTCCTTGGCCCTTTATGTTCCGGGTCAGCGGTACCCCTTTCGGATGATCCCGCTTTCCCGGCAGGCTAGGGCCCTAGTGGGCCCCCTCTTCGATGCTGACATCTCTTTGAGGCGCGCGTGGAACACGTACGCGCCGTCCAGCACGGGCCTAGTCCTGATCGGACGGTGAGCTACCCATTACTCACCGCCCGCAGGCCCGCGCCTACGGTGGCCGGGAGTCGTCACGCGGCTCCCGACGCCCGGAGCGTCCACCGCGGCGGCTTGGACGGGAGACTCTCTCCCTCTCCCGTCCCGCCACCTCCTTCGCTAGCATGACTGCTTCGCAGAAGGAGGCGACTGCCTCCCACTCCCCCTCGCCCCGGACCATGGCTTGAACCAGGGCCGGGCGTGAGAGGTCGCCGCCGCTGCCGATCGCCTCTACGAGGACACGGCGGTGCTCCGCCCATACAGGGCAGGCCCCCACCGTATGTTCCACCGTGTCCTCGGGGCGATCCTCGCAGTGGTGACACCCGGGCGTTTCCTCCCGCCTGATGATGTGCAGGAACCTCCCGAAACATCCGTGTCCGGTGAGGACCTGCGTCAGGCGGTAGGTGAGGACGCCGTGACGCCTCTCTAGCCACTCCTCAAGCGCGGAGGTCCGTCCGCTCCGCCGCGATACGCCGCGGAAGTGGGGCATCCCCCCAGCGTAGTGCCTCCGCGCGCCACTCATACAGGCTCGCGAGGACTATCGCCTCCAGATCCCACGGCGGCAGTCCGGCAAGGAGGCTTGCCGCCTCATGACTAATACTAGAAAGAAAGAAAAAGTGTTAATTGTGACTCGTACAGGAAGTGCACAAACTAAATTATAAAATAAAAAACCAAACTATATAAAAACAAAAAGTAACAAAAGAAAAAGGAAACAGAAATTCCTATACGAGGCCAAAAGTCTCCTATCTCAGCATGATGCTGCGACATTTAAAAAATAAATAAATGCCGCAACGCTGGTATTCTGATAGGGCCCGCTGTGAAGTCACGGGCATTTAACAGTAACAAATAAATAATGAAATACATATATGTAAAATAATAACAAATAAAACATTATAATATTCGCATTTCTATCCGCGCCAGACGTAACCTACTTGCTTGTCTATGCCATTGAGTGTCACTCTGTGGCATTCATATCTATAAGTAGTCTGTGGTGGCATTGCTGTGACAAGCAAAAGGACGCACGCGCCGACCCTACGAAAATAAATAAATACATTGGAACAGTATCACTAGTGAATATACAATATAGATATACATACGTGGTATGTGGTAGTGAATCAAAGACATTAAATTATACGTAATAGTGAATTAACGGAATGGATGAAATAAATAAACTATTGATGTGATATCGAGTTACAAATATTACAAGAAACAGTGACAGAACCAAACATTGTGTAGGCCAGCAATAACAAAATTCTTCTCTAAGTGCTGCCAGTAAAGGCGTGGAATAAATATTAGATTTAATGAAATATCGAACATGTACATAATGAACTCAAAACAAGAACAAGGTGTGAAACAACTGCTGCGCCCGCCCAGTGAACAATCGCTGCCAAACGCTCGGACCACCATTGTTATCTGCGTACACATCCAGGGTAGGTTCAAAGTTTGGTATCTTTTTGAAGCTGCAATAAATGCTGTTTAAATTTAATTTTGAAAGTACCAATTGTCTACTTGTACCAATTGTGTACTACTCAGCTACACTTCTTGATTTTAACCTGTGAACCTGCTTACTACTGCTTACCTACACAATAACATATTTTACATTTTTTCTACACGATCGCGCTACGCCGTAGCCCGTAGCGCTACGCCATAGCCCGTAGCGCTACGCCATAGCACTGTAGCGCTGCGACGTGGCTACAGCTATAGAAGCGTAAAATTCGGGTCCATATTGGCTCAACTAAAGTTCTTTACCCGAAATTGTTCTTCCTAACGATTTGTAAACCGAATGATCACTCTTCCTAAAATGTTTCATCCTAAAGTTTTCATTCATACTATTTGTAGTGCTACCGGCGATGTTCATAACACTCATGTTTCCGAAAATTGTAATTAATAATATCATTAATGAAAATATATTTAAACTCCTACTGTTTTTTATCATAACGCTTTTATCCCTAAACATAATTACCATAATATTTTCACTCATACTCAGAAAGAAACATTTACCAAGTGTTATAAAAAATATATGTGGGGTAGAAGATGATATTTATAGTTTTAGGTTTTTTTTTCTGTGCATGGTTGATGGTGGGCTAGGTCGACGGAGCCCCGCTTCGCGGGGCTCCTACTTCTGTGTGGTTTATAAAAAAATAACCACGAAGGGGATGGCGGGGTCTATTCGCTCGCTTCGCTCGCTCACACGACCCCGCCATCCCCTTCTAACCTAACCTGTCCGAGTCGGGGTGCCCTAAAGTCCCAATTGAATCCAATTTCTCTTGATATAAACAACCGTTACACACCCGATGTCGATGGCAAATTATGTTATGGCATATCATAATTATGGCATGTGATAATTAGGGCTTACAATGATTAATGTATATAATACTGATTATTATGAATAAAAAGAAGTCTAAACAAAAAAGATATGACTTTGAATAATAGTATAAAAGATGGTTATGTTGAGAAAATATAGGGAAACAAATAAAAGTATAATAGATGTTTATTGCTACTGACATTATGAAGTTGAACGCTTCGGAATTATGAACATTAGAGACAGAGTAGTTAGGAATTGTGATTGTTAGGATGAAAAATGTTAGGAACAACATTTTCGGATTTCCAATTATCGGAGTTGTAAAATTCACTTTGTACTGATAGTTTCACGACACCAGTTTCGGTAAAGAAACTTGATATAATTACTAAACTACCCAACTAGTTGAGGATTTTGCAGTTTGGCCGTCGCTTCATAACAAAGAAAACTATTTACGTTAATTACGAAAGTTTATTAGCGCTATACGACACAATTACTTTAGCGTTTTATTATGCGGAACCATTAACCGACCTCATTTTACGCCCATTTTCATTTTTATAGTTTAATAACGCCTCTATCCATAAATTGTGAGGGATTTACTTGTAATATGCAGATTTTTATGGACGATTGTTTAATTGCGTACCTAAGTGCTTTGTCAAGCTTGATATCTGAAGTTATACCCAGTAGAAAAGTGAATATTTCTGAACTTTTCTAAAATAGTAATGTAAAAATCTACACATAGTTGAGAAGCTATAAGTTTCTCGCGTTCTATTATTCTACATTTCTACCTATCACTTCGATGGGCAACAGAGTTGAGTGGCTATAAGTTTCTCGCGTTCTATTATTATACATTTCTACCTATCACTTCGGTGGTCAACAGAGTTGAGTAGCTATAAGTTTCTCGCGTTCTATTATTCTACATTTCTACCTAACTCTTCGGTGGTCAACCGAGTTGAGTAGCTATAAGTTTCTCGCGTTCCATTATTCTACATTCGATTCAACGATCGATTCGATTCGATGGTCAACAGCAACACGCAATCAATACCTACAAATTCAAAAGTGACATATTATTTTTAACTTGGAAATATTAAACCTACGTTTTCGCTAAAACATAGACGTCTAGAATTTATGTCCCATAAAACGGCATTGAACATGAATTTGATGTCCCATGGAGTAAACGAATGCCCTTAAGATTACCCCCGCCATAATTACGAGAATTGTGGATGATATAAATCGTACATGTTATAATGAACACTGAATTCAAACCGTCGTATTGAACCTATTGAATTTTGTGGAAATAACCTGCGTCCTTTTTAGGCGATGGCGCAGTATGTGGTGCCATCTTATTTTGGTATGACGATACTGGAATCACCGAAAAGGTCGCATAAGAGTGCCACTGGTTGATGTCAGTCATTCTAGCAGAGCGTCACATCGATGGTTGCGTGGCAGCTGTCTTCTGATGACAGAGATGGTGCCATGGGAGCCACTGTCGTACCACGTCCACGATGAACTGCTATGTTCCGGCACAATCATGATACGAAAAAAAAGGCAAAGGCTATCCTGCGCCTTTTGTTGTAGTTTATATTTCGTTTATTAAACATTCGTCCATAGAGTAAAATGTCTAAAGACTGCTGATCACAAAGAAGCAGTACCTACTCTGATAGTTTAACTGCAGCTTTTTAATGACTTACGTCATGATTACGTAATGGGGACTGGTATCGTTCTAAGCTATTATAAGATATTGTAAAGTTTATTTTCGTTGAAGTTAGGTGGTTAGGCTAAAGAAAAAAACCGTTAATAAGAGAAACCATATTTTATATAAAAACGAATAATCCGAATGACCTTCATCAACAGTAAGTATTGCTAGGCAACTTATAAATTGTTTTTACAATATTTTCTTGATTTTATATGCTGTTTCGTTGTATAAGTTTTGGTTTTTATTGTGACTCGAAATACTACTATTAGAAACAACGATTTTAGATGAAAAGTAGACATATTAACCAAACATAAGTTAGGATTTGTGGTTTTGAATAACCAAAACAAATGTTTATTAATTTAGCATTACATTAAACGATCAAGTCTTATATAATTATGTTACTTATAATGTTTATTACGATTTTATATTGCAATTTTTAATTATCAGTTAGTTTCCAACGATTTTGAGAACTATAAGTAGATGTTAATAACTTATCAGATTTTACTTTCGGTTACAAATAAGTACATAATAAATTGATTAATTATCTTATTATGTTTTAAAATGGTTACGCTATTTAAGATTTGTTAAATAGTAGCTAAAGCTAATATTAAACAATAATTTATGACCATCTATGATTGATTAAAAATGGCGGCCACGTTGGATGTACCTGAGTAATATTTGGAGACTATAAAAATACGTATACCCGCCAATTCTGGAAACTTTTTGATACATCTGTGGTGAAAGATGGCCCATCTATATACGATGTTCACGTGAGTTATTTGATCATATTTCTTGATTATTGCTGATAACTATGTTTTTCTGTATGTGTTCTATTATGTACTATGTGTTAAATCGTATTGAGGCATTTTCATTTTCTGTTTCTTACCGTTGATAAGTTGCTATAAAAATGGGTTGTTAAAATACTTTAAAACAAGCTGCCATGGCGTTCCTGGATCCTTCTTCTCCATGATGACTTACTAACGTTCGTTTTCTAATTAACGTATTTAACTGACATGCCTAATTGAAATAAATGCCTAGTCTTGTATTTCTGTGTTTTTCTTCATAAAATCTTTTCCCTACACACCATATTCATAGGTTCTTTCATACACAGAAAATAATCATAGGTTGCATGCATCAATACATCGTGGGTTCCGAAAAACACATAGCCAACTTGCTCCTGGCGTTCCTGCAACATCAACTGGACGTCATGGATGAAGTTAGCCTCATGCAGATCTGCAGCTCAAGCTACACCGAAGGCGAGATACGCAGTGCAAAATCGACACTGTACACGTCGCTCGATTTAGCTGAAAGCCCACATGCCATAATCGATGTAGTACTGCTCTGGCGGGACCAAATATATTGCTCCGTCCTGCTACATCGTCGACGAAGCTGTATCCTATTTGTGATACATCAAAATCAAGACTAAGTGAACCTTGAGAGTACAGAAATTGGAGTCGCGCTAACATAAACTTCAAGTCGTTTGTAGTGCGGCTTCCAACTCAGTACCTAGAAACCTTTATGTAGGAAGAGTTTTAGCCGAAGGTGTGGCGTACCGACGTTTTCGTGGAAAGTTACACGACACCACGCAGCGCGACACAACGCCGACACAGTCATCACTTCGTGTACAATAGTTTTACGTATTGTAATTAAAATATGTATGTTTTGGATAAGGTATTTATCTACTAGGCTGCGTCGACTGAAATTATTATTATATTCTCCATCGATTGTTCCATTCGATGTGACCTTTTCCGTCTTATTACAAAACACGATCTAACTTTAGCCCCAACCTACACATTCGATTTAGTTTTGTATTTGGAACTTTATGCCGACTTTAGTAAAGTTCTTAATACAAAATTGACAATCTAAGACCGGACTAAGTTGACAGTTTTGTAAAAGGAACTGTATTTCGATTTCAGTTATGTTCTTAGTTCAAAAACAGGCTCGATGGTTTAAACCATGTCAAAAGAAAAACCTTGTTTTGTAATAAGGCCGTTTAAGTCTCATGTTATCCATGTGACAGTTTTTTAAAAGTTGGCCTCAATGTAAATATAAAGTCTCCTTTGTTTACAAGGGAGACAGAAAATATGATCTATTGCGATTACTATACTAGAACTAGGGAAAAGAATTGAATAGGTATCACAAAACATACTAGTTTCATACGAGTCGTAACTTACGAAAGTCGCTCTCGACAAAAAGACCGGAGACAGTGAAAAGGTCCCTAATTAGTAGTTTTTACAATAATTGGAATAAGCTTTTCACAAAAGCCACTTTAATATTGGTACTCTTAGTTTAGCGAAGCTGTCTTTAATTGCCTTTTGAGAAGTGGGGCGAAGAATACAAAGACTATTAGATAATATTTCGTTTTTTTTAGAAAGTTCCATGCTAACTAAAGGTAACCAAGTACAACTTCCTGACTACAAGTAAGGAGGAAGCAAATACGAAGGAGCATTGCTGTGCTCCGTTTGGGTAGTTTGATGAGAATGCGGAGTTATTTGTGCAAACGTAGCCTTTTTTATTTCTTTCTTTCCTGTGTTTACTTAAATGTTAGAGAAACACGCTAAAACTGTGCAAACAAGACTTCTTATCTTTGGCTCTTTTCAACTAACTTCTTATGTGCATTCTCTGATATAGCTGTGTGGTTTGCCTGATATATCTTACGAGATAGTACTTGACAGTCATATGAATAAACTGAGAACAATTCTAAAAAGTTCAAAGTGTTCATTTGAAAATCGGATTTTACAATAGTTACAAATTTAAAACTGAATTTGAAGTTCGTCGACCTAACCGTCTCGCCATTGTCTGGTAAAATTTATCTAAGGCAATATTTTAACTAAGCTAATGCATAATTGTAAGACATTTAGAAATCTGCAGCTCAGTTTTTGCGAATTAATTTTGTATCCAATCAGATAGCTACCTTCAAACAGTTGCATACATAGAAGTAACATGATAAACTTAAATACAAAGTATTTATTTCACTTAAACCATTTACAAGCACTTTTGAATTTGTCAAAGACTCGATCAGTTAGTCAGAAAGTTGAAGCTAGTTGCCCATTCAAAACGTAGATCTCTATGGAGATGAACGGGCAAGAAACTCCAAGGACACTCTTTTAAATCAAGATATTACAAAATCCTGGGTACATTAACATAATATTGTCCTCTTTGCTTTTACAAGGGCTGAATTTTCAATCGTCAGATAAGTTTTATCTAAACAATAGATAAAGCAGTTTTCCATTTATTTTCTATACAAAAGATGTCAAACCGTCATATTTATCCTTCCGATAACAGATATCTGATGATTGAAAAATCTGCCTTAATTCGATATTAGAACCTCTTAAAACACAACAGAACATCTAAACTACAAAGTTGCAGATACTACTAAATCATCTAACTAAAATAATTAAAAACTATAATGAGGGAAGTGGTGGAAGGCTTCCGCATTTGATATTTAATTACAGCTCGTGGCGGGGGGCGGGAACTGGGGCAAAAGGGTCGGGATAATGGAAATGTGCTGAGAGTACGTAGTGTTACATGGAGGGGAACCACTGGGCTTCGACGTGGAGTGCTGTGTGTGAGGCTAAGAAAATTAGTGAGAATTGAGCAGTAAAGATTTTTATGAATAACGTAACTCGGTGGCATGGCGTAACGTAAAGGTAAAAGATCGCGCGTAGCTATAAAACCGTGCATTACCTTAAGGAGTAACCGAATTTTGTAAAAAATCATAATAAATTGTTTGTAATGTGTGATAAAGAGTATTCTATTTCCACCTATCTATCAATGTTAAGAAAACTTTTTTTATTTTTTTACATACCTGCATATTTCTTCTTTGTATAGGTACCTACCTGTCAGTAGGACTGCCAATGTATGCGAATGACAGAACAATACAGCTATTCACAACCATTCGATTCATTTTGAATTCGATTGTTAGGTTCGTTATAAAATACGAGTAGTATGAATAAAATATACTTTGATTTCGAGCTTACGATGAAAGAAATTAATGTGATGAAACCTAAACTTCTTAGCCCGAAAACACCGAAAAGTGATCTTAAATTGTCACAATACTCGTTCCTTTTTGTATATGAAGAGACTTTTACCGCGCAGTAGGGCAGTAACAAGCTAATAGACCTAGAGGTACGAGTAAGAACATCCTCGAAATTGTTGATGATTATGTCTACCTAGGACAAAATGTCCAATTACGTAGATTCAGCTTCGAGAAAGAAGTCGAATCTGACTCGCCTAGGCAGCGTTTGAGAAGCTACGCAATATCTTCTCCTCTCAGATACAGCAATATCTCAAGAGGAAAGTCTTTGACCAGTGCTGTTGCCAGTAATGACCTATGACACTGAAACATGGTCGGCTTTGGGCAATGGAGAGGGCTATGCTTGGAGTTACCGAAATAAAGAGATCGGCAGGAGAACCAAGGTTCCACACACAACGTTTGACATAGCCCAAAGAAATGCCAAACTTAATCTGACATCGGACAATCGGACATTGCTCGCACAACAGACGGCCGATGGGGCTAAAAGGTTAGGGCGTGGCGACCGAGCAGCGGAAGGCGTAGCGTTCGAAGGGCTCCCATTAAGTACACCGATAACCTTGTGAAGACCGCAGAAATCCGCTCTGTGTCAGAAGCACAGGACTGTCAATATGGTGACGCTTAGGGGAGGCCTATGTTCAGCAGTGGTCGTCGTTCGGCTGAAATTATGATGGTGATGACTTAAGAATATGCATTTCGACTAAAACAAGCTGCTATTCTACTTGTCGATTTAGTCTTTGAACCAGTTTCACAAGCTAGCATTTTGTAAACGTAAATTATAATCGATCAGACTGATAATTTCATTTGTTTCTTATTGATACTGTAGTGTGCAGCTCGCCTAACCTTATATAACTGTAACTGCACACGTATTGATTGGCATTATTACATCGATAGTAGAACCAAACAGTTCTCTTACTTAATACCCACGTCACCCTATTACATGGCGAGCCTTGGCCAGTTTTTTTTTTTTACCATTTGGTGGTAACATAATTATCATGAAGAGAAATTGAACCTAAAACCTTCAAAACAAATATTTGCAACGAAGGAGAAAGTGGAAAAGAAGCAAAAAGGCGAACGTTTTGAAACTCAACATGAAGGAAAAGTACAAGAAGACACATAAGGCTTAAACAGAATAATGTGAATAACAAAACGGTGCAGAACATTAAACAAGAAAGAATAGGAGTGATGGTGCCGGGTGCCGGGAGAATGCTCAAGCCTATGATGTGAGGATACGCAGGGCGCTGGGAGATTTATGTACGGGTCAGATGAGGAGCAGCAGGGAGCCAGTACGAGGTCAATGACAGGATTTCAGCAGACGCATCATCACGCCACCTCGGACGTCATCGTGACCTACATAAATGTTGCCGGTACATTATTTGTCGCACACTGTACAGTAAGTTTTCGCAATACTGTTTTATTTATTTTTGCTGTTGCAGTAGATATTCATTCTTAGTTATAGATCTTTTGCAAATTTAGGTCACGTATAAGTAAATGATATTGTATTATGTCCCAACAGCTGGTAGATTTACATTCGAGGTTGAAATATTTAAGAGAGTATTTAGTAAAGCTTGGTCCAGAAAGACGTAAGCAAGAATTAGCTTATAAAAATTAGAAGAGGGTAATAAGGAATACAGTAAATTAGATGGTATTTTGACTCAGTTGAACCAAGAGGTTAAAGAGCGTAAGCTAAGCACTGAGTCTTGTGAGAGTTTTCAGACATTAATTAATGAAATAAAATTAAGATTTCGGGAAATAAAGAGGTTACTGTCTCAGATAGATAGTAGTAGCCAAACTAGTACTAATAACTTTATAGATCACTCTAATTGCTTCTCAAAAATGGCTAATTCATTTGATATTAAAACGGCAATTTCCCTATTACCGGTAATAGATGGCCAGGAACAGGTTATCAACCAGTTAGTTGACGGCATTTTGCTCTACAGTTCGCTGATAAGTGATTCGGGTAAAGGTCAATTAATTGAGTTCGTGTTAAAAACTCGTCTTTCACCTAGTGCAAAATTGCGTCTTAAGACTGCCTATGCGGATGTTCAAGGTTTAGTTGATGATATTAGGAAATGTTTTCTTCCCAAAAAGTCTATTGTAGCTTTACAAACGCAATTATTTAGGGCTACCCAAGGTCGTAGAAGTATAGAGAAATTCGGTACGGACCTCGAGGAGTTATTTGTAAACCTCACGATAGCACAAGCGAATGATGATAGGAATGCTTATGAGGTTCTGCGTCCTCTCAATGAGAAGACTGCGATTAAACGGTTTAGTGATGGTCTAGCTGACGAGCGGCTCAGCACCATAATAGCCTCGAGACAATTCTCGTCTTTGCCCGAAGCCATTAGGGCTGCGGTAGATGAGGAATCCATGACTACCCAGCAACAGAACCAGGTCATGCAGTTCAGACCTACCCAAGATAGTAGACGCGGTTTTACGTACAAACGAGGTTTCCGTGGCCGAGGGAGAAATTTTAATCAGTCTAACAACAATTACAATCATAACCAAAACTATGATAGAGGTCAAAGAACTTCCTTCGGTCACAATGACAATCGAGGTACAAACACGGGCGGTCAGCGTCAGCACATTCGCGGTAGTCGTCCCGTTTTTAAGCGCGTTCAGCATAACGTGAACGTGCAAGAGTCCAACGATCAGGAGGGCAACGTACCTAGCAATATCGCAAATAATGATGATCGCGTAGAGTTTTTTCGTGCCTAAACAGTTTACTCATTCTATATTAAGTTTTAGTAATTTTTGCGTAATTGAATGTCAGCTTAGGAATAATAATAAACTTAAATTATTAGTTGACAGTGGGGCTAGTTTATGTGTACTTAAGTATGAATGGTTATCGCAGAATGATAGTTTATTGAATTTAATACAAAAGGATAAGATAGTTATTAAAGGAATAAGCGGCAATTTAGAATCATTAGGATACGTCAATTTAGATATTATTATTAACAATGTAGTTTTCCAGCAGAAGTTTTACATTTTTGAAAACTTATCTTGCACTGCCGAAGGTATACTCGGTCAAGACTTTTTCACGCGATACAACGCGGTGTTGAATTACAGAGATGGTACTCTGAGTTTGGAAACCCGAGACCAGTCTGTTATTGTACAAGTAAATAGAAATTTATTTACAATTCCGCCACGATGTGAGGTAATTAAACACATACCGACGACACACCTGTAGTGATTGCGTCATTTTAGCAAAAGAAAAAGAAATTCAAAAAGGTGTGTACGTAGCGGGGGTAATTTCAAAACCATTTAACGGCCTTATTCCTGTTAGAATTTTAAATACGACTGATGATTCGGTCAGCACAGATATTTCAAATTTTAACATTAGTAGTCTAGATAATTATCATGTTTGCAAGTTTGACGAAGACAGTATCACTACAAATAGAGTCAAAACTTTGTTAAGCTCATTACAACTACATACTTATTTAAATAAAGAGGAACAAAGAGGCATTGAAAACGTGTGTGCCAAGTATGCCGATGTTTTTCATTTGCCAGGAGATACGCTCTCTACTACCAATTTAATTGAACATACAATTAAATTAAAGGAAAATACGTCCCCAGCCTACGTAAAGCCTTATAGACTGCCTAAGGCATTAAAAGGAGAGGTTCAAAGGCAGATAGATGAGATGATTAGGAACGATATAATAGAAGAGACAGTGTCTGAGTGGTCAAGCCCTGTTCTTTTAGTTCCCAAGAAGACAGATCGGTCAGGAGAGAAAAAATGGAGGCTCGTAGTGGACTATCGTCAGCTGAATAATAGGATACAGGACGATAAGTTCCCATTGCCCAATATTACGGAGATTTTAGATTCCTTGTCCAATAACATTTATTTTTCAAAACTAGATCTCAGCCAAGGTTACTACCAACTATCTCTTCAAGAATAGTCTAGAAAGTACACTGCGTTCACAACAGACAAGCAGTATCAGATGAAAAGGTGTCCTATGGGGTTAAAAACATCTCCTAGTGCTTTTTCACGTCTCATGACGATAGCAATGTCTGGTTTAAATTATAAGGCATGTTTAATTTATCAAGATGATTGCGTCGTAGTAGGTAATAGTCTTGAAACTCATAACAAAAATCTTATACAAATTTTAGAATGTCTGCGAAAAGTAAATTTGAAATTAAACCCACTAAAATGCGAATTTTTATGCAAAGAAATAGTATATTTAGGACACAAGATTACTGCAGAAGGGATATTTCCTGATCCATCAAAGGTAGAATGCCTACAAAAATATCCCACTCCACAAAACGTAGATGAAGTAAAAAGGTTTGTAGCATTCGCTAACTACTATAGGCGTTTTATACCAAAATTCGCAGTTATAGCCCATCCCTTAAATGCACTATGCAAAAAAGATGTAGCGTTTGTATGGACTGATGATTGCAAGAGTGCGTTCCGTAACTTAAAACAGATCCTCATTAGTCCTACGGTACTTGACTATCCAGATTTTACTGACAGTAACACTTTTACGCTACAGACTGACGCTTCAAAACTTGGATTAGGCGCCGTACTGTCTAACAGCAACGGCAAGGTAGTCGCGTACGCAAGCCGTAACCTGAAACCCGCCGAGACACGATACCCTGTAATCGAGCTGGAGTTACTTGCTATTGTTTGGGCTGTACGACATTTTAGACCTTATCTATATGGGAAAAAGTTTCTAATAAAAACGGACCATAAGCCGTTAATATATTTGTTCAACATGACCGATCCTTCAAGCCGATTGACAAAATTTAGACTTTATCTTGAGGAATATGATTTTGAGATAAGTTATGTTCCGGGACGGCACAACGCAGCTGCAGATGCATTGAGTCGGATACCCATCACATCCACTGATTTGAAAAATATACATAAGCATGTAGTATCGGTCATGACTAGAGCACAAGTTCGTAGGTTGCATACTAATACTGACAACAATGACATGACTCCTGAGGTACCATCTAGTCCAAGGTCTGATCAACCTAAGGTGGTGGAAATCCTCAAGCGACCGATTGACAGTGTAGAATTAATTTTATTGTACAACAAGAATACCTTAAA
Organism: Brachylomia viminalis; assembly: GCA_937001585.2. Lineage (NCBI taxonomy): Eukaryota > Metazoa > Arthropoda > Insecta > Lepidoptera > Noctuidae > Brachylomia > Brachylomia viminalis. The sequence goes on from OW443296.2 coordinate 1,396,151, forward strand.
GCAGATAGAGAAGTGTACTCATTTCACCAGTGAAACTGGTAATTGCATTTTTGTGCCTGAAAAATCGGCAATATTTATAATGTCTCGATCGTTATCAACCGTAAGTGTGTTAGCGAGAGAATTGCAACGAATTTGCAAACAAATCAAATTAGACGAGCTCGTTATAATTAAAAGTAAGCGCAATGAAAAAATTATAAATATAATTATAAGGGAAATGAGTCAGCTCAAAGATATTCCTAAATTACTTGTAGTCCAAGACGTCACGAGAGTTACAGACAAAGACACGAAGACTGTGATCTTGAATGACTTTCATCTGTTACCCACCGGTGGCCACGCGGGGGTCAACAGAATGTTGAATAATGTTAGGAAATATTATTATTGGCCAGGAATGACTACTGACGTTAACGAATACGTTAAAAAGTGCAAAAGTTGCCAAATTCAAAAGCATTCCAACAGGCATACCAAGGAACCAATGGTAATCACTTCCACAGCATCCACAGCTCACATCCGCAGCGAAAAAGTTAGCTTAGACATAATGGGACCTTTAGATGTAATGTGTAATAATGTGTGTTTGGCAAGAAGCAAGGTCGCACAGCACAAGTAAAGGAAAAAGATCGAAAATTGTTAATTTGTGGTTGTATTACATATTATTTTTAAAGTGAAACTACTTTAGGCGCATTGAGCACTTTTTGGGTGAACAAAAATCATGGAACTCGCGTCATCGTCACCGAAAGCTTTCCATGAGCTATATGTATACTGTGTATATAATGTACATAGATATACCTCAGTGCGTTATTAGTATACATTATATATATTCAAAGAGTATATCTCTACATGTATATGTATAAAGTCTATACTAATACGAGTAGTATACTAAAATTCAAATCCACAAACACCAAGCGCTAAATTTGAAATGTTATTCAACTTTTGTTGAAAGTATTGCACTACACATTTTATAGTAAATTATTAGCTTTAACCTGTTAATATATTTTTTATTTCGGTGAAGTTAATTGAGATATGGTATATGTATAGCTATTAAATGATAAATACTCTCAATTTTAGATTTTTCTCAATTATGGAATAAAATACGGACGATTCTCAGGATGAAAGAAACAGAAAGAGAAAGATTGATAACACGGCTGATGATGAAAACATAAACAGGGAAGAAAGATTACAAAAAGACAGAGACAGGTATAAACGATAGAGAGAAAAGAAAAGGAATGAGGACGCTGCTCTGGTTATCGGTGGCCTTACTAATGTTGATAAAGACAAGCGAGAAGAAAGATTACGTTATGACAGAGAAAAGTCTAAACGATACAGAGAAAAGAAAAATAATAAGGTCGCTGCTCTGTCTATGGACGCTGCTCATTCTTCTAGTGATTTTTCTAGTTCAAAAACGAAAAAGGACCGACAAAAGCAAAACTCTAAGCGGTACCGAGATAAAATAAGAACATCAAATTTACTAACACCAAATTCATTCAACACCAGTCATTCATACTTCACAAATTGCAGGCCCGTCCACCAGAGATGTGCCCTATGTATGTGCGCCAGTCATTCATACTTCACACCATGTACCATATGGATATGTACCACCAATTTTCTATAGTCCTCAAATTGAGGGTATTACGTCAAGAGATGTAACTTATAGTCCACCGATACATTCTTACAACAATTCTACCGAAAATAGAGCACTACAAAGTCATCCTTCCTCTCAAGTTGTTGATCCACATCCACTTAATATTCATCTTCAAACATACTCTACTTTTTATCAGAATTCCTCTGCTCATCGACCATTTGAAAATGGTTTTGTTGAAAATTAATTTGGACATGCTTGTGATATTTGCAATAGACTGTGGTTTAAAAATGTTTTGAAATATTTACAGAATAACGATACAACTCAAAATATTGAATTATAAGAACACTGCTCTCAAACCTCTCAAACATTGCTACACAGGAAATAAAAGTATGTTCGACTGGCTTTACAGCGATTCAAAAGCAACGTATCCCACCACTATCAGTTTACAATGGATTCTAATATCCACCACATACGAGACTTCTTCTATGAAAATTTATTCATTTATTCTCATGGCGCATCTGCATTGCTTTAACAAAAAAATAGGAATAGATTTGATTATTTGCCAATGATTTTGGGTGGAGATATCAACATAAACTTTGCAGACGATAAAAATCTACTAATAATTGAATTTTAAATAATGAATTTGGTTTAACAAGGTCTTTACAAGACATTTAAATAAATTTCATTTCATTTCATTTATTTATTCATAAACAATACAACAATACATTCGAATCAAAATTGTTCGTTTCATACTTTAGCTACCACAAACCTATTGTATCAGTTTTAGGAATTGGCGATGATGCTGCTGGCAGATGATGGTGAAAGAGTTGTTGAAATTATGGATGAAAGTTGATTTTTCAGAAGTGTATGTTTTTTTATGTAAAATAATTGTAATAATTCTGAAGTGTAAACTTTTTTATGTAAAATAATTGTAATAATTCGGAAGTGTAAACTTTTTCATATAAAATAATTGCAGTAATTGTGTACGATAACGCAATAAATGATAATTGTAGTTCACCATAATTATACATGTTATTACTTTCTACTGACAAATGTTACAACTCATGTGAAATTATTCCCTAAACATTCTTTGGGGACTGCCGATAGAAGTGAAAACTAAGTAACTTGTGAATTGTGTCGTCGAGCTATTAAATTATTATTATCGAATTATTTTTGGTTTTTATAGAAGTGTTTATGATAAAGGATTAAAGTTTAAATTGGTCATTAACACTTCCTTACAAACCAAAAAAAAATCGGAATTCACAAGTTATAAGTAACTACGACTAGTGACTAAGGTTATCACTTCTATCGGCAGTCTCGCCGACAAGATGCCCCGCATGTTTTTTTTTTTGCGAATTCAATCTTACATTGTTTTGCAGTTGGAGAATTGACCGTGACGTATATTGTTGTATGCGAGGACATTTTTTCAACTACAAAGTTAAGTTTGTTCTTGGGATAAATTCGTTTGGGATGAATTTATCCTAAGAACAAACTTAGCTACGGAACTCTTCATTGTGCGTGATCCGACACACACTTAACAGGTTTCTTAACAGTGGAGCCACAAATACTTATTGTCTCAATAGTATATTTGCTTCATTTAAGTGCATTTTAATAAATTAATAAAAATAACAGTAAGTTATTTATTTCATAAATTACAATCTCTTATCTTGTAAAACGTTTAAGTAATCACGAAATCGCTGATCCATTTTCCATTTTGGTCCATTTAACAAGCTTCTGATCTAAGTGCGTTTTCACCGTCATCTGTTGGAACGGTGCGTTTTCGATTGGACTTTCCAAAGAACTTCGGTGTGCTCGTAACTGGCATATTTTAATAACTTGAATCTCTTTTTTAGTCCCCAAACCAATTAATACGAAGTTTTGTATTGGCCTCATTTTGAAAAGAAATAGCTGCTCGTTTCTAAAGCACTTTTCAAAATGACGCCAAAAATAAAGTATTTATAGTTTTGACTTCGACCTTGAATGCAATCAATAATGCAGTAATCAGAGGGGCAATTCCCGTATTTTTAAGACCGTTCGCATTCTAATCTCAGTCTCAATCTGTCAAAATTACAATCAATTTACATACATTTTTGACAGGTTTTTGACATTGATTGTCGCTGAGATGAGATTGCGACTTGAATTTGAACGTTTTTTAAGTACGAGAATTGGCCTACAGTTGTCATTAAATGATGTTGAATATTTGTTTTCATCATAATATATATTAGAATCCGGTCATCTACGTTCGGCATGTTAGTCCGTTTGTAACAGTTCTGATAACATAGCATATAATCACGCCTGTATGATCCGATGGGTTGGGTAGTTTACTAGTGAGGACGCAACGAGCAGTTCAGTTCAGTTCCGCATATAATATGTATATAATAGCAGTTTCTATTACCCATGACAACGTCCTTTGCTTCAAAATCAGCAAACTTAAGTGGTATTTGGTGTGTCCAGGCTAAAAATCTGTTGCCTAATTTATTTATTTATTTATATATTCTTTATTGTACACCACAAAAAACATAACAACAAAAATTAAACTGAACACTACTTAATATACAATGGGCGGCCTTATCGCTTTCTGCGATCTCTTCCAGGCAACCTTGGAATGGACAGAGATTTTCCTGGACATAAAATGGGGCTGTTGTTGGTGCAAATAATAAGTATGTATACAATACACTAAAATAGATACACATATATATATCCTAAATAATAGATACACTTATACATATATACGTAAATACGTACATACTAAATTTATAAGCAACGAAAATAAATAAAGACTATAGATAATTACAATTATGAGAACACGATCACAACGACAAGTAATGTTCCTTCACGAGTCTTAATTTATGTGATATTCTAAACTTCATGTATACGTCGTTTGCCGAGGGGTGAGATTTTATACGAGGCAGTTTCACCACTCGATTATAAATGGCCTTTAGTGTATATTTGAGTTTTGGTTTATTGTCACCTTCAAAAATATTGTTCTTATATTTCTTCCCATAAATGTTACACGTCATTCTCAACAAAATCTAATTTTCGTTTATTATTTTCTGGATCTAGAAGATTCGACTCAAGCTTTCTTTTTCTTATTTGCCACAGGCTCCTCAGCAGTATCAAGTCAGTGCTTTTTAGGTGTATTTTCATTTTGGCGTGGCATATTATGATTATTTAAATCTTAATTTAGTTTATAGTCTTGAGTGTCTGTAACATGCATACTGTCGGCTATTGGTTCGCTCGTCAAATGGATAATATGATTGACATTTGACGTACTGGGATACGTCTCTTCTTCTTCAATGCATTAGGTCCTCGTTCTTCAGATATGTCAGGAATAGCATCTTCTTTTTTATTTTGTTCATATGTTTGAAAGTTTATAGCCTTTGATGTTTCTTGCTTAGGCATAACTTGCTTGGTATCTATTGGCCTGGCTATTTGGTCACTTGTTACAATCATACTGCTTAAAAATTTGATACTCATATTATTTGAATTCTGAAGTCGTTATAAGTTTTTGTAGTACAGGCAATACTTTTCACTTACTTTCTTTCCTTTTACCTTTTACGATGCCACCGATAAGTCCGGATTTCACCCGTAACTTCGGACCCTGGATGATAACGTCCAGCGTGTTACATTATGGCCAAATAATAGTCATCTCTGCTGATTGTGACACCCAGGCATAAGTAAAGGCTAAGTAAAGCGAGGTGCACTAGTGCGCTAATGATGGTGGTGTGTGGTTGTCACAATCAGTACGGAGTTAACAAATGGAAGTGAGAAGCATGACTAACGGAAAATAGGCCTTAAATGAAATAATAATTACTCAGGAGGCATAATAAGCTTAAAATAATGGTTATGAGCAAACAGGCTCATGCCCTAAGGTGACCTAGATAATTATGTAGGTACCCACACAAAATATAAAACATAATATTTATCTGTTCAACACTTACCCAATATGGGGTTAAGAAAACACAGATTTTAAATAAGGTTGACTATTATGAGTCAATTAAAACTGTTGCCTGCTTTAGGTTTTTTAAATGGTGGAGACCACGTATGTAAGATCACAAGCGATACAGGCTCAAGTGAACGTGCGTCTTCACCCGGAGCAGGATTTCTAATGTGCTAGTCACCGTGAGTGAATGACCGACGGTAGTGTCGCGCGCGTGAACGATACAACGTTACAGCCTACCTACACTGTCCCACTGCTAAGCTAAGACCTACCCCAATTTGGGGGAGAATCTTAAATGATATTGTAATACTCCTTATATACCTATCCATACAGTGATTGTCCGGAGTCTATCTACGCAGTAATTTGCGCTGAGTGTGTTAGTTCAAGACATTGTTAGAATAAGGGTTTCGTGGACTCATGTTCCAATATTTATTTAGTATCTTGTAAAGTGAAAAATTTCAAAAGTCCATTTCTGACACCAATCTGCATGGTCCATAAAGATTATGTCCGGATTTTGATATACACATTGACATTGATGAATTTTATATTATACAACATGTAACGTAATTAACGCACACCCACAAACACCCCAATTAGAATATTATGTTATAATCATAATATATACACTTCATTTTTAATTTAACATGTATATGCATTGTTATTTATTAAATTAGTTATACCAATTCTGGAAGAAATTTATGGTCATACTACTACGCACGCAGCGCACACAGTCGCACAAGCAGTTACCGCGCCGCTCGACACAACACAACGAAACTACGGAAAAAGCCGACAATTTGATACACGATTGTTTACGTTAAAGAAATATTATGAAACATTAACCGACGACGTCCGAGAAAAGAATTGTTTATTTACGGTCTATGTCTAGTAAACATTATGATTGCGTCTTTCCATCACACTTTTCAGGCTTTGGACTGTCGACTCTGAATAATTTCGTTTATTGAATATGATACAATGCCAATCGGCAATGAACTGCTGAAAATAAGAGGCGGTACGACAACATTATTCAGAGACGGCATGTTTAAAAGATTGAATCAAAATATTTAAAGTAATTTAAAAAATCAAATAACTTACATACTGATGGCCTAAACACTCATACGACGTTGTCTTTTTAACACACTTTCAAAATGTCCACCACCTTGTTCAATACATTTTAATGCCCGTTTTCTTAATTGATGTTTTAATTTAGAAAGCACTTCAGTGTCATTTCTCACTATTTCAAAAGCGTTCGCTATCCTATTTTTTAGGTCCTCGGCACTTGTTGTATCACTAAAATAAACTAACGATTTAATTCGTCCCCACAAAAAAAAGTCAAGAGGCGTCAAATCAGCTGATCTGGGGGGCCACTGGATAGGGCCGCCGCGACCGATCCAGCGCTCTCCAAACTCTTCATCAAGGTGCTGCCGAACACTTCTAGTGAAATGGGCAGGGGCACCATCGTGTTGGTAGAATACCTCTTGTAAATTATGAAGAGGAATGTCTTCTAGCAGCGTAGGTAGAGTTTCTCGTAAAAACAGTAAATATGCGTCTCCTGTTAATCTTTGTAAGAAGACTGGCCCCAGTATGTGTGTACCAATGACACCGGCCCAGACGTTAACTGAGAAACGGTGTTGGAAGGAATCCACTCTGCATGCGTGAGGATTTTCGTGCATCCACAAATGTGTGTTATGTTGATTGTACATCCCCACGCGTGTGAATGTACTTTCGTCGGTCCAAATTATGTTCCGCTGCCAATTTTCTAATAACCAGCGGCTGAACTGCAAACGTGGTACGTAATCGTTTGGAGTCAACTCCTGGCATCTTCTGAGGTGGAATGGATGTTCTTTATCACCACGAAGTGTTCTCCACACATGCATATGACTACATTCAAAGTGTGGCGCTGCTTCTCGGGTACTGGCATGGGGATTCTCATCGAAATAGTCCAGGATTTCGTTTTGAAGACGAGTACGTGTACGCACGTTGGCTCCCCTATCGATGGCTGTGTTTGGACGGAACGTTCCGTGGTCGCGAAGCCGCTGAGTAGCAGCTAACATTGTCCTGCGGTCCACTCTTGTACCATACCTTTGGTTGAATGTTCTGCAAGCTAGAGCGACATTATCACCACACGTTGCCAAAGTCCTCACCATTTCGGTATACTGAACATTAGTGTATTGGAAAGACATTGCGCGCGAAAGAATTATTTGATAACACTAACTACGTAACTTCTTTCCACTAATATTGCCCGCGCGTGACTAATGTTGAAAGTTGACTAAACTTGAAAGGGAACGAAAGTAAGTAGGTGGTTTATCCACGGAGCAATTGTATTTGCTCCGTGGGTTTATCGGTGTCCTTTGTCCAGTTCCTGTTAGTGTGTGCGTGCGGTCAAATCGCTAAGTTTACAATGCATTTGTTAACGTTCTTGGAATAAGGTTGATTTTTCTTTATTTTGTATTGAATGATGGAATTTTTATGAATACAAATAAAACTGCGATTTTAAAAGTCTTATTACTTTGACTTACGGTCCATTTCAATTTGTTTTGATTGTACAGGGTTAATATGACAATAATATCCGTAGTTTTAATTATTTTTGGGATAAAAAATTACCTATATTAAAAATTATATAAATCGATTCAGTAAACGATTCTGAACAAACTATTTTCAGGATGTGCGTTAATTAAGTTACATGTTGTATACTATGACATGAGTATTTACTTTGTAAAGTATTATAATAGTATTTTATCTATTGTGAATGTGACAACTATGTTGGTCATTGCTTTTTTTTTGGATTTTTCTCTCTTAGTGTAATCATGATCTGGCAGTTTGAGTTAATTATGCGGCCTACTCAAATGTCCTTTCTTTGGTATTGTTCGTCGAATCGTTGAGCTCCTTATGTTCTGAGTTGAGCTGCACGATTGCTGACAATTGCATGCACTGACTGGACAGGTCCACTCAATCTGTGTGGTTCTTTCCTCAAAAGACCCTTTCAGACACCGATCTACATAGGCTTCACATGATCTGACCAAGATTCTGTCTGGACGTTAAAAGAGACCGTGACCTCTGAGTTTGTTTCGGCCTTTCTTCTCAGAGTAGTCAGGTAGGAAACGCCGACCTCAACTATTTAAAAAAAAATATTATTGACGTGTACAAGTGTTTGTACAAACCTACTTACAGAAATAAAGTCATTTATCATAAAAAAATCAAAGGCTCCATGAAGGTTTCTTAGAGCGATTTTTCAACATATCCAAACGAAACATTTTGTATCACTTCAAAGCCATTTTCCACTCAGACCACATTACTGGCTCCAAATTGTAAACGCACATGTAAAAGGACGGACTGACACAAACGCCTGCACATCAGTCGTGCTGCTCATTATTCAAAGCCAACAAGCCGTGAAACGGTCCCGGCTTGCAGTTTGATCGAATAACTAAAAGTGTGCCTTATGTATATTTTTGCGATATCTCACTTTGAAAGTTCACCCATGCTGCGAAGGTTTTTTAAGGAAATAGTACGTAATTATAGTTTTGTCCCATAAAATAATGTTTTACATCCTGTACAGACACAGAAAAGTTCTGTCCCAAAATATCTAAACACCCTATGACCAAAACAAGGTAATCTATACAAATCTTACAAATATGTCTACATTAATCATTCAATAACGAGGTTAACAAATCTAAAAGTTTATTCAATTCAAAAGTTCAACTTCGAGAGGTGTTGGAAATAAGTATTTAGTTGAAAATGCGATGTCATAAACAACTGCCATTTACATTAACACGTCAGACTGACATATTATCATTGACATGACAACAATCACATCTTAAGGTAGTCACTCACCGGAAGTATTTGCGTGTAATGTAACTGTTCAGATTCGAGTATTTAATCAACGAATGCGCCCAGGCGAGCATTGCAGTGCGTAACTGTAATATTTTTGTTTTTCTTTTTTTTTGTACTTTTATACTACATGTATATAATGTCAGTACGATTAATCTTATTCAATACGTCATTAGTTTAACTTAAGATGATAATAGTATAAACAAAAGACAAGCTCCTTCACTGTTAGGGTTTGAGTGTATAGAATTCATAATTCCGACCTGCAATTTGTCCAGATCTAATTTGTCCAATAATTCCACTCTCTCTATGCTTGAAATTGAATACATTCAATCAAAAAATGGTATACATCATCTATTACTCCACAAGTATCACATTTAGGGGAAGAAACCTTTCCCATTAAAAAGGCAAAATTGTTTAATGGAATATGTCTGGTTCTGATTCTGTGCGCTATAATAATCAGTTTTCTATTTTAACTGACTATAATATGTAGGTACACCAAGATATATGAGGAGGCTGACATTGGATAGTTTTAGACCATATGCCCTTTTCCAATGATCTCTGATTGAAATATTCCTTCCACGAATCATAACACTGTCCATTATATTTCGTTAATACTTCTGAATAATATGGTTTCACATAAATTTCTTGTCCTTCTGTACTTCCAATGTTTGCCAATCTATCTGTTTCCTCGTTGCCACGTATCCCTATGTGTAACTGTAATGATATAATTCGTAACATTGCAGCAATGAGTGAGGAAATCCAAGCATTACACCTGAATCGAAGTTACATGTACTATTTTAGATTTTCTAGATTACTCACAGTTCGAGCGGCTAAAAAGTGAATGCTCCATAATCAGTGCGTCAAGCTGGTGCAGCATTATATCGCAATGCTCAAAATCAGATCATGGAATGTTAATTAGACGGATACCCGGCGAGTAACCTTAAAATGCCTAAGCAACAATCGAAACATTCATGATTTACCTATTTGTATTACAAATAAGAGGACAAAAATAATAATTATTCTTGTTGTTCTAATAAACGAAGTTAAACAAGTGTCATTCGATCTAAGTCGTATGACGCTGTCAGTCTTGATTACCTTGTTTTGGAACTATCACTGAAAACTTTTTTTTTGGTCAAAGGGTGTTTTGGGACAAAATGTTTACGTAGTTGTTTTGGTGAAATAAATTGTATTCTATGTTTTGTACCGGTACAGTGGATACAGTGTTATGGAACAAAGTTTGTTGACATTAAAATGGTTCCTTGTCGTTGTTTACATCTTTTCGGGGCTGACTATGCCTACCCCACACAGATTCGTATGTACCAACCACTACTTACTCTGGTTTTTTTGTTTTATGTCGTTAAATAGTTTACGTAATACGTGACGTAACACAGTTATGTAACGAAGTATAGAACCTTACCATCGTATCCAACAGCGTATTGAATGGTTGTGTAAATCTTGTGTAAGAGCATTGTAGACATCTATGAGTGAGGTTTCTTCCATCATACATTCATGCATAAACTCACGCCTACTTCCCATGACGGTAGGCAGATACTACAGAACTCCACCTGCTAAGATCATTACATACCCCTTTTGCTTCGTTTACGTTTATACATCAATGAAATCTCCCAGCGATGAGCATCCTAAACGACGACTAAGATAACCACAGACAATACAGATGTTAGTGTGTAGCACCGTGACCTAATTCAGAACAGTGAAGTTTCAAATAGAAATCATTAATCATCTGAAGGTCCCGCGCTCGACGACCGCTCTAAACAATAGGCTGCTTCGATAACTATCCCAAATCGCTCTATTGTTCCCGTCGGCATTACTAAAGCCCAGCTTAATGTGTATAATTAACTTTTCAAACTAAGTTCAAGAACTTTGAACGATCGGTTTTATAAATTTTTAATTGAGAGCTCGTCTGAAAACTTTGTTGGGTGAAGTTCTGCTGAAGTATTGTTCTTATGATATTGTGATTGCGTTGTAAATATTAAGGTATACCTAGTTGTAGTGATCTGTAGGTTACGGACCTGCTTTTTTGGTAGGACGGAACTTGCTGAGGCATGAAAAACATCAAATTAAGGTAAACAGAAAGAAAACGCGATCATATAATAGTCTCTTACGGTCGGCCGCACGTAAATGGTTACAAAACCAGTATAATCTGGCCTCTTATTCCTAACGCTAACCCTCACATAGCGCCACTATATTTACTAACCGGCCACAAATCCAGACACCGCTGCTGAGAAATTCCTAATGGAAAACGATAATGGCCTTTTTCCGGACATAGGGATCGAACCCTGGACCACTTTACCAAATACCCTTATATTTAACTAGTGACCCCCCCCCCCCCACCCAGCTTCGCACGTTTTTTACGACTTGACAAAACATATTTTTTTTTAATTTATGTTAGCATTTTATTAATGTATCGTACACATTAACACCGGAATAAAGTCTGTAAATGATGATGAAAACCGCATCGAAATCCGTTGCGGAGTTTAGAATAACAACGCAGTCACACAGACAGACACGAAAAGCGACCCTAACGTATAATATATATACGTATATTATATAACGTATATACACACATCAAAAGTGTCTAGGGATCAAGCATTTTTATGCGGATTTCTTGAGATTAAGATGTGGCTTTGTAATAAATTTATGATTTTATAAATTTATATGGATCCTTTTTGGTGCATTTCATAATTTGAATCAGGAACTGTGAATCAAATTCGAGTAAAAGATGAAAATCAGCTGTCAATATTTTCCCTATAAAAACATACAACGCATTGAAGACATTATTAGTGCTACTGTTTCCCTACTACTGATTAAAACCAACGTTATTATGGAGCGGCGACGTCATTTAAGCAGGGAAGAAATGCTCAGAGCCGTGGGAATGATAGAAGCTGGTTCCCGGCAACGTACTGTGGCTTTAGCTCTGAATACAAGTCAGAGTGTTATCAGTCGACTTTGGACACGTTACCGAAGCACTGGTACCGTGGCTGAGCGCCATGGAGGACGGTATCGCTGCACCACACGGAGACAAGACCGATACATTCAAATCTTAACTCGAAGAGCTCCAACAATAACCGCCAGCAATGATGTTAGCCGTGAGGCTTCATCACTCTTCAGGGAACTTAATTAGCGACCAAACAGTCAGAAACCGCTTGCATGAAGTGAACCTTCATTCCCGAAGACCGCTACGGGTACCACCTATAGCAATGCACAATCGTAGGATTCGATATCAATGGGCTCTTGAACACAGAAATTGGGCAGAAGAACAATGGCGTTTCGTGTGCTTTTCTGATGAGTCTCGTTTTGGTATGAGACCGGATACAAGATGTATACGACACTGGAGAACCCCTGGACGCCAACAGCGATTAAAATCCTGCCAGGAAGTCCATCCTTATAGTGGTGGAACCATCATGGTATGGGCGGGTATTTGGATCGGCGGAAGAACTGAGTTGATTTGGATCAGAGGCAACCTCAACGCTCAAATTTATGCTGAGACGATTGTATCAGACGTCATCGTTCCTCTACAAGTGCAAATCGGTCCCTTATTTCAGTTAATGCATGATAATGCACGACCGCACACCGCAAGAGTTGTAAGACAGACTCTCGCCGCAGCTAACATCAATGTCCTGCCCTGGCCTGCTCAGTCGCCAGACTTGAACCCGATTGAGCATGCATGGGATATGCTACAGAGAAGAGCTCTGCCGAATATGGAGGGTATCCAGTCGCAAGAAGACCTTTTTTTGTTGTTGCAACGAACATGGGCGGCCATTCCACAGCGTGATTTGGATGAACTCATTTTGAGTATGCCAAACCGATGTTCTTGTGTTGTTAGTGTTCGCGGTAGAAACACGGATTATTAATTGTTTAAGTTACCCAATAAAATTTTAAAGAAAACTGTTATTTCAGTCTTTTTTTCGAACTTTTGTGTTAGTGGTTCAAATGTCAAAAATCCCTTTATTAGGAAAATGGCAAATTTCTTTATTAATGCAAAGGTGACTTGGTTTATCGTTACTCTGACAAACGAAAACACTTTATTTTATGAATCCTTAAAGAAAATTTTAATTAATATCAATCAGGAGAAAAGTTATTGCAAAAATATAATGTTGATCCCTAGACACTTTTGATGTGTGTATATTATAGACAGTAAATTCCAATAAACCACTCGTGGGTCCATCGAAGTATTCATCAACTACTTACCGGAGCTACTTTATTATGAACGATCTTTTGTTATTTCCAACAATAGACATGTTACGAGTGTGTGTTAGGAGTCGGCTCAAAAGGATGGAGTTACAAACTGCTTGTCAATTATATTGCTTTAATTGTGTTCATTGGAGCGAGTGTGTTTGTCTATAGAAAGTAAACTGGTGCAAAAGTAAGGGGCACAAAATAAGTTAGTCTTTCGGTATTGCAATTGGATACAGAATCATACAGGGTGGTATGTAATGTAATTGTATTAATTAATTTAATTGTAATGCAGTTTGTCCTGTTCTCGCAGACAAACCGTGAAAACGCTTTTGCGGGGCATACCAGGAATGCGCGTTCGCTGCATGGTGGTGGTCAGGATACCCGTTGAAGCCGTGGGTGCTGGCTGGCTGAGACTCGCCGCTCGAAAGCTCGAGGAAGCAATGTTGATGACGTCACGCTGATATAGTTGCACGAAGGCTGCGCTGACGTTCATATTCGGGGTCACCAGTATAGAGGTACGAGGAACGGGGTGTAAAGTTCATTCATACCTCCATAGAAAAGGGAGGATCCTCCGACCAGACAACACAATCAATTAATGTCGGGAATTTGTATATATGCTAGTTGCGCGGTTAACTCTGCTTGCGCGATGCAGGATTTTGCGTGATCTCAGTGTGATGCGTAATTCACGTGTGGCGATGTAGATACCGCTCTACACTTTTAAGCAATTCACTTGCGTTTTTTTTCTTAGTTACAACTCACTGTATACTTTCCTCCGGACATGGCGTTGCTTTATTAATGCAAAAGTATAGTCAGTCACTATAATTTCTTGAATAATTCAATATATGTTCGTAGTAAAAGATGGAATTCTTAGGTAAGTTTGTGTTCGCAAGTCGACATTTAACCATGACACAACATTTTTAAGTAAGTCTGACGAAAATACGACCCAGTTCTCGTGCACAAAATGTTCTAACAGAAACTCAGCATTTGTCTCTGAAACAATTTTACCGGTGACCGGTCGCGGAATAAAGCACATTCTGTCGCAACTCCATGCCACAGTTTACATACAATTTTACTAGTTCAAAATACCACGTAGATTTACTACCACAACGAATTTACATAATTATTTAGGTGAGGAATAAATAAAACTCTGACACTGGCACTGTTTTAATCCGTTTTGATGAGGGGAATGTTATCGTGACATGGTAAATCATGTATAAACCGTAAGTTAAATTGTTTTATAAATACATGAAATATGCAAAGATTTTATCACCATTAAAGCTAGTCGGTAAAAACAAATATGCATGTGAAAACTTAACGCGGGTCAGATTAATTTATACATTTTAAAGATGGATCCTTTTTAAGACGAAATGCCATGATATTTTAAGTTATCAAGCAAGACATAAAAGGACTTAGGTTTAATATGAATATATTTTTTCTGCATCACGACTACAGTAAAACCTCAGTAGGCGATGTTTAGGTTTAGGACAAACTACTAGAGCGAAAGTGGCCAAATTTGGCTGAAGCGGGTTATTGACTAAGGGGAGTGCTGGAGCCGGCGACAGTCACAATACAGTCTAAACGAGACGGTTACACTCGGTGAAATGGCTGATTTTCTAGGGTTCCGCGTTGCCATTGGGAAATCGACTGCATTTAATTATATTGAGTAGTCATGTTTGTGAAGGTGCTTGTCCGGGGAAGTACTAATACCACATACTTATGAATGAAGCTACTCCTGTTATTTATTAGATGTATACCCATAGGGTTTAGCTGCTAAGGAACACCGAAGTTTAAATAAATGTGGTAAATAGACAAGCAAGCCAGCAATGTAGAAGTAACGCTGATAAATAGGGTGCCACGTACTTAAGAAATCTTCACCATTCGTAAAGAAGAATAATCTTCTAGTATCTACAGAACTTTTAATTTCAACACCTTTAATTCTCGCGGCGCGGCCGGAACATGTCTATTGCTGGTTTTCTTGTTATCTCTGAGTTATAACGCTTTTATTGCCGCGCAATCTCTCCGCAAATCTTCATTGCTCGCTGCAACTGTTCGCTGCTATATCTTTATGAACACTATTGTTAAGTCATAAAGTTTCTTATAGTGAGGATGAACTGTTTTTTTTTTCAGTTATGGATGTAAAAATAAAGGAAGGAATGAGTAGTATTTGGTGTTGATTTAAATAATTTAGAGATCAAAGTTTTAGGTCGAATATTGGCATCAAAACTGCAAATGTGAATTCATGTTGTGTTTTTACAAAAGCAAACGAAGCTTTCTTATTGTTAAACATAAAATAAAACCATAGGCGGTCTAATCGCCAAAAACAATTCCTTACACACTGATAATAATAACAATAAAACGAAAAACTAAATTTCATCTTACCTTTTCCGTACCTTAAACCGGAATCTTTTGCCACTACTACCTTCTACTATACGGCCACTAGAACCTTATAGCCCAAAACAGCCCTAGAGAGTACAGAACAACCTTCCATACACTTAAGAACGCTCATCCTAACCACTTTTAAATACATTTTGCTTTGTATAAAATGTTCCCTGGCGAACTAACTTCCAGCGTTCTTTCTACCTGTTTCTCAAGGCAAATATTTTTCTTTCATTACTTGTTGGTGTGCGGCATGGACGAGAATTTTTATTTACTAGTGACATTTTATACGTTCTTTATTTAGAAATATCTCGTGGTTGGTAAAGGGTTGCTTTTCAAGCAAGAGAAGGAGCAATGTGACTTTCAATTTCTAAATTACAATATATTTTTTCTTTCAGCTGCAGGAAAACATTGCTCGGCAACCAGGACTTATAATTTATTTATACCTATACTTATTAATACGAAACAAAATGGACTTACTATATGTCTAATATCTCTTTTCTCTATACAAAGAAATCTCAGTAACAATGAGTAACAATTTAAATATTTGTTATTAAAACAATCGACGATCACCAATCTAACTACCAAGCGTGGTGATTATTTCGGTGAGGGCATAGAGCTTTTATTAAAAAGTATCTCGAATTTAAATGAGATTATTAATGAATAAAGGTATTGTAGCATATTTAAACAATTAATTGGAAATTAAATGGTAATCGTTTTTAAATAAATATCTAGTTTTCTAGTTTAGCAGTCCATCGCTGCGCTGGACGTAGGCCTCTTCGATCGCAAGCCATTTAATCACCGGCTGTACTCTCATCAATAACGTGGTGGCCAAAAATCTCGTTAAAAGTTTTCAACAAAACTCAATTTATCTCTTCAAAAACATAGCATCCTGGTATCGAAGGTGCACAATGCAAGTGATAAAGGATTGAGTGGCAGGCGCCTCTTCGGGGAAGCCAACGGCGCGGCGTCGAAACGTCAAACGCAAAACGGTTAGAGCAGTGACTGACGAACGATTAGGGGTCGTGGGAGAGTATACTAACAGAGGTGAACTCAGTTTTAACTTTGTATATTACAGGCAAACCGCCCCTGCTTCGCACGGTTTTAACGACTTGACGAAACATGGGATTTGTTTAATAAATGTAACTTTAACATTAATTTGTGCACATAAACCTTCCAGAACAAATCCTCTAAACGATGGTGAAGTCCGCATCAAAATCCATTGCGTAGTTTAGAAGAACAATGTGGTACACAGACAGATACGAAAAGCGACTTTAATTCATAATAATATATGTAAAGAGAAATACATAGATCCTGTTCCTGTGGCGACATGTCAGTGCATGTACTATACACCTCTGAGGCGTGATTTTGTTATTACATTTCGTTTTTTGAATAACTTTATTCGACATTAGGACTAAATTCGTGAGAGAAAGGACTTACCTATGGGCTATGAAGTTTTTACCTCTCTATTGAAATCTATGGTTGTTTCCAGTACAGTTGAAAATCTAGAAAACATATAATTTTCCGTTCTCTTTCATGGAAATAAATCTTCCTATAGAGTCCACAGTACAATGCTCAAATTAAGTCGCCAAATAAAAATACCACCTCTTCCCATAAAAACAGTTAGTGCCGCAATACTGTGTTAAACTAG
Source organism: Brachylomia viminalis (assembly GCA_937001585.2). Taxonomy (NCBI): domain Eukaryota; kingdom Metazoa; phylum Arthropoda; class Insecta; order Lepidoptera; family Noctuidae; genus Brachylomia; species Brachylomia viminalis. Next base: position 1,413,716 of record OW443296.2, read on the forward strand.
TTACAAAGAAGTTGTCGAGAAAATAACCACGTTCTAAATGACAGGTCGCCGGTTGAGAGCAAACTTGTTCCATTGCGGGTTTATTAAAACTTACAGAGGTTTTACTGTTCACTGCTCTTCATTTTACTTATTTTTTCTGCGTTGTTGGTCTAGTGGCGTGCAATCCTGAGCTTTTCTCGGAGTGGAGAAAGTGTTATTGGGTTTAAGCAGTATAACGTTTTCAGTTGTAGCCATTTTTTTTTTGAGGTTGGGAAATCATCAAGTAACTTCTTCCGCTCTGGGGGAGGGCGTGTCAGACTCTTACTGACTAAAACCCACCCGTGTTCCTTCAGTTGCCTGTCCGAGGGGCCACGGTATCCCTCTCGGACTTTCCCACAACCCTGGCAGGAATCGTCCCTAGCGGACCCCGTCTTTGATGCTGACATCTCTTTGAGGCGCGCGTGGAACAAAACGCGCCATCGACCCGGGCCTGGTCCTTATCGAACGGTGAGCTGCCCATTGCTCGCTATTCGCAAGCTTGCGCCTACGGTGGCTTGCGATTCCCGACGCGGCGTCTTCTGGGCGGCTAGGGACGTGAGGGCGAGAACCCCTCTCACTCCGTACCATGACCTTTTTTTTTGTTTCCGGGGTGGAAAATCCTCATGGATGTCCGCCGCCCTGGGGCGGACGGCGGGGTCTGTCAGACTCTTGCTGACTAAAAACCACCCCGGTGTTCCATCTCACACCTACGCCGGGGGTCGCGGGAACGTACGATCCTTCCGCAACCCCCGACTGGTGCCGGGCCCGCCACTGCGGGCCTCTTCGGGTCTGGGGGGGAGTGAGGTGTTTGACTCCGCCCGCGACGTCTAGGAGGGGCGCGCGTGGAACACTACGCACCGCCACCTCGGGTCCTGGTGTGTGGGGGGCGACAGACGTCCCCGAGTCCGTCGCCCCTGGACCCATTTAGGGGGGCTGGAAGAGGGCGTTGTCCGCCCTCCGCCGACGCCCGGTGCGCCTTCTGCGGGCCGGGTGAGTGGACGAGATCTCCCTCTCCCTTTCCGCAGCCTCCTTCTGCGAGACGACTGTCTCACAGAAGGAAACCACCGCGTCCCAGGACTCGTCGCTGCCGACCATCGACTCGACTACGGCCGGCAGCGACAAGTCACTGCCTACTTCTGAGATGAGGGCACAGCGCGGCTCCTCCCAAGCGGCACACTCTGCCAGCGTATGCCGCGCCGTGTCCTCCCGGCAGTCGACGCAGTGGCGGGGATCCGGCCAGTACGCAAGCCGCCTCGTAGGAGATCGTGCGATACCCCCTGATGACTCTGACGGCCATCGCCCTCTGCGGCTTTCGCAAAACTGCGATGCTGCCGGCCGTCAGGTCAGAGGCCCACACCGGGGCCCCCTACAGGGCCATGGATCGCACGACCCCCACGTAGAGCCGTCTACAGACGGCGCTCGGGCCCCCCAGATTGGGAAGCAGCGATGCGAGCGCGCCAGCCGCGCCCAGCAACTTGGGCGCCAGCCGTCGGAAGTGAGGCTCGAAGTTCCACCGGCTGTCGAGCACCAATCCTAAATACTTCATGGTGGACTCGACAGCGATCCGAGCCGACCAGATTTCCACAAAGCAGGAAACTGGCCCCGCTCAAGACACGCTGTGTAGAGTCCTCTCAGTTGGGGCTCAAGCTCCTTCAGAGCGAGGGCTAACACGCAGCCATGTATCCCGTCGGGCCCCGGGGCCACGTTCTTGGCCCGGAGCCGCATCACGGCTGCCCCCATCTCTGCCTGTGTCACCTCTGGGACACAGGCTGTTGGCACAGCCATCGGCGGCGGACTGTGCTCCGCTCTCGCCGGGAAGAGGGCTGCGACTGCTTCCTCCAGCAGCTCGGGTTGGAGACTCTCCGTAAGTGGGGGCGCCGCGGCTCGAAGTTTCCCTCGGACCGCGCGATAAGGGCGCCCCCACGGATCCCCGTCTAGACTCTCCAACATCTCCTCCCTGGCTCGCGTTTTCGCCTCGCCGATGGCCAGCCACAGAGCCTCCTTCGCCACGCGGTACACCTCATACAGCGCGGCTTCTTCGTCAGGGACCCAACGACGTCTCCTCCGGTATCGGGTGTACTGGCGTCTAACCGCCACGCACGCGACGCGCAGCTGCTCGATCTCGGCGGTCCACCAGTTCACCTGGCGCCTTGCTGACTGTGCGTGGACCCGGGGCATGGACGCGTCGCAGATTTGCGTCATCACCCCGCGGAACCACAGCGCCTCCTGCTCGACGTCGACGGGTCCGTTCGTTGCCGACTCCCGGAACCAGGCCTGGACAATAGCGGCCTCCTCGAGAAGCTCCCTGTCGATGCGCTTACGCGCCCAGCGCGGACCGTCCATTCGCGGGGCCATCGAACTGCGGCCGCCGCTGGTCTGGGCGGAGACGTCGAAACGGATGTATCGGTGATCCGACAACGTCTCCACCTCCACGGCGACACGTCAGTCACGGACACGGCTCGCGACAGCGGGGCTAGCGAACGTGAAGTCCACTATAGAGCCGCCCCGCTGCCGCACGCACGTGTGGACCGAGCCCCGATTTAGGACGGTCAAGCCAGTCGTGACCACCCACTCCTCCAGCACCTCGCCCGGACAGGGAGCATCCACGTAGCATCGGTCACAGAAGATCCCCACGCCACAGACTTGGCGTTGAGATCCCCCAGCAACAGCACAGGGCGAGGGTGGAGTCGGCCCACGACGGCATCCAACTCGACAAGGAACCTCTCGAAGTCGGCGAGGCTCTTGTTGGGCGAAAAATACGCCCCAACCATACCAATGCCGTCCACGAGGGCGGCTACCCAGCCGTGACCTCGGGACGGGTTGACAAGAGCCTCGCCAATGATGGCCACCAAACCGTCCAGGTCTCCCACCCAGTTATCCCTGGGGGGGACAAAGTACGGTTCGGCGACAACAGCCACGTGAATCGACCACTCTGCCATGCTCTGGAGCAAGAGATCCTGAGCTCTGGCACAGTGGTTGATTGTAATGTTGGGGTTCCTAAAGGGTGGTCTCAAGGAAACAACCACATTGGTTAAGTGCTATTTATTGACTCAATGAGCAATTACAGAATAAGCGCGTATGAGGTATAGTGCAAACTCAGCATACACGCTCTGTTATAAAGGAGTGTACTTACTTAATATAATAGAGGAGAATACACATTATATTCATACACTTCACCTCCCGGGGACGGTGAAAAAAATAAAAAAAATACATTTTTATTTTTTTTACATTTTCTAAATTATTATTATTTACTTATACAAAACTAAACATCTGTCAAGTTATTGGTGTATTACAGATTGCTATATAATTTCTTATTACAATTATATGGGTAGATAATTACGTACCCACCGGTTTTCCTTATCATTATACATTGCAATGTTATCTTAAATTAAATCTTACATTACATCAAATTTATTGACAAAAAGGCCTAGTCCTATTCTTATGTACTAAATCAATTTTATTATTTTTAATTATTTTTACATTACAACCTAAATCTTCCACAACTGTATAGGGACCTTCAAATATTGCATCTAATTTACTACGTGTTTCATTTTTTAATAAAACCAAATCATCTTTCTCATATATTGTAGAATTGACAGATTTATCATGTATTTCCTTACGTTTATGTTTATTTAACAACAAATTACTCTTTGCATCAGCATGTGCTAATTGTAACCTGTATTTCAATTGTAATGGATAATTATCTATATTATACAATGGATCTACGGTATCGCAAATGCTATCAGGTATTCGACAAAGTTTACCAAAAACAAGTTCATATGGCGTATAATTTGTTTCTGAATGGACTGTGTTATTGAAACTATAGCACCAAAATGGTAACCAATAGCTCCATGTGTCCGTATGATTGCCACACTGGATCCTTAAAAATGCACCCAAGGTTTTGTGAGCGTTTTCAAGAGCTCCAATGGACTGATGGTGATAGGCTGTAGAAGATAATTTTTCAATATTAAGAATTTTACAAACCTGTTCCATAGTAGCAGAAATAAATTCTGTTCCTCGATCCGTAGCTGTTGTTTCCGGAATACCAAATCTTAGTATGAACTGTCTAACAAATGCATCTGCAATGGACACCGTTTCTTTGTTTTGCAAAGGAATAGCTTGAACAAATTTTGGTAACTCGCACTGCATAGTCAGTATATAACAATTACCACTTTCGTCTCTATCTAAAGGACCCACAACATCTAAGTAAATCTTTTCAAATGCCGAGGAAGCCATTGTGGTAATTTCCATCGGTTCTTTAATGTATCGAAAATATTTAGATTTTTGACATTTCGTACATTTTTTGACATATTCCTGGACATCCTTGTCGATACTTGGCCAATAGTATCGTCTTTTGATAGTATTTACCATTCTGCGCACTCCAGCATGACCACTGGATGGCAGTAAATGGAAGTCATTCATAATTATAGCCTTTTCATTGTCATCAATTATTCTTTTTACGCCTCGTAAAATACATATTCGTGGTCCGGACCAATTAGTAAGTGTTGTTATCTCATCACAAACACTTTTAATAAATTCTATGTTATCATTATTTTTAAGTATACAAACTTCATTGATACGTATCTTTTCACAAAAATAGCTTAATTTCTGCACAAATTCGGCTCGCGAAAAATGCGCCTTGAAATCAAGATTAATGTATAATGTCTTTTTTTTTTCTACAAATGCTAGACATTCAAATTCTTCAGTAACCATGTCATTATCTCTGAATCTCTTTAATTTATTGCCTTCTATCAAGCTCATTTCTACTGAATCGCATGGTTTTCTTAATATATCCACAACTCTTGGTTGATCAGTCCAGTTGTTAGTGGATTTATTAAGAACCTTCTTTTCATCTTCATTCTTACTTAGCTCATTCATCTTTCTCTTTTGCGCCCTGGTCGTTACAGCCATTACTTGTTCATTCATGCTTTTTAATTCATCAGACGTTATACAAACTCTAGATAAAGCATCTGCCACAACATTGTCTTTTCCTTTTACATAGACTATTTTAAAGTTATATTCCTCTAAAGTTAAACGAAATTTAAGTAATCTACTCGATGGATCTTTCATACCAAAAAGATATATCAAAGGTTTGTGATCCGTCATTATGGTAAATTTGTTTCCATACAAATATGGCCTGAAATACTTAACGGACCATACTATTGCCAAAAGTTCTTTTTGAATAGTCGGATAGTTCTTTTCTGCTTTATTCAAGGGTCTACTCGCATATGCAACTGGTCTAAGATCTTTATTACACAATACAGAACCAATAGCAGTTCCCGAAGCATCGGTCTGTAAAATAAATTCATGATTCTCGGAAAAATCTGGATACTGTAAAATAGGTGACGATATTAAAGCATTTTTTAAAAATTCGAAAGCTTGTTGACATTCATTTGACCAATTAAATGGTTCATTTTTCCTACTTAACTTATTCAATGGCATCGCTATTTCCGAAAAATTTCTTATAAATTTACGATAGTAGTTACGGAAAGCTACAAAACGTTTTACTTCATCTGAATTTTTGGGAGTAGGATATTTTTATAATACTTTAGTTTTTTCTGGATCTGGTAAAACACCTTTATCTGAAACCAAATGTCCCAAATAAAGAATTTCTTTCTTTAAAAATTCACATTTTTGTGGATTTAGTTTTAATTTTACTTTTCTCAGTCTCTCCATTACACTTATTAAATTTCAATTATGGGTAGATAGATTTCTTCCAAATACAATGAGATTGTCTTGATATACTAGACATTTATCGTGACTTAAACCAGACATTGCTACAGACATCATACGACTAAAAGCATTAGGACTTATCTTTAAACCCATTGGTAAACGTTTCATGCAATATTGTCCAGTGTTTGTAGTGAAAGCTGTTAATTTACGACTACTGGGCTCTAAACTTACTTGATAATAGCCTTGGTGAAGGTCAAGGTGACTGAAATAAATGGCTCCTGTAAGCGTATCTAAAATTTCATTGATATTTGGTAAAGGAAATTTATCGTCACAAATTACTTGGTTCAATTTTCTATAATCTACAACTAAACGCCATTTTTTCTCATTACCTTTGATACTTTTCTTGGGTACTAATAAAATTGGACTGGACCATTCACTATTTGTCACTTCTATAATATCATTTTCTAGCATATTATTAACTTGCTTAGCTATTTCTGGTTTTAGTGCTTGTGGTAACCTATACGGCTTGACGTAGACTGGAGTAGTGCTTTGTTTTACCACTATAGATTGCTCATAAATATCCGTTGTTGTTAACTTATCTCCCTCTAAGTGGAAAACGTCAGAATACTTTGCACATATTGATTCTATTGATTGTTTCTCTTCTTCGTTTAAATAATTTAGTTTTAAATCAGACAGCAAAGTTTTCACTCTAGTAACGTCAATATTGGTCTTATTAAATTGACAAATATTATAGTCTTCTAATTTTTCCAAATCTGGTGTAAAAGATGGCAAACTTGCTTCCTTGTTACTAACATTAAGTATCTTGACCGGAATTCTATTATTACTAACTTTTGCTATTGCATTTGCTATAAACACATCCTTCGCTAATTCTCTACTACACACCACAACTTCTCCACTTACATTCTCACTCACAAAAATAAAATGAATTGATTCCGAACGTGCCGGAATAATAACAGCGTTTTTCATCCTATCATGTTCATCAACAAAACGTAAGTAATGTTGTTTATTATTGTTAAAGAGTGTTAAATTATTTGAATCTATATCAATATTTGCTCGAAACTTTTCTAAAAAGTCTAATCCTATGATTCCATCAGCTCTCAGTGGTAGCGAATTAAAAACAAGAAAATTATGCTGAAACGTGTCATTGTCGTGCTTTAATAATAAATTTACCGAACCTTGAGAACGTCGCTGACCACCTATTCCATTTATTAAAGTATTGTCTCTATGAACAACTACATCTTTTGGTAACATGTCTTTTTTTATAATTGACAATGTTGCACCCGTATCAACCAGCCAATAGTATTTAATATTTTTAATATAAAAAGTTATATACTTTGCATTACCTTGGAATGATAATATAAAATCCTTAAGATCGAAAAAACTGGTTTGATGTACCGGTATTATCATCTATATCGCGTTGACGCGCGTCATCTACTTGCTCTACTGGAAACGTATTTTGGTCTCGTCCACGGTTCCTAACATATCTCGAACCTCTATTACCTCGCTGATTATGGAATGATGAGCGATGGTTCGCTCTAAAATGTCCATTTCCGCGAGGACCTTGTCCTCGGTGGTAACTGTTATTATATTGGTGTCCACGAGAGTAATTGTTACCATATTGACTACGGAAAGTACCTCTTATATACCCTTGCGAGCGCCTATTATTGTGTGAAAATCGTCCATTTCTAGATGCATGCAAAATGTTACCTGACGGTTGGAAAGACGTGCACTCTTCATCTTTCGCTGCTTGTATGGCATCTTTCAAGCTGCTGAATCCGCGTGCCGAGATGATGGTGCTCAGCTTCGAGCTACGGAGGCCATCTGAAAATCGTTTTATAGCGAAGCTTTCATTGATCGGTTTTAAAATAGAAAATGTTTCCGCCTTTCCATCTGCCTGAGTAATTGTCAGCTCAGTAAATAACTTTTCTACCTCAGAACCATAATCCTCAATGGATCTCGTTCCCTGTTGAACATTTTGAAGCTGCATCTGTATGGCCATAAATGATTTCTTGGGTAAAAGATATTTCCTTAAATCAACAATTAATTCTTGAATACTTTTATATGTACCTGAAATTTTTAACTTTGCGTTTTCATTCAGCCTACTTTTTAAAACGAAAGTAATTAATAATGCTTTACCTGAGCCATCCAGCATGCCAGCATACATGTCCACGGAGTCTATTAGCCGCTTGGTGGTGGCCTCAACACCGTCCATTACTGGAATCAAACTACACGCCACCTTAAGGTCGAAATCCATTTTTCCTAAATCTACTGTAACGGGAAAAATACACAATTTATCTATTTCCTCGTATTTTTGTTTTATTTTTTCATATAGTACTATTGCCAATGCCAAGTTAGTATCCTTACTTTTCTGTAATAGTAAAAATATTTGACAACATTTCTCGTAAGCGCTCTCTGCATGCTCTAACTTTGTTGAAATAACATTACCTTTATATCTACCTTGTCCCTTTTTTACTAAATAATTACGTATTTCTACTAATAATTCATAATTTTGCTCCAAAATATCAAACATTATATTCTTAATCTAATAATAGTATTGCGCAAATGTTACACATTCCAGGTAAAAGCGATGTAGCAAAAAAAAAAAAAGTCCGACGTTGCAATTTGTTTCCGTTTGGTGTCTTATTGCTAAATGTCCGCGCATGATTCTAGCACCTTTAAGTTTTTGCGTTATGAAATACAATACCGTGTAACTAGTTCACTCACTGATATTTTTACGAAAAGATAAAACTTTCACTATTCACAGCATTATTACTGATTCTCAGTACCTTCTGTGCGCCCTCTGATGGATGACCTAATTCTCTGCATGGTACTCATCCCGATTTCCTCCTGGATCCATGTGCGGTGGCAGCTCCTGTACATCCGCAGGCCAAGATAAACTGCTAGTACTCCAATAATGGCCAGAACAATGTAGGTCACAATGCTTAGCCGTTCCACGTGGCCTCTGATTTCATTCAACGTGGCGTCATTGTTGCCTCCAGCCGCGTTTTGGCTGAGGAAAACCTCTTCCTTCTCCACAGTCGACCGACACATTATACTATCGCCGTAGTTATTCTTGATTGAAATGCTGTAAAACTGAACTACTAAACAAACTACCAACAATCCCCTTGGCAGAGTCCCGAGGCAGGGTCGCCATGTAATGTTGGGGTTCCTAAAGGGTGGTCTCAAGGAAACAACCACATTGGTTAAGTGCTATTTATTGACTCAATGAGCAATTACAGAATAAGCGCGTATGAGGTATAGTGCAAACTCAGCATACACGCTCTGTTATAAAGGAGTGTACTTACTTAATATAATAGAGGAGAATACACATTATATTCATACACTTCAGATATTGCCTTGGAGGAAATGGTAGAGCGCAATTATGCGCAATCCATTCCCTCCGCACCATTCCTAGGTCGGGAGTCGGCCGAAGGGCAGCCAGGCTGAGGGGGGGTAAAGAGCCCCCGGCAGCCTTAGCAACCCCTCTCTTCTTCTTCTTCTTGTTGGCGGGCGCGCCACAAGCCTTTCCCCCCACTCTGTGCCTAGCGGGCCTCCCCGCAGCTGTACAGAGGCTGCAGTTTGGCGCCGCGGAGCACTGGGCCGCCTTGTGGCCGGCCTCACCGCAGCGATAGCACTGCTCGCTGCGGTCTATTTCAGCGGTGCACCGTGCTCTGACATGCCCAATGTCGAAGCAACGGTAGCACCGCAAGGCCCTGGGTTGCACCCGCTTCACCCTCGCTGCCACCCACCCCACCAACAGACGCCCAGCGTCGGCGACTTTGTTCGCCGCCGCCACTGGGCACCGCACCCAGATCGCGCCGAGCCCGGAAGCGTCGACGCGAATCTCGCCAGACCGCACGTCATCGGGCGGACATCCGCCGACTCGGGCGACAGCCGCCACGACCTCAGCCGCGGTCGTCGAGTCATCCAAGCCATCGACGCGCAGCTCAGCGGTCTTCATCGGCCTGGACACCCGGACGTCCTCTGGGTTGAGGACCTCTCGCAGCTTGGCGGCCAAGATGTCCGCCTTTTCGCCGCTAGAGGCACCCGACACCTCCAGCAGTCGCGTCCCCGTAATCGCCGGCCTCATTTTGAGGCCTGACGGTATGCCAAGGTCAGGGAACGCGACTTTCGCCCTCGCCTCCGTTAGGACCGCCTTATATGATATGCCCCTTTCGACGGCTCCGGGCTGCAGCGTAATTACTACAGCCGCGGAGCGTGGGGCTCTGACCTTAGGCGATCCTTGGGCCTTCTTCGGTGCCGGTGCTCTAGCGGGTACCGGCGGCGCCGTCTTCCCTTTGCGGCGGCCCTTCTTGACGACCGTCGTCCAGGTCTCCTTGGTGGACCCAGGTGCGGTCGCCGATGGTGCGGTCGGCAGGGGTGCGACTGCCAATGGCGCGGCTGTCCGGGAAGTAGGCGCGGACGTGCGCTCCACGGGCTTTCTGGGCCCCTCAGCGGGCCTCTTGGCACCCTCCTTCCTCCGCTTGTCCGCAGCGAGCGGTGGGCGGAGGGTCTCAGCCGGGAGGAGCCTTGCCTCTATGCTTTCTATTCGGGCACCCACCATCTTTCCACACTGCATCATGCACATGCGCGCGATCTTTTCGATCTCCGCATCCGCAAGTGCAGGTGTGGACGACGGGACTGAAGAAGCCAACGAAGCCAACGGCAAGGCTGCGGAGGAGGTGGAGCAGGAGGCCGTAGGAGCTGCCCTCTGGGCAGCGAACTGCCGCTTGAGGTCCTCCAACTCGGATCGAAGACGGCCATTCTCCTCCCATAGCTTCGCCGTCTCCTCCGTGTTAGTGCGATTAAGGAGGACCTCAACTGCCTCCTTAATACCCTCCGCCGCCACCTTTAAAGCACTCGTGAATGTGCCCTTCAGGTTGCCCGATTTGGTGGCAACCTTCAGGACCACAGCCACGCCGTCCAAAACTTGGCGACTGAGCGCCACCGCTGTAAGGCTCCCCCCGGCAGTCATCCGGGCAGAGCGCCGCTCTCGGGCCTGTCGGGCCAATTCGCTGACCTCGTCAGCCACGACAGTCTTTTGCTGCGACCGCTTTGCAGCATTTGCCTCCGCTCTGTTGGCTCCCAACAGGGACATAGTGGAGCCCCCGCTTAGGTCCGACACCAGGGGCTCCAGGTCGCTCTTCCCCTTTGTGGTGACTAAAGAGGTGGAGCTTTGGCTAGAAGCGCACTCCACCTGCTTGGCCTCCGGGTCACTTCCTCCGCTGGGTGCCAGCGTGTCGGGGCGCTTGAGAAAGCGCCCTAGAGAGTCGCGCGACGTCGAACGAGCTGCCGCTCCACCAACTGCGCGACCTCGCCCTCTTCTGCCCACCTTGGCTGGCAGGTTCTCCTCGCTAGAAGAGAGGCCTGTCAACCCCGCGCGCCTCTCGTCCTCTCGGTGTGAGCACTTCCTCCAAAATTTGGAAGGAAGCTCAAATATCTCCTCCTCAGTCCGCGAGCGTTTTGAGCTTACGCTCGCTACACTCGCCACACTCATCCTCTCAGATGCGGTGTCAAAATCTGACACCGCATCTGACAGGACACCCATCTGCTCGACCAACACGATCGGCAATTCCTTCGTTTGTGATTTTTTTTTTTTTAATTTTCTTATTATCCATGTCATATCCCACGAGTAAATATAGGTTTTATTATGTCCACCGGGCAGAGCCTAGATGCCCGGCAAGCCTACATACTGCAGAGTGCGGCAGGTGCTCTGCAGGGGAAGCGCTAACGACTGTACTCCCTCCAGCCATGCATCCTCTCACCGCGCTTCAAAGCTTAGGATTGGGTGGTTTTTTATCTTAGAGCTAGCCTTCCTCTGGGCCAGGCAATTAAGCCAAGCCCCCGGCGGTGACATTAGGCATGCCTCCGTTCGCTGTCCGGCCGACCCGACTCAGCGAACCCACCGAAAGTTCTCTCCTCGAGGAGAAAAACACGCGCCGCTTTGGTGCGCCTGCACCGCAGCGGCGGTCCTTCCCAGTCTACGCCCACTCAACTACCTCTGTAAGCAGAGGAGGAGTGGACGTATTGACCGTCTGTAGCCCGGTTCTCTTCACCGACCATCAAAGCATGATCGCTGATTGGAACCATGACTTTTCCCCGTTTGTTGAAGATTAGCCGCCAGCCCCAATTGTCCACCAAGATGTGGTGGGCAATTGGAGCCGACGTTGCCCAGGGTGCGCCACGAGAAGGTTCTTCAACATGCACCCCTCCGTACCATGACCTGGACCAAGGCCGGACGCGAGAGATCGCTACCGCCAATCGCCTGCACGAGGACACAGCGGTGCTCCACCGTGTCCTCCGGGCGATCCACACAATGGTGACACCCGGGCGTTACCTCCCGCCTTATCCGGAACAGAAACGTGTCCGGTGAGGACCTGCGTCAGGCGGAAGGTGAGGATGCCGTGGCGCCTCTCTAGCCACTCCTCAAAGAGGAGACTTATTGCCGCAATTGTGTCATCAGTCGTCATTGAGATCCCTTCAAAATGGTTGAGCTGAATGATGCTGATGCATACGTCATGTTCGTGAACGGGCGCCGTCAGTAGGCACTGGTCATGTCTTAGCTGCCACGTCTTATTTTGATTCCTGAATTGTTTTTATTTATTTATTTATTTATACTTTTCGCACAAAAGGTACAAAGGTGGACTTAATGCCTTAGGCATTCTCTACCAGTCAACCAAGGGTGGTGAAGAGATTAGATGGCAGGTGCTTTAATTGAAAGGAAAGGATTGATTTTGAACGATATAAAAAAAACTATGAAAACAACGTACACAAATACATAAATAATAATAATTTTAGCTTTTTATTACGGACGCTTTTAACGTGCACGTCTTTCTACATCGTTCTCACATGTATAATTTCAACATGAATAATGTAACCACTATTTTGTAACAATAATTTGATTTAAAAGAGTGTCCATGGAGTTTCTTGCCCGACCCTTGCTTGACCCTTTGGGGCGCGTTCAACCGGTGGGCTGGCCGCCACCTCAAGGAACGCGCCCACACTGGTGCCCCGTAAAGGGACATGGGCCGCGCGACCCCCGCGTAGAGCCTCCGCCAGGAGGCGTTTGGCCCCCCTAGATTTTGCAGGAGCCGCTTCAAGGCAGCCCCGGCCCTTTCCAGTCTGGGTCTCAGTTGTAGCCTGGGGTTGGGATTTGTGTTCGGTTTAGGGCAATTGGCTTGCAGTAACATGAGAGTGAAACTTACAGCTGGCGAAATGTTGATATATAAATACAGTAATATACCCGTTCAAAGAATACCTGTCAGGAATAACAGTCATCCGAATCTGGTCACACGCCGTGTTTATACTCGCGTTCCATGAAACGCGCGTCCACGGCGCGTTTTCCCTATAAAAAAGCAGCACTTATTGCGTCCGCAGCGCGTATACGCGCGTCGCTCATACTATGCGTAATTTCTCTAGAATACCTTGCTAGGTAGCATATGCATAAGTCTGATTTAATGCGTCACTGTAATTTTAGTATTGTTTAATTTTCCGGAGATTTCGTTAAAACATTTCAAGCTGAATGTAAATTCCAGTTTTCCTTATTATAAGTTACGACGTTTTTACAGAACATAATCTGTGTAAGTCTTCGTTACGGGACTTGCGACTTTGTTCCCTGTAATATATTTTTGTGTCGCGCGCTGAGAACATAATGTTTTGTTAACGTTGTGCTGTGACGTATGGGGTTATGATGGTGGTTTGTTTTGCAGGTACCGGCTGTACACATACGTACAGCCGGTCTATTCTATGAAAATCTCACCGTGAAGATAGCTTGAAGTGACCTGTCATTCCACCTGGTGCTGGGGATTGACACTTCACCTAAGTTTTCACGGTCAGATTCTTACAGACTAGATCAGCAATGCCTACCTGGCAGTAAATATGATATATCTAGTTTTGTTTGCTTGCCTTTGTTGTGCCGTTGTCTCTTTCACTCATACAGGTGTGTATGTGAAGAAACATAGTTAAATACAAAACATATACTTTTTATTATTTATTCATAATCAAGTAATACAAAACTCATACTACTTATTAGGAACACAATTACAATAACAATACAATCATACAATAAGACATTCAATTAAATTAAACTTATTCACTGTCATAATCAAATTACTTCATTGGTCATCAAAAATAAATACAAATAAACACAATAATTATAATTTTCTAATCGGCATTGGAACAGCAACATGCCTGCCACAGCAATGCCGGACATAAGGGCACTCCAGCCTGTTGGCAATCATTGCCAGGATAGCATTGGGACTGGCCCGCACCCGGCGCACCAGGGTCGCACACCACTTACGCATAGAAGCGTGGAAACAATCAGTGCGCGCCATCGTGAACATCCCTGATGCGCTACAGAAACGGGGCAGCCCCAACACCGCCCGGAACGCGTTGTTGTACTATATAATATACATGTATGTAATTATATTTCTTGTTCAAGTTAAATTATGAAAATACCTTTATTCATTCAAGGCTGAAACCCTTCAAGATATAGTAACGCAAGTTTCTTAAAATCGACCATCATTTAGCCACTGATCTGCGCCTGACATAACTAATAACTTCTACTACAGATTAAATGTCAGTCTGTCAATGTCAACGCGGAATCTTCAATTAAATGGCGGAGAAATAATGGAACGCCTCGTCTGTTTCTAACATGTATAATAAGATCGGATTTTGTCTCAGGAAATTTTTTTAGAGGCCATTGTTTCAAGTTCTTGTGGAGCTATAAGAGTACTGACATTCGATTAAGAAGTCGTTTATTTATATCAGCCTGAACGGTACTTCAACAGAGTTTGTCGATTTTACGAAATAAAAAGTTCTGTTCACACTAAAAAGAAAAATGAGATGGTCAGGATTCTTTAAAGGTAAGTTCTTTGAGTTAAAAACATAAAAAAATAAGAGTAATATAATTAAAATGACATGGAGTGTCATTAATAGCGAAACGGGAAGGTCATGCAACCGATGTAGTGACTACAGCCTTGCTGTTGATGACAATATAATTATATCCGATTCTGAAGTCACCGCGGCCTTTGAAAATTTCTTAGCAGAGTTTCCCGTATCGACTACCTACCAAATCTCTAAACTCTTCACCCACCGCTACTGAGTCATTATTTAAAGAAAACTTTCAGGTTTGTTATACTGAATTTCATTTCCAATATGTTGTAAAGATATAATTAAAACCATTCACATATTAAATGTTAAAAGTAGGTAACCGGTTTAATGTTAATAACCTACATCATAATGAAAAAAAAAACATTATTAGGTAGATATAATTATCTCCCATCTTTCCTCTAACAAAGATCGCGATTATTCTGTAACCTTAATTGATGCGTTTCTGAGACACTCGTCAACACAAAATAGATAGTTACGAAAGGTCAGCACATATAGACACGCGTCTATGCACAGTGAGTGCAAGTGCACTCGTGACTGGCATTATTATTATTACTTACGTACGCGTTAAATGTGTGCGGGCGCCTGGTTTCGCTTGTTTCATGGAGCCAGCCTTCTGTTTCCTACCTATTCTGTGTCCTCGACCAATTATTGACATTCGCGTCATTGAGATAACGGCCGTCTAGGAGTATGACAGCCTGATAGATGTAGCCGTTAATTAATTCTCGAGCCAGTTCGAGCATGTGTTGCTCGAGATTGACTTCATGCGGTGAGGGGATGGGCTGCACGGTTTATTGGTGTTTGATCGTAGTGGAATTAGCATTGCTTGGGGGAAGGCAGGAACGCCGTCAGCGCCGTCTTTAATACTGACGCTTCGTCCACGCTTATATCTAGAATTCCAGATAATTTTCATTAGAAGTTTGTCCTAAAATATCAAGAACATAATAAAACAGTTAAAATAAGATTTTGAAAACCTTATTGAGGAATGATACTGAGGACTTACTACAAGCTTATTCTGCTTCTGTCGATTAATTATTGATTTATTTAGATTTTCCAGAATGGTGTACTCAGGCACCGATCTAAGGGGAGAAAATCCGGGCAAATGTCTAGAGATGAAAAATTGAGGGGTGGCAAAATTGAGGGCGCCGGGCGGTTGTATGGAGTCCTTAATTTTCACTCTAGAAGAGAAAAAATTACCATGCTTAGCAGCCCGACAAAATAGTATTTTTTAAGGTATTTAAAAAAAAAACTACTTTTGCGGCTGAAATCTTTACACGGGACCAACATATTTTAAACTGCTGTCTTGTCTTAAAATTTTCTTAGTGTTGTCTCCTCAATAAATTGTAAGACAGCACTTATGCAAGCCAAGCCGAAAGAAAGGATTAACAATCCTAAATAGGAAAGAAGTAACCAACTCTTTCAATATGGTAATGATTTTAGTATCGAGAATATAAAGAAATTCTCCCGATCTTTTTACCGATTTTACATTACTGAACTCAAAGTCAAAGTCAAAGCATTTATTTCAAATAGGCACATAAAAGGCACTTTTGAACGGCAACATTTAAATTTAAATAGAATTGATTCTAGTCGCCCCTTCCAAAAGGTATGGAGAAGAATGGGCAAGAAACTCCACCGTTACTCTTTTAAAATGTGTTACAATATTTTGTATACATTAATTATATAATTATATGTGAAGACGATGCACCTATAATAAAAATCACCCTACCACAATAGTTAAAAATAATTTAATAAACGTAGCAATGATAAATAAGTTAATTATGTGATATATACATGGTGTTCACATACTTACAAACATTGTAAAAGTATACGATTTCCCAAATTATGTCAACAAGTAATATGTCAGTGTGTGAGTTAAAGTAATCACCGAATGTAAATCAATGTCATAAAAAATAATTAACTGTTTGTAATAATTAACAGTTAAAGTAGCAACCAGTTTAATTTTGTCTAGACCCTAGATTGTCCTATGGAGCTGGACCAGCATGTTTCCAAGCTGGCTATTAAACTGGCAACCCTTTTCATTCCGTTTGTTTGACGAGGATTCCCCACAAATCTTGATTATTTCCAGTAGTTTGTATTTAAAGGTAGACATATAATTACGAACGTCTAACATCTAGACTGACATCAATTTTAATAGACTTTAATACTACATCCAATATACGAAAAATAATTGGACTTCTTTTAATAATTTAACTAGGGTCCATTTGAACTACCTATTCGAAATTTCCCAGATGTGGACAAATTATTAGGAACGGGTAAAATGACTTCATTTATTAAACGATCATTGTAAGAATTTATTTAATGAAATTAGCAATAACTAATAAATAGGCTTTACCACTGCTTACAAAGCTAAGCTATAAGCTGCTCTGCAGCGACGGAGCATGGAATTTATTACATTTTACAGGTTTCAACAGAAATAGTTCTCCAAGATTTGATATAGACATCATACAGTACATTCAAATTACTCGTCTCTTTATCAGCCACGCTCCATTCTTTTCACAGAATGAGCAGTGTGTTTGGGGTCGTAATCATGTTGAAATGTCCAAACTACAGGCAACGTCTCCTCAGCATAAGGCAGCATAGTCTCCTACAGTATTTGCCTTTACTGAAATTGTTCTAAAATGTCTTCAATCTTTCAACTAGGCCAACACCTTGCTCTGAGAAACATCTGCAAACTTTTACGTTTCCACCCCCATGCTTTACTGCTTTTATCGTGAACCTAGGATAATAGGGTTTATGCCTGCTTAGCGGGTCGACGCACATACTGTTTACTGTCAGAACGTATTCTATTTATCTTCGTTTCGTCAGAAAATAATATGTTTTTCCACTGACTTGCTGCCCAGTCGCCATACTTTCTAGCCAAATCTAATCTTGCTTTTCAGTTTTCGGTGCACCTTCGTGAGAAGAGGTACTCTCCGAGCGATTCCTCCATTGCCAAAAACTTCCATTTTTATAATTTCGGAACCCTTATATGGATCAGTCTTCGCTGAACGAACAATCAAAGCATTTTTACGCAGTGTCCTTTTTGTAGACTTAGGTTTTTGAAGAACATTATTGGTAGTTTTGAATTTCTGGACGTGAATTACAGCAATATAGACCTTAGTTTTGGAGCTTTGGAAAAGATTGCTGATCATAAGGATGATCAGCAATCTTTTATCGTGAACCGTACGTCAAGGGTGGGCGTTTTGGGGGGACTGTCTTATGTGATTTTGACGTTCAAAAAGTGCTGATCCTCAGCCTAATTTGAATAAATGACTTTTGATTTGATTTTCATACAGTGCCATAATCGTTATTCGGGTTGATAAATTACAAGTTTTCTTTTACCCATTGTGCAAGTCTGCACTAAGCCTTTTATGATATTTTACCTTTGTATACCATTTGTCTTTGCTTACCTACCTATTGGTTACCTATTGGCTATCTATTGGTTATTATTTTGACTGACTTAAATTTGAACTTTTGTTTTGATACTAAGAACCAGCGCCTTTTTGATTTCGGTAGTTAATATTAGGTCCCATCTACGGAACAATGGTAGATGTTTCTACCAGTGTTCAATTGCAATTCACACAAAATTTAAAAAATGTACGTAAGAAAGATAATAATTAAAGATTAAAATGTGATTTATTAGTAAATTTTGTGTTTTTCTTGTATTCTATATAAAAAGTATCCAGTATATTCATATCTTGATAGAATGAATATGCAATGCGTTGAACGCTCGATCAAAAAAAACATTCGATATTTTGAACACTCGATGTATTGAGTGTACGATATAATGAATGTTCGATGTATTAACCATTCGATACTAAGAACGTTCGAGTATTTAGACGTTCGATTTATAGTGGTCGATTAATAAAATTGATATTCGATTATTTGGCGTTCGATTTGGCATAGTACACCCCTGCAAAGCACAATGTCGGTTTGCTGTGCAGTTATAAATTAACATTTTGAATCAAAACTTATCAAGTTTACACAATACAATACATTTCAGGAATAAAAATAAAATACATGTCTAGAAGTCGTTATGATGAACAGTAATAAACAATACACAATAAAGTCATATATAATCATATTGCGTTAGTAGGTGCGTAGTAAAAAGTAGAATAAAATAATATTAAGGAATAGGTAATAATTACCATCGTGTCATGCCAAGTTTTTGATTAAATTGAAATATGGTACGTTATTTTATAATACAAAATAAAATAGATTCTTTAATGTCACTGGAATAAACTAAATGTATGTCTTTGATCAGACCGGATCTAACAAAAAGAAAAGTTATGAATTAAAGTTTTATCCGTCATGAATTCGTCTACAGTGTAATAACATTTCCCTATTAAAAGTAATCGAGGATCACCGATGCGAGGGCTTGTGCCCTGCAGAGCTGCACATCTTCACGGATGGATCCAAAACAGGTAGTGGCGCAAGTGCTGAAATCTTTTCAGTGGACTTCAACAAACGCATCTCCATACCATTGGGGGTCCATAAAACAGTGTTCCAGGCCTAATGGTTGGGTATTCGCCTCGCCTTCGCCATCATGGCCAGGGAAGTTAAGGACCTCTCGATCCGCGTACTCTCAGGCAGCATGGCGGTTCTGCAATCGTTGAACAGTCACACAGTTGATGGACCTAGGTGAGTGTAGGCAGGCTAGGGAAGCACTTTCTACAATTGATGGCCGCTTTATGAAACAGGTTCTCCGACTAACTAACCAACAGCTGCGTACAGTTACAGTAGCTTTAACTGCCGACGGGTCATTTAATAAACACCCCTTTTTCATAGGAGTCACAGACAGTCCACTGTGCAGGGCTTGCACACAGGACGACGAGACAGCAGCTCATGAGCTTTTAAACTGCCCGGTGGTCGCCACATACAGGGCAAAGTACTTCGGTAACCCAGGTACCCTACGTGAGATTGATAGTAGCAGTTTGTTTTTGTTAAAATGCATATTTTTACGTCATCATCATAATCTTTTCAGTCAAAAGAGGAACACTACTGGACATAAGCCATAGCGGCGCCACATTGACCAGTTATGTGCCCTCACATCCAGCGAATTTCTGCAGCCTTCAGAAGGTTATCGGTCCACCTAATGGGAGCCCTTCGAACGCTACAACTTCCGGTACGCAGTCGCCACCTTTCAGCCCCATCGGCCATCTATTTTACGAGAATACCGTTACCGACACTTTACATTTACGAAATATGTGTGTTGGTAGTTAAAAATAAACAATTATTCAAGACTGATGCAAATGATGTTAATTTTAATGAATATACCATTTCTATTAAACCACACACACACACACACACTCATAATCTCTCTTTTTACACACTCATAAATTCCAAGTAGATGATAAATTTTTGAGTTGTGACCTTATTACTACTATTATTTATTTTAACTTAATAATTTGAATTTTGTTTTAAATCTTATCTGTTTACGTTACGATTTGTAATTCCACGTAGATGTTTTTAATTATGTCTTTCATTTAGAAGCATACTAAGGTAAACTATATTCACTTAATTTAATAGTTTACATAACAATCTTATTTTCTATATATTACAATTAATGATTAATGTGTTTAAACAATTAAAGTGATTTTGTCTAACAAATACCTTGTTAGACAATGATCAATGAGTATTTATTTAATTTAAAGAAGATTAAGGTGCTTTTTGCACCCGGGCCTGCTAATCCCATTTGTGGAAGAGGTACTTCAATACAACACTTATTTAGATAAATGTCTATATAAGTGTTTCATAATTATTGGGATCGAATGAATGTTGGATTAATCTACGAAATTTTCTCGACGTCTCTGTCAGCTTGCTAAGCTGACTCTCTATTATTTTTTTTCTATTATTAGTTCGTAATAGGGTTTATCTCATAATCTTATGCCAGTATCTTATAACTTTTCAAAAGGTTGCATGTTAAAACCATGCACGTTAAGAATCTCTACAGTACCTAGAAGGTACTTCCTACAAATAAAAACCAAACAAAATTTTATAATACTGCTTACTCGTTTCTCTCGCATCTTGAAGAGAATGCAATTTATTAAACGAAAACAAAATATCGATCAATGATTTCCGACCCTTTTTTAGCTACCTTATATAAAATGAATCCCAGTCCATTTACCTTGCTTCGGAGCCCCACAACAAACTATATGTCTGTAGGCCAGTGACAGCCACTTAGCAACACTGTCGCCTACTGGATAATCTCCGATAGCTCCAGTAATACGTGACAACCGTAATGCTCTCGCCCTCATATGCTTTCCTGGTACATTTTGCTGCGGAATTCTTAAACTTTCTTACAAATATTTTCAAATACAGGGTTTTTTTTCTGGAGGAAGAGACATTTTTCAAAGCGTGTTCATAGGTTTACTACAAGCTGTTTCCATAACTGTCCTCATCATCATGTCAGCCGAAAGAAATCCACAGCTGAAGGTAGAAATAAAAGGGTACAAAAATATTTTAATATGTGTTTGACATAAGAGTAAATAAAGTGAAATGCCGCTTTGAAGAATAATGTGACAAGTTTTCACAAACCAAAAAAAAAAAAAGTATTTAATATACAACGTGTTGTTTTGCATCCTCGTCAAATTTCAGGAGGCTGTTATGAAAGACATAAATAATCAAATAAAATTACGATCCAGCTCAATAATTAATACATACTTGTTTTTTTTAGGTATTTAAGTTTGACAGTATTTCAGAATACTCCACTTTCAAAGAACAAAATCGCCCCGTTGCGTATGCGGTAGGCAGTGTCGTACAACTATGTCGCTGTGTGCATGCGTTACAGTTACAGCGCAGTTACAGGGCGGTATCACACGGGCCCTACACATGCCGATTTCCGAAAAATACAAAAAATTAAAATAAATACCTACTTATTTTATTATTGATTCGTGTCGAGAATCATTAGCATAGTTACGTCCTCGAATTTGACGAGGATGCAAAACAACACCTTGTATTATTTTATTTTATTCTATTGGGGCAACTTACAGCTATAATATACAGTGTTCTTAAACAATATGAAACTGAAGGCCATTTACAAGTTACCACAGATAAAACGCGTTATATTCGCGTATTCAATATTACTCTGTTTAATAGTCTCCAGCACTTTACGACAACTTCTGTTCGCGACGTCGCGTCGTCCGCGTGGATGTCGGAAAATAGCACATTGCACCACCCAATAATCCACCATGAAATAAAGTTCAAATTTACGTCATTAAGTCAGGGAAATAAATTGTGCTTTACACTAATTTAATTTATAAGCTTAGGTACACTTGACTTCAATTTGCTTAACAATTAAGAGCGTTTATACCTTATGAGTGGCAACGTCGCAATTTAGTGTCATATTTCGTGGTTTTCAATTTTTATCATTTAATCGGAGCTATATTTTAAAAATCTGTTTAATTAACTTTTTAGAATTATGTGAAAACTGTGTAAAAGGTAAGAAATCGTTGCGTTTACAGTTCTATTTATATGCAAATAATACATTGGAAACTTGCAGGGCGATATTTTCATTGTAAAATAACTGTAAGCATTACGGTTACTTACTTTTTAAACACTTTCACGTAATTCTAAAAAGTAATTAAACAGATTTTTAAAATATAGGTCCGATTAAATGATAAAAATTTAAAACCACGAAATATGACACTAAATTGCGACGTTGCCACTCATAAGGTATAAACGCTCTTAACTGACAGATTGTAACTCCATTCTTCTCATGTATATTTTGATGTCGACTAAGAAGAAAATAAATAATAAATTTTAAATACTTTATATGTGTTTTATTTTTGAGATAATTTTACAATACGTGGGTTTAAACAGTTACGGTAGAGCTTTAATTACTTAACACAAATTATTAATTAAACAAATACAATTATAATTATGTATAAGAGTTATACCGTGGTAGACTGAAAACGATAAGTTTAATTTAATACAATGCCTTAGTATTAGCCTTAGTATTGCCATACAAAGTGGCAATACCGCCAGTTTCATGGGTACATTACCAGTTGACAGCGTTGCGGAGGAAATTTTCGACGCCATATAATTTTAGTTTGTTAATAGTTTTAGTTAGGTTAGGATATTATAGCTTCGGCGTGGCATACGCTGGCAGAGTGTGCCGCTTGGGAGGAGCCGCGCCGTGCCCTCATCTCAGAAGTAGGCAGAGACTTGTCGCTGCCGGCCGTAGTCGAGTCGATGGTCGGCAGCGACGTGCCCTGGGACGCGGTGGTTTCCTTCTGCGAAACAGTTGTCTCGCAGAAGGAGGCTGCGGAAAGGGAGAGGGAGATCTTGTCTACTCACCTGGCCCGCAGAAGGCACACCGGGCGTCGGCGGAGGGCGGATAACGCCCTCTTCCAGCCCCCCTAAATGGGTCCAGGGGCGACGGACTCGGTGACGTCCGTCGCCCCCACACATCAGGACCCGAGGTGGCGGCGCGTAGTGTTCCACGCGCGCCCCTCTTAGACGTCGCGGGGGGAGTCAAACACCTCACACGCGGGCGGCGGGGTCTGTCAGACTCTTACTGACTAAAAACTACCCTGGTGTTCCATCTCACACCTACGCCGGGGGTCGCGGGAACGTACGGATCCTTCCGCAACAAACCTAACCTAGTGAGAGATATATGCTCGGCACTGGCTTTTTTACGCTTATTGCATTCCTTATGATTCAAACTACCTTTCACTGGTTTTTTTTAAATTTCTGACCAGATTTACGGCCGATATGAGACGACATCTGAAACTGTTTTGCTTTTGTCAACTTCATATGCTTTTTTTTACCCTATTTTTGGCCAATATTTCTATTGTCTCTCCTTAGGCCCTAGTATCGCTTTGTCAACTCTTAACAATGACGCTAGAACCAACATTCTAAGTAAACACGTTTTTGCGCTTTACGAATTGTAATTTCGACACATAGTTAAAAATAGAGGGTCGCGCGCATGTGTCTGCATTCGCGATGTGACGTCATAGGCAAATGTAGTCAAAATTAATACAAATAATGACCTATCTTTCTAATGCTCAACCATTACTCTAGCATTAAAAGTCTCGATAGTTATTAGGGTTGAAATCTAACATGTTTTTATCGGTCAGAAATATTCAGCTTACCATCAGTACACCGAGCGACAAGACATTTTCACGTCAAAAAAACTTAAGTAGGTATATACTTAAGTTTTTATAAGAAACAAGCAGTAATTTTATAAAATATTATGTAAATGTTTTTCATATTTCGTATAAACTTGCTCTGTAAACGTCAGAGAAGTAAACTTGGAATAATTAGGTACTATCTGAAGTAAACTCAAGTCTGAATTTATTCATTTAATTTTCGTTCTTAGGTTCGGTTAATTTGATCAAACACCGAAAATTTTGCAAATTTTATTACGGGTAGGCAGTGGTCAAAACATTATTAAAACTTTACATATTTATTCCAAACAACGCTTATATTAGTTAACAGTTACTGCATTTTATTAGCAACTAGCTAGACGTTGTCTTGTTCATATGTCACTTCCCGTAGAAAAAGTTTCACAAGTCACTTTCAGATATTTCCGAGTATGTAAAATTTCCTAATTCGGATTATTACGAACATTTTAATACAAAAAATAGCCAAATCGGTTCAGCCGTTCTCAAGTGATGCGCTTACCAACGAACAGCATTTAATTTTTATTTATATTATAAATAATATTCATAACATGAATATTATTTTTACGTAGGTTTAGCAGCCAAAGTACAAGTTTCATCCAACTTGCTCCCGACAGCAAATAACTGTCAGAAGAAACGTCTTCATATCGAGATGAACTAGCAAAATTTTATGATTTTCATTTGTTAATAGCGTTTAATATACTTACCATATAATATATAGCCACTTTAACTTACTGGCACAAACTTAAGCAACATTTATAAGTATGTTTTACGCCTTATTTACATTTTAATAACTGGTATTGCCTCCTCGGGCTCTGATTACAGCTTCGAGCCGTTATGGCATACTGAAGACGAGGTTACGGGGGCGATTTTGGGGAATAATCTACCATTCTTCCATCAGGGCCTGGTGCAAGGCCCTGAGGGTCATAGGAGGTGGTCTGCGGCTTCTGACCATCCTCCCGAACTCACCCCAGGCGTGCTCTCGAGCACGCCTGCTTGATGCCCAAGCCATCAAGTTGATACCAACCTGAATGTAACAAAGATGTGTCTTTCTTTTGGGTCAAAGCCCGCGCCGGTTTGCCGGGGAATGAGCGCGCGGACGAGCTGGCGAAGGAGGCGGCGTTGTCGTCAGGGAGGAAGCCGGACTATGATCAGTGTCCGGTTTCATTCATCAAGAGTCAAATCCGTTTGGGTTCGCTTGATGAATGGAATCAGAGATATGTGTCAGGCGAGACGGCCTCGGTGACGAAAATGTTCCTTCCAGACGCCATGGCTGCCTACCGTATTATAAAACTGGTGACGCCAACAGGCGTGCTCACGCAAGTCTTAACAGGGCACGGTGGGTTCTCGGAATACTTAAACTGCTTTAAGTGTAAAGAGAGCTCATCGTGCACCTGTGACCCCAATGTAGCGGAATCAGTCCCATACATCATTTTAGATTGCCCAATTTACGCAAAGGAACGGTATAATTTAGAGCAAGAAATAGGTATACGACTGCAGAGAGAAAGGGTAAGGGAAGTAATGTCAGGCAAAAACAGAGACAAACTTATAGCTTACTGTGAGAATATAGCCAAGAAAATAATAGCTAGAAACAAAACTAGTTCAAACAACTATGTTTATTATTATATTGTGATTATTTATTTATTTATTTATTTAACCATTTATGTACACACTTATATAAACAGACAAGAAGAAAAAAAACAGAAAAATAGGTACAAAGGTGATGCTTATTGGTGGTGATTATGGTTATAGTAAACATACCTATGACATAAGCGCAATAAATTGTAAAATAGGATAAGCAGTAGGTTATAGCGATGTAAACATGTTTTGAGTAGATTTATGTAATTAAGTTAAGTGTTATGTAACTAAGTTAAATTAAAATATATATCTACAATAAAAACGAATCTGAAAAAAAAAATCCCTAAAGATAAGTAGAAAAATAAATAAATAAAGTAGAAGAATAGGAAGTAGCTCAAAAGTGGGAGTACCACCCACAGGATAAATGGTGATGGATGAAAGAAAGATAAAGTATGAAGCATGGAAGTACGAGAGGCATGTACGCGAGACCTGGTATGGAAAAGGATTAGATATAGAATAGGCGCCAATAACGTTGGCGGAACTAGTCAAAAAAAAAAATATCCTCCTGAATGTAGTCATGTCTCATACCCGAGCAGTGTGTGGCTGGTCGTGGCGTTATCCTGCACCAGTATCGATCCATCACCCATATCTACAAAATATCGGTTTAAAGAATTAAGAACACAAACAGTTTACTTATTAAATGAGATATACAAATAAATCATGCATTTATACGGTAGCATAATGACTCCGTGAGTAAATAGGAACCAAACCGAATGTATAACACAAGGGTTATATAGATTTTAAATTAAATATATACACTAAATATGGCGTTGCGTACTCATAAAGGATCTCTTGAGCATATCTTTCCGCAGTCAGGGTGCCATTTTCTATGGCCACTAACTCTGTGCCACCATCTGAAGAGATGCCAGCCCATACGTGTACAGAGCCTCCACCATATTGGACTCTTTCTGTAAAGCAGGCTTAAATGTATCTCTCACCAAGTCGTCTGTACACTCTTCGCCTTCCATCGGATATGAATAATGAGAATCGAGGCTCATCAGTGAACATAACTCTTGCCCATTCTTCTTCTCTCCACTGTATTTGTTCACGGGCGCAGAGCAGTTTTGTTACTCAATGCCCTCTCTCGAGTTTGGGGCCACATGTTGGCCTTTTGGGACTTCTGAGGGGCAATTCCCGTATTTTTAAGACCGTTCGCATTCTAATCTCAGTCTCAATCTGTCAAAGTTACAATCAATTTACATCTCAGACTAAGGAAAAGAAGAATAGACATGACATACCTACGAAAAAACGTGCCTACATATACTCTGTGTCTGGCACAAAGATGGCGGCTTGCGGTAGAGCTGCGCGCATTATAATATCAAAATTTTCTTCGAAACCGTAGACAGAGAATGCTATAGACGCCTGCAAAGCGTGTCGCAGAAAGAGACAAAACAAAAATACGTCACACATTTAGGGTTACCGTGTGAGGAAAAATTTACCCCACAATTTAAAATGACTATAGAAAATGTATTTTTCTCATAAATCGTCTTTAAATCAGTGTCCGTTCAAAATACATATTTGGGAACCTAGATATTATTCTGTAATACAATCGGAATAAATACACCCTAGCTACAGATTCCTAGATATAGGAATATGTTTGATTTACAAATTATTTTGGTACTTATTACGTTTGCATGAACTACGCATGCTCTCTCAACCCCTTAAAAGCAGGAAAGAGTGACGATGGATGATGATGATGTGATTCTAAATACCTAATTTTCTTAGATGATAGTAGTATCTGGCTTTGTGAGTAAATAATACAACAAGTTTATTTTTAATTAGCTTTTATTGATTTTACACGTTATTGTCCTAAATTGTCCGTCAATAACGTATTTCAATAAGTATATTATAGTAATTTGTAAGTACAAATACTTGTACTTAGAAATTATTATAATATACTGTACTTACAAGAATGCTTAAATTATTTTCAATTTCCATATTCGTTTCTTCATGTAAACTGATGGAGGAAGATGATGGAATACAGGCCTTTGATTCCTAAAAAAAATATTATCTTTAAGACGTTAATACAAAATAGATGTAAGAAGATGTTGTTTACGGAAAAAGATATTTTAAATTCTTGATCGATATTTTCAATCGCGTTCAGCGTTTAAGATAAGCCTGTCTCAGTCATTTATTGCACATAAAATGTACAAAATAATAGTTCGCAACAGATAATTGTATATAACAGTTTTAAAAACACTGAACATATATAAAAAACATATAAAACCTGTATCGAAACTTAATAATTATGTTATTAACTGAATATTTAGCAGAATAGGTACTGTATTCGGTAATAGCAGTGTTAGTTTCTTCTTTTTATTTAACATTTTTTTTATTAAAATGTCTGCTGCAAATTTTTGATGACGGTTTTGGTGTCGAATCTGTTCGTCCTGTAACTACGATCCAATTCCGACGTAAATTATCATATTCAGGAAAACTGCAACAAGCCATTAATCTTTCAGATATACAATTAACTAGCTGCGCCCCGCGCTTTTACCCGCATGTGTCTCGGTTCCGTGAGAATATTGCGATAAAAAGTATCCTATGTCCTAACCCAAGTAATTTACCGATGTGCCAAATTTCATCCAAATCTGGTAAACCGTTTTAGCGGGAAAGCGTAACAAACAAACCAACAAATAAACTCAATTTCGTATTTACATATAATATTAGTTAGGATTAGGATACACAATACAGAATACATATTTCCCATAAAAGTGGGCAATAATTTATGGAAAATTGGCAACACCAAAATCCTTAGGTTAGAATTTAATAATGTTAATTTTGTGCTTTTTATCGATGAATTTACGTCTAGGGTACATTATTCACAATGTATGAACACAGTAAAATGTTATTGATAGCCTAGTTACTGATAAAAAGTGCTATACTTACGAATGAAAGGACAAGTCTGGCATTTTCGTTTCACCTATCACTTTTACACCTTAGATCGCTACACCGCACCATGTTTTTTTATTTAATGGTTGAAATATTAAGGCTAAATTGTTCACAACATAAAATAACATAAATTACTAAACTTAAAGCACATAAAACTGAATTTTACAAGAAGACGATAACTATCTGTCAAACTTTGTTTAGCAAAGTACTATGCTAAAACCGTCAAAATCGTGGCACGCGCTGTGAAACAAAAAATCTCATCGTTCTGTCTCATTTCTTTACACGACATCGGCGTAACTTGCTCTTTTTCTTGTGTGAATGCGACAAAACACATCAATTTGTCTATAGCATTCTCTGTCTACGTTCGAAACTCTGAAAGGAACAAGTTGCTATGACAACTGATGTACTTGTTGGCTGTGACAAAATATGGCGACCGGCCGCAGTGAGATGTGCTGTACTGTTCGTTATGCCAAGTCCTTTCTTTTCCTTAGTCTGAGATTTACATACATTTTTGACAGGTTTTTGACATTGATTGTCGCTGAGATGAGATTGCGACTTGAATTTGAACGTTTTTTAAGTACGAGAATTGGCATAAAGGTTTGCTTCAACAAGTCTTCTTCTTACTGTACTGTCACTTATGTAGTCTCTTCGGGTCTAAAAAAGCTGTTGCTAGACTTCAACTACAATTAGGCGGCGATTTCTCAACAGAGTGGAGACAATATAGCGATCTTCTTGGGTACAAGTGCACGCGGGTCTGCCATTACAAGGTCTCCTCAAATAGTTTCCAGTTTCTTTGTACAGACGCCAGCACATCAAGCTACTACAATCTGTCAAATTTCTTTAATAGATTTTAACTTTATCGCTAAAGCATTAAGGTTCAAGGTTGATTGGGAAAATTTGACAGTTTCGGGTAGCTTGACCTGCTGGCGACTGTACCTTCTTTTAACCTGCCGGACCGTTCTTAATGTTACACCCACCATCCTTGCAGTACGACGCATACTAATGCCGAGTTCCAGAAAAGCCATGATTCTTGTACATTCTTCAGGTGAAAGAGACGTAAAGTTTAAGTGCTGTGGACAAACAAAAAAGTCAAATTAAGACATTTGAAAAGGAGTGTTTTTGTTTATAAAGTTTTTTTTCAGCAATTAAAAGAAGGTCATCGACTATAAAGCTTTTATATAATTATATAGATATGTGTTGTGTTCTTTAAAAGTTATTGCAATTTTAAAAGTGTGAGACTAAGTTTTGAAGGCCAGTGTAATTATAACTTATTTACCACTTGAACATGTTTTATCATAAATGTTATCATTTTGTAGCTTTTTCCCTAAACGAACCGTAACAATCAACTTCGATAGTGAATCGAGCGATTGTGAATAGATGTGCTGCGGTCTAAACTAAGCTTAGGCAAATAATTATATTATAAACTAAAATACCTTTAGAGTAATTTAAACAAACCGACGTTTACGACATTATATCTTCAGCGGTTAAGAATTCATTTGGCCAAGTTCTTAGCATAAAATTATTCAATGTTTCCGTGCGAAATGCCTCCGCATCCTGTCCTGCAGTGTAATGTATGCAAACGTGGAGTATTTTGTGCAGGAAGCGACTCCAAAGCTGCTGTGATTTTTAGAGCTTTCCTTCCTTTATGAGAGTAGGTAATCGGAATTTTAAAAAGTCTTCTGCAGCTGCGTACGGCTCATCTGATTTACATATTTCCAACCGCGCTTACGAACGCTTGTTGGCGACTTAGGTATCACCGACTTGAAACCGACAACAAAACAAAAAGTTAAGACCAAAGGAGATGGGGATTTCCGGACCTGATTGTAATAAGTAGAGGTATGGTTTAAAACAAGGGTTATATTTTCCTATTTCAAAATCTGAAAAATCCGCCTAATTTACAATTTGGAAAATGAGAAATCATTTAATTAAGATAAGGTGACGAATAAAATGAAATATCGATTAAATTAAAATCAATTAACGTGACAGAGTTCATAGTATTAAAAAAAATGCTTTTACCAGATGATAAATTGAATAATTTTAATCTATTAAAATTAAAGTATTATATAGTTTAAACAAATTAAATATCTACATAATAAAGATAAATCTTAGAATCGATTCACGTTTGTTAATCGATTATTGTATTTTTAGTCTGTGCTGACATGACTTCCATGACACTGACAGACAGTCAAGTGACACCATAGATAAAACGCTAAATGTACAACTCACTCACTCGTTTCGTACCGTTTAGTGCGTGTGCGTTTTGTGTGAGTTTCCTCCACGACAGGTTTCCTCCCAAGTTTTATTGATATTTTTCTCGTTTCCTGCTTTTTTTCTACGGACTTCTGATATTGCTTATTGTTCGAGCCTTGCTACCATACCGGACACGGAGAAGCCCGCTTATACATATAATGGACTTGGACTTGTTATTTTGGATTTTATGACCGGCCTATCGATTGGATATTGACACCATGGATCGTTGTGTAAATGGTGGCATAGCGACTATTCGCTATAAATAATACACTAGCATATCAAGCTTTACATGACAAAATTATATTAGCAGTGATTCGTGGCGAGCACTACAATCTGTAAGTACTTACTCGTCCTCCTGTTTTTTAGCTCACCAGCGTTACCATGCTGGCTTACAATCTTCACGATGTTTTTCTTCACCATAACACAAGTATAGATAAGTAATAGCATAAGTATAAGTATAGATAGGTAAACATTTAAAAGGCACATGAAGATGAATTACATTAAACTAAGTAAAATAAACCTAGTTTACTAAACCAAATACCTGTAGGCATTAGAAACTCACTGAATAATAAAAACATAGAGCGTAAGCTGAAAGAAAATTAAATAAGAACATTAAATCAACTCGAATGATAACCTCAATGATTTTCCCCAGCTTACCGATACCTACTGAGCTAATACTCATATCACTAGGCACATATCAAATAAAGCAAGCACGTTCCTATTTTGGTGAACATGTAAGGGACAATGATGGCTATGTAATAGAAGTGTACAGGGAGGTTAGCAGCAGCCTACTTCGAGAGCTGTCGGCTTTAAATACTTAATGGCTAATTAGGGGTCGTATTCATTCGAGACATATTATATAGATCGAAAAACTTATTTTGTTTAAATTTTAGTTGACAGCTCTTGCATAAGTAAGGAAGCAATACTAAAATATGATTGTAACTGCATCGTAGGCAAACGGACTGTAGGGTGCTGCGCCCATGTAATGTCGATAATATGGTACCTTAGTTGGGCTAGGTACCAAGATCATATAGTACTGCCTGCACATTTCCTAGGTGTCATTATAATTATTTAAGATTAATAAAAAAATACTAATATAAAACGATTTTTAAACATCATCTCCTTACCTATGATTTTTAAAGGTTTGTTTCCTCCAAATATAATTGACATCCTATATAATTATATTTTAACAGCTGTTAATTATAGATACTTACGTTACCTCATTTTTACTAAATCTCTTTTAACTCAGCTCTCAGATTGCCAAAATCCGCAAAATTTTGAGCGATGGTTTGATAATATAAGTATAGTAGCTTTCAATCGACACCAATTTCATCTTTTTACATTCGGGCCCAAAATTGTATGAAAGCGTATCCGTCTTCTTTGGTTCCTGTTATAATTATTTGCAAGACAGATGATGTGCAGGGCAAGACAATAGTCGGTAATACATGTGTTCATATTCGTGTCACTTCGCAGGTCACTTCACTTTTCGTTTTATGTACGGCACCGTCAAACCTGTGTACAAAGTGTTGCACGAAATGTTCGTAGAGGAGCACACGGTTCCTCAGCGCAGTGAAGTGTTAGCGTGTAAAATAAGGGCTCTCCTTTCCTTACCGTACTCCTTACCGTCGTTCGCAAGATTACAGAGGATCTTGAGGCATTGGACGAACCATATAAAGGAAAAGCGTGAGCCGATCGTGGGTACGTCATCTCCGACGGTATACTTTATAGGTATAGACTGGAGTCGAGTGAGAACGACGTTGCTCGTCTAGTGGTACCGTCGAGCGGATGAAGCAAGGTTCTCGCTGACTACCATGACGCACCCACTGCCGGTCAGCTAGACGTCGAACGTACCTTGCAGCGGTGATGAGGACGTTTTTGATTGACCAAGCGCTGACACCATTTTATCACCCAGAAGCGAACCCCTTCGAACGCAAAAATCGTGACCTGAAATCGCAGATTGCCATCCACGTGGGACAGGAACACTCAACGTGGGACATTCACCTGGCGGCCGTATACAGGCTTGCAATAAATTCTGCCGTGACGCACAGGTAAATAGCGCCTGCTATGATAACTTCGGGCGTAAATTGCGCACGCCTGCAGATGTCGTTAACGACATGCGTGCTATTGTAGATAGTGATAAGTTTATAGCGAACGTGACGCCTTTTCTTAAGCGTCTTTTGACTGTCCTACTGGACGCAAGGCTCGTACATAAGGAGGCGCAGGAGACTCAGAAGAATTACGCGAACGAGCATCGCGGCCCTGCAGCCGATTATTAGGTGATTTGGTGTTACACAAAATACAAGGGTCTAATGATGCTTATCGAAGGCAAACTCCCAAACTTATTCCCAGGCGTGATAAGCCGTATAGGATACGCGAGGCCTTGACTACAGTCTCGAGCGTGTCAATGGGGAGATATTAGGGCGATATCATGTGTCTCAACTTACGCTTTTTACCGGGCAGGTCCAGTTTGCACCTGCCCGGTAAAAACAGGAAAAGCGGAAGAGAGGCCACCCTCGTAAATCTTAAATTCTCAGAGTTATAATTTCGTTTTTGTTTTGTACTACTCCAAACGCGAGGAGCGCCAGCCCAGCTCTTTAGTGCTTTAAAGTTTGCATGCCGACGCGCATGCGTCTGAGAAATGATGATGTGTCAGAATAGCGGTGACGTTCGATTGAGTGACGTTTGATTTTCGTGTAAATATAACAAAATAAAGTGTTTGTTATATTTTCCGTGGTATTATTGAAGATAATTCTTTTACACCTGCTGTAAGAGTATCCTCTGGACTTCAAAGCAAATACTTTACCTAACACACTGTCCGAGAAAATACTTGAAAACTCTTTTCTCTCAACTACCTATAATGCATCACCACATTAGCTGTAGGTAACAGCGTATTAAAGCCGCACTTAGCTCGATGCTTGGGGATAACTAAGGTAATCACCGTCGTGCAGAATACAGGGATTGCATGCGGTTTAATATAAAGCGATTTGTTAGTAGTTTGGTACTTAGATTTTTGATCTTGTGGGAGAACGTTGGTTTAATGGTGTTTTTCTTGAAGATGTAGGTTTTGCTTTTCAAGATTTTGCCAAGGGTAAAATTGAGGTCTTTGAAGGTATTTGCCAAATCACGTGGCACACACTTCGTAATAGATAAACCTAACAAAAATAATCACAAAAGACGAACCGTTCAAAATACTTATATTAAAACACATGATTTGCACCGGGCGATATCAAGGATACAGAGGGCCAAAATGGTCCGCTCCAAACCCAAATAATAAAAGTAATAAAAAAAAATCTTGGTTTAGTTTTTTCTATTTTAGGGATGGTATTAAAGTTATTCATATTAAAATTGGATTTTAACCTGCTGGTTTTTCACTCATTTCAAGTTATTTTGTTCATTAAAACCCTGTTCCGTGTTGCGTTTCCATTCTCTGTATATCGGCAAGGTAAGTGTTGGGACGATATTCATGGCTTCTTAGCACGAGCCAGTGCGGCTTGCAGCGTCTCTCGCTAGACCGAACTTTGAATTATTTCCCAAACATACATTCTTCACTGCATATTTCACATGTATAAGTGTACTAGATGTTTTTGGTGTGCGGGTTTGCTTTGAGGAAATTGAGACATTCAATTTAAGATGTAGATTTATTTATTGTATATGTGTATTCTTCTTTGTTGTTCTTTGTGTTAAATGAAATACGTGCGCTCGGTACAGCATTAATTTAGGTAGGACATAGACCACCCAAGCGCCACTAGATGAGAACCATAATATTTTCTCTATGACCTTATGACTATATAAGGCGTGTATACACAACACTTTTTATTAAAGTTTATCTTGTTTGTAACTAAATGCAATGTACTAAACATACAATTACAACATGGAATGTAACAAACGGATATGAACATTGCATTTAGTAAATAACATTGGGGACGCCTTTGACCAGCAGTGGCACATTACAGGCTAGATAGTTAGCTTTAAACTAAGCATTTAGAGTGGGGTCATAATTAAAAGAGTAGGTAACTATAATGTATTGAAAATCGCGATCACAAATAATAACATACATAAGCAATAGAATATTCAGATCTTGTTACATTGTGGTTCGTTTGTTGGCTGGAACATGTTTCAACTTCAACAAACTAGTCAAAACACTCAAGCTAATGCATTGAGCTCAGTTGATCCCAAGCGACTTACTAAGTGAAGTACTAATAAACGTGCGAATATAACCAGATACTGAATCTCAAACAAATTAATAATTTAAGTAAGTTTCATTCAACTCGTGCTGTATATTGCTTAGGGTGAGTTTCACCAATGAAATTTAACTAAATTTAGAGATTAATATAATGACTGTGCCTTCTCAGTATATTTATGAAAATCTTTTGTATGCACATAAAAATATTAATCTGTTTAAAAAATACAGTGAAATCCATAGTATAAATACTAGGAACAAACACAAATTTGTTGTTCCAACAACCAGGCTCAAGAAAATAGGTGGCTCGTTTAGATGTCAATGTATACATTTTTATAATAAACTTCCTAGCCACATTCAAGAACTAAGCCTTAATAAATTCAAATCTTTTATAAAAAGGAAACTATGCCAGAAAGCCTATTATACTGTCAAATACTTTATTGAGGACAAAAAGGCTTGGGAGTGAGCTGTTCCAATAAATTTACACTGGGAATGTTGATTTATTTTATTGTTTTTTTGCTAACTATTGTACTTTTAATCTTTGCTATAAGTATCTATAACTTTTTACATATACAATGACATGAATATTTACTGTATAAAGTATTATATTATTTTAATTGTTGTGAATGGGAGGACTATGTGGGGCATTGTTCCAGTTTTAATCATGTTCTGGCAGTTTGAGTAGTTTATGTGGCCTACCCAAATGTCCTTTCTTTGGTATTGTTCGTCGAATCGTTGAGCTCCTTAAGTTCTGAGTCGAGCTGCACGGTTACTGACAAATGCGTGCACTGTCTGGACAGGTCCACTCAATCTGTGTGGTTCTTTTCTCAAAAGTCCATTTCAGACACCAATCTGCATGGTCCTCAATGATTATGTCCGGATTTTATATACACATTGACATTAATGAATTTTATATACATATACTATGACAAGAGTATTTACTTTGTAAAGTATTATGCTATTATTTTAACTATTGTGAATGTGAGAACTATGTTGGTCATTGCTTTTTTTTTTGTATTTTTACTCTTTGTGTAATCATGATCTGGCAGTTTGAGTAACTTGTGCGGCCTACTCAAATGTCCTTTCTTTGGTATTGTTCGTCGAATCGTTGAGCTCCTTAAGTTCTGAGTTGAGCTGCACGATTGCTGACAATTGCGTGCACTGACTGGACAGGTCCACTCAATCTGTGTGGTTCTTTCCTCAAAAGACCATTTCAGACACCGATCTACATAGCCTTCACATGATCTGACCAAGATTCTGTCTGGACTTTAAAAGAGACTGTGACCTCTGAGTTTGTTTCGGCCTTTCTTCTCAGAGTAGTCAGATAGGATACGCCGACCTCATCTAGTTTAAAAAAAAATATGATTGACGTGTAAAAGTGTTTGTAAAAACCTACTTACAGAAATAAAATCATTTATCATTTAACTCGATTAGCACATCTAAACCGAGTTCGAGGCCTGTCAGTGTCATAATTGTTGCTGCCAGTGCTACAAAAAAAAACTACTAAAAAAAACAAATGTGAATACTAGATACATTGTATACTAATTCCATGTGAAATATTGCCAATGACAGCCCTTGAAGGCGCTGAAATTCGGCCTTAGTACAATAATAATATTATTAGTAGCTTTTGCCCGCGGCTTCGCTCGCGTGGATGTCGGATAATATTCCACGGGAACGTACTACCGGGATTAAAAGTAGCCCATGTGATAATCAGAGATCGGATATTTGGATGCATTTTTACCTAAAGTTTATTTTTGGGTATGGAACCGGCTATTTACATTTTATTTTTGAAAAAAAATACCGGGTTGCCAGGAACACCCGGAATGCATAACTAGTCGGGAGTATAGTATGTAAGCGACTTCCAAAATTATTTATTAAAAAAAACCCCGGGATTCTTGGATTGCGTAACTATTTAGATGAGTATTTATTAAAAATTAATGTTTAACCCTCGATCACGTACCGACCGTCCTGAACGAAAGTTCAAGGGAAGTTCCAGCGATGGATGACCATCGCTGCAAGTTGCCGGACGATGTGCGTGAACTGCTGACTGAGAAGAACGCGGCTGTCCGTGCCTACAGCAACTTTCCCTGCTAAGCGAACAAAGTCCATATGCGCTATTTACAGAGATCTTTACAGATCTCTGTCAATAGTGTTTGTAGTGTTTCTTTACAGAAACGCTTAGCGGAGCTGCGTAACGATGGGAGGGACAAGATGCTGAGCAAGTTAGAGCCTACCCACCAGGCCTTTTGGAAACTTCAGAGGAAACTCCAGTCCCAACAAGTAGCCTTCGTGCCCCCATTGGTCCGCCCCGATAAGACTATCGCCTTCGATGATGTCGACAAGGCCGAGTGCCTAGCCGACAGTGTTGAGGCACAATGCACACCCAGCTCTCAGCTATTAGACCAAGCTCACCTCTCTGAGGTAGATGCGGAAGTCGAACGTAGAGCCTCCCTCCGGTTCATGCCATGCCATATCATGCACCTCGTAACTCCAGACGAGGTGCATGATATCATCAAGGGTCTAAAGCCCCGTAAAGCTCCGACGGGATCACGAATAGGGTGATCCAACTGTTCCCTGCCAACCTTATAATGTTTATGAGTATCATCTTTAATGGTGCTCTGAGCAATAACATTTTTCCCCAAGCATGGAAAAAGGCCACTTTCGTTGGCATTTCAAAGCCGGGCAAGCCCAAAAACGAGCCCACTAATTACCATTCCATCAGTCTGCTCCATATTCTAGGCAAAATTTATGAGAGGCTTACGTATAAGCGTCTCAGAGATTACGCCGAGACAAAGGGCCTCATCCTCGACGAACCGTTCGGTTTTGGAACCCACCATTGAGCGTCCAACAGGTTCACCGTATCATAGAACACGTAAACGTTGGCTTCCAACGTGGTTTGATGGCGGGTGCTGTTTTCTTCGACATAGAGAATGCGTTCGACAAAGTCTGGCACAACAGCTTATTTATAAGCTTTACAAACTCGGTGACTCGGAGACTTTTTGGCAAACCGCAATATTAGCTATATCATTGAACGGGCACTATCCTCCCCCCACCTTATTCGCGCAGGTGTCCCTCAGGGCTCTGTGCTAGCTCCCCTTATATTCACCCTATTCACCAGCGATATCCTCGAGTGTAAACTTGCGCAGTTGGCTCTGTTTGCAGACGATACGGCCATTTATTACACTGGGCTTCTCGCAGACCCGATATCTCATACTCTCCAAACCACAGCCAACTTAGATTCTCCACTTTCTAAACCAGGCGCCGAGCTTGTGCCTGGTTTAGAAAGTGGAGAATCTGAGTAAACCTCGACAAGAGTCAAGCGGTTATCTTCTGGAAACCACGACTCAGACTCAGACCTGACGACCCCGACCGATCACCATGTTCGGCAAGCCTATCCCTTGGGAAAAGCAAGCCAAATATCTCGGTGTAACACTTGATAGACATCTCTACTTTTTAGAGCACATAAAGATGGTTTGTTCACGAGCTGCTTTCGCTCTCGGTAGACTCCATTCCATCCTAAACACACGCAGCAAATTGTCACTTAGGTGCAAACTGCGTATTTACACAGCGTGCATTCGCCACATCATGACATAAGCCTGTGCAGTTTTCGCACAGGCACACCTCCGACATCTACATAGGATGCAGACCCTACAGAACCGTTTCCTCCGTAAAGCGACGGGATCCCCTTGGTTCGTTGGTAATAAAAACCTCCACTTATGTATTAAAATTTCCACTATTCAGCAATTTATGAAATGCGCTTCCAAGCGTTTATTTGATACCGCCGGCAACCATCGCAACCCTCTGGTTGTGAAAGCTGCCAGCTATGTCCCCTCTAGAATCAGTTTAGGGGGCTACATGACCCAAATGCAAGTTTTATATTGCCTAAAAGTATATGATCCACTGCAGTAAACAAAATCAGAAAAATATGTGATATTCTTCAGGATATATGCTAGGTAGATAGTGTGTTGAAAACATAATACAACTAATTTGGTACGATAGAAAAAAAGTCACGAAGATACCTCAAAAAAATTCTGTTAACAATTAAAAACCATACTATTATACATGAAATCATTCTGATTTTTATTCAGATTGTTCTTCAAGCAACATATTAACGTGATAGTGTTTTCATTTTTTTGTCCATTCAATAGATTTTTTGTAAACAGAGAATTGCTTCATATTTTGCAATAAATTACCAGCTTTGTGTCATCGCGCTTCTCTTTCTTTTCTATGCAGTTCGACAGTGACCACGCTTTAGCTGTTGTCAGCCCTTTAAATCCGCCGTCCAAGACATCAGAGGTCACAGACACAGGCACAAATCGAAATTCCGACCTCGCTGCCGAGGTCCCACGCGTCCTCCATCTTCTCCAAGTAATTATCCTCGCTGTCTTTTCATCAAATCCGCGCCAGCTGGTGGCGTAGCTGAGCCTGTAGCTCTAAATTCCCCTTTTAATAATAATGAAACTAATTTGATCCAGCCTGTCCCAAACTTACTGCCCTCCCCCAGCGACGCCCTAAGCCGAGGTTCTTACCCCACAAGGGGTGCCCTTAGGTGATGGTCGCTTAGTTCATAAATAATGTTAAGCCCCTGGCTGGAGGCTTTAAGTTCGCTCAAAGGCTACAGGATTGACCGGTTAAGTAGTCACGGTCTCTCAAGGCCAATCTAGGAGAAGCACTACAAAAAAAAAATCTCATATTTAGGGTGTACTTAAAAGGAGAGATGGTGTTTGTTAGTCAAAACAAAAAAAAAAACACAATATTTTTCGATTCCGGAATCACATCACGGGAGTTTCACGATCGACACAAAAGTGCATTCCATATAAGCCAACATTTGAAAGTAAGTAAATATACATCCGATTCTATATTCAGAAACCTAAATTTGTCGATCCCGGAACCGCGGGATTTTTTGATACAAAAGCGCATTACATATTATTATTAGCCAACATCTTAACTTTAGTTGAATATGCATACGAATATCCGATCTCTAGTGATAATCCAGGTAATCAATGTATTCATTCCTTAATACATTATTTTCATACAACTCTATTGGTTTACGCGACGCCAGTTAATTTCCTAGTTGGCATGATTTCCGACATCAACAACAATCCTTAATGAATTCTAAATACACCTAAACCTTCCTCATGAATCACTCCATCCATTCCATTCAATTTTTTAATTTGAGTAAAATTTTAAATTAAATAAAATCTGTTCGGTAATTTTTGAGTTTATCGCGGTCAGACAGACACGCGGTGTGGGGAATGATAAATGATAAATGATTTTATTTCTGTAAGTAGGTTTTTACAAACACTTTTACACGTCAATCATATTTTTTTTTTAAACTAGATGAGGTCGGCCTTTTCTTATCTGACTACTCTGAGAAGAAAGGCCGAAACAAACTCAGAGGTCACAGTCTCTTTTAAAGTCCAGACAGAATCTTGGTCAGATCATGTAAAGGCTATGTAGATCGGTGTCTGAAATGGTCTTTTGAGGAAAGAACCAAACAGATTGAGTGGACCTGTCCAGTCAGTGCACGCAATTGTCAGCAATCGTGCAGCTCAACTCAGAACTTAAGGAGCTCAACGATTCGACGAACAATACCAAAGAAAGGACATTTGAGTAGGCCGCACAAGTTACTCAAACTGCCAGATCATGATTACACTAAGAGTAAAAATACAAAAAAAAGCAATGACCAACATAATTCTCACATTCACAATAGTTAAAATAATAGCATAATACTTTACAAAGTAAATACTCTTGTCATAGTATATGTATATAAAATTCATTAATGTCAATGTGTATATAAAATCCGGACATAATCATTGAGGACCATGCAGATTGGTGTCTGAAATGGACTTTTGAGAAAAGAACCACACAGATTGAGTGGACCCGTCCAGACAGTGCACGCATTTGTCAGTAACCGTGCAGCTCGACTCGGAACTTAAGGACCTCAACAATTCGACGAACAATACCAAAGAAAGGACATTTGGGTAGGCCACATAAACTACTCAAACTGCCAGAACATGATTAAAACTGGAACAATGACCCACATAGTCCTCCCATTCACAACAATTAAAATAATATAATACTTTATACAGTAAATATTCATGTCATTGTATATGTAAAAAGTTATAGATACTTATAGCAAAGATTAAAAGTACAATAGTTAGCAAAAAAACAATAAAATAAATCAACATTCCCGGTGTAAATTTATTGGAACAGCTCACTCCCAAGCCTTTTTGTCCTCAATAAAGTATTTGACAGTATAATAGGCTTTCTGGCATAGTTTCCTTTTTATAAAATATTTGAATTTATTAAGGCTTAGTTCTTGAATGTGGCTAGGAAGTTTATTATAAAAATGTATACATTGACATCTAAACGAGCCACCTATTTTCTTGAGCCTGGTTGTAGGAACAACAAATTTGTGTTTGTTCCTAGTATTTATACTATGGATATCACTGTATTTTTTAAACAGATTAATATTTTTATGTGCATACAAAAGATTTTCATAAATATACTGAGAAGGCACAGTCATTATATTAATCTCAATAAATTTTTCTCAGGGAGTGTCTGGGACTTAATTTATAAATTGAACGAATTGCCCTTTTTTGTAAAACAAAAATCGTTTGAATATCGGCGGCATTTCCCCACAGCAGAATACCGTACGACGTTACACTATCAAAACAACTAAAGTATACTAAACGGGCTGTCTCTAAATCTGTTAAACCACGAATTTTTCTAACAGCGTATGCTGCAGAGCTAAGCTTTTTTGACATTTTATCTATATGGGGGCCCCATTGCAGCTTGGCGTCTAAAGTTATGCCTAAGAATACTGTGGTATTTTCAGGTTTCAACTCTTCCCCCTTTATGAGAACACTTGTTTCTACCTGTCTAACATGTGGTAATGTAAACTTAATACATTTAGTTTTTTTCTCGTTAAGAAGAAGGTTATTAACGTTAAACCAGTTAACTACTTTTGCGAGGGCGCTATTTATATTGTCAGTAACCAGCTGCTGACGTTTGAGTTTAAATAAAAGTGAAGTGTCGTCTGCAAACAACACTATATCATGTTTATCTTTTATGAGGTAAGGCAAGTCATTTATATAAATAAGAAATAAAAATGGACCAAGAATTGAGCCTTGAGGGACCCCCATTCTTACTACCGATCCGGGTGATCTTTTTCCGTTAACATCAACTCTCTGAATCCTATCACTTAAGTAAGAAGTAAGAAGATATAGAGAGGTGCCACGGATTCCGTAGTGGTGCAGTTTCCTGATTAATGTTTCATGAAGAACACAATCGAATGCCTTGCACAAATTGCAAAAGATACCCAACGCATCGCATTTGTCCTCCCATGCATTATACACATGCCCTAAAAGTTCAGCTCCGGCATCGGTAGTTGAACGACCCCTTGTAAAACCGAACTGTTTGTTATGCAGTAATTTATGTACGTTAAAAAATCTTTGCATTTGATTTAGAATAAGCTTTTCAAAAATTTGACTTGTTGTGGAAATTGTTATACACTGGCCTTCAAAACTTAGAACTACACTTTAAAAATTGCAATAACTTTTAAAGTAGGTACACAAGATAAATAATTAATATATTTTCGAAATAAAAAGGATTACAAAAACATTATTTTTCTAAATATAAAAACTTTATAAGTAGTCGATGACCTTCTTTTAAGGAATAGCTGAAAAAACATGATAAACAAAAATATTCCTTTTCAAATTTCTGTCTTACTGTTGACTTTTTGTTTTCACATATTATTTCTTGATCGATGAATTTTAATAAAAAAACCAAGCACGTAATATTACTTATCATGCCTCTTTCACTCGAAGAATGTGCAAGAATCATGGCTTTTCTGGAACTAAGCATCAATACGCATCGTAATGCAAGAATGGTGGGTGTAACATTAAGAACGGTCCAGCAGGTGAAAAGAAGGTACAACTAAACTGGAAACCATCTGAGAAGACCTTGTAATGGCAGACCCGGGTGTACTACTAGTATCCGAGAAGACCGCTATATTGTCTCCACTGTGTTGAGAAATGCACCTCAATGCAGTTGAAGTCCAGCAACAGCTTCTTCAGACCCGAAGATACTACATTCATGACAGTACAGTGAAAAAATGCTTGCTGAAGCAAGCCTGAAGCGCCAAAGGCCAGCAAATAGCCCCAAACTCGAGACAGGGCATCGAGCAGCAAGACTGCGCTATGCCCGTGAACACATACAGTGGAGTGAAGAAGAATGGGCAAGAGTTTTGTTCACTGTTGAGTCTCGATTCTCACTGTTCACTTCCGATGGATGTGAAGAGTCTACAGGCGACCTGGTGAGAGATACATTTAAGCCTGTTTCACAGAAAGAGTCCAATATGGTTGAGACTTTGTACAAGTATGGGCTGGCTATCCGCACCATCAATTATATTCAGATCGAAATGGATATATTTACATGTCACTGGGGTGAATTCGCAAAAGTACTATTGTTTACATTATGTTACAAACAATGATTTTTATGATCCTGAGCTGAGATGTAGATGTGACTTATTTTTAATTTTGTGTGTGTGACTTAGCTATCGCATTAGGTTTGTAAGACCTGTAATGATAGTTTTAAGGCATTTAAATAAATAAATAAGGTCGCACAGAGCTAGTGACCATAGAA
The DNA here is from genome assembly GCA_937001585.2 of Brachylomia viminalis. Lineage (NCBI taxonomy): Eukaryota > Metazoa > Arthropoda > Insecta > Lepidoptera > Noctuidae > Brachylomia > Brachylomia viminalis. Next base: position 1,457,051 of record OW443296.2, read on the forward strand.
AATGGCACCCTGACTGGTGAAAGTTTTATTTTTTTAACTTTGCCCCACACTAGGAATTTCTCCTGTATTGTGGGTGCGCTTACAAGCATTTAAACTCACATACACAAACAGCCAAACCCGGAACAACTACTTGTAGGTCATACAAATATTTGTTCCATGCGGGAATGGAACCCGCGACGCGCAGCGCAGCAGTCAATAGCTTAACCACTGTGCCAACCGTGCCGTCAAGATATGCTCAAGAGATCTTTGATGAGTATGCAGGGCCATATTTAGTAAATACGGGTGATGGATCGATATTGATGCAGGATAACACCCGGCCACACAAGAACACATTCAGGAGGTTGGTACCAACTTTGTAGCTTGGCAATCAAGAAGTCCTGATCTCAACCCGATCGAGCCCGCTCAGGATGAGCTCGGGAGGCTGGTCAAAAGCCGCAGACCACCTCCTATCACCCTCAGGGCCCTGAAACAGGCTCTGATGGAAGAATGTGAGAATTTTACCCAAAATTGCATCCGAAACCTCGTCTTCAGTATGCCAAACCGGCTCGAAGCTGTAATCAGAGCCCAAGGAGGCAATACCAGTTATTAAAATGTAAATAAGGCGTAAAACGTACTTATAAATGTTGCTTAAGTTTGTGCCAGTAAGTTAAAAATGGCAATCTTTTGGTTTTTATCTGTATTTTTTTTAATTTGCATTTTTGAGTTAAAAACATTAGTATAATAATATGAAATTCGCTATAAAAGGTTTTTTATTTAAACACTTTGACTTCTATCGGATCTATAAGTTTAGGGAAAAAATCAATTTTAAAAGTGTGGTACTAAGTTATGAAGGCTGGTGTATAAAATGTAGTAGTGTCTTACCAACCAAATGAGTGTGACTTCCAATTTAATACAACAGTACCTAACGCCAACACTATCTACCCGACCTCTATGCTAAATACAGACAAGATTCTAACAATAATTCAACTACCCAGGAACCGAACCCCCGGTCGTTCAATCGCCGTCAGACTCGCATCCTATACGTCTCTGACAAAGTTATGGCTTGGCGCGAATTTCACTTGCAAATTCAGTTTTGGGCCGCGGGCTAGTCTAGCCGTGCTCGGCTACATCTAGGCACTAGATAGGTAGATGTTCAGAGGGTTAGTTTAATGCCCCATACAATGAGCGAAAGCACACGCACGCATAGACACGCTTCACTTACAGCGAGTGCAAGCGCACTCGCGAGTCGATTGGCATTTGTTTGAGATCGCTGTTCGTAGGTAGTCAGAGAAATGAATTGTTAAGACAATATAGGTACGTCAATTTACCGCAAGAAAGCCATTGCATACGACTGACAAAGAATGACAGTTGTGATTGAACCTACGATAGTCAATTAGCTTAACAATCAATTTCCCTGACTTTACCTACACTTCTATCTATGTGTGAGTACACCTGTTTTTGCTCGTTGCTTGGAGCTGATCTTCTGTACCTACCTATCTATCTACCCTAGGCTAGGTAGACAGGTAGGTACAAAAATGGATGCATGTGCGAAAAACGGTTTTCTGCAGTTTTGTTCGTCATTTTAAGGCTTTTCCCGGAATATAAAGCGTCGATTTGCTTCAGGTTTAACGTGTGAAAAGTTTCGAGATAAGCGGAGATAAAAAGTTTGTTTCAAATTAGTCCTGCACCCGCAATTGCGTCACACACATGCAATCACAATCCGAAGAATTTTAATGAAAAGCACTCATAGGTATATACAGGGTGAAATTTAATTTATGGGCATTATTTTAAAGGGTCATTGTACTCATCATTATGAACAAATTTTGCTATGGACCAAACCTGAAATCCCACAAAAAATATCAGCTGTTCCCTACATTTTGAAGGGTTATGCAAACATAAATGAAGAGAACAGCAGATTTTGTTTCTGATTTCAGGTTTGGTCCCATGATAAAAGTTGTTCTAAATGATGAGTACATTAACCCTTTAACATAATGCCCATGAATTCAATTTCACCCTGTATATATTTTTTTATTTATTTAAGTAACAAGGTCTCATTGTGTTACTAAACTTAAGGACTATGTTAGTTTATTGTATTTAAAATTATTCCATCCCATGGGAGAATACTACTACTAATACTATAACAGAATTTGTCGATGAAACTGTTTTCCTGGGGATAACGCTCGACTCAAGGCTGCAATGGGGTCCTCATTTGACATCTTTTGCAAGACGGCTAATTTCAGCGGCATATGCTGTAAGGAAAATCCGTCAATTTACTAATGTAGATACCGCGAGGCTAGTCTATTTCAGCTATTTTCATAGTATCATGTCTTACGGTATTTTATTATGGGGACGGGCTGCCGATATTGAGTCTATTTTTATTCTGCAGATAAGAGCTATCAGAGCAATATACAGCCTCCGCAGGCGCGATTCTCTTAGGGAACTGAAAGACATTAACATCATGACGGTACCTTGTCAATATATTTATGAAAACATCATGTACGTAAGGAAAAATTTAAATCTTTTCAGTAAAAGTGGTGAAAGACACAACTATAGGACTAGAAATAGGGACCAATTAATTCAACCAGGTTTCAGACTGGCTAAAGTAGACTCATCCTTCATGGGGTACTGTTTAAAATGTTACAATAAAATACCTTCCCACATACTCCAACTGAATGAAACAAATTTTAAATCTTGTATAAAACGCACACTATACAGCCAAGCATATTATAAGTTGGGGGATTATAACGCTGACAAAAATGCTTGGCTCAGGGCTGGTCCTGCTCCACAAGGGCGCGTAAACTAATTAATTAGCATTCGAAAATAATGTTGGAGCTGATGAAGATTGTACAACCTATCTTTGCATTGTATAAATTCAATCTCTTAGTATTGTATAATTGCATAGCACATGTGTGAGCACTATATACCCCCTATAAAGCTTACTGGGCTCGTCTTTCATTGACTTAAATGTGCCCTGGCGGCTGAGAGTATGTCATGCTCACTCAAATGTGTTGCTGCTGGTGGCGTGTGTATTGGATCATTGAGTTCCCTTCAAAATGGTTGAGCTGTATGGTGCTGATCCATACGTCATGTTCGTGAACGGGCGCCGTCAGTAGGCACTGGTCATTTCATAGCTGCCACGGCTTATTTTAATTCCTGAATTGTTTTATCTTTTTATTACGGACGCTATTAAGGTGCACGTGTTTCTACATCGTTCTCACATGTATAATTTCAACATGTATGATGTTACCACTTTTTTGTTACAATATTATAATTTAAAAGAGTGTCCATGGAGTTTCCTGCGCGTTCTTCTCCGTAGATAGGTACCTACTTTGGAATGGGCAACTAGCTTCATCTTTCTGACTGTCCGACCCCTTGACAATTTAAAAGTGCCTGTAAATGGTTTATTTGAAATAAATGTTTTGAGTTTGAGTTTATTGCTTCATATGTTTTGAAAAACTCCTCTGCAATGTAAATAACACAATTAATGTTGTTAAATTTTCAAAATGAAAGCCATTAATATTGTTAGTATGCAATTATTTGGAAATGAGAACGGGTAGCTGAAATCTCCTTAACAAAAGAACATTTCCAACGCCCTGTTCCTTTACATGCACAATGCAAGTGAAAAGACAAAAATGTATTTTATAAAAAAAAAATGTTTGGTGGTATTTCAGTAGTCAAAGTGTCAATACACTCAACAGGCGGAAAGGGAAATTTAAAAATTTATAATGCGGCGTAACGAAAACTTTTGATCTGGGGAGCTTATTGGATGAGGGTACAAAATAAAGGGATATCTTCAGAAGATTCACAGTTATTAAGAATTAAGTGAGTAGATTGAAAATGTGGAAGTTTACTAAAGCGAAGAAGAAAATAAAAGAAATGAGTTCTTTAATTTTCTCATGTGTTTTCGTTTTTATTATTTCGGATTATTTCGTGTTTAGGTTGTTTGATTTTGATTGCCAATGTGACGTTAAAGGTTAACGTCGTAGAGAGAAATAAGACCACTTAAATTGTCAACATAAGAAATAATAATAAATAAAGAATATTATAAGGGGTAGGCAGGGTTATGGTCACACAATTTGACACCATCGGTCACTATCCTGTGTGATCACCACAGAGTACTTTTTTTTTGATTTTTGATCACAGGGCAAGGAACGGTTAAAACATTCTTAAAAACATCATTTATTTATTACTTACATTTCTTCTTTGCCTTTTACCCTCTGGACGGTGTTCAACCATTTTCTTTGAATTCAACACGGGGATCGAAAGAAAATACGTTCCTTGAAAAAAACAACATTAATTCCTGTTCCATTGAATTATTTTTTCAATGTTTTTGTATGATCTAATAATATGCGAGAACGTGTCGCTTATTATGTTTTGTAATCGATACAATTTATTTAGTAGGTAAGAACATATCAAATAAGAATGTAGTGATAGCAAATTGAAAAGGTGTGTAGGCCATTTCATTAACGACCTACTTCTTAGCATACATACAAACATAAACTCACGCCATCTTCCCATGGGGCTAGGCAGAAACTACAGTACGCCACCTGCTTCTATCGTTACATACTCCTTTTGCTTCATTTACGTTCATGCTTAGACCTTAACATTCTAAAATCAAAAAATCCATCCATAACATTGGTTACTAATTCTTCGCTTACCGATCATCAAACTGTTTTATTAACATTACAAATAAGTTCACCTAGAAAAAGCTGCATGCGTAGCTACACTAACGTCAATATGACAAACCTTGAAAATTATATGTACGCAGTATTAATTTTGACCCAGTGTATAATTCAAACGATGCAAATATTTCTTTAAAGTATTTTATAGATTCGCTACAATATGCAATAAGGAGAAACACATTCACTAAGACAGTTCCTAGAAAGTATAGTTGTATTAAACCCTGGATTACACCCGGTCTCGTTCGTTGTATAAGATATAGAGATAAACTTCACCTAAAATTGAAACTCGCACCTGGTAACGACATACTTTGTGTTACATATAAAAGGTATCGAAACTTCTGTAATAATCTTTTGAAGAAACTAAAAAATCAGTATGATATAAATGAATTACAAAAGGCTGGACAAAATAGTAAACTTTGAAAGAAATTTATAAAAAGTGATACACTTAGATCTAAAAATACGGAACCTCCGCTTGATTTACTATCAACAGAGATAAACCCATCCGAAGCAATGAATTACGTAAACAATTTTTTTGCTAATCTCGGTAAAAATTTGGCTGAAAAATCATTAAGTTCTAAAGTCAAAGTCAAAGCATTTATTTCAAATAGGCACATAAAAGGCACTTTTGAACGTCAACATTTACATTTAAATAGAATTGATTCTAGTCGCCCCTTCCAAAAGGTAGTTTCGTATGGAGAAGAATGGGCAAGAAACTCCATCGTTACTCTTTTAAAATGTGTTACACATTAATACAATACACATATACATAATATATATATACATATATATTATATGTATACATTAATTATATAATTATATGTGAAGACGATGCACCTATAATAAAAATTACCCTACCAAAATAGGTAAAAAGAATTTAATAAACGTAGCAATTCTAACAGTTTTTCCCCTCAAAACCCGACCGCGACATCCTCTAAAATAAATTCTTTTGTTTTATTAGACACTGACGTTGACGAAGTAGTAAGAATAATAAACGGGTAAAAAGTTGTGTGTTCTACTGAGTGGGATGACATACCTAATAATATGCTTATAAGATTTAGATACTTAGTTGCCCCTCCGCTAACACACATTTTTCAGCTATGTTTGTCTAAAGGAATTGAAATGTTGGGGTTCTAAGGTCTTTTAAATCAGACAACCAATTCGATTGAATGCACTTTAATCAATGCCATTCAGGTAACATACTATTCAATGCGCACTGAAGTAAACTGCTTACTTAGCTTAAAAATACACTTATATTCTAAAGGAGCGTACATACTACGTTATACACTATAAGGGAGCATACATACACTTCACCTCCGGGGGCGAAGGAAAAAAAAAATCGTATAAAAGTTGTTTTTTTTTTTCACTAGTACAGACAAACTCTATTTGTAATAGTACATTATTCTTGTCTACCCAATAAAATACTACAATAATTATTCTAATATTACTTACAACATTGCAATGTTTGTGTCTATTACTAAACTACTCTGAACCTAAATTAACAATAATAGTCTTAACCAACAAGTACTATTACTGAACTATACGTCATAATATTATTGGAAGTACGGTCTAGTCCTATTTTTATGAATTAAATCTATCTTATTATTTTTATATATTCTAACGTTACTACCTAAATCTTCTTTTACTCTATAGGGACCTTCAAAAATAGCATCTAGTTTACGACCTGTTTCATTTTTTAACAAAATTAAATCATTTTCTTGATACACTTTGGAATTTACTGTTTTATCGTACATTTATTTGCGTTTGTATTTATTTGACAATAAATTATTTTTTGCCTCGGCATTGGCTAACTGTAAGCGATATTTCAATTGTAATGGATAGTTATCGTTATTGTACAATGGTTCAACAGACTCAGAAATCCTACTCGGTATTTGACAAAGTTTACCAAAAACTAGTTCGTAAGGCGTGTAATTTGTTTCTGTATGGACTGTATTGTTGAAACTAAAACACCAATACGGTAACCAATAACTCCATGTATCTGTATGGTTGTCACATTGGATCCTTAAAAATGCACCCAAAGCTTTGTGAGCATTCTCAAGAGCTCCTATCGATTGGTGATGGTAAGCAGTTGAAGATAATTTTTCTATTTCAAGAAGTTTACATACCTGTTCCATGGTTGTGGAGATGAACTCTGCTCCTCTATCTGTAGCTATTATTTCAGGAATTCCAAATATTAAAATAAAATGTCTTACAAATGCATTAGCTATGGACACGGTTTCTTTATTTTTCATGGGTATTGCTTGAACAAATTTAGATAATTCGCACTGAATGGTCAATATATAACAGTTTCCATCTATGTCTCTATCTAAAGGACCTACCACATCTAGATAAACCTTTTAAAAAGCCGAGGACGCTGTAGTAGTAATTACCATCGGTTCTTTTATGTAACGGATATACTTTGACTTCTGACACTTCGTACACTTTTTTACAAATGTTTGTACGTCCCTTTCTATACTCGGCCAATAATAACTCTTCTTTATAGTATTTACCATTCTGCGCACTCCAGCATGACCACTGGAAGGCAGTAAATGGAAGTCATTCATAATTATAGTTTTCTCTTTATCATCATTTATTCTTTTTACTTAATTTTCTAGCTTCGATATCTCATCACATACGTTTTTAATAAAATCTATGTTATCTTTATTTTTAATCATACACACTTCTTCAATATTTAACTTTTTACAAAACAAACTTAATTTCTGCACAAATTCGGCTCGCGTAAAATGTGCCTTGAAATCAAGATTGATGTAAATAATCTTTCTTTTAGCTATAAATATAAAACATTCACATACATCAGTTATCAAATCATCGCCTCTCAATCTGTTTAATTCGCTACTTTCAATGAAACTCATTTCGACTGAGTCGCACGGTTTTCTTAATATATCCACAACTCTTGGTTGGCCAGACCAATAGTCAGGAGATTTATTAAGATCCGCCTTCTCAACGTTATCCTTATTTTTACTTAATTCATCATCAATTTTTCGCTTTTGTGCCCTAGTCATCACAGCAATCAATTGTGCTTGCATATTCTTAAGTTCTTCTGATGTTATACATATTCTAGACAAAGCATCTGCAACAACATTTTCTTTTCCTCGTACATAAATTATTTTAAAGGTATATTCTTCTAATGTCAAACGGAATTTAAGAAGCCTACTCGAAGGATCTCTCATGCCAAAAAGATAAATTAAAGGTTTGTGATCAGTCATTATTGTGAATTCTCTACCATACAAATACGGTCTAAAATATTTTACAGACCAAACTATGGCTAAAAGTTCTTTCTGTATTATAGGGTAATTCTTTTCCGCTTTGTTCAAGGGTCTACTTGCGTACGCTATAGGTCTGAGATCTTTATTGCACAGCACAGCACCAACTGCAGTGTCTGAAGCATCTGTTTGTAATATGAAATGGTTATTTTCTGTAAAATCTGGATATTGTAATATTGGTGGCGAAATTAATTCATTTTTTAGATACTCAAAGGCATGTTTACAATCATCTGTCCAAACGAATGGTTCATTTTTCCTACATAATTTATGTAATGGCAAAGCTATGTCTGAATTTTTTTTTATAAATTTTCGATAGTAGTTGCAAAACGCTACGAAACGCTTAACTTCATCTGCTGTTTTGGGTATTGGGTAATTTTTCAATACGTTTGTTTTTTCGGGATCAGGTAAAACACCTTTCTCTGATACAACGTGACCTAGATAAAGAATTTCTTTCTTTAGAAATTCGCATTTTTGTGGGTTTAATTTTAAATTTACTTTTCTTAATCTTTCCATTATATTAATTAAGTTTTGATTATGACTGCAAATTTCTACTGAATACAATAAGATCATCTTGATATACTAAGCATTTATCGTAAGTCAAACCAGACATTGCTACTGCCATCATACGGCTAAATGCGCTCGGACTTATCTTGAGACCCATTGGTAAACGTTTCATTTGATACTGACCTGTATTGGTAGTAAAAGCAGTTAATTTACGGCTGTTAGGCTCTAAGGTCACTTGATAATAACCTTGTTGAAGGTCAAGGTGAGTGAAATATACCGCTCCAGAGAGTGAATCTAAAATTTCATTAATATTAGGCAAAGGGAACTTATCATCACAAACTGTCTCATTTAATTTTCTGTAGTCTACAACTAATCTCCATTTCTTATTAGTTCCTTCTTTACTCTTTTTCGGAACTAATAAAATTGGACTTGACCATTCACTGTTGGATTCCTCTATAATATCGTATAATATCGTCATCTATCATTTTATTAATCTGTTTAGTTATCTCTGGTTTTAACGCTTGCGGCAACCTATATGGCTTAACATATACAGGTGTTGAATTTTGTTTTACGATAATTGATTGCTCATAAATATTGGTAGTTGTTAATTTATCTCCATCTATGTAAAAAATATCTGAATATTTTGCACAAATCGCTTCAATGGACTTTCTCTCTTCTTCGTTTAAATAATCCAATTTGAGCTGAGATAACAGTGTTTGAATTCTAGAAACGTCGATAATATTTTTACTAAATTGACAAATATTATAATCACTCAAAGATTGCACATCAGGTATGAATCTTGGTAAGTTTATTTCCTTCTCAGTAACGTTAAGAATCTTTATAGGAATTCTGTTGTTTTTTACTGTGGCTATCGTATTTGCCAGATACACATCCTTCGCTAACTCACGTCCACAGACAATAACGTCATCATTCTCATTTTTATCTACGTATATGTAATGAATTGACTCAGAACGAGCTGGAACAATTAGGTTATTACTTCTCCTAATATGTTCATCAACGAAATTAAAATAATATTCTGCCCCATGATAATACAATGTTAAAATATTAGTACTTAAGTTAATATTTGCTTGATACTTATTTAATAAATCTAACCCTATAATTCCGTCTGCTTTTAATGGTAACGACTCAAAAATTATGAACGAATGCTGAAATATTTCACTGCTATACTCCAAACTTAAATCCACTATACCTCGTGAACGCCTTTGTCCACCGATTCCATTTATTAAAGTCTCATCTTTTCTAACGATAGCGTTTTTGGGTAACGCTTCACTTTTAATAATTGACAAAGAAGCGCCTGTATCAACGAGCCAAAAATATTAAATGTTATTAACGTAAAAAACTACATATTTTGCATTACCTAAATTTGATAAAACACAATGTTTAAGAACGAAAAAACTGGTTTTCAGATTCCTGCTTATCTTTATTGTCACTTATGCATGGCTTGTTGTCATTGTTCTGTTCTGCTAAACAAACATTTCTATTATTTCTAAAATATCTTGAACCCCTAGAGTTTCTTTGACCCCTATTATAATTTGACGTTACGCGATTGTTATTTCTATTTCCGTTATTATATCTGTATCCGTTATTTCCTCTGAAATTACCACGCCATGTTTGTCTTTGATTATCGTAATTACTATATTGTCCACGACTACTATGATTATATTGTCCACGATTATTATTAAAATGACGATGACCTTGACGCCTTGAATTATTAAAACCTCGTCCATATCTAAACGCATGCAAGACGTTACCTGGCGATGACTGGTGTGCTGTATCTTCATCTTTGGCAGCTTGGATTGCATCTTTCAGGCTGCTATAGTTTCTAGCGGAGATGATCGTGCCCAATTTTGAGCTGCGTAGTCCTTCTGAAAACCGTTTGATGGCAAGCTTTTCATTCAATGGTTTTAAAACACCAAATGCATTAGAATCTCCATCTGACTGAGATATAGTAAGTTCAGTAAACAACTTTTCAATTTCTGTGCCATAATCTTCGATACTATTTGAACCCTGTTGTATATTATGTAACCGTGTTTGTAGGGCCGTAAAGGATTTTTGAGTCAATAGATGACATCTCAAATCTTTAATTAAATCTTGGGTGGTCTTATAATTCCCTGTAATGCGTAGTTTGGCATTTTCGGACAATCTACTTTTAAGTGTAAATGTAATAAGTAGTACTTTACCTTTTTCGTCCAGCATGTCTGCATACATCTCGATCGAGTCTATCATGCGTTTCGTTGTCCCCTCGTTACCGTCCATTACTGGAATCAAACTACACGCTACTTTGAGGTCAAACTCCATTTTGTTAGATATGATTTCAGGAAAAGTACACAAACTATTTATTTCCTCAAAAATTACCCTAATCTTATTAAAAATATCCAATGCCGATGCAACTAAATTTGCATCCTTGCCTTTTTCTAAAAGTAACAATATTTTTTTTACATTCGCCAAAAATATGTTTCGCTTCACCTAACTTCGTCTCAATAACTTGACCTTTATACCTAGTCTGTCCCTTTTTAATTAAATATTTTCTAATATCTACTAGGTCATTATATTGTTTTAACAAAGTTTCAATCATAATAAAACATTACAATGTAAGGCCAATTATTTCCTAATGGATATAAATGATAAATGATAATGATAAATGATTTTATTTCTGTAAGTAGGTTTGTTACAAACACTTTTACACGTCAATCATATTTTTAAAACTAGATGAGGTCGGCGTTTCATAACTGACTACTCTGAGAAGAAAGGCCGAAACAAACTCAGAGGTCACAGTCTCTTTTAAAGTCCAGACATAATCTTGGTCAGATCATGTGAAGACCATGTAGATTTGTGTCTGAAACGGTCTTTTGAGGAAAAACCATACAGATTGAGCGGACCTGTCCAGTCAGTGCACGCATTTGTCAGTAATCTTGCCGCTCAACTGAGAACTTAAGGAGCACAACGATTCGACGAACAATACCAAAGAAAGGACATTTGGGTAGGCCGCATAAATTACTCAAGCTGCCAGATCGTGAAACTAACTAAGAAATAAAATAAAAAAAAGTAATAATCCACATAATCTTCACATTCACAATAATTTAAATAATATAATACTTTACAAAGTAATTACTCATGTCATTGTATGTATAAAATTCATGAATGTCAATGTGTATATAAATATTCGAACATAATCTTTGAGGACCATGTAGATTAGTATCTGAAATGGTCTTCTGAAATGGGTAAAAATAAAGGTTTCATGTTAACATAATTATCGTGAAACGGCGCGCAAGAATTTCACACGATGCAGTTTTAGCCGCGAGGTATCATTATTCACCGAGTCTTCGTGCACTATTTTATGTCGTTTAAGTTTTTGCGTTATAAAACAAATAGGTATGATTCTGAATGTCAATCACTGATTTATTTAAGAATTCACTTTTAAACTGACTTTGATGCTGGATTAATTAGATTGCAGGTGTACCTTCCACTCGTCCGCGTAGGGATGCCCTTATGCGCTGAATTGCGTTGATTCCGATTTCTTCTTGTATCCATTGACGATGGCACCTTCGGTAGTATTTCAGGCAAAAGTAAATTACCAGGAGAGATATGACAGCGAGAATAATGATGGTGATCGTGCTCAGCCGCTCCATGTGTCCTCTGATGTCCCTCAGAAGGGCGTCATTGTTTCCACCAGCCGCATTTTGATTTACGAATACCTCGTCCTTTTCTATTTTGGAGTTACACATTTTGAAAATCGCCGCGCAACAAAAACTTTACTTAATCTGCCCCTTGGCAGACCCTAAGGCAGGGTCGCCATGAAATGTTGGGGTTCTAAGGTCTTTTAAATCAGACAACCAATTCGATTGAATGCACTTTAATCAATGCCAATCAGGTAACATACTATTCAATGCGCACTGAAGTAAACTGCTTACTTAGCTTAAAAATACACTTATATTCTAAAGGAGCGTACATACTACGTTATACACTATAAGGGAGCATACATACACTTCAGAATATTCCCAAATTTGCTTTTGTGCTGTGGTCACACCAGTTTTCAAGTCTGGAGAAAAAAACTGTGTGAATAACTACAGACCCATTTCAGTTTTAACAGGCCTCTCAAAAAATTTTGAAAGATCATTAACAGTGGATTGATAAAATATCTGGAATATAACAGACTACTTTCGGATAATCAATTTGGTTTTAGGCCCAGAAGATCAACTAACCAAGCAGTGCATAAATTAACTAACTATATTACTACCAATTTGGATAATGGTATGCACACAATTGGGATTTTTCTAGGCCTCGCCAAGGCCTTTGACACTATTTCTTGTACTTTACTTTTGCACAAGCTGGAAACACTTGGGATAAGGGGTGCACAACTTCTTCTCTTTTCTGATTATCTCAGTGATCGTCATCAATGTGTGTGAATATGCAAGTTCTGAACTTAAAAATAGTTGTTTTGGAATTCCACAAGGCAGCATTTTGGGCCCCACGTTATTTTTAATCTATATAAATTAACTGTGCAACAAAATAACTAACAAAATACTGTGTGACAAAATACATTTCATTTACATTGAGAAATACTAACATCCTAAGCATAGTACTACACCAGCATACTACAGTTCCTTTTGACCCTGTACCTTCACACAAGAGAAGGAAGTACTTGGTTTGCACAAAGCCTCAAACAAAACATGCATTTGCTAATCGATTTTATGTATTTTTAGGACCTTTCCTGTATAGTTTGTTTGGCAAAACAAGGTACTAAGTCTCTATAGTGTAAGCTTTAAAAAATGAAGTATAATGTTATCAGAATATTTAGCGACGCTCAATTACACAGACACAGAAAAAATTCTAGAAATTTTGTCTTGATGATACTTTTAGGTAATAATGTACCACTACCCATATGCTTTTTCTCATAGTTCTTAATTCGATTATTTTTGTATTAGTTTTACTTCTAATATTCATGTCCTTTTTTAATTGTAATGTAAAGTGATGGCCAGAAACACTGGTTTGAATAAACCTAGATTGGGTGGGTCGCTAATTTAAACTATTTCTGAACCATTATTAATTGCACCAGTATTAGAAATAGTTTAGATTTAGTTCATTTAGAATTCTATAGGATATTTACTACTGTTTGGCTAAATGTACACTTTTGTAAACGTTTTTATTTTTATTATTTATTATTATTTCTTCTATGTTCAAAACTACAGAACCAGCTTTCATCTTGATTAATCATGGTAAGTACTCATGTTTAAAGCAAATACTTTTTATAAAGAACAAAAGTTTGGGCCACGCTGCAACACATGACAATTGGTAACCTCAATCCGCGATCCAACACAAAACACAATTTTTTCCCTATTTGAGCCGTCCTTACCACGTTTGCAAAAGAGCCACAAAATTCTAAACAAAGGCTTTCCGCAGCAGCCGAGAGGATAATTCACCGGGGTATGACCGCGACTCCCCGAATTGATTCGCTCAGGGTCCTCCCCTTCCCTGTAAGCAGGTATTGGCTGGGCTTACCGCCGCTATGCAAGAAGCGCTTTAATAATATCTACACTACCGCGCTACTGCGCTAGTTACAAGCTAGTGAAGACAGTCTTTAATCTTGTGCTTACATAATAGGAGTGAAGTGGGATTTGGAGCGTGTTTATAAATGTTTCTTCATGCCAACAATAGCGCGGGGTTGTTTTAAAGAAGTTTTTGGGCAGATAAATTCCAAGTCCAAGGTACGTAATGCTTTTTTTTACAATAACAGGTGATAGGAAGATGTCTCTGTAGAGGATAAATCAAATCGTAAAGTCGTATATTAAAAATAAAAATATAAAATAAAAATCTGTTTATTTCATCTCCACAAATTACATCAAGGTATAAAGTTGATAAATAAAGAAGATAAATTGTCGAAAAATTAGTAATTTGTGGGAGATCTGGAGTCTAAACTAAGCCGAGGCCTGTACTATAGATCTCCAGGCCCCCCATTTCATAAGATTTGTATGTATTGTCAACAAGTGAAAGACGGAAAGAGTGGGAATGATTGAAAAAAACGTGGAATGATGTGCGTGTGTGTGTGTGTGGTATGATGCGTGTGTTAGTGTGCGTGTGTGTGGGGTAATGTGCGTGGGTGAGTCTATGGGTGGGGGTGTGAGTGTGTGTGTGTGGGTATAAATGACGGTGTGCTTGGGAGGGGGTGTGTGTATGACTGTGTCAAAGGGCGGGTAGTTTTGTTAAAAATATGTTTTTGCGTGTTTATATACATTTATTTAGTTTTAAGGCGCAATATGTTAAATAACATTTTGGTAAGTGTAGAATAGTGATATATAAATGATTAATGTATATAAAAACGCAAGTAGGTTTGAAGTATATGTAAGGTTTGCTATCATATTATTTTGTTTGTTATAATATGTACTGTAATAATAATATAATAATGCAATAAACACTTCAGTTTATATTTGTACCTCTAAGATTTTTTCTGTTTCGGAGTAATTAAGAGTGTTGGTTTAATGCTCTAAGTAAGAGTCAGTAACCATTTATAAATTATTTTTTTACTTTCTGTTTTCGAATTATTGGAGAATGGAACTATTTTATTTACTTTGTTTAGCAACATAGCACCTCGGAATGGAAAAAATCTGTGTGCAAATGAGGTGTTCACAGCAGCCGTCTCACATACAGCGTGCTTTCTTCTAGTCTGAGCTATGTGTTTTCTTCTATCATCTGGTAAGTCACTCAGTTTGTGGAGGATAGATTGGATTATGTAAAGCTGGCGCACAGTGAGGACTTGCGCTTCTTCGTAAAGCTCAGAGGTAGGGAATAGCCGAGGCTTATATAGGCTTACTTTCAGTATCATCCTTTGCGCTCTTTCCAGGGTAATAATTTTAGTTTTGCATGCTCCTCCCCAGGTAGTGATGCAATAGGATATAACTGACTGCGCCAAGGCCTCGTATACCAACTTTATGGTCTGCCTGTCTGCTACGTCACGCAGAGCTTTAAAAATATATGTTATTTTCGGATTCTATTGGATATCGAATGTATATGGTTATCAAAATTTAAATTAGCATCAATTTCGACTCCGAGATATTTAATGCATTTAGTAGGTATAATTTTGGGACAGGTACAGCTAGGGATAGGAGGAAAATTACATTTGTGGGCATATATGTTACAGGTAAGGTCAGCTATTTGTCTTCGATTTTGAATAGAGAACACAATGAATTTTGTCTTGTCATCATTTAAAGTGAGGTAGTGTGATGTTAGCCAATGACAGATCTTGTTGAAACCTTCTTGTGCATAATTAAAAAGTTCCTTATATGAATCAGCGTAGAAGGTTACAGATGTATCATCTGCATAAGCTGAAATGCGGCAATTTTTAATATTAAGTGCGCAGAGCTCATTTATGTAGCAGAGGAAGAGCGTCGGTCCAAGTATACTGCCTTGAGGCACCCCAAATGCAATTGGGAGTTCGTCACTGATGTTGTCACCTATTTTTACGCATTGTGTTCTATTGTGCAGATAATCAGAAAAAAGTGCCAGTGTGATGCCTCTTATACCATGAGCTTCCAGCGTCTCTACAAGGCAGGGGACAGAAACAGTGTCAAAGGCCTTAGCAAGGTCGAGAAATATAGTCAAGCATTTCTTTTTGTTATCGAGTTTATTGACCAGAAAGTTAACAAGATCAAGTACAGCATTATTTGTTGAGCGGCCAGCCCTGAAACCATATTGCGAGTTTGAAAGTAGATTACCGTCTTCTAAGAATTTAGTAAGCCTGGTATTGACTATGCGTTCAAATAATTTCGATATAGAAGTTAATATTGCAATCGGTCTATAATTGCTGACACTGCTTCTATCACCTGCCTTGTATATTGGGTGTACTACAGCTCTTTTTAAAGGATCCGGAAAGACCCCAGCCTCGAAACAGCGATTTATCAAATAAACAAGCACGGGTGTTATTGACTTGGAAGTAATTTTAAGAATCTCAGCGCTGATATGATCCCAGCCTGGAGCGCAGTCACTTTTTAAAAGTTGTATTGTTCTTTCCACTTCTTCGTGGTCAGTTTGTAGGAGAACAAAAGATTTAAGGGGAGGTTCAAGAATTTTCTTATATTTTGGAAAGCGAGTGGTCATAATCTTGTCAGACAAACGTTTGCCGATATTGGAGAAGTATTCGTTAGTCTTGTTAATAGACTCTTTGGGATTGTCAGCAATTTTTAAAAGTTGTAGTGGTTGTTCATTTTTGTTATTTTTGTTAGTAATTGTTTTAATGGTGGACCAAAGCCTTTTTGAGTTACTTTTAGACATTATTAATTGACTTCTCTCATACTGTTTCTTAAGTTTTTTTAATAAATTGTTACAATAGTTTCGGTATCTTAAATACGATATTTTTAATATTTCATTATTTGTATTAAATTTAAATTTTTTATGCATCCTGTCCCTTGTGCGTATACAACGTAACATACCAACAGTTATCCATGGTTTTATCGTAAATTTATTTCTAGGAGTTAAACGTCTTATCGAAGTTTTTGCAACTAAGTGCTGTATTATGTAAATGAACTTGCTCATTGCGATATGTAAGTTAGCTTCTTGATAAACTTCCACAAAATCATAATTTTCTCAATCGGTTATAAGTTTTTCTTTGTCAATTTTATGAATAGTTTTTAGTTTGTTGATTTATTGATAGAAACGCCTGTTTTTAAACTAAACAAGACAGATTCATGATCCGTAATACTGGTTCCGAGAGTAAATGTAAAAGCACTTAATTTCGTTTTTAATAGCACATGGTCTAAGCACGATTTTCCCCTGGTTGCGGCGTTGATAGCAGGAAGTAGTCCGTGAAAAGTAATTGTATCCATATACGCCGTGTACGTAGGGCTTGTTTTAATTAGATCAATATTTATGTCTCCCACTATGATAATGTTTTTGAAAGACGAAAAACCTTCTAATAGTGCATGTAGTGAATCAATGAAAGTATCAGGGCTTCTAAAGCTTGGGGGTCTATAAATCGCAATCAATATAGTGTGGTTTTGTATCTTAATTGTCAGGCAATTTGCTTCAGCAAGGTAGGGTTCTTCTACAGTACATTCGAGGTCACTGTTTGTATAAACAACAAGACCGTCGTTTTGATTGTAGTTGTCATTGGTTTTGCACGCATTATAACCCTCTAGCAATGGCAAGTTGACGACATGGGATAACCAACATTCTGACAGCACTATAATGTCACATGAAAATTTTAGTCGGTTAAGAAGAACGTGAAACTCCTGGAAGTTGCAGGATAGGCTGCGGATATTCTGCTGCAAGATATTTAGATATCGAGTGGGATGGTGGAGATATTCGATGCATTCCTCTGGTTCACAAGTAACAGGTGCAGAAATACTAAACTGGTCAATGTTTTGTATTAAATTATTTATGGTATCGAATGAAGCGTATTATTGCTACTAGTGAAATGACAATACAAATAATATTTATTGTTATTAACTGGAAGTAAAGGTAAGAGAACGTGCAATGAAAAAGGACATCGTAAACTAATGTAGACATAGTCCGTTTCTTGTAATCGGAAGAAAGTACATTGTGTATGTAAATAAACTTTAATAAAATTAGTTGTTATTAGGGGTTTTGAATTAATGTAGGTTATAGTATGTAAATATGTAGATTTGGTATATCATAAAAATATATTATATCATATAACATAATATTAGTGTGTGTTGTGGTGAAGTTTATGTGTGTGTTTATTGTGTAATATTGCAAGTATGCTCGCAGAATGTGGTATATTAGTGAGATGAGAGTGTAGGCAGGCACATGCAAGTACTTTAGAGAAATTACATATAGATATTTGTAGCCACTATAGTAGCTTGAAATGTTACTATCAAGATATTTAGCTTTTAAACTTGTACAACATGACTTTGTAAAATAGTTAAAGGATATTAGGCATAGTAATTTTAGCGTAGACAAATCTTCTTCACCAGAGATTAATTTGGGTTTGTCGCCTTCGTGTAGACGAATATATACCCTTCCGTACGAAGTCCAGCAGCCTGCGTAGTTGTGGGTTTTTACAAATTGACGTGCCAAGAAATGTAAGCGCCTTCCATTTGTAGTAAGAGATTCCGATATGAAGATAGGTTTCGATTCACCAATCAATTTCAAATGTCCAGTGTTCCGTTTCTCTTTGCTTTCCTTATTGAAAGTTTTCGAGGCTTTCATTATATTTTCTTTAAGGGTGGTCGCTGAGAATTCCACTATTACTGGGGCTGTTCTGTTGTGCGACATTTTTGGTCTGAAAATGTTTTTCATATCGGACTCCTGCACCTCAATCTTCAGAGCGTCTCCTAGGTTTTTTACCATACTGACTAGGGTTGATTTATTTTCAGCTTGTTGAAATGGTACATTTTTGAGCTCTAAAGTTGACGCTTTTGCATTTCGTTCCAGTAGTTCTACCTTTTGTTCTAATGATTTTATTTGTTTTTTGAACGCAGTGTTTTCCGATTTAGTTTGCTTGAGTTCTTGCAAAATTTCGTCGTATTTTGCCGACATGGTCTCAATAGAGGTTTTTATCTCCGTGTTTTGTATAACCATTTTGCTCATTTCTGTATCAAATTTTAAGGCTTGAGCTTTTTGATGTTGCTGTACGTTTGCTAACATCTCCTTTATGTCGGTTAATGTGGAGTCATCAAATTTTCGTTTCATACGACGTGTAATGTTTATTTGTCCTCCGCAGTCAGGATCAGAGCCAACACAGTCGGATGCCGAGTCCGACTCCTGTGTTAAAATACTCGGCATCAGTAATGATTGTATTCCTTCAGGTGGGGTGCGCTGAGTGGCCATAATGATTACGGAGTAGTTTTCGAACGTTACTTGTTGTACCAGGATAGCAGCGGACTGTAGTAGTATTTCGGTATGGTACAACGGTTAGTGTGTGTGTGTACCCGTCCTTATCACTCCTATATTGAAAGTGTTGGATATAATTAAGCACACACGCTGATTGGAAGGAAGGTATGAGTATTTATTTATTTAATTAAGGTTCACCAACAGTTGTTACAGACATTACACAGATTTTAGACAGACATTACAGAGACATAACATAGGAACATACAAGTAATTGTGTCTTAAAACTAACTGCACAACCAATTACAGGCAAACACCACATGCAAAATGCTCTTTAGAAAATATAAATTAAATTTTAAAGACGGTACTTACAATTCTAGATAATTATAATGATTAAATACTAATACTAATGACGTCTGACAAATGTCGATATTGACTCTGCGTGGACGTCAACCAGGTCGCTGCGTTCGTTTATGAGTTTGCACATGCGGGGTACAGGTGAATTAGCACCAGACACTGTACGGCGAGCTGGTGGAGCTAAGGGTGTTATAGGTTTGCGAGGTGGTCTACGGGGTACCCTGAAGTTGAACCTAAATACCAATTGTGGGCAGTCGATGGTATGGGTAGAGAATGGAAGTATTTATAATGTTTTGATAAGGCCAGATGGTGTATTAGGACACCATATTTTTTGACAGCGAAACGGTTATGTAGGTACTTATATGAAAATGACAATGGTGCACCAATAAATTAACAATGGTGTAAAGAAACTGATTAGCATTCTCAACAGTCAGTTTTTCCTAATAAGATTATTGTTTTAAATCGCTAACAAAATTAAAACAATTATTACAAAACAGTTGTCTGAATTTACAGGAGGTACTTGGAAACTTCTTGTAACAAAATGTATTTAATAGAAGAAGTTGACTTCGCCTAATTACTTCCTAGTTGTCGGGCGCCAATTAACTCCATATGCTTGCTATTATGCACTCACTTTTGCAAATGTGAATACATAATATAGGTACTGAACGAGGAAAACTACTGAGGTATTTACACAAAAGTTTAGAAGTGGTTCTGTTTACTTTTTGTTTGAACTCGTAGGAAGCTAGCAAAAAGATTTTTTGTATTTTCAAAGTTATAAGTTTGTTAAGTGTTTGCAAATATTAGTTACTGACGAAACTTTGTGATGGTTCGGAGTTTAGAGGATCCGTTTTTCGCAAGTATTGTCTGGCACCCTGGAAAGTTTTAATGTGATTTTTTTTCATTGGCCAGCATAATTTGATGTGACTTCAGACATCGCCTAATACATATAAAACAAAATAAAATAAGGACCAACAGTATGACTTCAGTCTGACGTCTTAAAAACATACAATGAAGTATAACATTGCAAATTAAATAAACATATCTCTTACTTTCCACTCCACAAACTAGATTTTACAAGTACTCAAGCACATAAATAACAGTAGCATAGTACACAAGCACAAACAGACGAACTTTAATAACAATTTATTTTAATGTGGAGCGCCGGTGACATACAATAAAGCTAGACCCACGGTTCAGGTGTCAACAATGGTTTATTACGAATTAGCACAGAGCCGGATTACGGGACCGTTTTTGGCTGCAATTTGTACTGGATTTTGGATGAGGTAATTGAATCGCTGGGGCTGATAAGCTGTTATTTAGTAGGGTTTGAGTACGACAAACTAGAGCGGCTCCACAACTAGGTATTATTGTCTTGGCTGACATTTCCCGTTTACCAAATAAATTAGAACTTTAGCAGAAGTTTGCAGACTTTTTAATATTGAGGCGATATTTGTAGTTTTTTTTTGTCCATACCAGTTAAAGTAAAACAATATTAATACGCTGTAGTAACTAGATATACTTACAAAGGATAACAGCAGCCTCGACTGTCCAAGGTGAGCCGGACGTACTAACTAAGCCATCATCACTTGAGCTCCATGACATTTCAGTGCACGAAGCTTTTCATCTTGCCAAACATAGAACACAGGTAGGTAGCACTATCTGTCAACAAACTGAACCAGAAACGGAATACCATTTCCCTCATAACCTCTTTCAAAGTCTCTCTTCGCGAAGTCAAAAGCGCTGCATACATAAGTTTCAACTGAAAGGTTTACACTCTTGCTACTTCGTAATGGGTGAAACAAATAACCAATTAGCTCCGCAAGCGTGCCATGAACACTTTCACTAGTAGGTACATATCGTCTGGAAGTTATCTGAGGTGATGTGAGGGATTGCCTGGAGATTATCAGACTCTTTGTGGCCATTGTACTGTTAAGTCGATGTTGTTGTAGGTATTACTTGTGAGGGGGATCCCCCACAGTGCATACTTCCTCGTAGTATCCCCCGGGCATGATCCCGGAGGAGAGGTTTCGGGACCTCTTCAGCGCATGCCTTGCGTCTACATTGCGTTTACGCCGGCATTTTGAA
The DNA here is from genome assembly GCA_937001585.2 of Brachylomia viminalis. Taxonomy (NCBI): domain Eukaryota; kingdom Metazoa; phylum Arthropoda; class Insecta; order Lepidoptera; family Noctuidae; genus Brachylomia; species Brachylomia viminalis. The sequence continues at coordinate 1,478,742 of OW443296.2, forward strand.
GAGTATGGCCCTCTACGCTACGCCTGCGGCAGTCTCTGGGAGGACTCGCCCCCAAGGAGGGAGAACGCCGCCGCCTTGCGGGCACCCCAAAGGGCCATAGCCCAGAAGGAGGCGCGGGCTTACCGCACGGTAGGCTTTGTGACAGCATGCGCTCTGGCCGGCACCCCTCCTTGGGTACTCGAGGCGTAGGTGCTCGTGGGTGGACGACGACGGCGTCACTTGCCTCCCGCCGGACGCCCTCCGCCCCGCCGTCCATTCGTACGAGTGTGCGAATGGACGGCGGGGCGGAGAGCGAGAGGAGAACGCATAGCCCCGTAAGAGCGGGAGGCCGTCCGGCGGGAGGCAAGGGACGCCGTCGTTGTCCATTGGACGAGGGACCTCGCCACCGAACCCTCGACGCGATTGGGCCGGTCCTGCGAGACTGGCTCGAGCGATCGTATGGGTTCCTCTCCTTCCACCTGGTGCAGGTGCTGTCCGGACACGGTTTGTTTCGGATCGTACCTGCACCGAATCGGACTGGAGGAGACGCCGTAGTGCCATAACTGTGGCGCGGTGGAGGACGCGGCGCAGCACACCCTCGAGGTGTGCCCGTCGTGGTCCGAGCCACGCCACAGTCTCACTGCGGTAATCGGACCGGACCTCACTCCCCGGTTTGGTTAACGCCATGCTGGGGGATGAGAGGTCCTGGGCGGCGGTCGCCTCCTTCTGCGAACTCGTCATATCCCAGAAGGAGGTGGCGGAGCGCGCGCGGGAGGACGTTCCTCACGCGGCGCCGCTCCGAAGACAGAGGAGGGGTCGAAGAAGACGTCAGTTTGACAGTCATCTCCGACTCCTCCCAGGTGGAGGACAGCAGGCAACGGGTGCGGGGGCACCCTTACCCTGTATTGTACAGGCCTCCACCAGTGTCGGACGGGAATGGCCAGGTGTTACCGGCCATTCCCGTAGCCCCCCAGCGTGGGGGGCAAGCGCCGGGAGGGCTGTGGAAGTAAAGGCTGAGCCAGTTTCCCATGGCCCTCCCATCACGGTGATGTGGGAACACCGCTGAGTTTTAGTGGGTATACTGTCGATGCCGACAGGAGTCCCACATACTCCGTTGCGTCTCCCGCGAGTGGGGATGCGTAATGCATTACTCAGCTACAAAAAAAAAAAAAAATGGTATTACTTTCGTGTCAGGTATTTTATACATTATTATAAATGAAAGTCGCATTTCGTGGCTGAATGTGTGAACTTCTTCTTTAAAACTCCAGAACGAATTCTAATGCGGTTTTCAATGTCATTTAGAGAATATATTCCGGAAGTGCGTACATAATACATTAATGTGAAACTTAAATTTAATAAAAAAATCTAAATGTTTTGACAAGTCGTAAAAACCGTGCAAAGCAGGGGTAGGTCACTAGTTATGAATAAAATAATTACTATGTAAAAAAAAATACTTTTATTTTGGACCAAACACTTTTACACATTTTATAAACCTGCTAAACTGCGTGACAGTTTATCGGCAGGATTAGCGCTCGTCTTAACATTTTTGATTTATATAAAAAAAAAAAAACAACATCCAACAGATACATTTTGAACTTAAGTTTAAATGGACGGTAAGATTATTATCATTAATATATAGCAGCGCGGGCCGTTGCCGACACACACGCTAGCGGCGACAGCTCGCGCCGCGAATGCTGTTTCAGATCAGAAATAGTCATTCCAACTTACGCGCACTACTTAAACTTAAATGTATGTATTACCGTCAATGGCTTATAAATATTCTAATTATAGTTTCTAATTAAATACTTTTAAAAACAATTACAACATTCAAACACTGCACTGTACTGAGCGTGAAGTTTCGATCCACAGGTCGGGTAAAATGTCATTGAGTTTTTCAACTAGGAATTTCTCAGAAACAGCCCGGAGTCTTCATTTGTTACTGGTTAGTGGCAATTGGGTCAGCCTCTATTTCATGGAACTAAACCTAACTGGTATGATGTGGGTGTACTATATAATAGGTAGGTACACCTTTGGCTACCCAAACAAGCAATTCTGACTTAACCTACTTCACATAACTTCTACTTAACTTTTAACTCTCGTTTGCTTTAATTAGTAGTTAATTAAATATTATTTTCATTTAGTTCCCGAAAAATTTCACTCCTCACTGCTCTATAATATTTATTTATTTATTTATTTAACACTTTAAGCACACAAATGTACAGAGGCGGACTTAATGCCATAGGCATTTTCTACCAGTCAACCTTTGGGTGATGCAGAGACAAACAGTGGCAGGTGAAAATTATAATGATATTTTAGGTTAAATAATTTTAAATAATATATAGACACGTATAAACTTATTTAGTCTATAAATACATATAATACATATAACTAATTATATATAAATATAAGCACAAATAAATGTACATAAATACACGAGTATGTTAAAAACAAATTGGACAAACAATGAGAAAACATTACCGCTGTGATGATACCGCTAGCTTCTTACGAATGTGCTCGCGAACTTTAGTTTTAAAGGATAATCGGTTGGTTGCCATCCTGATTTCCTGGGGGAGTGCATTCCACAGAGAGATAGATTGAACAAAGAAGGAAGAGTGAATGAAGTCTGTGCGGTGAGTGGGACATTGAAGAAGACGATTGTGTGAAGAACGTAGATTTCTATTGTGGTTGGCGCAAATGTACTGAAAGTGGGGGGCTAGATAACCAGGGGAAGAGGGAGAATCAAGAAATGAAAACAAGGTAGTCAGCGCCCTTTGCTCTCTGCGCTGGCGTATGGGCAACCACTTTAGAAGCGACCGATGCGCAGAGACGTGATCATATTTACGCAGATTAAAAACGAATCGAATGCAGTTATTCAGAAGACGGTCAAGTTTGTCGAGGAGATCTGCATTCAGGTCATAGTAGCACACATCACCATAGTCGATGATAGGGAAAATTAAGGATTGCACAAGCATTGTCTTCGTACTTGATGGTAATAAATTTTTCAGTCTGTACAGAGCCCGCAGCGTGCCGGTAACCTTCTGGCTTACCCTAGAGACTTGATTACGCCAGTTCAGGGTACTATCAATGTGCAAGCCTAGGTTCTTTACGTCAGTGCTAAAAGGAACGATCGTACCATTAAAGAGGACAGGTGGCAAGGTTGTACCATCCACCTTGCTAATACTACGAGAACTACCAATGATGATCGCCTGACACTTCGTAGGATTTACAGCTACACCAAATCTGTCAGCCCAGGTTTTTATGGCTATCAAGTTCCAATTTAATCTGCCGATAACGTCAGGCAATTCATCAACCCTCCCTTGACAGTACAACTGCAAGTCATCTGCATACAGATGATACGCACACTGAAGTTCGGAAGTTATAAGATTAATAAAAATAGAAAATAGAAGAGGAGAAAGTATACCGCCTTGAGGAACGCCAGCTTCCAAGTCACACCAGCAAGAAGAAGAATCCCCAACATGAACGGACTGCTGACGTCCCTGAAGGTAAGAGGAGAACCATTGCAGTGCTTCGGGAGAGACCATAACATATGACAGAATGGCTAACAGGATGTCGTGACTGACGGTATTAAAGGCATTCGAGAAATCAACCAACACTAGAGCAGTAACTTTGGTGTCTTCCAGTGCTGCCCTCATATCGCCAGTCACTTTAAGGAGCGCGGAGACAGTGCTGTGCCCAGGCCTAAACCCAGATTGAAGAGGACTAATGATTGAGTTACGATGAACAAAGCTGGAGAACTGTTTGTGGACACAGGCCTCAAGCACTTTGGATAGGAAGGGAAGGATAGAAATTGGACGGAAGTCAGTAGGAAGAGAGGGATTAGAAACCTTAGGTAGTGGACGAACATAGGCTTTGCGCCATAGGGAAGGGAATTCTCCGGTGTATAAGGAAAAATTTATAATGTGGGTAATCGCGGGTAGGAGTTGATCCAGAATAGTTATGATCATACCACGGGTGATATTGTCACATCCCACCGCTTTCGATTTGATGGAGAGAATGATCTTTCTGATCTCTCCCGGTTAAACTGGAATGAAAATGAAAGGATTATTATGAGGACGCGTTAGACCAGAAATTTGAGACAGAGTGTTTTGCTTGGTTAACCGATCCATGATAGAAACGGTGGAGAAATGCTGGTTGAGATCGTCTAAGTTAACTGAACTAGGAAGATCTAAATGTCGCGACTTGCCGATACCAAGAGTTCCAAGAAATTTCCAAATATCGGCAGAAGAGGAAGAATTGATAGTGTCAAGAATGTGGCGGCGTTTAGCATTGCGTATCATCTGATTACATCTATTCCTTGCAGCCTTGAATAATGTCCAGTTCTCATCAGTACGATCCCTTTTAAATCTGCGGAATGCGCGGTCCCTACGTCACATTGCCATCTTTATACCTCTAGTCATCCATGGTGCAGGTGGACGTTTTAACTTAACTTTTTTGACGGGAGCATGGATGTTATAAAGGTTGACTATAACATCATTTAAGATGGCAACCTTATCGTCAACTGAAGCTGCTTCCGTCATAGGCTTCCAATCGACCACAGACGCATCTTCCTTGAGCTTCTCGGCATTCATCCGCGCAAAACAACGCCTGTACAGGATCTTGGGCTTAGGTTTTGGAGGTTTCAGGATATATGAAAGGAAAATCATGTCGTGATGAGAAAAGCCAGGGGCGTCATGTTGACCGTGGGAGGAAACGAGGGAAGGGTTCGAGGTAAGGATCAAGTCAAGCCAGGTGTCGTCGCCGACAGTGTTATGATGAGTAGGTTTGAGCGGCAACACGTGCATACTAGCTGACTGGATAAGATGGAGGAGCTTACGGGATCGAGGAGAGTTGGGGGCAAGGAGGTTTGTATTGAAATCACCCATTATGATGTGATGTGCATATTCCGAACCCAAAGATTCAAGTACTGATTCGAATTCCGTGAAGTAATCAACAGTGGGAGGACAGTAGACAACACCAATGATGGTTTTGGCTCCTTTGACACGGACTTCGAGGAAAATAAACTCAGCAGAAGCAGAATAATTTGAAGAGGAAGTAGCGAGTATTTTATATGGAAAGTCATTTCGAAGGTATATGGCCACACCACCCCCTGCTTTACCAATCCTATCATTCCGTATAAGAACAAAACCAGTAAGAGGGTAAGTCATGGACAGGAGATGTGGTTTGAGCCAAGTTTCAGAGATCAGGATGGCGTGAATATTGCTGTTATTAAACGCGTCATACAGCTCACTGTGGTGGCTTGGAACACTTTGAGCGTTAATGTGACACACAATACGTATAATATGTATAATGGCACTTAAGCACTTAGTTCTAGGTATACTCAACACTTTCATAAATGTGCTTAAGGACCAACTTATCTTTGCATATAATGTGAAGTAAAGCTCCAGGGAGAAGAGCGGTCGCGTCACAATCGCATTTGGAATAGGTGCTTTGTGTTATACAGACATGCATTTTCATTGCTTTAGCTAGAATGTTCAACTTTATCCGTAGCAACACTCTCGACAGTAGTAGCAACATGATAATTATTCCGATCAGCTTTTACACATCCTATTCTTTGAAGACCTATCTTTTACCAGCCAATTTCCAAAAGACATTAACGAGTTTCTAAGTTAAACTATTCAAGTTGTCGGTAGAACACTTAACATTCAAACAAGAAACAATATTGGTCCTGCGAGCCGACCCCGCCAATCCGTCCCTGTCACTCGTCCACCGCTGATTCTAAAAGTCAATTACACGGGTTGGTAATAAAGGCCGTAGTAGTGACGTCAGCAAACTTCTCAGTGAGCCTTCGATCGGCACGGACCCACTCTAATTGATTTCGGGCTACGTGGCCCAAACGTCAGGACTGGATGTTCTACAGTGACGTGGTTAATTTTGGGTGTGATTGGTCGGTGAGTTTGCGGTGCTTATCGTTGATTTAATAAGCCAGGAAATGTTGGTGGAAAGAATGAAACTGGAAAATAATCATAACACACATAGCATGGTGCCTGTATTCAGAAGTGTAGGCAAAACTATCTTCAATAAAATTGTTCTACACGTGCCAGTGGCCGCTTATTGCACATGGAGTTTTAGAAACAGTATGGCTTTGTACAGCGTCGTGTATGCCAGTCATTATCCGTGTGACATTCACTTTCTCCAACTCACAATTTACACCTGCGTACCAACTAAAATATTTTTTTCCACCTGTTTTCCTAGAGCCACCAACACAACACATCCGGGCTGTTGAAGAAAACAAAACATATACCATATTATTGGAAAATGGAAAAATAAAAATCATTTGCAGACTACGAAGATAAAGATGAAAAAGAAGACAGCGAAACATAAAATTGCAGGCCATCTAAAACAGTTATAATGAACGTTGAGCGGTCAACCGCGGTCGTTCATAGAGAGGAACGTTTCCGGAACGCTGGCTCCGTACAGTCGCAGTATAGTCTAGCTCTCCAAACTTAGCTTGTCCGTTTGTTAACTAATAATTTTGAGTATGTCCATACCACTAACGAATGCTGTCTAACCTTAAGTGCTCTACTGTACCAATGTGTTCCGTGCTTTTGTTTACAAGATAAAAACAATATTTATGGAACTGTGGACGGAATAACAAACGGTGTTCTTGTGAGTATGTCAAATGAGTTTGATTGCAAGACGACTTAAATCGTGAACAGAAATACAACGCTTACTGCTAAAGCTATTATTTCAATCAATAGTGTCAGCAAATTAATGAAAATAAGCTATCCTATTTAGCTTCAGTTACACCCATTTTCCTTAATAACGAACATTTTGACACGAAACGGGTAACTAAAGCTGTCGTAATTAACGTAGACAACTAGCCGTGTCCGATCGCCATGACGGACATTTCCGTCGGCCAGGAGATTATACGCTGTTACCCCGAAACTTCGGACTGCCAAGGCTTACCCATCACAGGCGTCGTGTAATTTTGAATAATGGCAACATTTTAGACACAATTTCACGTTAATTTGGGAAAAATAAAACCTTTTCGGGGTAATAAAGGAAAATTGGGACGATAAGGAAAATTTTGATTCGAAATTGGCAGAAAAAATGTTAAGCAGATTAGTGGTTGTGAAAACAACAAGACAGTAAGGCGAAATAAATATTGAATTTTGATTGGTGCATATTTTATTTATTATTTTGACCGTTACGATGAATTATAATATCACCATTAATGATTGATTTGACAAATTATGATGAAAAATTTAGGTTAGTGCAAATAAGGCTATGACCGTGTCGTAGATGGCTCCATTTTTTTACTTACAAACGTTCATTCAAACTTTCATCCCCTACTTAACCCCTGAATGCCAAGAATTTTCAAAAATCCTTCCATAGTGCTGAGTTTCGGTATGTATTGATTTTTGGGCAAAATTTAATACTTCTAGACCCAGCAGCTGAAACTGTGCGTTGTCTGTCAATGAACGAATTAATTTAAGATTTATAATAAGAAGAAATGCCTACCTTGACGCTATAAGATATGCCCCTTTGCAACAATTTCATGAATCAAGCTTAACATCTCTTTACCACAAAATCGTGCTGAAGCCTCAAACCTGTCTAATTACGTAACTGTCTGGTAAGCACAATTAATATCTCGTCCCGAAGCAGACGGTGGCCGTGGTCACGTCTTGGAAACCGATTGCGAGCCGTCACTTTATATAAAGTAAAGTAGTCTAGTGGAGCAACTTTGACTGCCGCCATGTTGGTTTTGGTGGATTTAATGTTCCTAATTATATTTACCTATTGCTGTATCTAAATATTTGGAGAGCAGTGGTGGCCTAGTGATAACGGCCCCGACTGACGAGTGGTAGGTCGTGGTTTCGAACCCAGGCGGGCGCTTTACTTTGTATAAATAATTTCATCGCTACCGCTCTTAACTGTGAAGGCAAAACATTGTTGGAAACCGGCATGTCCTAGAACCAAATATTCCAAGACATGTGACATCTACCAACCCTCACTGGGCCCGCATGGACTTATGTTTCCATGATAATAAAAAGCAACTAAATTAATTAGAAAAAAAATAATGTTTCTTACTTAAAAAGGCATCTACTGCATATTCGAGATATTTTCTGTGTATCATAAGAAAATCTTCATGGTCTCTTGTCACGTTCAGACATTATTATTGGACCTATTGTGTTACCCTATGTAAATTTCTACAATTATAACTGTATTTCTTCTAGGTTTACTTAATAAAGAGTATTCTATTCTAGTCTGATTTTAATTATGTGAAACTAATGAAGTGAAATAAAAATGAGAGCTGCAGCCATGCAATCGCTATTTTGTGGAAATCATTTAACTATTCCCAGAGAAAGTTATGTCACTAGTTAAAGCTTGGTAAAAGTCAAATTGAAGTTCAATATAATGTATCAACGACTACAGGCATTAAACTCAACATTATTTAGTTCGGCACACTAATGAACTAATTAGTCAAAATAAATCTTTTGAACAAAACAAAACACTCCATACAACTTCGACATTGTGACATTGTCATACAAAATATATTGTCACAAAATATTCAACCCTTTGTTCGTCGGCCAGGTATAACGAGGCTGGCAGGTGTGTCGAGATTGACGCAATATTTAATTAGAGCACTTCATGCTCCGAAGGGATTCAAAGGGCTCGAAATTCGCGTTCGCCGAGAATTATTGTAATGTTGCGCACTTATGTGTAAGTGCGAGTACAGTATGTTACGCGACGCCTCGCGCCTCGTTGGTCGCTCCGACCGGGCCGTAGCGTTGCGGGGTTGAAGGTGCGTGATTCTTTTTTAATTGTGCTGGAATCAATGTTTGTGTTGCGACTGCGGTGCATAGTTCAATTATATTGAAAGAGTAACTCGCGTATTTTTATCCATAAGTAGCGCATTCATCTATAGGTAGTATTGTAGGTAGCATTGCATTGCATTTATGTTAACCTAAAAATTGTTTTTCTCCTGGACAAAGACTTGTTATAAAGCAAAATGTGTAGGTAAGTGTTTACACAGTCTAGAACAATTGAATAATTTAAGGTCATCGAAATGAAGCTCTGGCGCCATTTTGATGAACTTAAATTATTCAATACCACTACCGAATAATAAAGAAAGTCGTTCTCCAGTCCCTGAAATAAGAAAACTGTATCATTTTTTGACAAACAACTAGTCTTGCGTTAGCTACCAATGCACAATGGTTTCTTTAGGCAAAGCGGGCCTGAGCTCACAATGGAACGGGAAAAAAGCGAAGCCACGGAGAAGATTAATTTCAGAACCTTTTATTATAAAAACTTTGTCGTTAAAATAATACTATAAGGCTTTTAATAAAATGGGTTTAAAGAGTAGAACATTAAAGTCTTCGCTAGAATTAACGCTAACTTTCAAATGTATATGTAATGTCAATATGTCTTCAAAAAAAGACGAGTCCACCATGCTAGATAGTACTTGTTACAAAAATTTATCTCACTAACATTATTATACGCTTGACAAGACTTTCTAAGCTTGCCTACCTTGTTACAAAAAAAAATAATCCTAAGGAACAACCCTAGTAATAAGCCACAGCATAAAAAAACGAAACTACAAGTTTGGTATACCGTACTTTCTCCTGTAGAAGACAAGTCTCAATATTTTTTTACTCTGTGGACTTTATTTTAACAAGGTAAGAACAAATCCCGGGAAGGATCTGGGACGAAAAAAAGGAAAATCGTTTTGAATAATGTCTCCACGTGTTAGGACCCAGGACATTTTGATGCGATGTCAGCTTTGAAAAGAAAAAATAGGGGTTAAAGTATGAAATTGCCGTTTTATTGTATTAAGTACTTCGAATTGACATAGAACCTTCATGGTTTGAGATTTTTGAGTGAAACTTTTTTCACATGGCACCTATAAAGTTCTTCTGTAAAAAATGTGCAATATTCGATTATTGACTTTCAGTTGTTTTTTTTATTCAGCTTAGATAAGAAAGAACGATACTTCGAAAATTCGAGTTATTTTTGAATACGAGTTCCGACGCGGAACTAACGCGGCAGAAACAGCTCGCAATATCAATGTTACGTTTGGAGAGGGGACTGCTAATGAACGCACCGTGCGATTTTAGTTTAAACGCATTCGTGATGGAAACTTTGATTTGAAGAACGAACCACGTGGAAGACCGCCCACACAGGTGAATAACAATGAATTGAAAGAGATGGTGGAAGCCGATCCGAGCCAAACTACCCAGGAATTAGCGGCATGGTTTAACGTTACCTTACCAACAATATTGACTTATTTGCGTCGTATCAATAAAAAAAAGAGAAATGGGTGCCTCATGATTTGACTGATTTGCAGAAAGAAACGCGTGTTGAAACTTGTGATGCCTAGTTGAATCGATACAGAAATGAAGGAATATTGGATCGAATTGTGACATGTAATGAAAAGTGGATTCTTTACGATAACCCTAAGCGAAAAATGCAATGGCTAACCCCAGGTCAAACGCCGCAACAGTGTCCTAAAGCTAAGCTTACCAATAAAAAGGTAATGGTAACTGTTTGGTGTTCTCAGCATGGTGTTATTCACTATAGCTTTTTCTGATCTGGTCAAGCAATAACGGCAGATGTCTACTGTGCCAAAATCCGAACAATGATAGCAAAACTAGCAGTGAAACAGTCCCGACTCATGAATCGATCTTTACTATTATTGCTCCATGATAACGCGAGACCTCATACAGCACGAGAAACCGTTTAAACTCTACAGGAAGTGCAATTAGAAACCATTCGTCACCCTCCGTATTCGCCAGACTTTGCTCCAATGGACTACCATTTTTTTTCGTGATTTGGACAATTTTCTACGTGATAAAAATTTTCTTCTCAGGAGGCAGTACAAAATGCTTTCACACAGTTTGTCGAATCTAGATCACGAGAGTTCTATCGCAAAGGCATAAATGACCTTCCTATTAGATGGCAACAATGTATAGATAATAATGGTAATTATTTTAATTAAATAAATATGTTAAATAAAAAAAAAAACGCATTTCAATTTTTCAGTACAAACCGGCAATTTCATACTTTAACCCCTAATATTAGCGCAAAATTTATTTGTATTTGAAATATCTGACACCTCACCTTTTGCATAGCAAAGTGTGTAACCATTTTGTTCTTACACTTTTATAGTGATTTGGGTACGAGGGGAAAATTGAGCCTTTTGTCATCTCGTAAAGGTCAATTGGGGAGAGGTCAGCACTTTGTAGGGACATGAGGATCGTTTTTAGGTATTTGTGAATTGTTAACCCGTTTAGGCTATGGGGCTCTTAATCGTTAATCATTGCGTAACTGGGCATACTTTTAGGCCTTTGGGCCATTCCCGTTTGCAGTAGAATCATGGTTTTAGGGTTAACAGATTGCATAGTACGGATTTGTGTATTTGCTGTATACGCACTCAAGACACAGGACACAGAGCAACATTCAAAACCATGAGAACGCCAGTATATCCAAACTGACTAACTCAAAACTTCAGGCGCTAAAAGAGCTTTAGTATCCCTTCCAAGAACAAAGTAATGTTTCCCAACACTATCTCACATATTTGGCATCTAACATGTTTGGTCCAAATATCTTTTCCTAGCATTTCCCACAAGAAGACAGTGTAAAATCCGTCGGACTGAAGAGTAAATCCGTAAGAAGCGCGACCATAACTCAGGTGAGTGTAAGTTCTTCTTGCGTCGCGGCGGTACTGCATGGAAATTTGTCACTGTGACACGCTTTTATATTACACGGAGGGTTTTTACTAGACTTCGAAGGAATCCTAGCAATGTTATATGTGTCTGGGAGTGTATTAAATTCATGTATCTAAGGGTGAGACTGGGAGTTACGCTAGCGTAATTAACGCCACTCAATAAGAGTGGACAAAATGACATTTGAATTCAAGCGCAGTATGCAACCTATGTATAATTTCAGCTATTCATTTTGAATAACATCATCAACCTGTGACATCCACTAATGCGTGGTGCATTAATGCCCACTCCGTCTCACAGAGAGGAGGCCAGTATCCCAGCAGTGGAGACAATATAAGCTAATTATACTATGCTAAATACTAGTCCTAGCCTGAAATGGCTTATAAATATACAAGGAACACGCCATGCAATAAACAGTTTTATATCCAAAAAAAATCTCGACTGTTAAACTCAACAGGCACCTGTTCACAATCCCTTAGGAATTATAATATCGTTTGACGAGGTGCAGTGCAGCATCAGAGCGAGAAAATAATACGACCACGGAGGGATTATATCGAGTAATTCTCTAATGCTGGCCGGTTAGAGGGATTTAGCAGCTGCGCCCGGTCGGGGTGCCGTGAGGAATTATTAGAGATTTTCTCTGCCTATTTAATGTGGTGCATTTGTTTATTGAATGCTGTTGTTGTCTATCATGGATATTATCAGGGGATCGTAAGATTAGATAAATTCAGCAGTAAGTATTTTACTGTGAGAAATATGGAGTTATGTTATAAATATGCAGCTGACTTAAAAAACTTTAAATAAAAACAATAACCAATTTTGAATAAATAAAATCAAACTTTCTTTAATTTTGTTTATCGTTTTACAAGAGCGGCTACTCGGTATATTTGGCATCTCCCTGTGGTCACACTCTGCAAAAGTAACCATTCAAAGAATATGCTAACGAACTAACGGTGGTCCCACGAAGAAAATTTAAACAAAATAAAAACAAATATCCATAGATAATCAACAACAAAAAATCAGAACACAATCCGCCATCGTCTAAATTGAAAATTTAACTTTCATTATAATAAACCCCGGACATTCTGCGACGTGATCGTTCCAACCATAAAATGTGAGTGCAAATAAAATAATGGCCCCGTTCAGTTTCCATTATTGAACCAGCGTAACAATAACATATAAAAAAGTGTCATAAAAATCTAGCGAAATTACTGCTTTTATGGCTCCGTTGATCTGTAGGAGAGATGTGGATCAATAGGATGCTGACAGCTGTTTCGCTTTTTTGCGTTAATTGTTTGCGTATGTGACGTTGCTTGACGACAGGGCTGTATTACCACGTGGGACCAACTGTGTTCTACATTTACAGTTTGCAGATTCAATTATGGTCAAAGGGGGTGCTATACGGTAACCTGCAGTATTTTTTTAGGTTGTTGCTGCTCTAAATAGTGATACTACATAATCACGATCGCGGATCACATTTTAATCATACGACCATAATGAAAGGTTGCAATTTGTATTAGCCTGAATCGTTTAACATAAGTAATGGTTTTAAATCTCAATTAAAATAATATTAACCTTTTATCGTGTACTGTTCAAAACCCTGGTAAGATTTTAATCGGAACTCCCGAAATCACTTCATTTTCACGTGACAATTGCTTGAACTTGTTTGAATAGATAGGGACCTACTTATATAATTACTACTTGCTTTTGAAATTGGATAAAACTGGTCCTTAGTACTAGCTGTTGCTCTCGACTTGACAGTTCTCCGTCACTTCAGTACAGAACTATAAAAATCCTTTCTTTTTATCTCCTCAACTTTGCAGCACTGTCACCTCCGCTAGTTGCGTAAACAATTTTCATAGTTTCATGGGCAGATGTCAAAGTTTTTTCTCTCAACGGAGGCCGCTCGACGGAATTTTTTCCAACTTGCTCCTTGAATTTTAACGCGGCACAAACTCTGATGTCGTTGCCACACTTTGTTGGCGCGATATTATTAAAAATATCAAATAATGTTTGTGATTTTGGTGATATAGGTGAGGGTAGCTACGAGGGTGGAGGCACCATAAAAACTTATGGAAATAATTTAATTTTGTTTTTTGTGACTGTCATAAATAATCACAAGGATGATGTCAAAAGAACAAATCCTTTGGTGTAACTCCTCTCGGGTCATTTTGTGAAAAGCTCATGCAACAAAAAACTAACACGTAGGTAAATAGAAACAGTTTATTAGCTAAAAAACTTCCCCAACATTCTTTATCGTAAAATCTAGGTCGGTCTTATAAAACAGTGTTTAATCTTTTACGATCTCACACAATGGGTGTAGCTAACAAACTTCGAAGAAAGAGACTTCGCGTGTAAGAGCACAAAACGGTCCAATTACTGCTGAGGTTACGTGGCATGTTTGGAATAGCGACATCTAGCGGCAAGAGGAAGAACTCGTTAGTAGCTCATGTTGACTATTTGTATGAGTGAGCGAAGCCTGAACCGCGCTAATGATATATTCGCAGAAGTTGATAACAGTTTTCCATTTATTTGTGAGTTGAAAACTTCATTAATTGTATTTTCATTGTACCTATGGCCTTTAAGGAATCTTCTTAGCGTATCGATAATAATCTAAATAGACTCGGCCTAGAATTCGGAGACATATTTGGCACCATCACTAGCGTCCATCAGCTTTCCTTGCTTCGGCCAACCTGGTTTCGGAGTTTAAGGAATAATAATATTATAATTACTTACATGTGAAATAAATCCACCATGGTCTTAAATTTTGCAAAAATTGAGTTACACTTGAAGATTCGGCCGATAGTGCATAATCTAATCGATAATCTGCTGGAACCCAACTGTGTCGTTTGTAAATTTTGACTAAATCAATCCATAATCTGTTTCTATAGTGTTTCATCGATAATTTCCTAAAACAACAAACAAATGAAAGCCGTGATGTGTGAAACAGAGGTGGCTACGCAGCGAGGCGTGACTGAGTGCGTGAAGCACCACGCTCTATAATTTGTGACACTATATGTTTACTCGTTCCGTGGCGTGGGTTATATTTATGGTTTACACTAGTCAGTGTGTTTTGATAAACGGAGGTTACCTATGAAAGTATTGACATAACCAAGTTCTTTCTATTGATTTCCTACGCTGATCTTTCAACCAAAGGGTGTCGTCTGCTTTGGATTTAAGCGAGTCCTCTATTATAAGTGCAATTAAGAATTCAATTTCGAAGAGCAATGAGAGAATGGTGGCATCTACATTGCCACATGTGACTACGCACCATACTCAGGTTACTCAAAATTTTGCATCGCGGAAGCAGAGTTTACCGCGCAACTAGCATTTATATAATAATTAATAATAATAAATGTAAGAAATAATTATTGATGTATACGTAATTCTAAGTAATAATTAATAAATGCAAAAATTATTTGTAATCATCTAATCTTAATTGTAATATCTATTTATAGGTAAATTATTTTATTGTTAAAAAAAATTGTTTATGTCATTTTAATTTTATCCTTTTGTTGTGCTCTACAGGGTTCATATTTTTGTACTTAGCTTTATGTCTTTTGTAACATCTTGTTTACTATATGAAATGCAAAACCTTTATACTGCTGACCCCGGACATGGACATTGGCGCAGCCTTCGAGCAGCTAGTTCAACGTGACGTCATCGTCATCACTTCCTCAATCTTTCGAGCGGCGAGTCACACAGCCCACCACAGCCACGGCTACGGATTCAATGGGTATGCTGATTACCCGCATGCAGCGGACGCGCATTCCTGGTCATCATCTTCAGCCTTATCAGCAACCTTGGCACAGCACACTGCACTTTCGGCCGATCAACAAGAAAAGCTGTAAATATCTCTCTTGGTCAACGCCAGCAGTCCGCCTCAACCCGGCACCGTACCACATACGACTCACTGAAGCATAACGCAGCACCACCCCGAGTTACTGGAGAATCATATTTCTGACTGACCGACCACCTGACAGTTCAAAAGTGCCTGTAAATGGTTTAATTGAAATAAATGCTTTGAGTTTGAGTTTGAATCACCGCAGACAGTTCCGACCTACCGTGAACAAAGTGGCACTCAGTTCCGACTCACAAAAACCTTAACTGACCCTGGCAAGTATTGCGAGACACACGACTCAGCCCACTATCGACCTCCAGTCTCTGGAGGGGAGGTATGTGGCGGCATCTACATCGCCACATGTGAACTAGGCATCATACATATCATACAGACGTGACTCAAAATCTTGTATTGCGCAATCGGAGGATCCTCCCCTTTCTAAGGGGGATGTGTGAACCTTACCTCTCAGAATCAGAATCAGAAATCATTTATTTACCAATAATGTAGGTTAACAGCTATGATGGTTATTTAGATGAGTCCCAATACATTTTGCCTTACGGTATGTAAAATTATTTAACACATTTTAAAGAAAAAAAAACATAAGCAAAAATAAAAAAGCATTCCATTCACTAAGCAACATTACTATCATTATTGAAAATACTCATATCACTCAAAAACATTCGGAATAAGGCACAATGCCAGTTGTCAACAAATTAAATTAAATAATGTCAGAAAATTCAATAACAAATTAAATTTAAAATAACAATATATTCAATTACAAATTTCAGTGAAATAAATCACAAAGAAGCAGCCTATACAAAAAGAAAGTTTTGCAGAAAGTTTTGCCATTAGAAAAATCTTTAATTGCGTAGTAACACTTGTCCAGTAGCAGTTTTGTTAACTTTTAAAAAATAAACTTTAGTGGGTAGTTCTTTTGAATGTATCAAACTCAAAGCATTTGTTTCAAATAAACCAATTACAGGCACTTTTATATTGTCAAGGGGTCGGTCAGTCAGAAAGATGAAGCTAGTTGCCCATTCCAAAGCGTAGTAGGTACATATGGCGAAGAACGGGCAAGAAACTCCATGGACACTCTTTGAAATCAAAATATTGTTACAAAAAAGTGGTAACATCATTCATGTTGTAATTATACATGTGAGAACGATGTAGAAAGACGTGCACGTTACGAGCGTCCGTAATAAAAAGATAAAACCAATTATGGAATTAAAATAAGCCGTGGCAGCTAAGAAAGGACCAGTGCCTACTGACGGCGCCCGTTCACGAACATGACGTATGGATCAGCACCATTCAGCTCAACCATTTTGAGGGGAACCCAATGATCCAATATCGGTAGTTTATTATATATAAGAGGACCGATGGTTACATTTTTTTTAAGTAAAGACGTTTGGTAACCACCTGTGTAAGCTGATTTTTATATTGTGACCTTATTGTTCCTGAGAGATCCTTTTGGCCCTCTGTGAACACGTCATCTTTACACGATATCAAAAAGAAGCTATATGATATTTCATACCCTAAGCAATCTACAATGTAAAATTGTGAAGATGATCTGAACAGATTTGAATGGGATTTGGCACACAGAAATACTATATCTCGAAATAAAATAATGGATACTTTTACTCTACAACAAAAAGAAGTTGCCCAAGAAAGTAAGTGAAACCGCGTGTCATAGCTAGTATGCAATAATAAAATTCTCAGTAAGATAAACTTTCATTCCACTCAAGTAACAGGTAATAAAACCACTAAGTTACAGAACTGTTCGTCATGAAACAGACTCGCTCGTGCATAAACTTGTGTTCTATCTAATTTACTGTCAAAGCATTTTGGTACGGTTACTATGTTTCAAAGACTAGTTCAACTAAGAGTGGAGTAATTTTGTTTCTTACCTAAGCTGGGAGTATTATTAGTGAAAATTATCTTTGTACCAGTTTACCCTGGCTTCATTCCCCTGGTCGAGCAAATTGATATAGAGTTTTTCAATAATTAATACCTAGCAGAAGATTTGTGCAGAAATAGATTCGCCCTTACATCTATACCTACTATCATAATAAAGCTGAAGCGTTGGTTTGTTTGTTTGAACGCGCAAATCTGTTGAAAGATCTCTGGAAGGTAATATTACACGACGACCCTTACGAGCTGAGCAAAAAGAAAAATGTTTGAAAGAACGCTAAGCGAAAATGAAGTTACAGCGCTGTGGAAAATGTGGCTGTTATTTTAGTATATTATGGTGTCTTACGACTTTCACGCGAACGGAGTCATGGGCAGAAGCTGGTAACCGATAAAATATGGGTTTCCTCTTGCATTCCCCTGCCTATCCTTTCAAGTAACACCAGCGTAATGTTATGTCGACGCATTTGTCCTGCATTTGGATTGGACTGTCCAAATGCAGGACAAATGCGTCGACATAACATTACGCTTGTGTGTATGAAAGCCTGTATGGACAGTTACAAGACTGTATGAACAGTTACAAGCCTGTATGGACAGTTACAAGACTGTATGAACAGTTACAAGCCTGTATGGACAGTTACAAGACTGTATGAACAGTTACAAGCCTGTATGGACAGTTACAAGACTGTATGAACAGTTACAAGCCTGTATGGACAGTTACAAGACTGTATGAACAGTTACAAGCCTGTATGGACAGTTACAAGACTGTATGAACAGTTACAAGCCTGTATGGACAGTTACAAGCCTGTAAGGACAGTTACAAGCCTGTATGGACAGTTACAAGCCTGTAAGGACAGTTACAAGCCCGTATGGAAAACACTAATCTTCCTAGAAATATTTCAGAACAGTTACGTACATTTTCTTCAGTGCCGTCACAAACTATGCTCACATCTACAGTATAGATACTCTTTGATAGCATATCATGTATACTGCAGCATCTAACTGCTTTGAGTTAGCATCGAACGAGTACAGAACGCTTTGATATAATATACTTTATCGGAGCTATCGATGTCAAACGTAGTGAAAATAACGAATTCACGAGTGTTAGTTTAAACGTGAATTGGAATAGTCATCATTTATGAATAGAAATGATATACTGGCGTGCAAAAAAACTGGCCTACCTTTGAGGCTCTCCTTTGAGATACGATATCTCAAAAATGTTAAGGCGCAGATAAACGACTTTTAATGATTTTATATTGAACATCACGTCTAAACTTCTAGTCTTATTTCTCTGAAAAAAATATAGACAATTTTATTCATAATTTGATATGTGAAAATGTGAAATTATATTTTAATAACATAGTGTAATTAATTTTTAAAGTATTGTCTAACGTGGACAAAAAAACGACAATCACGCAAAAACTATGGGGCGTATTTACATGAAACTTTAACCATATAAAAGACAATTTAATGACCCATATTTTAGTATACGGCTTTTATTTGTATTGTGTTTCCTAAATCAAGGTGAGTTGTTTTTTCAAATAATTTTGGTGCGCGTTGAAGCGGGGCTCTGGCGGGCGACGGGTGGCAGTGTATCGCTGACTTTGTCTGACTTTTGTCGCGGGGCGCGACGCAAACACCTCCCACTCGCTCAAGGGCGCGGGCAGTTAATGTCGCCTTAATGTATACTTTAATTAATTGAGATTGTATAAAGGTAACTAAGATAAATTTAATTTACTTATATCCTATACTTCGATAATAGTAATATTCTTAACCAGATCGACTCGATTCTTCAGATGTCCTCATCAATCACTAATGCTTGGAAAAACAGCGAGACTTTTTTTCTCAGTGAAGTTGACAAACACTTAATTTTGTTTATTACTGATCGATTATTGAACATGTGACTAAAATTTTTTACCGACTTAAAAAAAAGACGGCTTTTTATTCGACCCGTATGTTTTGCAGTACGCGATTTTTTCAAAAACAAAATGTATCGGTTTTGAACATTTTTCACAGACATAATCTAGGTACATACATTCGGAAATATTTTGGTACACAAAATATTAGGTTATTGATAATTAAATTTGACGAATTATCTTGTTTCAAATAGAAGAGAACGGAGTGGGTCGATTTTTTTGCACGCAAGTATAATAATATAATATATAATATTTAATGTAATCTTGGCGTTCATACTATTGTATACTATACTGCCGATCTTTTCTGTATAAATCATGTTCATATTCATTTATTTGCGTTCCACAAGGTAAAACATGGTGTTAACAAAAGGCTTAGAGCTAAGAGCCGTTGCAGATCCTGTCAGGGCACAGCAAAATCTAATTCTTAGAAGCTAAAATTAAAATAAAATATACATGAAACCAAATTATTAGATACACGTCATTCGCAAAAAAAAACAAAATAGAATGAAAAAATGTCAATATAGTTAAATGTAAACAGTTAAAAATTTAAATGTCAGTCGTACACAGCCAAAATTTAAAATTATATTAATTGTGAAAACTAAAATAATTATATATAATTCACAAAACATAACATACAATTAACAAGTATACAATCTCACCGTGGCTGATGCCAGGGATTGACACTAACTTCAAGCTCACTTCACGTAAGTTGGCACGTTTAGATTTTTACAGAATGGACCTACCTACCGATCTGTTACTGCATCATTGCAGGGTATAGGCCTCTTCTCATACATAGAAGGAACGAGCATCTTTACTCAGTGAGGGTTTTTGATTTTAGACCACCAGAAACGATTGTCTATACCCACGTCTCTCTTAGTCTACCAGTTTGTAGACATTCCAAACAAAAACGCGTGATATTTTTCGAACATGAACTATCACATAACTTGTGAAGGCTGCGGTACGAGTGTGATTCGACGATTTTCAATTAAATGCTTTAAAATAGTTCCATCGGAATTCCACTGGAATTCCTAATGGATAAATGTCACACATAGTTGATAAAAAGAAAGGTGTCAATTAATTTCGATTCAAAATCGAGTGCACACCATTCCCATACCTAGAAAGACCCAGGTACCTACCTACATACATCAAAAAAACAAACTTATTCAACAAAAATATGACCACAATCCTAGCCAGCTCTAAGAGCCGCCAACCGACCGGAAACTGTGAGTAGCTCCACGTGTTTACTTTAAGAATACATTCGAGCTAAACGGTTTGTTTGGCAAGCAGATCGTTTGGCTCGCCTTTTGCCCCAGGTTGTCTGCTTATTAAAGACAATATTTTCGCAGGCACGTGCAAAAAGTTTAAAGCTTTTCTCACGTACAAAGAGAAGTTATGGAATGAGAGCACTCATGTAATTAGCTTTTCATATAGAAAGAAAGAAAGAAAAGAAAGAAAAATTTTTTTTTCTGCACAAACAAAACGCACATTACAAATAAAAAAAAATACTAAAAAAAAGACAAGTATACACATCCAACGTTGTCAAAAGCCTCATATTCAAGCATACATATTGCCGACAATTTTGTCCATTGCTTGATGTGTCAGTGCCAGAGACCAAAGACAAGACACCTTAGTTGACATCTCTAAGTAGTATGTGACATTGACATTATTGACAATACAAATCAATCCAGATGCGTCTGCGACACTGACAGTTGACAACAAAAGTTGCAAAACAATCACAAACGAATCAAAACAAAATCAAAATGCCAATTGCAGAGTGGAAAAATAACTACTTTTGTAACAAAAAAAAAACAACAATAATATAAGCAATTATGCCGTGCGTCGTACCTGTGCAAGAAAAGGTCGTTGCTCAGCAAAATGCTGTGACTTCGGACGAACTTATCGTCAACAGCGCTGATTTTCAGCAACTACCTCTCGAATGACGTAATGACGTCCCACCGTGTGACTGAATCGGGTAAGTCTAGCTTTCCGCAGAATTAAACTAGTGTGATTAAATCTGATCATAGTGTGTACTTTTATAGATAAAATAAAGATAAATATATAAATATCTGTATTTTTAGGTAACTTATAAAATTAATGAAAAACATAACACAATTTTATAAAAAAGAAAAACAAATGACAACAACTCTAAACGCTATGAACTGTACAGTGTGGTGTGTTGTGTTTTCTTATTTGCATGCTCTTAGTAATAATAACTTTGATGTTATTTAAAATAATATAAAATTTTTATTTTTTAGGGTGAAGGCACCATGGGAAATTGGGATCGCGATGGCGGCCATTTGCATAACCGCCATGCACTTAGCCATGACGCCGGCAAGACGACAACCATGCTTTTTCCGTCGTACCTACCCAAGGAATTTAAAACCATAGGTACAAGGCTCCATGATCTTAATGGTACGTATTATTAATACATTCAACCGAAAAAGTCTTACATTAAATAAAATTGGTCCTAATCCTTGTGACACTTCACTAAATATTCTACCTGTTGTTTAACTTAGGTAATGCAGCTTCAGAAAGACACCCAGCAAACACGCCCCTGATAACAGAGGACTATCATTCCCTTGTGACAATGACACAGACCGGACCTAACCAGGGAGGAATCAGACAGGTCACTCACACCATTGGAATGCCACATCCATTGCCCATAGGCCGTGACCCTTGAGGTGAGTACAAAAAGAGCAGCTATGGTTATTGATACAGGTCTCCAATCATGTGGATTGCTGTATCTGCATGAAATATTTCTTTAGAACACTCAAAAAATGCCTTTTTGTTCTCAGGACTCTTACTGGTGGAGGAAGGTTATTCCAACAGTGTGTGGCCGCATACCTGAAGCTCCCCCTGAATGCTGCGGTTCTATGTGGTGTTGGACAAAGAGGATCGGTAGAAAAACGTGGTTCGTATTTGCTCTGTCTCCAACTTAACTTCTCAAACAGATAGTGAGGTTTTCGTGTAGTGACTACTCCAAATAGTAAACCAGCCATATGTAACCTTCTCCTAGCAGCCATTTTCAAAATATTATTTTCATTTATAAAAGGTGTTACATGACTTCTACGAGGTATCTTTACACAGAACCGTGTACATGCATTTTGTATGCGCTGTATCAGCTTTTCTGTTCTTACTAACAAGCATGGGCCATACACGGTATCACAATAGTTAAGTCTTGATAATATTAGGCTATCTACTAATTATAATATAGGAGTAAATCAATATTCATGGAATTCAATCTACCGGTAGAAACATCACTGCCTAGTAAAGTCAAATAAATAATGGGCCAGCAAATATTTTCCATGAATTCTATATCAAACAGATTAGACAGAGTAGATCGTAGATGTCCATAGACTTTTTCTGAATTGGCGGTATTGCTGCTACACGATATTGTGAAGCTGCCTGAAGCTCTTAAAAAAAAAAAACGTAGCGACCGCATTCGGCCAACAATATAAATTAAATTAGACCTCGGTGATCAAAGACTGATTATTTTGTAAATCAAACTAATATTTCAATCTTATGTATCCAATGTTCAACCCAGGTCATTGTACAACTGTGCCCCTAATTTCACCAAAATCCATTCAACTGAACTCAAACTCAAACCATTTATTTCAAACTAGCTGCTGCCCGTGGCTCCGCCCGTGTGGTGGTCGGATGTGGAGCCTTTGTTCTTTCCTTAAAACATCAGCTATCTGCCAGTGAAATTACTACCAAAATCGGCCTAGCCGTTTCTGAGATTATCCGGAACAAACAGACAGACAAACAGACCAAATAAAATTTGTTTTTTGTTATAAGTACCGTATATACTTCGATATGCATTTCGTAAAAAGCTGTTATTTTGACATTAGTAATAGACACTTGTACAGGGACTTACAAGATCATTTACATGCACTTCTGGATTGTCAAGGAGTCGGTTACAAAGCGTAGTAGTTTCCCATGGAGAAAAACGGGCAAACTCGGTGGACACTATTTTAAATCAAAATATTGTTACAAAATAAGACGTGAAAAGGTAACTGACAGGGTTACTTTCGTATTATTTTATAATATAAGTAAGGAAAGCGCTGCCAATTCTGTTATACCCAACTTTAGGCTTCTGTACGTTATGGGAATAGTCATAAAGAACTTCAAAGCGGTTTAAAACAGTGTTTATTACTACTGAGCCACTAAAGACAGTTAGTAGTAATTATCTTCTTTCCCTTACGACTCCCGCGGGTAGAATTGGAGTAATTCTACTTAAGCAGAGGCTTAAATGCAGGCTTGCAAAAATATCGTACAGGGCTGACTAAAGTATTTGTTGAAGAACAAAGCTGACCCGAAACAATACTAGGGTTTCATTCGGCTCGTGCCGATCGACAAATAATGTTCGGCATCTATCTTCGCTGAATCATGTTTGGGTCGGCTCGGCACAATGTGAGTAAAGACGAGCGGCTTTTTCCGAATATTATCTACATACATTCGATTTTGCCGGCCGGCTGTGCCGAATCGTGCCGAGCAGAACAAGTGCAGAACACACTAATTGTTCAGTGCATTCGGCGGGTGCTACAAACAAAATGAAGAAAGACGAAACTTATGGGTCTAAGCTTCGTCTTTCTTCATTTTGTTTAGTGCGTTTTGATT
The DNA here is from genome assembly GCA_937001585.2 of Brachylomia viminalis. Taxonomy (NCBI): domain Eukaryota; kingdom Metazoa; phylum Arthropoda; class Insecta; order Lepidoptera; family Noctuidae; genus Brachylomia; species Brachylomia viminalis. The sequence continues at coordinate 1,502,690 of OW443296.2, forward strand.
GGGAGACAAAACGACAATTGGAGGATATTAATTGAATGGGATGAAATATTTTTTGGTCGAAAACGATTTTAAAATATTCCACAACTACTACTAATATGACAAAAGCCATAAAGTTATATCCCACGTATTTCGTTGACTAAGCCGCATGTACATGATATATACCTAAGCCTATGATCACAGATAAAGGAGATTAGGAGAAACTGAACACGACGGGCACAAGTACCTACTAATAACTTGAGTGCAGGCCTCGGTTACTGCCTGCGAGTAGTCTTAGTTACGGCACAAACAGACGGTCTGTTTGTTATTTCCTTGTACAGTCAGGGAATGTATTGCTTAGCAGATTGACACACGATATAAATTAGGTCGTGTCATAGCCATTTCATACGACTGATAAAGAATGACAATTTGCTAAACAATCATTTTGTTGTTCGTAAAAATAGACTAAAGTATAGGTCAAGGCAATTACATAATAATCTCTTCTTAACTTCAACCGAGTTTCAGTTATTACAGTTACCAATAATTATATCTGTCGCAGCGTTTGTTCACAAGCAGCATTCTTTCTATTCTGCATTCGTTCTAGCAATAACGCATATCTGTAATTTATGTTTTGTTTGTTTTTTGTTTTTTATTTTTGTTCTTCTTCTACTCTGTCCTTCTCATACTTCTGACTTTGTTCATTCTTCCTTTCATATTCAGTCCATTCTTCTTTGGAATGCGCTTCCTCTTGATATCAGGACGGCTACCAGTCGGTATGCATTTAAGCGGAAATTGCAGAGTTATTTTCGAAACAAATAGAGTAAAGTCATCTCAACATCTCTCTTCCTGGAATTTGTATATATATATATATATAAGTATATAGTATAGTAAATAGTATGTATGTGTATAGGACTTATTTATATATTTGTGTACGTTATTTTGATAGTTAATTTTATTTTATCATTGTTAAACATCGCTCAAATCAATGCTTTCCTTTCCTTTCAATTAAAGCACCTGCCATCTAATCTCTTCACCACCCTTGGTTGACTGGTAGAGAATGCCTAAGGCATTAAGTCCGCCTTTGTACCTTTTGTGCGAAAAGTTATAAATAAATAAATAAATAAATGTATCTTGAAAGGTATTTTCCCTGACCCTTTTAAGAAGGCATTAGTCACACCAGTATTTAAGGGTCGGGATGGTGACCGTATCGAGAACTATAGGCCTATATCTGTACTCACGACACTGTCCAAAGTTATGGAGAAGGTTCTGAACAAAAGATTGCTTGGCTATCTTGAGTGCAACGATATAATTGCGCCAAACCAATACGGCTTTAGGTGAGGCGTATCAATAGAGGATGCTGTTCTTGAACTGACAAGCCAAATTGTTAAAAATCTTGATTCTAGGACTAGAACTATATGTATATTTCTTGATTTAGCCAAAGCTTTCGACACGATCTCTATTCCCATTCTTCTACATTGTTTAGAAAGCTTGAGAATTAGAGATATCACTCTAAACCTCTTCCGTAGCTATCTCACAAACCGTAACCAACGAGTTAAGGTAGACAACTATGATGTAAATCTAACTTTTGGCGTACCACAGGGCAGCGTGCTGGGTCCCACCCTTTTTCTTTTATTTGTAAGCAGATTGTGTCAGCTGTCAATCCCAAACTGCAAGATACTCGTATATGCAGACGACACTGCGCTTATCATAAGTGGAGAAACATGGGAATCTGCTCTCCACGCAACTGAAAATGCTCTTGGCCTAGTGATGGATTGGCTATCAATGAATTTACTTACGCTAAATGTCTCTAAGACCAACTATGTCCCTTTCTCAGCTAACTCTGCTACACAGCCTGGTATGCTAGACGTTAAAGCCCATAGTTGTCACCCTACGCTGACCCCTTGCACTTGCCCTAATATACATAGAAGCTCGTGTGTTAAATACTTGGGGGTGCACATTGATAACACATTGAGTTGGCAAAAGCATATCAGTGTGACGTAAGCTAATGTTTCCCATGAAAAAACTAAGACGAGTAGTTGCCGACCGACTGTTAAAAACTATTTATTTTGCCTTAGCTCAGTCACTTCTCACTTATATATCTATATATATATATATATCTGTCTGGGGTGGTACACTTAAAGAAAGAAAGAAAATGCAAAAAAACATGACGCAAGAAATAACACAAACACAAAAAATAAGAAAAGGTTGGGAGAAAAATGCGTCACATCCACAAAAAACGGCTATCGCTCAGCATTATGCTGCGACCCTATGCAAGACAGAGCCTCAGCGCTGGTTTTCAGCGACAGCCGGCGCTGAGGTAGTGACGTCGTCCGGTGACGCAAAAAAAAGTTAGGACGCTGTACTAGTACAGCATACTTACGAACGTTGCACTTAAATAAACATAATATAATTAAATTTAAATGATAGAATATACTAAACAGAAATGTTAATGGAATTAGACATACACTTACACACTTAAAACGCATTTGCTTCGCCTTGAGAGGGCACAAACAGCTGTCTTGAAAATCATGCTTCACAAACCTTATTGGTACCCGACTACCCAGCTTTATAAAGACATATTATCTGTACTCACAGTCCGACAGCTCTGTGCACTTAGCATCACCTTACGTGTACACTCATCATTGACCTATGACCCAAGGTTACTAGAGCAAAATAAACGACGTAAATATCCTGTATGCCCACATGTCACCACCAAAACGGCTCTGGCGAGGCGAAGCTACCTGTGTCTTAGCAGCCACCTTTATAACACTATAAATGAAATCTGCAACGTATATTACTTTTGTATTTTACTTTTCTCCAAAAGTTAACATACGATGAGACCGAACAACTCTTTGCAAAAACAACTTACTAACGCATCTAAAAATCTGATTTGAATTGCTCCTTTACTATCTATCTTATACGAAACACACAACTAAACACACACAAACACCCACACCACACACACCCATTCCTAGCTTACATTAATTTTAATAAGTTGAAAGTACCTATGTTAAACTAACTTTAATGCTTACCAAAGCTCCTGCTAAGTGCAGCAAATTGTCAATAAACTATAAGAGGAAGGTGCCTGTGTCTGTAACACAGTTTATACTAGCACAGACGCAGACGTTCACTCTGTCACAGATTACTAAATATGACTCTGTCTCAAATAATGCACGTTGTACTTCTTATAATGGCGTTTTTGGTTGATTAAGATGCACAAATTGTATTTGGCTTTTTGGTAATAAAGATTTATTTATTTATTACCTACATATTGAGTATTACGTGGCAGTGGGTTATTAAGGAAGAATTTTTTTTCATTATTTTTGCGATAGGACACACCGTTTTCGAAATATACGAGTACCTATACAAATTTAGAATAAAAAAATAAATAAAAAAAATTACTGTTTTTGCACCTTAAAGTCAAGGGGTTGGTATTATCAGGGCACTGGAATTCCAAAGACACTCCCAAGGTCACTTGACCATGACCTCCAAGTTCACTCGACCTTGACCTCCAAGGTATCATGACCTCCAGGATCACTCTGTTATGGCCTAAATAATGACCTGTTACTGCTCCTGAGAATCACAGATCTTGTTTTTCGGAATGTTGACCTTGACCTGAAGGTCAGTGCCCTTAGGAGAATAGCGGATTTTGACTTTTGGAACGTTGACCTCGTTGACCTCGAGGTCAATAACCCTGAGGTCAAGATCAATGCTGACAATGGTGTCCCATTGTGTTCCCCCACCCTATTACTCCCACATCCCACCGGGTCCCGAAGGCTTGATTAGGCGATGGTTTAGATGAAATTTTTTTTCATAGTGCCCCGTTTCGTATCCACTGACCAGTTATATTTAAGACCCATGTAGAAGAAGACTAGCCTATTGCTACCAACCAAGCCCAAACCCAGATTCCGGGCTGCACACTCTTTCTGGGCAGTCATTCCTGTTAGCAACATGGTTGACCTGCAAATCGTCTCACTGCTGAGCTATTATCTTATACCTCGTGCCGAGTTCACACTTAACTAGCGTATTGAAATATACACTACTTCCCACATCGTTTTATAAATGTCAAGCCGTTGAGTTTCGTATTTCAATCTAGAGCACTTGTCACGGTTGGTTGGCTGACTCCTGAACCCCTTGTTGGCACGTGCTCACTTCACCTACATCTTTCTGCGAAGTGCTTGTTCAATTCTATGTCTTTGACGTTATTATTGAGTTTTATTAAAATGTAAAAATACTTGACTGATACAGAATTTCTCTTTCGAATGGTTGAACTGAATGGTGCTAATCCCTGCGTCATGTTCGTGAACGGGCACCGTCAGTAGGGACTGGTCATCAGTCTCTTAGCTGCCACGGCATATTTTAATTTAATTTATTATTTAAACTGTTTTTATATTTTTATCACGGACTCTTAAAACGTTCTGCGTCATTCTCACATGCATACATTCAAAATGAATGATGTAACCAATATTTTGTAACCATATTTTGATTTAAAAGAGTGTCCGTGGAGTTTGTTGCCCGTTCTTCTCCATAGGTACCTACTACGCTTTGGAATTGGCAATTAGCTTCATCTTTCTGACCGACCGACCCCTTGACAATGCAAAACGGCCCGTAATTGGTTTATTTGAAAAAAAAAATGTTTTGAGTTATTTTATAATATACATATTATACAAAATCGTGTGACTGCGTTGATTTTATTAACTACGAAATGGGTTTCATGTGGTTTTCATTTTCATTTAGAGTTACAGACATAATTACTAATAAAAATTAAAACAGATTTAAAAAAAAACGATAAAGTTGGTAAAATTGATAAAAAATTATGAAAATACTATAATTTGCTTGCCAACGTGCTGATATAAGCATTGACATTATCCAACCGCTCACTAACCTTGTCCCCCATGTATTCTGTTGCCAGGAGTATGCTCATTTAATTAGCTTCTCCACAATTACTAACTTTCCACATGAGACTTCCCTCATGACATGTTTCGGGGTCTGCGCGAAACATTTGTCATCTAAACTGCTCGACTGGGACAACAAGATTTCCACACAACTTATGACTATTGCCCTTGTTGCCCTTGCATGTGGTTTATGTATTATCGTGCGCCCTAACCTGAGTCACAAAAAAAATTCTTCTTTTGAACCTTTTCGTTATAGCATAGCGTGATAGAAATTAAGGAATTGGCTTCCTGTGGACAAGGCCACTACTTCAAATCGATCTTGGGCACTTTGAGTAAGAGGCATTTTTACCAAACTGGGCCCTAATTCACTATGACCACTTAATGATTCCTTACTTCGAAACCATATTATCAATAAATTTAAAAAAAAATATTAGTAAAAAATATGGTAGGTAGGTGGCAAATGATAATACTTACGATTATTCCCTTCAATCACAAAATGGTCCTATCAGTTATTGTTGGTCATATATTATTTTTAAATCTATAAAAAAATTGAAATATGGTTCGTTTGGCAAAACAAAATCTTTTTAAAGGGTCCAATGAGCCGATAGAAGAATATTTTGGTGAAAACAACCCCTCAGCAATCCTGGCACGCACTATTTGATAGCAAGGATGGTGCCCATGTTGAAACGGTGACATAGTCCAGCCCGGCTTTTGCATTTGCAAGAAGGTATGAAAACTGGACAGTTAGACAGTGGAAAAATGTTCTTTTTCCTGACGAGACAAAAATAAACAGGGTATGTTCTGATGGGAAACGATATGTACGACGCCCTCTGAATAAAGACTTCGACCCTAAGTACACAAAAAAGACATTAAAGTAAAATGTAAAGTGGGAAATGTGAAAATTTGGCGGTGCTTTTCTGGACATGGTGTTGGACCTGTTAAGCTGATAGAAGGAAACAAGGATCAATTCCAATACAACATTATACTGAAAGAAACAATGTTACCTTATGCTGAAGACGTGCTTCCGGTTATTTGGACATTCCAGCACGTCAATGACCCAAAGCATACTGCACGCACCGTTAAGGAATTTCTCACATCGGAATCAGTTTCTGTCTTAGATTGGCCAGCTAACAGCCCGAATCTAAACCCAATAGAGCATCTTTGGTGCGAAGTTAAGAAAAAGGTTTCAAATCGGCAGTGTGGCAATATATGGGTATCCTGTCTTTTCGCTGAAAATTGTTTGGCAGATTATCACTTGCCAACCAACGTTTCGCCGATGTTTCAATTTTACAATTAACTATTAATTAGCAAAAGCAAGCAAGCTTTTGGTGTGGGATGCAATGTGCGCCGACACTCGTAATGTCGTACGGTATTCTGTTGTGGGGAAATGCCGCCGATATTCAAACAATTTTTGTTTTTACAAAAAAAGGCAATTCGTTCAATTTATACATCAAAATCAAAAGTCATTTATTCAAACTGGGCTGAGAATCAGCACTTTTTGATTCATAAGACAGTCCCCCAAAACGCCCGCCCTTCACCACTTCCTAGTGCTTTAGCTGGGAAGAAGAAGTGGCGCAACAAACTCCCCAGCAGCACTGCTGTCTGTTCAGTAAGAAGAACTAGATTCTATACAGTAATACGTGATTAACATTACGAAACACAAAAACATTAAAATTATTTGCCATATGTCAGCTAGCACACGCCAATATTTAAAACTATACTCAAGCAGAAATAAATAATAAAAACGCAAACAGAACTTAATACATAACAAGAAGCCTCCAGGCATAAAGGGCGTGCCCGCTTACATATGTATTGCTACATTATGTTTATATATATAGCTGTAACTTGTAGCCACAAATGATAAACTAGGACCTTTGAAGTAAAATAAAGAAACAGATAATTACTAATAACATAATAACAAAACCATAGTCAGCAAGATGACCTGTCACCACAAGCAGCACCCGGTCACAAGCCTAACGCAAAGATCAGCCATTACCCCCCTCGCCATGTTTAAAAGAATAATATGATCAATTGTCGAGGTCGCTAGCTAACCATATATTGCAATACAACTCATTAAAAAACATTGAAATTAGTAGATTATGTCGATAATAAATAAAAATGAAATTAAACTAAATTGACTTATATAGTCAAATAAAATAAACAATTATATGAACTCACATAACTTGTCAGTAGGTAAGCTAATTCTGGAGAAAGAACATAAACATTGTCTTGAGTTAATCACAGCGACCAACTATTTTTATCGTTTAAGTAATCGTTGATTGAATAGTACTTATGCCTTAGAACAAAGGTTGGGTTAGGTTTTACTTTTGCTTTAAACGCATTAAAAGGCAATTCTAACAAAGAAGAGGGAAGCTTGTTATAAAAGTTTATACCAAGCCCAACAAATTAGTTATGGACCTTATGAAGCCGGTGAAAGGGAGCACGTAGTTTGTCCTTGTTTCTAGTGTTAATAATATGAATATCACTGTTTTTTGTATATAAGTTGTATATTTTGCCTGTAATTTTGGTTTATAAGATGTTGGCGAAGATGAATTGTGAGGCCACCGTAAGAATGGGCACGCCACGATAGCGGCGGTAAGACCCCTCTTTGAGGAGTGGCTAGAGAGGCGTCACGGCGTCCTCACCTACCGCCTGACGCAGGTCCTCACCGGACACGGAAGTTTCGGGAGGTTCCTGCACATCATCAGGCGGGAGGAAACGCCCGGGTGTCACCACTGCGATGATCGCCCCGAGGACACGGTGGAGCATACGGTGGGGGCCTGCCCTGCATGGGCGGAGCACCGCCGTGTCCTCGTAGAGGCGATCGGCAGCGGCGGCGATCTCTCACGCCCGGCCTTGGTTCAAGCCATGGTCCGGGGCGAGGGGGAGTGGGAGGCAGTCGCCTCCTTCTGCGAAGCAGTCATGCTAGCGAAGGAGGTGGCGGGACGGGAGAGGGAGAGAGTCTCCCGTCCAAGCCGCCGCGGTGGACGCTCCGGGCGTCGGGAGCCGCGTGACGACTCCCGGCCACCGTAGGCGCGGGCCTGCGGGCGGTGAGTAATGGGTAGCTCACCGTCCGATCAGGACCAGGCCCGTGCTGGACGGCGCGTACGTGTTCCACGCGCGCCTCAAAGAGATGTCAGCATCATAGAGGGGGCCCACTAGGGCCCAAGCCTGCCGGGAAAGCGGGATCATCCAAAGGGGTACCGCTGACCCGGAACATAAAGGGCCAAGGAAGGAACACGGGTGGGTTTTAGTCAGTAAGAGTCTGACACTCCCTTCCGCTCCACCCAGAGCGGGAGGAGTCATTTGATGATTTCCCATCCTCAAAAAAAAAAAAAAAAAAAAAAAGGCCACCGTAAGAATACCAACTTTAAAAAAATCTCTCAGAGTAACTCTAGCACTTAGCTGGTAAATTGCTCGAACAGCTCGTTTTTGAAGAACAAATATATTTTGAATATCAGCGGCTTTGCCCCACAGCAGATATAAATTGAACGAATTGCCTTTTTTTTCAGAGGACTAATTTAAAGAGATTTATGAAAATCTTTTATATGCACATTAAGATATTAATCTGTTTAAAAATACAGTGATATCCGTAATATAAATACTAGGAACCAACACAAATTTGTTGTTCTTACAACCAGGCTCAAGAAAATAGGTGGCTCGCTTAAATGCCAATGTATACGTTTTTATAATAAAGTTCCTAGCCCCATTCAACAAATAAGCCTTAATAAATTCAAATCTTTTATAAAAAGAAACTATGCCAGAAAGCCTATTATACTGTCAAAGACTATATTGAGGACAAAAAGCTTGGGATTGAGCTGCTCCAATAAATTTACAAAGGGAATGTTGATTTATTTTAGTTATATTTTGCTAACTATTTTACTTTTAATCTTTGCTATAAGTATCTATACATTTTTACATATACAATGACATGAATTTTTACTGTATAAAGTATTATATTATTTTAATTACTGTGAATGTGAAGACTATGTGGGTTATTGTTCTAGTTTTAACCAAACCATGTTCCGGCAGTTTGAGTAGTTTATGCAGCCTACCCAAATGTCCTTTCTTTGCTAATGTTAGTTGAATCGTTGAGTTCCTTAAGTTCTGAGTTGAGCTGCACAGTTACTGACAAATGCGTGCACTGACTGGACAGGTCCGCTCAATCAGTGTGGTTCTTTCCTCAAAATATCTTTTCAGACACCGATCTACATAGCCTTCACATGGTCTGAACAAGATTCTGGACTTTAAAAGAGACTGTGACTGAGTTTGTTTCGGCCTTTCTTCACAGAGTAGTCAGATAGGAAACGCCGGTCTCACCCAGTTTAAAAAAAAATATGATTGACGTGTAAAAGTGTTTGAACAGACTTACTTACAGAAATAAAATCATTTATCATTTTGTCATTTACCCTTCCCTTTTATCCCATCTTCCTAGCACGGCGGGCTGTGCTGGGGCGGCTGCTGCAGATGTTTGTGTGTTTGAGTAGTTTGGGGTTGAAACAGGGCCATGGGGTCCAAATGCCCACTTAGTTTTTCAAGACATCGCCAAGCGCTTGGTTGACTCTTCACGTGACCAGAGAGCTGGAAAATTTTTAGCCAAATAATCTGCATTGCCATACAACGTGGCAGTGCTGCCATCCTTTTGGGCACTTTTCCTGTTGATAGCGATGCGCACGAATTTTTTGATGCCTTTTGATTTTTTGACATAATTGTACATAATTATTATTTTAAGACTGTTAGCTTTTTAAATGATGTACTTAAATAATCATTCTTACAGAAATAAACATTTCATTTCATTTAATTAAAAATGCGTGTTAGCTTCACAAATTCTCTCTCTCTCTCTGTCTTTTATATTTACGAGTATGCGTGCGTGCGAGTATCGTGTACGGAACTTCGTTCCTGAAGGGGATCACCGACCGCACACGTTTTTTTCTTTACCTAACACGTCGTATGTTCGCTCGTGATTTGAACGTCCAAACTGTCTCAATTACGTGTGGAATTTGACACAAACGTGTGCAAAGCGACGCAGAGCCAAACGTGGCGGCATGGCGTTCAGGCGTAATTGTGGCCGCTCGGCTATTTTATTAAATCTATCCATTTATATTCATATACATTCCACAAAACAATGACTGACTGCCTAAGGCTCATCGTCCACGACGATACTCAAGAGTAACGTGTTACCAACTCAAATCACCAATGAGTAGCCAGAATTTCACAGCACTAGTATTTCAATGGTGGTACATTACGTACACGACGCGACTTACTAACGCGTTATTAACTGTTTGATATATGTATACAGTTTGATTGATTGCGTCGTTTACGGACCGCCATTGAAATATTAGTGCTCTGATATGTGTATGTGTGCGTTTGTAACACGTTTCTTTTCAGTAGTGTCGGTGATTGAAGATTGCTGTGACATTGTGAAGATAAATCTTTTAGTCTATCGCAAAACACAGCAAGACAAAGACTTTTCCCGAGTTCCCTCACAACACTCATTTCGCCACTTTTCTCATCCAGTCCGTCGCAGATCCTTTGTAAGGTCATCCTTCCATTCTGCTGGATCTCACGATGCCCTTGCCAATTTACTGTCCCCACTTGTGACCTCGTCTGCTTCAACGACCATTAGTCCTTTGTGAACTGAATATTTTATTGAACTGAAACATACAGTTAGGGTGAAGACTAATTTCTCTAGTGGTAGAATTGTACTTACTAAAAAAATATCATTCGTAAGACTCCCAAATGGATTTCACGAAGGAATAAAGTTTGTGTGCGTCCTTGCGTAGGAAACAAAACTTGCAGCTAGCTTTTCCTGAATAGTGTTTTGTTAAAAGCTTAAACCGTATAGCAGAACCACTAGTTTCGATTTGTGGGAACTTGTCACTGGCAGTGTTCGGAACGCGTGCGGACTGAAGTGTAGTCGTGCAAAACATCTCGTTCAACCGTGACGTATGTCCCACTTCACTATATCATTCTAAAAATGTTGTTGTTAGGAAATATTGTTGTGTGCAACCAGTGTAATATCTGTAATTGCCTTGGAAATAGGAAATACGTATCGAGTTCTTAATAAGTTATGAGTTCGAACCTGGTATTTTAACAATGTGATTATTTAATAACAATCTCTCCAATCAACATTCTATGTGTTCTCTAAGGTTAATCAGGGACATCACTGATTGACGGTATCAGAAAACTGCACTTGGCAAACGTGGAGTTGTGCTCTTTTCTTCTTTGCATGAGAAGAGGCCTTTCTCTTAACCCTAATTTATATGGTGCGTTTTCTTTGCCTGTAGCATACCTGCCTTAAGTTGAAGCAGCAATTAAAGTTGCACTGTTTAAACAGTGTTAAGACACTAGACGATACAAGTCAGTTGTTGCTTCAATTTGAGTTGACAATACTTCCTGTATTGTATGCCACAGGCAGAAACTTACATCGTGTAAGTGGAGTTTGATAGGCGTACAAAGGGCGCTCGGTATAGTAAGAGTTAGGTATCAGATTAATAATTACGTTAAACGTCGAAATAATTAATGCGATGGTTACTTCGGTAGAACACAATAGCGTGCGTCACAGAGTGTAGCCGGAGGTTGCGTGTCGGTCAAGTGTGACGTCACTGTTATGTTGCTGTTATTTAGAAACTAATATACGGTTCCATAACATTGTTTTTGGAATGAAGTTCCTTACCACATGTTATACTATGCACAAAAGTGCTTAGTCATATTACACTGTTTTCAGTCTTGTTCTCATTCGCCAAGTATGCAAAAGCGACGGGAACTTCGTTCATCTCACGACACCTTTCTTTTTTAACCTATTTCAAAAAAAGGAGGAGGTTCTCAATTCAGCTGTATATTTTTAAATGTTTGTTACCGCAGAACTCCGACATTTATAAGCCAATTTAAAAATCTTTTGTTTGAAAGGATCTACCCGATTGGTTCCAAAGGAGATGTTCCAGAAATGTATGGAGCCTGGGCCAGCACTATGTACACTATATGTAAATATCGCTATGTATTACAGTAACCGTTTTTTATTGTTAATTTTCTTTAATTTCACTTCGTTTCAAAGTATACTCAAATTAACTTGGCTAAGGAGAGCAACACAACATAAAATTAAACATGGTGGATCAGATTAGCAGCATGCGAAAAATGACATTTTGACATTGACATTTGATTGACGTGTATTAGCTGCCATAAAACAAAACAATACGAATTTCGAAAATCTTGGGTTGGGTTTCGGTTTCGGTAAAATAAGACTACAGGGTATTCTACTCGACTGCAGCAGCGCATCTTCAATCACCTATTCGAGCAGTGATTGGTTATATCGGTGTCAAGAGGAGCAAGAAACGTAACGAAGGCGTGAACGTTTTGTTTATTAACAGTCTTACTGCTTCATTCTTTAGTGCCTATCAATATACCCTGGACTTCGATAATTCATAGGAGAGGAGTGAGCTGTGCTTTAAACTGTCAAACGTCATGTCAAACACAACTGTCATGGCTGCCCTAAAATTAGGGTTATCTTATTAAAAAACTTTTTAAATTATCATTTTTGAACCACTGTACCCTACTTCAAATTATTTGTTTAGTATTTTTATGAAATTCCCCTATTTTTTTCCTATTTATCTATGTAGTGTACATAGTGGTGGCCCAAAATCAAACATCCCCTTTGGTCAAGTTCTGATGAGTGATTTTTGAGTCAACTTCAATAATACGTATTTTTATCACTTATTGTATGTAGATGATGTTCCCGGAATTGTTATTTACATTGCAAGTAGTGGTATACGACTTTGTTTGGGGTAGGTACCACAACTGAAATGTGAAAAATAAAAACTTGCACAAAAAAAAAACACTGGCTTCCAAAAAAAATATTACAAAGCGAAAAATTACGTTAATTTCGGAAGTCGATGGCAAACAACGAATAAACAAAAACCAAAGACACCGACTTCCGAAATTAAAGTTATTTTTTACTTTGTAGTATTTTTTTTTTATTTTTTTTTTCCCTATAGATTGTAGAGCTTTTGACTATTACGAGCAAAGTTAACGAGCAAAGTTAATTAACAAAAAGTTGATTTTGCTATATCTAAACTCATAATATTAAGCATGACTAACCACACAACTACTTACGTACATAATTATGTAGTATTTAAACCAAAGGATATATAAAATATAAAAAAAATATTATAATATGCTTTTCTTAACTTCGTACGTCGATTCTTTTGTTATTGTTAGCTGCCATAGAACTCACTGTTGAAACTATTAAAAGCCTGATCCCGTATTTTCACTACTTCACAATAAATACTAAATAAATAATTATTCATTTATTTGCTCTTATGCACATCACACATTTTACAATAATTTACTGTTGGTTTTTGTACATGAACCCTGTCATGGCATCGGCACTGCAAAGCATAAGTGTTGGTTTGCTGTTGAGTCTGTGAACAATAACTTAAAATAATTTTAAGTCTAAACTAATCAAAACACATTAATTAATTAATTTATTTATTCTTAGGCTTTCCAGTTTGCTGATTCTGTTATTTTGATTACATAAATAATTACATTGTCTTAAGTTGTTAAGCAAGACAAAGTCCCAAAGAGTGTGTTCTAAGCCTGTGCAAGTATTTTGTGGAGCTCTTAACACATCACCACCTGCCCCAAGCCAGTTAATAGTTTTCATATTAAAGTCACCAATAATCAAGCATTCGTTGGCATGTTCCATGACATTGTTTGTGTTATCAACAAAGTGTTCTAGTACTCTGGGCTGTATAGTGACGGCAAGTATACAGTACAAATATAATTGACTTTAGCTTTCTTACCCCCTTTTTTTTTTTTTTTTGAGGATGGGAAATCATGAAATGACTCCTCCCGCTCTGTGTGGAGCGGAAGGGAGTGTCAGACTCTTACTGACTAAAACCCACCCGTGTTCCTTCCTTGGCCCTTTATGTTCCGGGTCAGCGGTACCCCTTTTGGATGATCCCGCTTTCCCGGCAGGCTTGGGCCCTAGTGGACCCCCTCTATGATGCTGACATCTCTTTGAGGCGCGCGTGGAACACGTACGCGCCGTCCAGCACGGGCCTGGTCCTGATCGGACGGTGAGCTACCCATTACTCACCGCCCGCAGGCCCGCGCCTACGGTGGCCGGGAGTTGTCACGCGGCTCCCGACGCCCGGAGCGTCCACCGCGGCGGCTTGGACGGGAGACTCTCTCCCTCTCCCGTCCCGCCACCTCCTTCGCTAGCATGACTGCTTCGCAGAAGGAGGTGACTGCCTCCCACTCCCCCTCGCCCCGGACCATGGATTGAACCAGGGCCGGGCGTGAGAGGTCGCCGCCGCTGCCGATCGCCTCTACGAGGACACGGCGGTGCTCCGCCCATGCAGGGCAGGCCCCCACCGTATGCTCCACCGTTTCCTCGGGGCGATCATCGTAGTGGTGACACCCGGGCGTTTCCTCCCGCCTAGTGATGTGCAGGAACCTCCCGAAACTTCCGTGTCCGGTGAGGACCTGCGTCAGGCGGTAGGTGAGGACGCCGTGACGCCTCTCTAGCCACTCCTCAAAGAGGGGTCTTACCGCCGCTATCGTGGCGTGCCCTGCGCTGGGTTGCGACAGTCGCTCTTTCCATGTCGCCATGAGATCGCGCCGGAGGTCCGACCGCTCCGCCGCGATTTGCCGCGGAAGCGGGCTTTCCCCCCGGCGTAGTGCCTCCGCGCGCCACTCATACAGGCGCGCGAGGTTATCGCCTCCAGATCCCACGGCGGCAGTCCGGCAAGGAGGCTTGCCGCCTCGCCCGAGATCGTGCGGTAGCCCCGGATCAGCCTTACGGCTACCACCTTTTGGGGCGCGTTCAGATAGTGGGCGGCTCTCCGCCGCAGTGAACGCGCCCACACCGGGGCCCCATATGTAGCCATGGACCGCACGACCCCCGCGTAAAGCCTCCGGCAGGAGGCGTTTGGACCCCTCAGGTTGGGCAGGAGCCGCTTGAGGGCGGCCCCAGTCCGTTCCAGTTTGGGGGCCAAACGTCGGAAGTGCTCCACGAAGTTCCACCGGCTATCGAGCACGAGTCCTAAGTACTTCATCGTGGACTCGACGCCGATGTGAACCCCTCCTGCCGTTAGTTGGGATCCCGATGGTGGCCTGTTCCGGGGCCCATGGAAAGACATGGCCTCGGACTTGTGCAAAGCCACCTCGAGACCCAACTGCCGGATCCTCTCCACGACTATCGCAACCCCGCGTGTCATCGCGTCGGCCGCCGCCTGATGCGACCTCCCCTGCGCCAGGACCAGCGTGTCGTCAGCGTAGCACACCACGCTGACGCCATCAGGTAGGTCGGCCTGCAGCACCCAGTCGCAACCGATGTCCCACAGGAGCGGCCCTAGAACCGATCCCTGTGGGACACCGCACGACATCTCTCGCCGGTTCCTCTCCCCATCGCGACCGGGGTAGATGACGGCTCTGTCCGTCAGATATGCCTCGACTATTCGACGGAGGTAGGTTGGCACCCGGTGATACCGGAGTGCCTCCCCAATGCAACTCCAGGGCAGGGTGTTAAATGCGTTGGCGATGTCGAGTGACACCGCCACGACAACCCCGCCCCGAGACACCGCGTCCCCCGTCGTGAGGGCTCTAACGCGCATGATGGCGTCCACCGTCGAGCGCCCCTTGCGGAAGCCGAACTGACTATCCGCAAGATCCGGCCCCGTCCTCACCAGGTGCCCGACGAGGCGGCCTGCAATTACTCTCTCAAAGAGCTTGCCGACCTCGTCGAGCAGCACAATGGGCCGGTATGCGGACGGAGAGTCCGCAGGGTGCCCTGGCTTCCGAATGAGGACCAGCTTCCCCGTCTTCCAACGGAGTGGAAACAAGCCTCTCTCCATACATGCGCTTAAGAGCGCCTCCAGTCGAGGCCCAAGAGCCGTCGAGGCCAGGACCCAGGCTTTCCCTGGCAGGCCGTCGGGTCCTGGGGCGGTATTTTTGGCCTTCAGCTTACCTACCGCCACTCTCAGATCTACCCCGGTCACTTCAGGGGTGTCGTCGTCGTCCGCGTGGTCCGCTTCAGGCACCGCGAGCGGCGGAGCCATGGGCGGGGGAGTATGCTCCCCTCGTGAAGGGAACAGAGCGCTCACTACCTCCTCCACCAGCTGGGGGCGGAGACTCTGCGTCAGCGGGGGGGCCCAGGTGCGGAGTTTATTCCGCACCATTTTATAAGGGCGCCCCCATGGATCTCCGTTCAGAGTCTCCACCAACTCCTCGCGGGTTTCTTACCCCCTTTAAGTGACAACTTGACCCAGAGATCATCGCAGGAACTTTCGAATTTGATCAATCTCTGAGATTCTAGTTTTGTAGATACAGCGATAATAACGCCACCACCGTCGGTTTTATTATTCAAGATATTATTGGATCTATCTCGCCTACAGATAGCGTAACGCCCATCCATGATTTCTAAGTCAAAAATACCATCCAGTAGCCAAGTTTCAGTTAACATTATGACATCGTATGAACAGCATGCAACATTTTGTTAAATATCACTCAGTTTTGTCCTTATAAGGGGTATACATACGTATATCTTACCTAACCTATACCTCAACCTTATATTAAATCAAAATATTTTTTTTTTAAATTGCTTATTGTAAATTGTCCAACGAGTCGGTATCCTTGATATATTTATAGTCTGCACCATCATGTTTTCTAACAAAAATTCTACCGCCACGGACCCACACCTATTTGAAGCCCAAACTCTTTGTTTTAATCCTGGTCGCGGCATGCAGCGCCTTGTTTCCTGGTGATAATTGTTCTACTATATAGACATTTTCCTCAAAAGACCATTTCAGACACAAATCTACATGGTCCTCAAAGATTATTATAATATTATTCTAATTATTGTGAATGTGAGAACTATGTCGGTCATTGGTTTATTTTTTATTTATTTTTGTATTTTTCTCAGCGTAAACATGATCTGGCAGTTTGAGTAATTTATGCGGCCTTCTCAAATGTCCTTTCTTTGGTATTGTTCGTCGAATCGTTGAGCTCCTTGAGTCTAAGTTGAGCTGCACGATTACTGACAATTGCGTGCACTGACTGGACAGGTCCACTCAATCTGTGTGGTTCTTTCCTCAAAAGACCATTGCAGACACCGATCTACATAGCCTTCACATGATCTGACCAAGATTTTGTCTGGACTTTAACACTTTTACTGCCAATAACCCGGCTCACGGGTGCAACGATAATTACCGATCTGGCCCGTGGTGACGTTCAAGCACGTCACTTCGCCCAGGCCGTCAAGCCCGGCTGTCCAACATGTTGGACAGTCACTTTATGCGGCTTCCATCTCTATATGGTCTATAATATGGTCTGTTTATTCACGAAATCAAAACAGTTTACATTATGAGCCTCAAGTGCATACAAACAACATAGGAACGTCAAGGTCAAACAAGGTCAGAATGACGTCACGCTGTCGGAATGCCAGCGGGCCTTAAGGGCTTGCGCGTCATCGGCGCGCAGGGCCAAATCGGTATGATCTTTTTTATTTTGGCAGTGAAAGTGTTAAAAGAGACTGTGACCTCTGAGTTTGTTTCGGCCTTTCTTCTCAGAGTAGTCAGATAGGAAACGCCGACCTCATCTAGTTTAAAAAAAATATGATTGACGTGTAAAAGTGTTTGTTCAAACCTACTTACAGAAATAAAATCATTTATCATTTTTATATTAAATGTATTACCGCCCATGTGACATCGGGACCTGTCATTACGAACTATGCGATAGTTGGCAATTGACGGGTCCCGGTGGCTGGGTTTTAGGAATGTCTCTTGAATAAGAAGGATGTCTATTTGATGATCACGGAGATAAGTGTCGATTTCATCGCGTTGACATTTATTGCCATTGGCATTGTAGTTACCTAGCTTTAGGGATCGGGGTCTAGCTATCGCGATTACTGATTTATCCATAAGTAGGATTAGGGTGGGGTTGACTGACGAATGAGATCAGGGCTTGCGTGATCTCCGGATACGCGATGTAGATACTTTGTATCATAAATAGGTCGCCGGCATTTCTGGCGGCAACGATCTCACTAGCCATATTTCTGGCGCGGGGGGGTGGGGAAGTTTGCGGAATAAAATTAATGTATATTAAATATACTTTTATATTTATCTGCTACAAACCTCACCATTGTCGCCCCATTGTTGTTGTAAGCGACAATAGCTCAGGGTGCGGATATCCGCTCGGAAGGGCGCGGGTTCGAGTCAGACTTCATTGAACTATTGAACCTTTTCATATTAGTCATGCTAATGCAAAACTAATGGATATTTATTACTTATTTTATGTTTTTCAGCTTTAGTGACAGTGACGGTACCTAACGTTGTGACCTGTTTTTTCTATTCCGTGGTTGTGACCATTTGGCTACGTTGACAAAGGAAACACAACACGACATACGCAAGCTGGGCGTATAATACGCCCTGTAACGGTAGGGTTTTTGTAACGGTATTTTGAATGCGTCAGAGAATTTTTTTTTCGTTATTTTTACATTTTAAATGATGATTTGTGAAGTGAGCGCAGCAATTTTTTGACTATCTATAATTTATCTAACAGTTTGTAAAAAAAAAACAATTTAGACAAATCCTAAACCAATTTCCTACTTCAAACATAACAATATAATTATCCTTCAAGCTAATTTTCCCTTGGAATATCCCAGCCATGAAGCCCGGTCCTACGCTACGCATTCTGGCCATGCCAACCGGTGACAAAGTGCAGTCACTCGCAATTTATGTGCGCTCTTGGACATGAGGCTTGCCGTGCTCCTAACTGAAGCCATTAATTTAAGACCAATTCTAATGTTGATGTATTTTATGAGGGCTTAAGTGCATCTGGAACGACATAGTCTTGAGTGGAAAATAAACGAGCTACAAGGCATAATAAGACTTGTTCTGGTTATAACAGTGGTGAACATGAATAATAGTAGGGAAAACCCTCTTTGCCGTATAAAGTTTAATATAAAATGAAGCTCGACGATGAAATTTTGTGTTAAAACTTATTCCACGTATTCTGTTCTAAATATCTACGTGTAACTATGATACTATTACTATTTATTTACTAAATAAATATGATTTTAAATCTGGATATCAATTCATAAACTGTCTTATTAAAAAAATCAAGTTATTAAAATACCATTCCTTTTAATAGATTTGTTGTTTTTTTTTGCGCCAAGAAAAATGTAGCAAATATTTAAAAAGCTGAGATTGCACAGATTACATACCTACCATTTCCAACTTTTACCTAAAAAAAAGACACATACTACATTACACCGTGTGATAATAAATTGTTAACTTTGCCAACGAACGGACAATAATTCATAAATGCTTTTGAGAATTTTGCCAAGAGAGCTCGTTCTTTTTCAATACTGACGACTTGGCTGCGTACCTACCTGCATAGTGCCAAGGTCTTGGGTCATTAATTTATTGGTGGACCTGAAATGATAAAAATATTTATTATTGGAATAGCGACTGCCCGCGACTTCAACCGCGTATAATTTCTTGTTCTCCGACCAGCTTCGCGTTCTTTCTGCCTTTTTTTCCTGTTGCTCGGCTCTTAAGGGTCATAGCGTGAGGTCAAATAGCCAATAGCATTCCTCAAGAAATGGGCTAACAAATGCAAAATGAATTTTCAAACCTGAGTGGTAGTTCCAGAGATTAGCGTAAACAAACAAACTCTTCAGCTTTATTATTACAATATAATATAGATCTACTCATTCATACATTCAATAATAGACAACGTATAGCCTAAACTGACGGGGTATAGAAATATAACGAAAGTGAGCACTAAGGATTTTTGAAAATTCTTCCTCTAAAGGGGTTAAATAGGGGATAAAATGTAGTATGGAAGATAGTAAGTAATGCCTATGGGCCCAAGTAGCCACGGGTCGAACGGTTCATTTACAAAAAAAATACAGAATAAAAGTGGAAATATCAACATAAAGTTCAAAGAATTTAGGGAGAGGATGATATCCTGCAATTGGGTAGAGGCCCATTGGGTACTATTCCAAGCTGGTAATAAAATAAACTCAGCTAACTTAAAAAAAATCACCCTGTAACAGCTGTCCCATCATAATGACTGTTTTAATCACTGTCACGCTGAGTGCATTGTGATGTGTCGGTTTCTTACGTCGTCGTAATCTTTCTAGCTTTACTTAAAGGAAGCAATGACCACGAATAAGTTACACTAGCTATATAAAGGGTGGCAGGGACATTGACGCGCATAATGGATTCAGTACATGATTCTGAACACGCGGGTTGAACTTTATCGCCGGTTATTAAAAAAAAATCCTAGTCTGTACATTTTGACCGCGTAGGTATTGCGCTTTTCTATGAAACTGTAGATTTATTTTTGATAGACGACGATAAAAAAAAGAGAAATTTTATACGCTAGGTGGCCTAGAATCATCATGTATTGAATTCATGGTTTCAGTTGGCGCGTCGATATGCCACCCTGTACGTAACAGATTGTAAACCTGAAAGCGTGCTGAAGAAAACCCTTAATTTTTCTACATCCTCGCGTGGTTTTTAGAATTACAGGAACATTTTTTTTTCGTGATTACTATTCCTATCCTATGTATAACTTCACTCAAGTTTAGGACGATCGACAATTCTCGTGCAACCGCCATCAGCTCAACTAAACTGTCGTTTTGTCGACAGTTGTCCCAAATTAACTCGATGAATCAGTTTAGTCGTGAACGCGGCTCGAATACCAATACTCGAATAAAGCGATGTAAAGCGATGAGCGCTAGTGCGGCCGGAAGCTTTAGTGGTGCAAAGTTTAGCTAACACTAAGGCTGAATAATAAGATCTTTCGATGATGTTGTTGCTAAGTGAAGTATCTGATGAAAAGATCTTTTATTATAATGTTTATTCACAGAAAAAGTTGTACATTATTTCACAAATTAAGTGCTTAGTCTACAGTTACTGTAAACAAAAGTATTAGCATTTGGGGCCGAACTGGGCACAGCCTGTATTTCAGCCCTCAACGCCAATCCCCCTTTTTATTTTGTTTTTTTTTTTTTTGAGTGTCGGAAATCATCAAATAACTTCTCCCGCTCTGGGCAGAGCAGGAGGGCGTGTCAGACTCTTACTGACTAAAACCCACTCAGTAAGAGTCTGACACGCCCTCCTGCTCTGCCCAGAGCCCGCCTGATCCCCCTGAGTTACATATAAGTGTTGAAGTTATGTATTTTAATGAGTCCATGTTTCAATGTACGTGCTTAATATAATATAGAAAAAAGAAAAGAATTAAAACTTACAAGTTAGGTAGCATAGCATGCAAGTGTGAGACCAGTCCTCTCTTTGTGTGAGATGGGGGCGCGCATGAGTGAGTGTGAGAGGGTGTGTGAGATTGCAGAACCTTGAGACTAGTGTTATTTTTTATTTATATATATATTTTAATAATAGATAGATAACTTTATAAATGAGAACTAATTATTAAGAAGGGACCTGAAGCAATTTTTCTGTCTCTTCGTACGTGAGCTTTTGAAGGTAATCACTTACTTTAATTTTGCAGGATTTTAGAGTCAACGGGTATATGTTGAGAATTTTATTTAACTTGTTGTAGATGTAGGGGCCAATAAACAGACCAAATCGGGTGCTGAATTTGGTTTTGAAAGCGATCAGTTGTGGGCAAACAAAGTGTTTCTTGCGTCTATTTAATACGAGAGGGTTGCCGTTTAGTTTCCTATGTTGCATCAATTTTTGATTTAGAACATAGAGCTGCCTTACGGATAGGACTCCACAAAATTCGTAAAGCAGCGAGGTAGAGAATAACCGTGTTCTGAAGGTGCATACCTTCATTATGGCTCGCTGAGCGACTTCAACATAGTGTAGATATATCAATATTGATCAGTTTCAGGACAAATAGGATGCTGGACTAGTATTTTAGGCTAATGCATACTGATACTTAACCGAGCACATCAACACCCTGGGTAGTTAGTACCTACTGCTTAAATTCTTGTCGACTAGCTTACAAGCTAGCTAGTTTGTCACTTAGCTTTGCTTTTTGACGTGATTCTGTGTCAAATTAACCTATTTTTCTTTCTTTCTTGGTTTACAATTTGTCCTCTACTAAAGAAGTAGATTTAATTTGGATAACTTGTCCAAAACAAATGAATATCAACATGTTCGTTTGTTTTGGCGCAACGTTAACCCAACGTTATTTCTTTCGTTATTAATGAGGATTTAGAAAAATATATCACGAAAACACATTTCACTACCATATTTCCCGCAAAACTACCGCGAAAAAATAAAACTAGAAACAGCCTCAAAATCGTACTAACACCAAATAGTCTGAGCGGTTCACTTGACGTAAAGTTCGTTACTTAGGCACTCGCTGTGCGGCGGCGAATAGCGTTGAGTTGTCAACAATTTGTTAACACACTACACACTGCTAATTGCTAGTACCACTGGTTTCACTTTAGAGCTAAGAGGTCGTTTTGTTTTTGCAACAACATTGTTTTAGGAACCGTTACTAAATTAATTAAGTAATCCATGGAAAGGTGGAAAGGTGGAAAGGGATAAAACTCAGTATCATAGATGAAACAGAGTATTTGGACACATCGATGACAACGGGCCTCTTTTTGCGAATCAACAGCTGGTTGCAACAAACTTCAAACAGTTTCAAGATCATATTAATTCAGCTATAAACCATCGATCAGTGTTACCTAGTCACTGGGCTGTGAAGGTCAGATAGGCAGTCGCTTCATTTAAAATACTGGTATTCTGCTGTGTCCGGTTAGACTTAAGCCTAGGCAGATGAAGATTCATTCAGCTGAAAGACAAGATCTGCTGGAAATAGGACTTCCACACGCATCGACTACCACACCGGCCGATCCTGTGCTTCTTGCATCCAACGAATTTTCATTTAAAATCATTGCTTTCAGAAGAAAAAATGTAATGTATCGTAAGATAAGAATGATAACTGATTTCATAATTACATAACCCCAAAAATACACAGACAATGAATATCTTTACACTCTCTCCACTCAAAATTCCTGCTAACTCTCAAAGACAGCATGCATCCTAAACGATCAAATATTACAGGAACGGTTTCCACAAAACCAGGTCCGGTTCAATAGAATAGATTCTGATATCTGCTGGAATTCCAATATTTGCTCAGATATTACCGGACTCTCATCGGACGGTGCCGTGTACTCGGTAAGCGTCTGCAGCTATTAACACTTCAGCTTACAATAGTTTTAATACCGGATTAGGAAGTAGTATTGTGTGCTTAAAGTATCGTGACAAAAAAACGAATTATTCGTTTTCACACAGAAATAAATTGTGATACTAGTATTCAACATTTTTATAATAAACTTCCAAGCCACGTTCAAGATCTAAGCCTTAATAAATTCAAATCGTTCATTAAACATAAGTTGTGCCAGAAAGGCTTTTATACCGTTAAGGATTATATTGAGGACAAAAAGGCTTGGGATTGAGTTGCTCCAATTTTCTGCATACTGAATGTTTTTTTATTACTGTTACATACACTGATAATTGATAATTATTATAACAGAACGACTTGAATACTTACCTTGAAAAGTACAATTTATTATTTTAATTATTGTGAATGTGAGGACTGTGTGGGTCATTGTTTCAGTTTTAATCATGATCTGGCAGTTTAAGTAGTTCATGCGGCCTACCCAAATGTCCTTGCTTTGGTATTGTTCGTCGAATCGTTGAGCTCCTAAAGTTCTGAGTTGAGCTGCACGGTTACTGACAAATGCGTGCACTGACTGGACAGGTCCTCTTAATCTGTGGTTCTTTCCTCAGAAGACCATTTCAGACACCAATCTACATGGTCTTCACATGATCTGACCAAGATTATGTCTGGACTTTAAAAGAGACTGTGACCTCTGAGTTTGTTTCGGCCTTTCTTCTCAGAGTAGTCAGATAGGAAACGCCGACCTCATCTAGTTTTTAAAATATGATTGACGTGTAACAGTGTTTGTAACAAACCTACTTACAGAAATAAAATCATTTATCATTTATAACAAAACTCAAACATCTTGTACCTATTGACATTGTTTTGATTCCTATTGACACCTTTTTGAAGTAAAAACTTCTTTATGCGCACTTTGCGCTCTTTCTGAGCAGTGAACGAAACTGCGTCACTCTGTGGCTGCTGACGCTGAATCGGATATACTGGTGATATATATATTATGTATATCTCCAGCCGGTCTGTGACCGATTTTTAAGGTTTCGTACCTCAATACGAATAAACGGAACCCTTATAGAATCACTTCGTGGTTCGTCTGTCTGTATGTCAGTCTGTCAAGACCTCTCAGGAACACGTAGAGGTATCAAGTTGAAAAGGTCTCACGTAAAGAAAACTTCCATAAATCGTTAATCGCGGTTACTAACTTACATATGCAGTACAAGAATTGACCGTGACGTATATCGATGCATGGAAGAACATGTTTTTCAACAAATGACAACTTAACAATGTTAAGTTTGTTTTTGGGTTAAATTTATTCCAACTGCGGAACCCTTCATTGTGCGTGGTCCGACACGCACTTGGCCGGTTTTTATTGTATAGAGTTACTTCCACAGCTTAATTTTAAGTGTAAACAATATTTTACTCTGAAACGTCCAAAATGCTTGGGCTATTCCAAGCACTTTGTAAAAATTAGGCAATTTGGCTCTTTCTACCTCCCTTATAAATGCTTGTACCTAATTTATTTAGGCAAGTTTTGCAATATTTCATTGTTCGTTTGAACAAGTAGGTACTTCTATACACCATTTATTATAACATAATTCGAAAAATAACCCTTTCGTTATTTTAATAAAAACGTAAAATAAACTCTAATTATTTCACAATAAATACAAAATAATGTAATCTATTCATAATTTACATTTTAAAATAACTCTAAAATGCAGCTCATATCACGAATACTACACCATAACTGCTGTTATTAGGCCATTACTTTTCTAATGTTATAATTGTGGTTATGTTAAATTAGCTGTTGCCCGCCATCTATGTTCTTCTCCAGGTCATGGTCTACCCAGGTGCCAAATTTCATCCAAATCCGTTCAGCCATTTTAGCGTGAAAGCGTACCGAACAAAAATCAAACTTACTTTTGGATTTATAATATTAAGTAAGGATGGAGTATAAGTATATAACAAACAAACAGTAGTCTAACAAACAGTGCCATCATTCAGAACAATCTGACATGATCGGTAATGCTCAGTTTTTCATTTCCGATGTCGGTTATTCGATTATCATACTCCTCGACCTCCAGTAGCTTGCTTAGCTCTTTAGCTGGCTTTTCATCTTTATTCAGTTCTTATCCAAGTTATTTCTGGTTCTTATTTCATTGGAATTGGTGGTCATTTCCTCGTAGACAGTAAAAAACAATATTGCTAGCAATTCTAGCGTCACACGTTGTCATTACCAAAAGATTAACGGTATAAAAAAATTAAGAAACGTATTGAAGAGGATAAATGGTCAGGCGGAATAGATAAAGGAGGAATAAATATTAAAAGAAACCAAAACATTACTAATTGACATATAAAATCCGCCATTTTACTGTTATAAAAACAAATCCTAGGCTTTAACCATTACTTGACGGGTCGATGGACACCTCATGTATTAACATCCATCCAGCGGTTAGAATACTTCAAGGATATAAAGAATTCCGCTTACAAAGAAACATAGATACGCTTCAAAACATAGCCTATTTTTGCTGTTGCGTCTAAAAATTCAGCGAATCTCATGAGCTCCAAAATAACTAACTTACACATTTACCTAACACAAATAACAAACGAAAACAAACAGTAGCAAGCTTAACTTACTATAGAGGCAACGACGAGTTCAACAATAAATTCAACATGTGCAATTTACCTGTGCTCCTGTTTACTCTAGATTTATAAGAGCATTTCTCATGCAAATGCATTGGGGCTCCCCAAATGAATGTACGTTTCATTAAAACTTTGTCTGGGTGACCGCAGACAAGGCACTAATTTGCGCCTTGTTATACGTGCATTAGACGAATAAGTATTTAATCCTTGGATTTGGATGTCTTTGTTCTGTCCTTTGAGGACTTGAGCTGCTGTAATGTCGTGTCTGGAATATTCGTTTAGCTCATTGTGCGCTTTAGAGGTTTATGTTCTATAAACTGTGAACCGTTAAACCCATTGTAAATTTCTACATTTATATCTGCAATGCACCATCATTCTTTTCCCAACTCTCGGCTTCCAGTCTAACTGGATGCAGCTGAATACCAGTATTTTACATGGAGTGACTGCCTATCTAACCTCCAGAACCCAGGTACTGTGTGGTCTGCAATGCACATGGTGTACAAAATGAAGAGTATTCAATTCTAAACCACAGAAAATTTGACGATCTTTCGATGTGGTTGCTTTAATTGATTAAACCAAATCAATCATCGTCACCTTAGAGATGTCTTAATTGTTATAACCTGCTCATTTACTGAAAGATTTTTGAATTTTTACTGCAACTATAGCACTAGAAAACGGTCTGATACTGACTGGCTATCAGAATCAGGGTTTTCGGTTAGATGGAGTAGAACCTACCTAATCTGTCAGTTATTCTTTTGAAAAACTGCTTCAGATAAAATCCGTTTGAAATAGATCCCATTTGTTCCGCATTTAACATTTTTTTTTTTAACTTTTCCCCACACTAGGAATTTCTCCTGTATTGTGGGTGCATTTACAAACATAAACTCCCATACACAAACAGCCAGAGCCGGAACAACTACTTGTAAAGCATACAAATATTTGGTCCGTGCGGGAACAGAACCCGCAACACGCAACGCAGCAGTTAATCGCTTAACCACTGCGCCAACCGTGTCATCAAAACAAAATAGTTTCAGCTGACTTTCTTTGTTATACCAGACGTATGCTTATGTTTAAGCGCCAATTGGACGATCGAGTCATCATCATCTGCCTGCCTTTTCCCAACTATGTTGTGGTCGGCTTCCAGTCTAACCGGATGCAGCTGAATACCAGTATTTTATATAGAACGACTGCCTATTTCACCTCCATAATTTTAGAGGCACGCAATCTTTTGTCAATTAACCAGTTTGGCTTTCGAAAAAGTCTATCTACTGCTGATGCTGTTCACAAACTGGTCAATCACATAGCTCATAAACTTGGCAACGGTAAGAAGTGTGTTGCATTGTTCCTGGATCTCGCAAAGGATCTCTCGAGAAGTCTCGATTCCCATCTTAATATCCAAGCTCGAATGCCTGGGTATACGAGGTACCCAGCTATCCCTGTTTCAGAGCTATCTTACAAAATTAAATAGAACACAGAGTGCCAATATTGGAACCTACTCTAGCTGCGATTTAAATGTAGCTTTTGGTGTGCCACAGGGCAGTATCCTTGGCCCTAGTTTATTTTTAACTTACATGAATGACCTGTGTAGCCTCAGTCTTGAAAGCGGTACAATATTTTCCTATGCGGACGATACAGCACTTGTATTTGCCTCGGATAACTGGGAAGAGGCATATCGTCTTGCTCAGAAGGGTTTCGGTACAGTTAGTGAATGGCTTGGGAACAATTTGCTCACCCTGAATTTATCAAAAACGAAAATAATGAATTTTTCTATTCGTAATACAAATGTGACAGTTGACACATTCTAATGGTAGTAGCGACGGCAGTGGCACCCAAGATCACTGTAACATTGAACGAGTCCCGTCGATAAAGTATCTTGGCATAGTGATTGATTGCAACCTTATATTCAAAGAGTACATAATACACCTGTCTAATAGAGTGCGCAAACTAATGTACATTTTTAAACAACTACGCAAATCAGCAGATATTGTTGTCATGAAAATGACTTATCTGGCACTGGTACAATCAATTTTGGTTTATTGTGTCTCGTCCTGGGGTGGTGCTGCGAAGTCTCACTATATTCAGATCGAACGTGCGCAGAGAGCGGTTCTTAAGGTGTGCTGTTTCTTGCCAAGACTTTATCCCACCGTCAAGCTCTATGAATATTTTCAAGTCCTTACGGTAAGGCAATTGTTTGCACTGGCCACTGCTATTAAACAACATGCTATTTCCAACTATTCTCAGCAAACCAATCGCCGTAACCATATAGTTGCCTTAGCTATTCCTCTTAAAACTCATTTTAGTCATAGATTCTTTATTTTCCTTGGACCCTATCTTTACAATAAATTAAACCGAATTCTTTCCCTGCACTCATTGAACAAACATAATTTTAAAATCGCTCTACAAGCTTGGCTACAAAGCCTAACATATACTGCCACAGAAGCTCTCTTTGACGTATTAGTCTAATCAGACTCATCCAGCAACACTCACTCCAACAAACACACACACCCTCGCACACACCCTTACACTCATAAAAACCTCCCAACATACTTTTACTTTTAATTCCTTTTATTTATTTTTTTACTCTAATAATAAGCTCACTAATTGTTTGAAACTTTTGTTACTTGTTGTGATAACAGATGTTAAGCTATAAAATATGTAATCTCGAGAAGGTGGGGACCTGGTGACCTGTAATACAGGTGTTACTACCTACTACAGGCACCAGCGATCCACAACCAAAAATCGTTTTATTCTATTTTTTGTGTGTAAAATATTGTTTGTATTTTTTTGGCTTGTGGTGAGAAATAAACACTTTTTATTGTTATTTTATTGTTATTATAACCCAGTTACTGGGTAACACGTGTCAACTTGTTTGAAAGTCAGGTTTTAATTTAAAAGAATTATTGCCCATTTTCGAGATACATTTGTCTTATTCATTGAAAATAAGTTGTGTATTCTACTAAAACTTGTCGAATAATACGGAAGTTTAGTTTTAATTTTTTTTTTAAATGTAGAAATTATTTTAATACCGAAGTAAAATATCTCCGGTGGCAACACGGTCAAAGAACATTTGATTAATATTGTAACAAACTGTTATTTTAATAAAATATAATCATAAGAATGTAATATTTTATTTTGGCAATACTTAGAAATTATGGATGACATTTTCGTTATTTCTGGGTGGAGAAAATACATTTTTAAATTGAAAAAAAATTGGCAGTGTAGGGTCAGTGATCATTGACCTACGAAAGAAGCAAGTCGGATGACATCGTAGTCAAGATTCCGTGTATATAATAAAATGATTTTATACAAAGAACGGTGGTTGATTTTTTTTAAATAGATGTTTCTAACACACGATACCCCTTGGTAAGACTGGTTGTCGAACTTTCTGTGTTCTGATTACCCGTAACGACTGTCACAGATCCACGAATGACAGCCGAGCCCCACGGCTTAACAATCGAGTATCCAACAATTTGTTGGGGTATTAGTAACATCGGTTTCATCTGCTCATCATATTAGTTGTTAGCTTCGTGATGCCTATGCAATTTTTACAAAACATTGCCCTGCGTTTGGGGTCCGCCACAGTCGGGTTAAAAGAACACTTAATACTCATTAAGTACGTACATAATGCCCGGTGCGACTATGTATATATAACTATCATCATGTGTTTTTTTTTGGTTTAAAAATATCCTTCCTCAGCACATGCATATGGACTCCAAAATCTCCAATGGTACGTTACCATCTCAGTGGCCTACAAAATAATATTATGGAGTATACCTACAGATTGGTCGCCAGCCTTTGAGGCAAACGAAAAACATTAAGCACAAACACACAGGTACAGACTTAAAAATTTCTAGGGTAGAAAGCCAGCCTAGCTCTGCCTAAGCCAGCATAATCCCATGGATACTACTGATGAAATCAGGGCCCTTATAAAACCACGCCATACCTAATCACTTAACACGGAGTTCACACCAATTTGTAAGGATATTATCTACAAGAGTGAGTCTCTAATAAATTAGAACACGGTGTACTTAATGCATGAACTTGTGCGACCTGTGAGTTATGCGCTTCGTTTATAATTGCTGTCGCTGAATGCAGCGGCTAATATATCAGGTGGAGGCAGCATACGTTTTGTAGGTGTAGATTTTTTCAAGATTAGCGATTTCGTTGTTTTTATTTATATTTTTCGCCGATATCTAAAAGCGCGTTTACACTAATGAATTGTCAACATTTTTGTTTTGTGACCGCTTTGACGATTCTTTTTATTAAATGTAGTCGCTCAATTCTACGACCGTATTCAACTTGCTCAAGGATCGTGAAAAAATAGAAACTTCCAAGAAACAAATAGTTTGAAAAGTATTTCGCAAAGGCAATAATTTGATTTGAAATGGGTTTCGTTGAAACGTCCAACATTTTGGAACATTTCTTAGACAAATAATATTCAAGAAGCATCATATTTCTCAGCACTTGACACTTGGAATAATTGCATGCACCCGTCGACGACGTTTGGGGGCAAATATGGCGTGAAATGCAGCGCGCGTTCGCGACCTCAGCAACTTTTCCAATATACCGAGGTACGTCAATGTCGCAGATCATAGAATGTAGACTGAGACATGCCAGAGAATGTATGCTTGTTGGCTGAACATGCTCAAAATGTACTTAAAATGATGGGTAGGATTCTTGTGTCTACAGCCTTGATTTCACAATAGGCTTGCCCACCAGCATCTGCTACCGGAGACGCATGCGGGCTGCGTTCAAGAGTATTTATTTGAAACTGCACGTATAAAACTTTTTACGTGAACTTAGCAGTTTTTAAATAAGATTTTAAAAATTAAATATTTATCACACAAATCCAATTATAACACCTTTATAGACTCATCCAAGGCGATTTTATCAGTCACATGTTTACACAAATTATAAAAATTATTAAATTTATTATTAATAGAACGTCCCTAGCAGCATGCGGGCAAGTAACTTACCATTTATTATGGCTCAACAATTACTTATTTAACATTTGTATAAGTAGCAACGGGGGCTTGTGGCTAAGTAATAACAGCCGCATGGGTCGATCGAACAAGTTAAGCTATGCTTGCCGCGGTTGGTCCGTGGATGGGTGACCATCTTTACAGACCAAGACCCCTCCATGCCTCGATAAGCACGTTAAGTCGTTGGTCTCGGCTGTCATTCATGGATCTTTGACAGTCGTTACGAGACGTCAGAAGCCCGAAAGTCTGACAATCAGTCTTACCAAGGGGCTCCACAACCCAGTAACTGGTTGTGGAGGTCAGATACGCAGTCGCTCCATATAAAATACTGGTATCTAGCTGCATCCGGTTAGACTGGAAGCCGACTAAAACATAGTTGGAAAAAGGCTAGGCAGGCGTAGTTCTAATAACGTATCCATAATTTCTGTAATCTTTGTTGAATGTAATGCAATATTGCGGCCGCCAAACTATTACGGGCCCCGCGGGAGCCTGAATATTTTCAGCAGCGAATTGACTGGATGGCTGTCGGATTGTGTACAGAATTGTTAGAAAACTGTCCAATAAGAAATATTGTTTTTGAAAAGATTTAAAGTGTACTTATGTTGAGAGAAAAGGCTATTGTTTTTGCAGACTTTGTAAGCTAATACGTTCAAATAACTATAACCTCGTGGCTACGAGCTGCACGCTCAAGCGGGACGCGTCTTGCGACAACAATTGCAGATAAAAAAATAAGCAAAATAAATTTTTGCTAAGTAGGTAATAATTTGGCACATTAAACTATGCGGTAAATTGTTTGGGAAGTGATAATTTGGCAATTTATTTTCGGTGAAACAAGGGAGACCCGATTCGAATGTTTGTTTGTACATTCTGTGATTACTGTAACTCACACACTGACATATTAATTGTTTACATATTTTGGGAAATCGTATACTTTTACAATGTTTGTAAATATGTGAACACCACGTATCTATCACTTAATTAACTTATTTATCATTGCTACGTTTATTAAATTCTTTTTACCTATTTTGGTAGGGTAATTTTTATTATAGGTGCATCGTCTTAACATATAATTATATAATTAATGTATACAAAATATTGTAACACATTTTAAAAGAGTAACGGTGGAGTTTCTTGCCCATTCTTCTCCATACGAAACTACCTTTTGGAAGGGGCGACTAGAATCAATTCTATTTAAATGTAAATGTTGACGTTCAAAAGTGCCTTTTATGTGCCTATTTGAAATAAATGCTTTGACTTTGACTTTAAGAAGTTGTTTTGAGCACGCCACGAGTTTCCGCGACACGACTTGCGGAGCGATGGAATCAGGCAAACGCGTGCGTGTCGCTTAACGCATATCGCAAGTCGTTGCGCTCGAGGCCGTGAACGGGGCCTTAGAATCATCATCATCAGCCTATATTCGTCCAATGCTGGACGTAGAACTCTCCTAGTGAACGTCACTGAGCCCGATCTTCGGCTCTCCTTATCCAGTCTTAGACTAGTTTATTATAGTCCCTAAAAGTCTTACTCAGGGCATTTTTCAGAGCCATCGGGCAAGCAAATTGGAGTTATTGACACAAGGAAGAAGGAAATTCACTCAAACTCCAACCATGTCAATTTCCTGAGGAAGTCCGAGATTATAATACTAGCTCGACCCACGGTTGTCCTTATGCCTAGTGAAGCGTGGTTGATATTTACATACATACCTACTCCTATTAAGTTATTTTTTCTATTTCATTATGAGTGGTCATCAATCTTTTAGTCTTATTTTTTAATCGAGGTTCTAATTTGATTATTGAAAAAAAACTTCAGTTGCTGAAAAATATGATTTGAATCCAGTCGATTTTTATAAATTTTCGTTTCTTAATCTTAAATTTAGTCAAGTAATTGCTGGCAGCACCGAGTGAAGCTACTTCGAGCGTTGGCAGTGAAGTTTAATTTTCTCAAGCCGCGAAACGTGTTTTATTTTGTGATTGTTATTATTTTCGTATTAATATACGTTTATATAAATAGCTAATACGTTGTTTAAACACCCTCCGTGTAGACCCGTGTCACTCCGTGTCCTCCCTCTGGTGTAATACCCTATTTTATTTTAAAAATGGCTTCTTCCGGCCCTTTTTCTATTTACCAGGCATGCGAGCTGTTGGGCTGTTTCTACCAGCCGCATAGAATTCTTGGAGTTTGCGAGCGGCAAGTCCGTTTTGGACCGTGACATACGATCGTCGTATCACCGATTCTGCCGAGGCATGCTGCGCTTTGAGGTTGCAGTTCGTCAGGATCGGCTCGTTATTTTAAGCCAAGACACTTAACTATTACAGTTATTAGTATTTTCAGGGTTAACATTTTTATACTGGTTAATCTTTAACCAGGACTGTTTCTATCGGGATAACATATTAGGTTCATATTTTTAAGATAATATTCATTTATAAATGTATGTAATTTATAAAGTGATTCTTGATTTTCACTATTAAGAAACTGACATACCAAAGGGTAGTCAGTAGCCAGTAGGGTATGTCAGTTGCTGCACAATTTCAGATTTAATAATATAAATTATGATAAAAAAAAACTTTCAATATTTGAGTAAATATAAAACAACGAAAAAAACACTTTTATTATTATTTTTTCGAATCATTACAAATTCTATCTCAGCCTTATATTCAACTTTCAAATGAATAAACAACGACGTTTTTAAAAGAAAACAAAAAAGGTAAAACAAAGATTTTCCTTCAGCTTAAATCCAAATTTTAAGATAGACATGAATAATTTAAATTGTAATGAAAAATGTATCTAAATGCAAAATTATGTAAAGTTTGTGTAAAACGTGTGTTTCTTAAGATCTGAAAATAAAAGCTTATTTCAATTTATAAACAATTTTATTTTAAGTGGTTTTATTTTAGCAGATGATTCGTTTAACGGTCAAAGTAGAGGCGTAGGATGGGTTAGTCACATAAAAGCACATTAGGGTATTGCATGAAAAATTTATTTACCAAGCTGTTGTAGCTTCGGCAAGCTTTAGCACTTTGACTTTTAATTGTCTGCGTCAGGATCATTCTTACCTAACCCATATTCGATGTTCGGCCTGTGTTTGGGGGTTTGCGTTTTGGGGGGACTGTCTTATGTGATTTTGACGTTCAAAAAGTGCTGATTCTCAGCTTAATTTGAATAAATGACTTTTGATTTTGATTTTGTCCATTTTGGGACAGACGCAAACCTTTAAGCTTAAATTACCTACAACATGCAACATGGGGAAGAAAATCTATACAAATCCCTATGAGAATAAGGTTTTAACATTGTTAATGAAGGTAACAATAATTGTTATAACTAATGTCAAAGGTAAGTGTCCCAATTAGGCAATTAAGTATCACCACGCTCGTACTGCCCATAATTACGAAAGTTCGAGTAGTATGATGTCAATGCTCTCAGGTGGCTGTAAGTCTCCGTAGTCTAAGGCTAGCTCAGAAAGGAAAGGTCATAGTCAGGTCAGTGCGTGCCAGGTTTAAAAACCGCGGGTTTCCATAAAAGATCTGGAAAACATTTATTAATAGCTTTAACCATTTAAAAGGCAAAGGGAATCGTACTGAGCCGCTCATTAAAGTTTAACGGTAAACTAATTGAATATTTTTTCCATACTATTAACGTTCACTGAATAGTATTACCGTGTAATTTCAAAGGGAAATTACTCGTGACCGCGAACCAATTAAAACAATTTCCGCAATGATCCAGTAAATTAGTATATTATCAATGACTGTAAGCAAATATTGGACAGGAGTTATAATAATGTATATCAATGATTTATATTTTTATTGTAAGATACACAATAGCGTAATGATTTCGGATGCGTCATTTAGACAATGGCCCATGCTGGGCTACTTTAGTTTCCAAATCAACTACTTGTATGAGATGTTCGGAGAAAACTATACTTTTCGACATGTTTTGATACTATTTATAACTATTGATTATGAAAAAGCTCGAAATAGTCAAAAACGGTTCGTCAATCAACACGAATCGACAATAGACGAAAAAATATTAAAAAAAAATTACAAGTAGGTAGGTACCTATGTAGTGAAGGGACTTAACAATACTGAAATATTGTCAATATGCTATTTATTTAAGAGGAGAGATTTAAGAGATTTATTTAAGAGATTTTATTTATTCTCCATACGAAACTACCTTTTGGAAGGGGCGACTAGAATCAATTCTATTTAAATGTAAATGTTGACGTTTAAAAGTGCCTTTTATGTGCCTATTTGAAATAAATGCTTTGATTTTGACTTTGACTTTGAGGTTTTAGGTTTGCTAAATAACAAATAGGCATAATTACAAACTGATAATATTCAGCCCTGATTTTTAAAACTGACACTATATATTACAAAATATACCATTCGCATAGAGAAAAATAGAACAGAATAGAAGTTCCACCCACAAACGACAAAACTGCTTACCCGACATCCCCCATACAACCAACGTCACCAATAAACCCAGTTTCAACGCGTCAACTAGATTCCAAGAGAATGGACGCCAAGATAACTCGATTCCAGTATCCGAGTAAATATCGATACAGACTAAACGATGAATCGTGTTCCTACAACCAGCTCACGATTCAATTTAAGATTCTACTTTATTCGATTACCCGATTGTCAAGACTTTGTAAAAATTGCGAAATTATGTTTTAAATTCGTTGGGTAGATTATATTTTAAAGGATCTGATACAGTTTTTTTAAAGTGCGACTATTTACTTCAAGTAGTCTCGAAAAACGTTTCTCATCGTGATGAATATGACAGTAACAAAGTCCTGAAAATATGACAAGTTGGCAGTGCAAACTTTAAAATATTGCTACAAATTAAACTGTACGTATAAATTGTAAGGTGCCAGTCCTAGTTCTTGGGTATGTTTAATTAAACACCACTAAATTCCGTGTATGACCAAACACTAGAAGTTCGTCTGTACACCACTCTAACATTCTAACTCGAGTATCGAGGCGGTCACTCGCTTCAGAAACTACTACACCAAAGAGAAACAATCGCTATGATTTTGTACCTAGCTGTTACGGAGTAGAAAAGACATGGAGTGATAATGTGGAAATGATTGGCGCGGAAGATATCACTGCAAAAACGTTACTGGAATCGCCTGGAAACAGATAGGTACTAGTCGCAATAATGACGTCACTACAAATTCGGTGGTAGTTTATTATTAATGTATTGATGTATCAACACAACACAGAATATCTTGCCAGGCATGAGACAAAGTGTAAATGTGAATACCATGTGCCTGTTTCTCCGCAAGGATATCTACTGCAAACATTATTAAACAGTTTCTCTGACATTTGGTCCAGACATTTGATTTATAGACGCCATGCAATCGTCTTTAAGAATGATGAATCTTTCATTTACTATGAACTCCTTTGAATCAATGAACTTGCAATGCAAACTTGATGCGAGAGCACTAAGTTTGCAGATACTGCATTATGTAAGCCGAGACTTAGCTGCAGGATATGATACGCAAACGGTACTGTAAGATGTATCTTTAAAGCAAGGTTTATGGTGCAAAGGTTTCTTAATAAGTCACACAGATTCATTAAAAACCACAGGATTCTATTGAGTTGAAAAAGTTTTGCTTCATTCATAATTTATTTTGGGGTTTTAAAAATCACTAAAATACATTTATAGAAAACACTATATTTGTACATTTTTGGACATAAAATAGCGATGAATTTCATTTTTTCGTTCAGATTCTGGCACCCTAAGCTAAATATTGGTTTAGTGTATAAATATTTGTGGCGAGTCTAGACGGTTTAGTGTGTTACGACACTATATACTTTTAGAACTTTATTATAGAAATGCCGAACAGTGACGCGTTTATTTATTTTTATTCTTAGTAGTTTTCCTACGACATTAGTTTTCTGCCTTTCTGGCAAAAATTACCGGGTTTTTAAGTTGCCCAATGTCAGGTCGATAAGACCGCCCATTGATAAATGATAAATGATTTTATTTCTGTAAGTAGGTTTGTTACAAACACTTTTACACGTCAATCATATTTTTAAAACTAGATGAGGTCGGCGTTTCATAACTGACTACTCTGAGAAGAAAGGCCGAAACAAACTCAGAGGTCACAGTCTCTTTTAAAGTCCAGACATAATCTTGGTCAGATCATGTGAAGACCATGTAGATTGGTGTCTGAAACGGTCTTTTGAGGAAAAACCATACAGATTGAGCGGACCTGTCCAGTCAGTGCACGCATTTGTCAGTAATCTTGCCGCTCAACTGAGAACTTAAGGAGCACAACGATTCGACGAACAATACCAAAGAAAGGACATTTGGGTAGGCCGCATAAATTACTCAAGCTGCCAGATCGTGAAACTAACTAAGAAATAAAATAAAAAAGTAATAATCCACATAATCTTCACATTCACAATAATTTAAATAATATAATACTTTACAAAGTAATTACTCATGTCATTGTATGTATAAAATTCATCAATGTCAATGTGTATATAAATATTCGAACATAATCTTTGAGGACCATGTAGATTAGTATCTGAAATGGTCTTCTGAGGAAAGAACCACGCAGATTAAGAGGACCTGTCCAGTCAGTGCACGCATTTGTCAGGAACCGTGCAGCTCAACTCAGAACTTTAGGAGCTCAACGATTCGACGAACAATACCAAAGAAAGGACATTTGGGTAGGCCGCATGAACTACTTAAACTGCCAGATCATGATTAAAACTGAAACAATGACCCACATAGTCCTCAAATTCACAATATTATTAAAACAATAAATTGTACTTCTCAAGGTAAGTATTCAAGTCGTTCTGTTATAATAATTATCAATTTATCAGTGTATGTAACAGAAATAAAAGAAAACATTCAGTATGCAGAAAATTGGAACAACTCAATCCCAAGCCTTTTTGTCCTCAATATAATCCTTAACTGTATAAAAGCCTTTCTGGCACAACTTACGTTTAATGAATGATTTGAATTTATTAAGGCTTAGATCTTGAACGTGGCTTGGAAGTTTATTATAAAAGCGTATACATTGACATCTGAACGAGCCACCTATTTTCTTGAGCCTTGTTGTAGGTACAACGAAGCTGTGTTTGTTCCTAGTATTTATATTATGGATATCACTGTATCTTTTAAACAAGTTTATATTTTTATGGGCATATAAAAGATTTTCAAAAATATACTGTGAAGGCACAGTCATTACATTAATCTCCTTAAATTTCTCTCTGAGAGTGTGTCTCGGGCTTAACTTATAAATTGATCGAACAGCTCTTTTCTGCAAAACAAAGATAGTCTGAATGTCGGCGGCATTTCCCCACAACAGAATACCATACGACATTACACTATGAAAATAGCTAAAGTACACTAAACGGGCTGTCTCTATGTCAGTTAAATTACGAATTTTTCTAACAGCGTATGCTGCGGAGCTAAGCTTTTTTGATAATTTATCTATGTGTGGGCCCCACTGAAGCTTAGCATCCAAAGTTAAGCCCAAGAATACTGTGCTATCTTCAGGATTCAATTCTCTGCCCTTTATCAATACATTAGTTAACACCTGTCTAACGTGAGGCAGCGTAAACTTAATGCATTTGGTTTTTTTTTCATTAAGTAGTAAATTATTAACATTGAACCAGTGAACTACTTTTGAGATCGCGCTATTTACATCGTCAGTAACCAGCTGCTGACGTTTAAGTTTAAACAAAAGTGAAGTATCGTCCGCAAACAACACTATATCATGATTATCCTTTATGAGGTAAGGCAAGTCATTAATATAAATAAGAAACAAAAAAGGACCAAGAATTGAGCCCTTTGGGACTCCCATTGTTACTATAGATCCGGGAGATCTTTTACCATTAACGTCAACGCTCTGAACCCTATTATTCAAGTATGAAGTAAGAAGATCCAGAGCGGTGTTCCGGATCCCGTAGTGGCGGAGTTTCCTGATTAGCGTTTCATGAAGAACGCAATCGAACGCCTTGGACAAATCACAAAAAATGCCCAAGGCATCGCATTTATCTTCCCATGCATTATAGATATGTCCTAAAAGTTCAACACCGGCATCAGTAGTTGAACGACCCCTTGTAAAACCGAACTGTTTACTATGTAATAATTTATGTTTATTAAAAAATCTTTGCAATTGGGCTAAAATTAATTTCTCAAAAATTTTACTAAAGGTAGGTAGTACTGAAATAGGTCTATAATTTGTGGGGTCTGTAGTACTACCTGATTTAAACAAAGGTATTATTTTACTATTTTTCATGAGGTCAGGAAACTCTCCACAGTCGATACAATTGTTAAAAATAAGAGCTAAAGTAGGTGCTACAATGTCAATAATAGACTTAGCAACTTCTACAGAATTACCCCACAGATCTGCAGTCTTTTTTACGTTTAAAGTGTGAAAGGTTTTAATTATATCTCTACAAGTAATATGTTCAAAATGAAATTCCGAATCGCAAACATTAACATTTTCTTTAAGCAAATACTCAGCAACAGAAGGTGATGAGTTTAGTGATTTAGTAGTTGAAACGGGAATATCTGAAAAGAAATTTTCAAAGGCCGCGGCGACTTGTGAGTCAGATTTTATTATGTTGTCTTTAATGGACAGGCTGTAGTCAGTATTTCGGTTACTAGATCTTCCCGTTTCACTATTAACAATATTCCAAGTCGTTTTAATTACATTACTACTGTTTTTAATCTTCGAACTCAAATAACGGGACTTGGCCATACAACAAACTTTTTTAAATAATTTTGAATAATTTCTAACATATAAATTAAATTCAGCAGTGTTTAAAACGGTCCTTTCATTGTACAGTTCATAAAGCCGTGTTCTACTTTTATGAATACCAATGGTAGCCCAATCACTGAAAGATGCGTTGCTATTAACCGCGATAGTCTTGGGAACAAAGGTGGAATTAAATTGTTTACAGTATATATTAAAAAAATCATCATATAGAAGATTAGGATCAAAATTAATAGATAAAACTGGTAATTTATTAATGAGTTTAACTTTAAAAGCTTCCAAGCGACTTGCAGTTTTGGGGTTGACAGTGATATCCTTTTTAGCCACTTTCTTGATTTGGTTTTGGATAGTAATCCTTTGCCCGCAATGATCAGAATCTAGTAAATTTATTATTTCTTTGTGGCTTGGTATAACATCTGTATAAATATTATCTAGGCATGTTGCACTAGTAGGGGTTATTCTAGTGGGCTCCAAAAATAGGTTTACAAGATTGTAGGACTGAAACAGACTTAATATTTTACTACAAGAACCTGAGTTTTCTAATAAATTAACATTAAAATCACCGCAAGTGATAATGGACTTGTTCGAGTTACAAATCTTGTTTAACACTTCATCCATTACCTTTTCAAAGCAGTCATACAATCCTGAAGGGGGTCTGTACACACTTAATACAATAAACTGCTCCAATTCTATACAGGCTATTTCTATTGTCCGCTCAACAGATAGGCTCACAATATCCTTACGTTCTTTAAATTTAAGCTGGTTGCTTACTAAAATTAAGGAGCCACCATGTATAGCATTTACTCTGCTGAACGAACTACCAACCTGGTGATTATTAAAATTGAACAAGAACTGGTGGATTTTAAGCCAATGTTCTGTTATACAAAGAATATGTATACTGTTACAGTTCATAAATAATTCTACTTCTAAATCTTTGTTCATAAATCCTTGAATGTTTTGATGCACCAGGTTGATACTATTTACTGATTTCAAGCTTTTACTTGAATTATTCTTACAATTCTGTACATTATTGCTAGAGGTTGCCTCTATTGTCTTATTTTTTAATTTAAATGATTAGCAATGTCAATGTGTACCAAATTATTGGCTGAATTATTTGATATGTTAGTATAGCTTTGCTCAATAGAAGCAATTTGTTTAGCCAAATTCTTGGCTGTAATAGAAAAGTAATATGATAGCGACACAGCTATCTGTCTTTTACAATATTTTGACAAATAGTACCTATCCACAAAATATCTATCTTTAGTCAAATATAAATGATTACCAACATAATTGTTAGTGTCAATTAGATGGAATAAATTGTTATTATTTGTCAAATTATGCAATGTCATATTAATTTCATACCTAAACTTGTTTTCTTCCTGTGGCAAACTTTGGTTATATGGGAATGTGAACATAACAATTTTTCTTAACTTCATGTTGCATAATGAAGTATAATATTGGAGTAATTCTCCTTTGTTCACATTACCTCTATTACCAATAAATATTAATAATGTAGTATCCTGGTTAAAATTGCATTTCATAATTTTATTCATTATGTCCAATAAAGAACAACCAGGCATACAGTGGTTCATAATTGAGTGTCCCGGATATTTATTTGTCAACAAGTGGCCTAAATCCTTCCCAATTTCATCACAAAAAAGTAAAATTTCCTTATTTACACTCTGTTTAGGGAGACAGAATGGCAAACTGGCACAAGACTGCGGTATGGCGGTATCACATATTGTCAATGAATGTTCCGGTGTGGGTTCAATAGGTGGTGGTTGACAATGATCACATTTATTTGTTTGTGAGCTTACCAGCTCATTCATTGCCAATACATATTCCCTCATTTGGTTTTCAGAGGCTGTATATTTGATGGTCATAGAAGTAAGTTTCTCCTGTAGCTGGTCAAGCTCATACTGCAATTTGCATTGCAGTATGAGCTTGACCAGCATTGTGTCACCCTATGTAAAATTTCTATATTTATATCTGTCATTTTTATGGTGTATACAGCATTTGATGTCTTCAGACAGTAGTATAGTTTACGGTAAAAGTCTGAAGACATCAGAATTTAAACTACTAACTAAATAACATGACAATGTTACAACTAGGAAATGATACCATTACGAGTAAAAAATAGGATCCTAATAAAGCTCCTAATGGCCCTAGCCAAGTTTGCTATAAATAAAACAAGTTATGTAACAAATTAAAATATATTCCTGTTGGACGTACTCTTGAAAACTATTCTGTACGACGTCGACTTTCGACGTTGTTTACATTTCGCCGCTTGAAGGCAATCATTTAAACTTTATAACTTTTCGTTGGTGCCTAATTAAATATTTTCCGATCGAGCCGAGAACCTTAGATAAGGAAATCTGTTTAATGAAACGTTTTTATGTTTATTTGAGTAGAGGCTCGGGAATGTTAACGATTGATTTGGTTTGATTGGGGTTGG
Organism: Brachylomia viminalis; assembly: GCA_937001585.2. Taxonomy (NCBI): domain Eukaryota; kingdom Metazoa; phylum Arthropoda; class Insecta; order Lepidoptera; family Noctuidae; genus Brachylomia; species Brachylomia viminalis. The sequence goes on from OW443296.2 coordinate 1,544,540, forward strand.
AGCCTTAAAATAATCTTGTTTTTACATTATTTATGGACGACTTGAACTGTTCCAATTTTCATATTTAAATAATTGCATACGTAGGTACTTAAATTGAATAAATGGTCTCCAATGTTTAAAAAAACATTCTCAGGTCACCAAGGACTTAAAATTAGCTTCAATTCGAGTATAAATTGTAATCCAAAATCCAACAAAAGATCTCAAACTTCACGCGTGCAGTCACGACGAAAGGCTTAATAAGGGGACAGCCGTTTGACCGGCTCCATTGAGAAACACCCGCCGGCAGGGTTTGCATAACTCCTAACTCAAAGGGATAAAGCCGAGACAAAGTTTTCAAGGTCCCTTATAAAAAAGTAACAGCGAACATTCCTTTTGACGACACGCCCAAAGGAACCGTGAAAATAAATCTACGAGATATTAAGCTGAAAAGGTTAGCCTTGAAGGGAATGGACGCTTACTTTCTGGACGTGTTAAAGAAGTGAGCCTATAAATATGTAACTACTGGTTTTTATAGTTTAGATTATGTGGATAGGTTGCGTTGGATTATGATGATTTGTGTTACAAGGTACTGTTGTTTAAATACGTTATTCCGTTAATTTAAAAAGAGTAGAGCTAACGAAACAAAAAGAGTGCAGTGGCGGCCCAGTGGGAGAGCAGTGGTGGCCCAGTGGTAACGGCTGCGACTTACGAGTTGTAGGTCGTAGGTTCGAACTCAGACAGGCGCTTTGGTACTTTGCGTAAATTATTTCATCATCACTGCTCTCAAACACGGTGAAGGAAAACATCGTAAGGAAACCGGCATGTCCTAGAACCAACAGTTCGAAGACATGAGACATCTACCAACCCGCACTAGACCCGCGTGGTGGATTACGGCCCACTCCCTACCACAGAGAGGAGGCCTGTGTCCCAGCAGTGGGAACATTGTAGGCTGATGATGATGATGAGAGCTAATAAAATCGAAACTAATTAACAGACAAACTGAAAACTTTGAGAATTTACATCATGAAGGTATCGTTGATCGTCCGCCATATTAAACGTCGTGATGACGTAACCCGGCCGGCATTCAACGGGTTTTTTTTAAGACCTAGATTACCTGGAGCGGCTAGTACCAAAATGTCTTACATATAAATGTATATCAGAATACCAGCGCTGTGGTATTTGTTTGTTTTTCAAATATCGCAGCATCATGCTGAGATATGAGCCTTTTTGGCCTCGCACAGGTCTTCTCTTTATTCTTTTTTTTTATTGTTTTCATGATTTTGTTAGATTTAATGTTCTTTTTTTTATTTTATTTTCTTTTATTATTATTGTTTGTATTTCCTGTGCGTGTCCCAAATAAAATATTGTTCTTTCTTTCTTTCTATATTATGTCTGATATTCATAACACTTCCTTTCTCGTCGTAGTCGCGTAATAAACTTAACACAATCGCTACCACATTATCATGACTTGTAACATATAACAAGCAAGAATAGCTCTCATACCAATAAAAAGCAATGCCAAACTAATCAATGGGGCAATATGGACGTCTTATAAGCAATAGTTTCACCCGAATAGCAAATACTGATCAACTTGAACGAGCAAGGAGCCTACACAGGATGTCGTTTGAACTGAAGCATGTTGGAACTGTTCCAGCATCGGCTATTGCTGTGTTTGTTATACAGATCTTCGTATACAGGACGGGGTTTTTATAAAAATATGTATAAAAAGCATCATAATAACTGCATCTTATGCATTTTTGCGGGCGGGAGAGCGGTGCTGTGTTCTGCATCAAAGCCTGGATTTAGTTATCGCGGAATTGAAACTAAATATGTTTACAAAAAAAATACCGTCATGGATTTAACACGCATGATTCCATAATATAAAAATATGTATTTCTAAACTCCAAGTACTTAGTAGGGGTGACGTAATTTCCTGTTCATCTTCATAGGAACCTACTATTCGGAATGGGCAACTAGGTTCAGCTTTCTGACTGAACTACCTTAACAATTCAAAAATTCGCGTTCGTGTGCTGTGAATTTGGAGTTTTTGATAGTTCAACAGTTAGCCTTTTTACGAATACATGATACGATTCTTAAGTAATTTATACCAATTTGCGATATCATCAACCATCTTCAATTTAGATTTCTTACACATGTTCAAAACATCACAAAGTACTAACCGTGTTCGATATAAACAACTAAATAAACATCAAAGTGATGAATACTATAGATTCTGCGACAGATCGCTTCCGCCTGCCCGCGCCGTCGCGCCGTCCCCTGTTTGCGGTAGAGGCGTCTTTGACGAAGATTCTGTTTCATCCTCTCTTCAGAGTGGGAAACTAAAGATTTTTACTCTTTTCATTAATCGTTCCTTAGGATTCAGACGCGATTGAGTTCGGAGGTGTCGGTTTTAAAGCTACATTTTGTTGTGGGTTCTAAAGGGTTTGTAAAATGGCGGTAGGTGTATTAGTAGCTACTTATTTTTTTCTAGAAAAGGAATTATTTATTCACAAGAATATGTGAGTGTAAGTGTGTACAGAGTTCATAAGTTGACGAATGTAACAAACATTGTTAGGTTTCCGTCACACTCTACGTGGTTTTTGGTGTGGGATTCTAATAAAATATCTAATATAGTCCTCCAGACCGAATTTCATGGCGGCCAACCTCTGCGGAGACCAGCCATCGACGCGGAGGTATTAAAGTAAAAAAAAAAAAAAAACAGAAAAAGTGCACAAGTGTGTGCGCAGAAACTGGTGCACTATCTCTTCCCTCACTCTTATAATCCGACGGAATTTGACACGACTGGAGAGAGATCAGGCACAGGACCAACGGCCTAACGTGCTTTCCGAGGCATGGGGGTATCACACCGCCAACTTCTAAACTCCGAGCTGTTACTGAGAAATTCCTAATAGAAAAACCCAATAACACTTTGCCCGACCTGGGAACTGAAACCAGGACCTCACGCTCAGCAGTCGCGCTTGCGAACACGAGACAAAAGGGGCAGTTTAAAAAAAAACTAACACAAACCAATATCTAATATTTAATATCTGATACAAACTATTTAAGCATAAAAAGAGAAAGAAGACAATATAGATGTAAAATATCTAACACAAACATACAATCTACAAATCAAAAGTAGTTAGAAGTAGTATAGTGATCCTAGTTATCGTACACCAGTTACTGTCTTTCGCTTTCAAAATATAAGTTTTCTTTCATAGTATTAAGCATTATTACGCAATCGTTTGTTGTCCCGAAGAAAAAAAAAAACATCTATATTTAAAAAAAAAAATATCTTGAAGAGGTGAAATTGTGTGTAAAAATTAATGAAATGTCGGATTATCTGTTGGATGGCAGCCTTTTCACTCCTGTAGTTACATCATAGTAGGACCTAATATGCAAACGTAATTCAAAGTAAGCAAAGACGCTTCAGCTATAAGCTCAACATATTCGGTGAAAAACTTTAAAGCGAAAAAATAATACGTCTTGATTTTTAGGGTTCCGTACCCAATGGGTGCCAACGATACGACAAAACGATACAACGATTACGATATTACTAAGGCTCCGCTGTCCATTTATCCGTCTGTCACAGGATTGTATTTTTTAAAACGTATTATGTAGATACTTGAAATTTTCACAGAGTGTGTACTAGCTATGTGCAATGTACTATGTTAAATATTTGAAAAGTTTATGCTAGAACAATTTTATTGCAAAGACATTTTAATAAACATAAAATATTAAATAGTAGATAATTCGGTTTCACAAGGGGTCGCTCGACTACCACCGCTGGTATTGAGCTTCTTGCACATATTTTGAGAACTGAGAGAAGTCGCATGACGCCCTAGGTATTTTTTGTGATTTGTCTAAACCCCTCGATTGTGTTTCTCATTATACATTGGTCAGGAATTTGTATTACTATGGTGTTAGAAACACTGCCTTGGATCTTCTTATTAGGTACTTATTTGGATAATAGGATCCAAAGAATGGACGTTAGCAGCAAGCGATCCCCGGGTTCTATTGTCACAATGGGTTTTGACTGGTGAATGGGGTGGAATTTGATCATGTAGACTCCACTGTGTTCTGTATTACTTTGGATTCGAAGCTACAATGGGGTCCTCGTACAACCAAATTGTCGATGTGGCTAAGCTCTGCAGCCTACGCGGTCAATAAAATCCGTCATTTGACTGATGTAGACACAGCTTGATACGTATATTTTAGTTACTTTCTTAATGTAATATTGTACGGCATTTTGCAGTGGGGAAGTGCAGCCAAAATTCAGGCTATATTTGTACTGCAGAAAAAAGCCATTTAAGCAATTTGTAATCTATCTTGTAGGCATTCACTGATGGATACATTTAAGGAAATAAACATAATGACAGTCGCGTCTTAATATGTTTATGAGAACTTCATTTAAGTAAAAAAGGAATTTTAATCTATATTATAAACACAGCGTCATTCATATCATAAATATTAGAAACAAAGATTTACTTATTGTGCCCACGACTAGACTCCAAAAAAAATTGAATTCATTTAAGTACCACAGTATACGTTTTTACAACAAACTCCCAAGCCATGTTAAAGAACTCAGCCTCAATCAATTTAAATAATTTATTATACAGAAACTCTGTCGAAAAGGTTTCAAGTAAGTTAAAGATTACTTGGATGACAAAAAGGCTTGGGATTAATTAAGCTACTCCAGACCCCAAGCAAAGCGGCGAAGACCGCCCTCCAAGCGGAGATCCTGCGGGCCAAGGGACTGGCCCGCGAGGAGTCGCTGGAGACTCTGAACAGGGACCCGTGGGGACGCCCCTACAAATTGGTGCGTGAGAAGCTCCGCCCATGGGCTCCCCCATTGACGCAGAGTCTCCGGCCCCAGCTCGTGGAGGACGTGGTGAGCACTCTGTTCCCTTCTAGAGGGGACCATATCTCCCCGCCCATGGCTCCGCCTACTGCGGTGCTGAATGCGGACCACACCGCCGACGACGACGACGATGCTCCGGAGGTGACCGAGGTAGAGCTGCGAGTGGCGGTACGTAGGCTGAGTGCTAAAAATACCGCCCCAGGACCCGACGGCTTACCTGGGAAAGCCTGGGTCCTGGCCTCGGAGGCTCTCGGGCCTCGACTAAGGGGGCTCCTAAGCGCATGCATGGAGAGGGGCCAGTTCCCACTTCGTTGGAAGACGGGGAAACTGGTCCTCATCAAGAAGCCGGGGCGCCCAGCGGACTCTCCGTCCGCTTACCGGCCCATCGTGCTGCTCGACGAGGTGGGCAAGCTCTTTGAGAGAGTCATTGCAGACCGCCTCGTCGGGCGGCTGGTGCGGGTGGGGCCGGATTTGGCGGAGAGCCAGTTTGGCTTCCGCAGGGGGCGCTCTACGGTGGACGCCATCATGCGCGTACGGGCCCTCACGACGGGGGATGCTGTGGCCCGGGGTGGGGTCGGGATCGCCAATGCCTTCAATACCCTGCCCTGGAGTTGCATCAGGGAGGCACTCCGGTATCACCGGATGCCGACCTACCTCTGTCGTGTGGTCGAGGCCTATTTGACGGACAGGGCCGTCATCTACCCCGGTCACCAGGGAGTATGGAACCGGCAAGAGATGTCGTGCGGTGTCCCACAGGGATCGGTCCTGGGGCCGCAGACTGGAAAGGGCCGGGGCTGCCTTAAAGCGGCTCCTGCCCAATCTAGGGGGGCCAAACGCCTCCTGCCGGAGGCTCTACGCGGGGGTCGTGTGGTCCATGGCCCTTTACGGGGCACCGGTGTGGGCGCGTTCCTTGAGGCGGCGGCCAGCCCGCTGGTTGAACGCGCCCCAAAGGGTCATGGCCACCCGGCTGGTCCGGGGATACCGTACGGTCTCCGGTGAGGCGGCGAGCCTCCTTGCCGGATTACCGCCATGGGATCTGGAGGCAAAAGTCTTCGCGCACGTTTGGGAGTGGCGCGAGGAGGCGAAACGCCGGGGCGTAGCTCCGCTGCCGCGAGAAATCACGGTACAGCGGACAGAGCTCCGGCGGGATCTCAGGGCGGCATGGAGAGTGCGATTGTCGCAACTCAGCGCTGGGCACGCCACAATTGCGGCGATAAGTCCCCTCTTTGAGGAGTGGCTTGAGAGGCGCCACGGCGTCCTCACCTTCCGCCTGACGCAGGTCCTCACCGGACACGGTTGTTTCGGGAGGTTCCTGTTCCGGATAAGGCGGGAGGAAACGCCCGGGTGTCACCATTGTGTGGATCGCCCGGAGGACACGGTGGAGCATACGGTGGAGGTCTGCCCGGCTTGGGCGGAGCACCGCCGTGTCCTCGTGGAGGCGATTGGCGGTGGCGATCTCTCGCGTCCGGCCTTGGTCCAGGCCATGGTACGGAGCGAGAGGGCTTGGGAAGCCGTCACCTCCTTCTGCGAAGCAGTAATGTTCGCGAAGGAGGAGGCGGAACGCGTGAGGGAGAGGCAAAATTTGCGCCCTCACGCCCCTAGCCGCTGCAGGAGACGCCCTGGGCGTCGGGAATCGCAGGCCGATTCCCGGCCACCGTAGGCGCGGGCTTGCGAACGGCGAGCAATGGGCAGCTCGCCGTTCGATAAGGACCAGGCCCGGGTCGACGGCGCGTTGTGTTCCACGCGCGCCTCAAAGAGATGTCAGCACCAATGACGGGGTTTGCTAGGACCGATGCCTGCTAGGGTTGCGGAAAAGTCCAAGAGGGTTACCGTGGCCCCTGGCACAGGCAACTGAAGGAACACGGGTGAGTTTTAGTCAGTAAGAGTCTGACACGCCCTCCTGCTCTGCCCAGAGCGGGAGAAGTTACCTATTTGATGATTTCCCACCCACAAAAAAAAAAAAAAAAAAGACCCCAAGCAAAAAACCAATTTATACTAGGTGTTTTAGAATTAATAATGTTATTTTTATTGATTTACGATACTTTATAAGACCTAACCTTTTTTTTTTTTTTTTTTGTTTCCGGGGTGGAAAATCCTCATGGATGTCCGCCGCCCTGGGGTGGGCGGCGGGGTCTGTCAGACTCTTACTGACTAAAAACCACCCCGGTGTTCCATCTCACACTTACGCCGGGGGTCGCGGGAACGTACGATCCTTCCGCAACCCCCGACTGGTGCCGGCCCGCAACTGCGGGCCTCTTCGGGTCTGGGGGGGAGTGAGGTGTTTGACTCCCCCCGCGACGTCTAAGAGGGGCGCGCGTGGAACACTACGCGCCGCCACCTCGGGTCCTGATGTATGGGGGGCGACGGACGTCCCCGAGTCCATCGCCCCTGGACCCATTTAGGGGGGCTGGAAGAGGGCGTTGTCCGCCCTCCGCCGACGCCCGGTGCGCCTTCTGCGGGCCGGGTGAGTGGATGAGATCTCCCTCTCCCTTTCCGCAGCCTCCTTCTGCGAGACGACTGTCTCGCAGAAGGACACCACCGCGTCCCAGGACTCGTCGCTGCCGACCATCGACTCGACAACGGCCGGCAGTGACAAGTCACTGCCTACTCCTGAGATGAGGGCACGGTGCGGCTCCTCCCAAGTGGCACACTCTGCCAGCGTATGCCGCGCCGTGTCCTCCCGGCAGTCGACGCAGTGGTGACACCGGGCGTCCGGCTCCCTGTTTATGCGACACAGGTACTTCCCGAAGCAGCCATGCCCCGAGAGCACCTGCGTCACCCGAAACGACAGGGAGCCGTGCCTCCTCCCGAGCCAGCGCTCGAGCACCGGCCGGACCGCCTCGATGGTGACGAGGCCGGCGGTAGGGCGTGAAAGCGACCAAGCGAGTGAGACCGACGCAGCTCTATGTATCGCTGCATCGGTCCCTCGCCCCGCGCCCTCGCTTCCTCGCGCCACCGATACAACGACGCGAGTACTTTCGCCTCGAGGTCCCAGGGCGGGGATCCGGCCAGTACGCAAGCCGCCTCGTAGGAGATCGTGCGATACCCCCTGATGACTCTGACGGCCATCGCCCTCTGCGGCTTTCGCAAAACAGCGATGCTGCCGGCCGTCAGGTCAGAGGCCCACACCGGGGCCCCATACAGGGCCATGGATCGCACGACCCCCACGTAGAGCCGTCTACAGACGGCGCTCGGGCCCCCCAGATTGGGAAGCAGCGTTGCGAGCGCGCCAGCCGCGCCCAGCAACTTGGGCGCCAGCCGTCGGAAGTGGGGCTCGAAGTTCCACCGGCTGTCGAGCACCAATCCTAAATACTTCATGGTGGACTCGACAGCGATCCGAGCCCCCCCGACCACGATGTGTGAGCCGGGCGGCGGCGCCCGCCGGGGGCCATGAAACACCATGGCCTCCGACTTGCTGAGGGCCACCTCCAGGCCTAGGCGACGTATGCGGCCCACCACCTGTGAGACCGCAGACCCGGGCAGTGACCAGCGTGTCATCCGCATAACACGTTAGATCTACGCCCAGTTGGAGCTCGCTCCTCAGCACCCAGTCGTACCCGATGTTCCACAGGAGCGGGCCTAGGACCGAGCCCAGCGGAACACCGCACGACATGCGGCGCTGGTTTCCGCCATCACGTCCCACGTAGGTGACACACCTCTCCGACAGATAAGCCCAAACAATGTGGCGAAGGTAGGGAGGCACCCGATGATAGCGCAGTGCCTCCCGAATACAACTCCAGGGCAGGGTGTTGAAGGCGTTGGAGATGTCCAAGGACACCGCCAACATCACCCCGCCCCGGGATACCGCTTCCTCCGCCAGGACTCTCACCCGCGACACAGCGTGGATGGTAGAGCGCCCATGCCGAAAACCAAACTGGCTGTCGTCCAGGTCCGGCCCCTCTCTGCACAAGTGGCCGACGAGGCGGGCTGCGATAATACGCTCAAACAGCTTGCCCACCTCGTCTAGCAGCACTATGGGCCGGTACGCGGACGGCGAGTCGGCAGGGCGCCCCGCCTTCCTGAGCAGGACTAGACGACCAGATTTCCACAAAGTGGGAATCTGGCCCCGCTCAAGACACGCTGTGTAGAGTCCTCTCAGTTGGGGCTCAAGCTCCTTCAGAGCGAGGGCTAACACGCAGCCGTGGATCCCGTCGGGCCCCGGAGCCACGTTCTTGGCCCGGAGCCGCATCACGGCTGCCCCCATCTCTGCCTGTGTCACCTCTGGGACGCTGAATAAGACCTAACCTAACCTAACCTATGATATTTTTGATTACATTTAAAGAGAAGAGTGACTGCGAATGTGAGTACCATGCAGGGTAGATTGAATACGTGACTTTATAACTGTCTGGCGTTATGGAGTATTTAATATAATTATGACCTACGCAAATGTCTTGCAGATCTAGTAGCGTTGTGAGGCGGGTCCTTGAGCTTCCTAAAATAGGGTTGTGCTACACGATGCCTGATGCATGCATGCCGTCTGTTGGAACAGGTCAACTCAAAGCTGCAATGGCTCTTTCTTCAAAAAGCCCTTCCAGACATAGCCCTGTATTGTTAGACTCATATAAAATCCTAATAATATAAGGTTTTGACTCTAAGAGAGACCATGACCTCTGAGTTTGTTTCGGCATTTCTTCTCAGGGATCAGCCAGCTAGGAAATGCCGGCGCCATCTAGTTTTAAAATGTTCACCAGCCAAATATTGACGTTTAAAAGTGTCATAAAAGATCCAACTACCGAAGTAAACATTTCATTTCATTTCATTATGGTCGCTATAAATAAAGTAAAGACTAAAGGGGAAAAACACGTTTCTGTTTTAATAAAGTATTTTTTTAAACATGCGTTAAATATCGTACGTTGGTGCGGAACCCATCGTGTGCGAGTCCGACTCGCACTTGGCCGCTTTTTTCGAACTTTTTCAAAGTGCAGTCTCCTGACTTCTTAACTCTAATGAGAGGACTATTTTTTCACAGCGCATCTCTCAAGGCAATTTGGCCTGTTTGTTCGTGAGATGATAAGTTTATGAGAAAATGTTTGCTCTCTTTCGCACAAACTTTTGCTAATGAGGGCAGTAGGGATTGCGCGGGAACGAAGATTTTTTTTCGAGAGGGTAAATACGTAATTGAGGAATTTTTGACGAAGATTTTTTTAGGTTTAGATGAATAGGCGATGCTAATAGTTGAGTATTCGTTGAGTAACAGACGTTGGTAACGGTAGTTAGCATAATCCAAAAGAACACTGCAATTATATAAATCAGACGAAACTGAATTTACAATCGACCTTGTAATTACTTTACCATTTGAATGAATTGATTGAATGATGATTGAATGTCACTTGTACGTCATAAAAAGGCAACGTCTATTTTGCTTTCAGACCGCTTAAGACCAATTTAATATAGACATTGGTACCGATTCTGTTGTACACCGAACTAAACTATCACTAAAATTCCTTACTTTTGGCTATGAGAATCTTAACGCTATTCTGCAAAATAAAATCTCTAAAAGTAAAAATAATTTCGACACACCTAAAATCAAATTTGGCAATTGCGACTGCACGTGGTACTTGTTTGCCGTACCACGTGATTTTTTTTTTAGAGCCGGAGGCGCTCATTATTTGCAGCCTCGACATGTTTTGTATCGAATTTTTCACTTTTTGTATGGAAAATATGAAAAATTATTACCAACACGTTGGATTATAGAGGTTTAGGGGTTCTATAAAGGGGGTCGAAATGTTCATTATTTTTGCGATAGGACACACCGTTTTCGAGGTATAAACAAAAGAAATTATTTAAAGATACAGTACTGGTTTTTGCATCTGAAGTCGAGGTGTTGGTATGAACTTTAGTTCATGACAACAAATTTTATTCCACACCTTTTTAATCGCGATTAAAAATAGGCAGATTTAATTAGACAATCAAAATTTTTGGTGAAAAACGTAAAATGCAGAATATCAAAATTGCCATTTTCACTGAATTATAATCTCGGTGCCATCTTAGTGCTGTCAAAGTAAACTTTAGTTAAGTTGTGTAACTTTAGTCAATTTCAGAATGGGAATTCGTCGTTTGACAGGAATAAACTGAATTTTGGTGATTTTTAGTCTAGTTTAGAGAATTTTGTGACAAGAGAATCGGCACCAGTTTCAACCTTAGGGTAGCTTCAAGCAATTACGAGGTTGAATATACAAGTTAGTTAGTAAAAGGGCAAAATTATTATCAAAGTAATGCAATCAGATAAAGAATCTCAGTACGATTTAACTGTTGTTTATTTAACAACATGTCATGTAGAAAATATAAACAGTATTCATGAACAAAGTTGTTCAACAAAACTAGTTCACTCCAAAAAGTACGCAATAAAATGTCGTTACTTTGAGTTTGTATTACATTTTTATTTCTCAGATTGTTCTTTATATTTGAATTTGAAAAGTTTTGAATGCATTTTGGAGTTTAATAACTGGGTTGTTAAACCTCGTTTGTAACTTTTCAAATGTCAAGAACGTAAGAGTTCCTTTTTTGAAATATTTAATTCAAGTATCCATTGTCATTATAACTGTTTCGTTCACTAAACAATTTTGAGTTCCAGTTTCCAAGTATGGCTCCTAATGAATTATGATAGGAACATGAGACTTGAATCACCTTGCTGCTGCCATTACATCAAGTGTGTGTGGGCGGCAGTAATCACCTTCCAACAGCTGGGTCGAGAGACTTTTCACTAAAAGCAAAAGAAAATTAGGTCAGGAAACAAACGTACCTATTTAGATGTTTAGGTACTAGTGTTGCAAAAAATCTTAGCCATTTCCTCTGATTGGAATGGTGCCCAATACACATATTGCACAAGAACATGTGCCAACATAGGCAACAGCTCAGTGAGCTAACAAAAATGCTAGCCCATTAAAGTATCTCCAAGTTAAATTCACGTGGAAAACATTAATCAAAATAGACATTATATTTATTCAAATTACATCACAGCTAAATCAGTTTGAATATCGAATTTAATTTAACTCTCTAATCCTTCTGTATTCATAACTGAAAATTTTAGCACAAATTAGACATTTATTTGATATCTCATCCATACGTGGACCGTTTTAACTTGTAATAACGAGTACTTTGAATAATTATTATGTAAACGATTCCCTTCCATTACGTTTAGGGTTCACAATGAATATACGGGAGTTCACGTTCACGCAAGTTTTATCAAGACGAAGAAAAAGTCTGACCCACGTGTGGCCTGTCAAAAATTTGTCACTCCGACTTTCATAACAAAAAATTGTGATAGGGAACAAGATTTTTGCACCATTTTACCACGAGCTTATTAGTTTATATATCTACTGTCAAGTTTATATCTACGTAGGAAAAACCCTTATGACCGTACAGAGCTCTTCATATAAGACAGAGACTCTGTTCATTTGAAGACAGTAAAAGAAGATGAGTTCTACTCCATATTAATTCACGGATCTTCTTATATCGTACCCTGTGAGTGTGGTATCCTTTTATCTTTTAAAGATCTCAACGGACCCGTCCATAATATCACTCCGTAGATCCTCAAAAAAGTCCTTTTACAAATTCAGCGCGCGAGTCGAATTAATACGTACCACCTTAATCGAATGAATTGAATAATTCAAACGCCGTCGCTGAGGGATTTGTCTTTCACAAAGCGGGTTTCTTTAATTTTTCATCCGTCATCTTCGACGTTTTCATAATAATGTCTATTGTTTATTTTTAGTATTACAACGTCCTGTTTTGAGTTCCAAATGAGTTTTGTAAGTGGTGTTTTTGTTAAAGATTCCTACTGTGAATAGTCTTTGTGTTTAATGAAGTAATCGGTGCTTTGCGTTCGAATTAGTATTCTATTAATGTTCTGCTGCAGAGGAAATGCCTTTTGTCACTTCCTTAAACGACAATTTCGTTTTCCAAGCTTGCTGTATGTAACATTTAGTGGATAACCTGTAAATAATGTATTCTTTGTCTTTGTCCGTCGGAAAAGTTCCGACTAACACCATCATTATCATCATCATATCAGCCGAAAGACGTCCACTTCTGGACATAGGCCTCCCCAAGCACAGCCACTTCCATCGGTTCTGTGTTCATCCAGCGGATTCCTGCGGCCTTCACAAGGTCATCGGTCTACCGGCTAACTCACATGGCAGACAATTTCACATTATTTACATAGACATTTTATCTGTTTGTGGTGTAATGTTGGGGTTCCTAAAGGGTGGTCTCAAGGAAACAATCACATTGGTTAAGTACTATTTATTGACTCAATGAGCAATTACAGAATAAGCGCGTATGAGGTATAGTGCAGACTCAGCATACACGCTCTGTTATAAAGGAGTGTACTTACTTAATATAATAAAGGAGAATACACATTATATTCATACCCTTCAGTGGTGCCGATCTGTATTCTGTGAAATCGGCTAAATACGTGATTGTAAAGCGAAGTATTGGTCTAAACAACCACATTTTCCAAAGTAGAACTTACCTCTACACTTGCGAACGCGTTAAAGAATTTTCTCATTGCCTCAGGCTTCAGCACGGGTCCAGTAAACGTTTTAGTATCGATTATGGAATTTACTCGAACGGGTACAAATGTGAGCTAGAACAATCGAATCGATATGGGGATTGAAAGAGCTTTAGTTTGGTCGTACTCGTATTTGCTAAGAGACATCGTTTCTATGAGGTGTGAGACTGTGTAGAGTTTCAAAGATGTTATAAAGACAAAGCACAGGCGAATATTGAACATAAAAAGGTAGGAAATCACAAAATGTGACCACGGCCCCAGTTTTTTTTTTACCAAATTGGTGGTTTTTAATTCAAGTAAAGACTTTTTTTAACCCGTTGTTGTTAAACAGACCGTTGTTTTGCTACTAAACTCTTCATTATACGTTTTTCAACTGTATAATTTCTACGTATTGAGAGAGCGACTCGTGTGCATGAATAATAACAGCCGCAAGGGTCAATCTTCAAGGTAAAGCAACGCTTGACGAGGTCGGTCCGTTGATAGGTGACCATCCATAATATACCGAGAATTCTCCGTGCCTCAGAAAATCACGTTAAGCAGTTGGCATCGGTTGCCATCAGTAGATCTTTGCAAGTCGTTACGGGTAGTCAGACGCCCGAAAGTCTGACAAACAGCCTTGCCAAGGGGTGTCGTGTCTACTAACTGGGCTGTGGAGGTCAGATAGGCTAAGATAAGTAGATAAGTAAAATACTGGTATCCAATTGAATCCGGTTACACTGGAAGCCAACCTCAACATACATAATTGGGAAATGGCTATGTATATTGAAATTCCACGTATTGTAGTGATTTTTTAAAGCATATCGATGACTAACAAAAGCAAGTGAGATTACTGTATGTATTACTCATTGTATTACTCATACATGATCATGATACTTGGCATTCGAGAAAAAACAGAGAAATCAGTCGCATTTATGGTCAAGTGTGTTTTGTTTAGTTATTGGAATTAAATGTCTACCCATGGTTAGAAGGTAAGATGCTTTAGTATAGGCAGGACCTGAGCACTTTCAAACCTGATTCATTTCTCAAAAAAAGACACACACAACACCTCAAAACGCCTAGGTAGGTGCGTAGGTGAAAACGCCTAGGTAGGTGCGTAGGTTAAAACACGTAGCTAGGTGCGTAGGTTAAAACGCCTAGGTAGGTGCGTAGGTGAAAACGCCTAGGTAGGTGCGTAGGTTAAAACACCTAGTTAGGTGCGTAGGTTAAAACGCCTAGTTAGGTGCGTAGGTTAAAACGCCTAGGTAGGTGCGTAGGTTAAAACGCCTAGGTAGGTGCGTAGGTTAAAACGCCTAGGTAGGTGCGTAGGTGAAAACGCCTAGGTAGGTGCGTAGGTTAAAACGCCTAGGTAGGTGCGTAGGTTAAAACGCCTAGGTAGGTGCGTAGGTTAAAACGCCTAGGTAGGTGCGTAGGTGAAAACGCCTAGGTAGGTGCGTAGGTTAAAACGCCTAGGTAGGTGCGTAGGTTAAAACGCCTAGGTAGGTGCGTAGGTTAAAACGCCTAGGTAGGTGCGTAGGTTAAAACGCCTAGGTAGGTGCGTAGGTGAAAACGCCTAGGTAGGTGCGTAGGTTAAAACGCCTAGGTAGGTACGTAGGTTAAAACGCCTAGGTAGGTGCGTAGGTTAAAACGCCTAGGTAGGTGCGTAGGTTAAAACGCCTAGGTAGGTGCGTCGGTAACATCGCCTTCTGTTAGAGAACGTCTGTTATAGCACTAACGAATTTCTGATTGATAAACTAATCTAACTTGTGTGAAATATCTAAATATTATTCCTAATTACTTTTTTTTGCTTTTCATTAATAGACTAATTTCATTACTTATACATTTCTATGACGAGTTGACACTATGCTGTAGTACATTTTAATTTTTAAGTTCTAATTTTTATTGTTAATTGCTTCGTATAATGGATAAATTTATGTCATGTTTTGCCTCAACGGCGTACAAATATAAATAAGTCGATATTTACTTATTTATATTTGGTACGCCGTTGAGGCAAAACATGACTGCGATAAATGATAAATGATTTTATTTCTGTAAGTAGTTTTGTACAAACACTTTTACACATCAATCATATTTTAAAAACTAGATGAGGTCGGCGTTTCTTATCTGACTACTCTGAGTAGAAAGGCCGAAACAAACTCAGAGGTCACAGTCTCTTTTAGTCTCTAAAGTCCATAAGTCCATAAGTGTCTTGGTCAGATCATGTGAAGACCATGTAGATTGGTGTATGAAACGGTATTATGAGGAAAAACCATACAGATAGAATTTGATTTAAGATCTTGCATGCCATATGTGTGTGTATACTCATGTATTGGGCAAATAAATGATCTTATCTTATCTTACCTTCAAGCTCTCGGAAGCTGCGGCTTAAAACGACAGAAAAGTTTCGACTTCTCACTAAAACTTGATTCGAAGCATTTCGTAGTTCGCGAGCTTGTAGCGTTAGTTAAAATTCTGCACAACTTCCCCTCAGTTTTACAATTTGATTGAGAAGTTACCCAAGTAAGATATGGAAGACTGTCGAGTTTACTTGAAGATGTAAGCAGGTTTAAGAGTTGGTGATTAAAATTAATATTATGTGAAGTCAGCGAAATGGATTGTTAAGCAATATGACTACTTAAAATTGTCTGTATAGTCCTGAGGTATAGTCAAATCACAGCTGTCATTCTTTGACAGTTGTTTGAAGTAACACGGCAAATTTACGTAGAGTGAGAAGTTTGCTTGGTTGTTTCACATAATCTTAAATGACCTTGCATGTTGATTTTAAAACATAACATAATCAGTATTTTAATGTTCCCATTGCTCAGACCCAAAAATTCACCATACTGGCCCATTGTTGGTGTAGATTTTATACCCTGGAAAAGATAAAAATCGGGAAGGTTAAAGATTCCTGAATTGTATGTTTTTCGCAATATAAAAATTGCAAGATTGTCTAAATAAACTAAAATTATACTTGCGATCAAATAATACGGGTCGATGACGAAAATCCCCGTAACTTGCAAATCAGTAACGGTACATGCTTGTAACTAACTTTATATTACAGCAATCTGTCATCATCATCAGCTTTTTAGCTAAGGAAAATATTGCGAGAAGTTCGTTCATACCTACATGTTCTTTTATACAAAAATTTACAGCCTATCATATAGGAATATTAGTACCTATCTCTGTGATATGAATACCGTATCAAACTCAAACTCAAACTCAAAGCATTTATTTCAAATAAACCAATTACAGGCACTTTTGAATTGTCAAGGGGTCGGTCAGTCGGAAAGATGAAGCTAGTTGCCCATTCCAAAGCGTAGTAGGTACCTATGGAGAAGAACGGGCAAGAAACTCCATGGACACTCTTTTAAATCAAAATATTGTTACAAAAAAGTGGTTACATCATTCATGTTGTAATTATACATGTGAGAACGATGTAGAAACACGTGCACGTTAAAAGCGTCCGTAATAAAAAGATAAAAACAATTATGGAATTAAAATAAGCCGTGGCAGCTAAGAAATGACCAGTGCCTACTGACGGCGCCCGTTCACGAACATGACGTATGGATCAGCACCATTCAGCTCAACCATTTTGAAGGGAACTCAATGATGCAATACACACGCCACCACCAGCGACACATTTGAGTGAGCATGATGACATACTCTCAGCCGCCAGGGCACATTCAAGTCAATGAAAGACGAACCCAGTAAGCTTTTTAGTGGGTACATAGTGCTCACACATGTGCTATGCAATTATACAATACTAAGAGATTGAATTCATACAATGCAAAGATAGGTTGTACAATCTTCATCAGCTCCAACATTATTTTCGAATGCTAATTAATTAGTTTACGCGCCCTTGTGGAGCAGGACCAGCCCTGAGCCAAGCATTTTTGTCAGCGATATAATCCCCCAACTTATAATATGCTTGGCTGTATAGTGTGCGTATTATACAAGATTTAAATTTCGTTTCATTCAGTTGGAGTATGTGGGGAGGTATTTTATTGTAACATTTTAAACAGTACCCCATGAAGGATGAGTCTACTTTAGCCAGTCTGAAACCTGGTTGAACTAATTGGTCCCTATTTCGAGTCCTATAGTTGTATCATTCACCTCTTTTACTGAAAATATTTAAATTTTTCCTATGGAATGAAGATGCGTATTTGTTTTTTTTTTATTGTATTTAATATCTTCGATTTTTGGTTGCTATGCTAAAATGTTTAAAGCAAGCATGAATACGATTACGTATACGTGTTACTATATTATAGAGTACAATACAAAACCTCTACTCATACACAGAAGTACAAGAATTAATCGCCATATTTCTACTATGTGTGTTGAAGAATTAAGACTGTTATAATAAAGTTCAATGTTCCTAAAGATTCCTTTTACTAACTTGTAAAGTTAAAACCCAATAGGAAACTGTAGAAATAACATAACTACACTTGGTTGATTTGAACCTGCAACTTTGTGTTTCATAATAAACGGATTCCTTGAGTCAGGGGCCTTGAACATCCAATGGTTTTTCTATAAACTTTTTGCCACTGCCAATCGTTTCGCATTTCCTAGTCACGTGTCGTCCACATAGCTTGAATTCCACAATTACCGTGGCTTTGGCACGTCATGTGTTTGAAAATCATGTAGGATAGGTATGAAGGTAAAAGTAAAGAGTGGATACGCCAAGGAAGAACGACATCAAGGCATTTAAATATAATATAGGTTAAGATTTTAAATCTCTTTTTTCACATCCCATTGATAAATGAAATGGTTTTATATAGATACAGGAGGAAGGTGATCCACACAATGGTAACGCCTGGGCATTCCGGGCAATTCACACAACGGTGACCCCGTTGTGTGAATTGCCCGGAATGCCCGGAGGAAACGGTGGAGCATACGGTGGAGGTCTGCCCGGCTTGGGCGGAGCACCGCTGTGTCCTCGTGGAGGCAATTGGCGGTGGCAATCACTCGCGTCCGGCCCTGGTCTAGGCCATGGTACAGAGGGAGAGGGTATAGGAAGCAGTCACCTCCTTCTGTGAAGCAGTAATACTCACGAAGGAGGAGGCGGAATGCGTGAGGGAGAGGCAAAATTCGTGTCCTCACGCCCCTAGTCGCTGCAGGAGACGCCCTGGGCGTCGGGAATCGCAGGCCGATTCCCGGCCACCGTAGGCGCGGGCTTGCGAACGGCGAGCAATGGGCAGCTCGCCGTTTGATAAGGACCAGGCCCGGGTCGACGGCAAGTTGTGTTCCACGCGCGCCTTAAAGAGATGTCAGCACCAACGACGGGGTCAGCTAGGGCCGATGTCTGCCAGGGTTGCGGGAAAGTCTGAAAGGGTTACCGTGGCCCCTGGCACAGGCAACTGAAGGAACACGGGTGGGTTTTAGTCAGTAAGAGTCCGAGACGCCCTCCCGCTCCAGAACTGGAGAAGTTATGTGATGGGTTCCCAAAAAAAAAAAGTGTCTCCTCATTCATTCTCTGTCCGTGTCTTTTTCTATAACATAACATCACGCCTGAATTTTCCGAAGGGGCTGGTCGAAAAAGTCATCACCGTAATATTTTAGAACCACGTTTTAGTGCGCATCAATTGTACGCGTACCACTTGGTTTGACATCTACTTTTTGTCACAAAAGGATTGTTAAATTGTGGCACTGTGTACGTAGTGTAACGTCGATGTTCGCAATGCTATCATTCCGCGTCAGTTGCTGTTACGTTGACATGTAACTCGCTGAGCACGCGAATTGGACTGTGCGGTGATTTATTTTATTTTGAAAGGGTTATATGTTATTCTATTGCTGGCCTGTGAATTGGGAAGCCGGAACTATTTCCAAGCTTGTTCAGTGCGGGTTGGCGATTTTCCTTCATCGGCAATCAATGATTTCTACGAAAAACTTAAAAGTAGTTATGATGTTTCAAAAGTCATATTAAACCTACTTACAGAAATAAAATCATTTATCATTTAATAATAGGGGTTAAAGTATGAAATTTCCGTTTTATTGTATTAGGTACTTCGAATCGACATAGAACCTTCATTGTTTGAGATTTTTGAGTGAAACTTTTTTCACATGGTAACTATGAAGTTCTTCTTTTAAAAAATGTGCAATATTCGATTATCGACTTTCAGTGGTATTTTTTTATTCAGCTTAGACAAGAAAGATGGATACTGCGAAAATTCGAGTTATTTTTGAATACGAGTTCCGACGTGGAACTAACGCGGCAGAAACAGCTCGCAATATCAATGTTACGTTTGGAGAGGGGACTGCTAATGAACGCACCGTGCGATGTTGGTTTAAACGCTTTCGTGATGGAAAACTTTGATTTGAAGAACGAACCACGTGGAAGACCGCCCACACAGGTGAATAACAATTAATTGAAAGAGATGGTGGAAGCCGATCCGAGCCAAACTACCCAGGTATTAGCGGCATGGGTTAACGTTACCTCACCAACAATATTGACTCATTTGCGTCAAATCAATAAAATAAAAAAAATATGAGAAACGGGTGCCTCATGATTTGACTGATCCGCAGAAAGAAACGCGTGTTGAAACTCGTCTTGCCTTGTTGAATCGATACAGAAATGAAGGAATATTGGATCGAATTGTGACATGTGATGAAAAGTGAATTCTTTACGATAACCGTAAGCGAAAAATGCAATGGCTGACCCAAGGTCAAACGCCGCAACAGTGTCCTAAAGCAAAGCTTACCAATAAAAAGGTAATGGTAACTGTTTGGTGGTCTCAGCATGGTGTTATTCACTATAGCTTTCTCCGATCTGGTCAAGCAATAACGGCAGATGTCTATTGTGCCGACCTCTGAACAATGATAGCAAAACTAGCAGTGAAACAGCCCCGACTCATGAATCGATCTTCACCATTATTGCTCCATGATAACGCGAGACCTCATACAGCACGAGAAACCGTTCTCTACAGGAACTGCAATTAGAAACCATTTGTCACCCTCTGTATTTGCCAGACCTTGCTCCAACGGACTACCATTTTTTTCGTGATTTGGACAATTTTCTATTTATTAAAAAGTTTTCTTCTCAAGGGGCAGTACAAAATGCTTTCACACAGTTTGCCGAACCTAGATCACGAGGGTTCTATCGCAAAGGCATAAATGACCTTCCTGTATAGATAATAATGGTCATTATTTTGATTAAATAAATATGTTAAATTAAAAAAACAATTTCAATTCTTCAGTACAAATCGGCCATTTCATACTTTAACCCCTAATAATAATAATATGACACAACATCCACACGAGGTCTTCAGGTCCCGAACTAGGTAGAACCTTTACTACGGTAACCTGTTGACTGGTATACATACACACATACACACCCAGACACAGAGCAAACAGACAAATGTTCATGCACACAAATGTTTGACTTGTCCGGGGATCAAACCCGGGACCAGCGGCTCAGAAGGCAGGGTCGCTACCAACTGCACCAATCGGTCAATCATATTGGCCAAACCTATGAAGCAATATAATTAAGATTTTCCTTTAAAACCCTAGATTGTGATTTAAAGTGTGTTACGCAATTAGGGTGCTGGTAAATGACAGTGGAGTAAGTGACATAATTGGTGATTAGTCAGTTTTTTTTTAATTAGAAAATATTCTCGCTACGTCAATTCGATGTATTATAGCCATTTCATACAACTGTCAAAGAATGCCAGTTGTGATTCGAATATACAGGTAATTTAAGTTTGTAGTAAATTTGCTTAACAAATAATTTACCTGACTTTAAATTGAACTGATAACCAAGGAGGAGAACAGTCATAGCAGCTGTCTATCTCTGTGACCCGTGAGTTATACATACATACATTATACAATGTGTCTGTATACCTACTTGGGTATACGTTGGGTACCTACAGGTATAATTTAAAACATGCATTTTATTTTAGCACGTAAGTTTCTAGTTACGACTTGCCAAAGTCGTTTGAAGTGTCTCCGACGAACTTTCCGATAGATGTATCTAGAAATTTATAAAACTCTAATGGCTTCCAGTTGAAAAGATAGGACCTGAGGGACCGTTGCAAATAATTAAAGACTTTCAGCCGTCGTTTTAAAGTCTGGTTTTCAATAAGGATAGTTTCTTCGTGTAGTTTTCTTTAATTTTTTTCTAGTAACTTATTGGCTTAGTTAAATAACGTGTGAGTGGTGCTTTTGTGTGTAGAAAATGGTCACTTATCTCCGGGTTAACTGAGTCAAGTACAGCTGAACCTCGCAGATCCAACGTAATTGTTGTTAATTTCGCTATTATTTTAGCTCATCTGTTTTATTCTCCGATTATTTTATTAGTATTTAAAGGATTTGACATAAATTGCTTAAAAGTCTTATCAAAGGTTTCCACTTCAATTAAAATATACAAATTTTGGTTTTAGTTCATAATATTATGAACATCAAAACACTGTTTGTTCATTGTTATTTACGGTGTCATTACATACTAACTTGTTTGTCCGGCGTTGTTAATTTTTGACTGAAATAAGGCATTAAATAATCTTACCATAGCGAGGTAACTACACAAACCGTTCCACTACAAAAAAATATCTTTTACTATAAAATTATATTCAAGCTTATGTTTTCTTTTTATTATTTTTACCAATTATCTCTAGAGTGCTAATAACGAGCAAGAGATTAAAACGCCGCGGACGGTTAATTTATATTTAATAAACTACGAATCGGTGTGATAAAGTCGGCTTCAGAGGAGAACAGTTTACTTGAGTAGTTATTATTGGTGAACGTAGAATGTCGAGGTATTAGAAAATGAGCTCAGATTATACTGGCTTTGTTTAAAGATATTGAAATTGGATACAGAACCGTTTAAAGTTGTTATCGGAATCTCTTTGGATTTTACTACTATGAAAATGTTTAACAATTTAAAAGAATATTATTTTTTATGATAAAGACAAACTTGTTCGTGATCATTCTTTATCTTAAATCGTTTATTTTTATTTTTGGTACCTTCCTAATCAATTTACATCTTCTATTACGTAGATTATACAAAATATTGTAAAGCATTTTAAAAGAGTAATTACTGTGCAGTTCCATATATTTCCATACGAAACCTGCCCTTTGGAGGGGCATCCGGAATCAATTTTATATTCTTGTAAATTTAGATGTACAAAAATGCCCTTTTACGGCCTTCTGGAAATAAATGTTTTGATTCTGACATATACAGGGTTGAAAGTTGACGCGGGCTCTGGAGAGAAAGTATCTTAACTATCGATGCTAAGATCTTCCTTGAATTTAAGATAAAATGTTTATTAACGAGATTTTTTCCTTATGATTAGCTTTATCGATTGATGCCATAAAATGCAGGTATATACTTTTTGTATTTGAGTTGAATTGATTCCCGGCAACGATAAGCGCCTTAAAAAAATGCAGATTTAAGTACTTTCTTACTTTAAAAAAAAAAATGTTGGAGTATAAATAGGTAGCGTCAATATTTAAAGTACTTCCCCTCCGGGGAACGCTTCCACATTCCACCCTGTATTACCAGCAGTTATAATACACTCTACCCTGTCAACCAGGTTACATACCATAATCAGCCTTTAATATAGCATAGGACAAGTGTGAGTACTATGTACTATCGAGCTACCATTTATCGGGTAATGTCTTTCATTGACTTGAATGTGCCCTGGCGGCTGATAGATGTCATGCTCACTCAAATGTCTCGCTGACGGTGGCTCGTGTGTTGGATCATTTAGCTCCCTTCAAAATGGTTGAGCTGAATGGTGCTGATCCATGCGTCATGTTCGTGAACGGATGCTGTCAGTTGGGACTGGTCATCTCTTAGCCACCACGGCTTATTTTAATTATTTCATTATGGATTGTTTTGTTTAAATTTATATTTGCTGTACACTGGACACTCAATGTGTACGTCTTATTTACATCGTTCTCACATGTAATTATACATGTCGGCGCATCACATATGCACGTGATTGACCGAGAGGACGGCGCGGGGCGTCGGGGTACCGAACCCGGTACGCGACGGCCGCTGCGCGCCCTTCACTCCACTCAGCTCACAGACGCGCTCGACCACGGGCATTTCATTGTTTCTTTTCGTTAACATTGTAAATTATGGTATTACACCTATTTTAATACAGTCCACTACTTATTTTATTATAAAGTCCCGATTGAGCCCATCCAGTGGTCCATCGAGCCGGATCAGGAATCGCTTAGCATGCCCATTCATAGATGTAGATTCTGGTGCGACTCAACCATAGTCCTGGGTTGGCTCTCTACTCCTTCTAATCAACTTAAACCTTTTGTCAGAAACAGAGTCAATGAGATACAGGAAATTACTTGTGGTCATACCTGGAGCAACGTACCGTCGAAGGACAACCCGGCGGATCTTGTTTCCCGTGGTCTCAGGGCCGACGTTATCATAGACACACCTCTGTGGTGGTCTGGACCCTCATATTTACAGCATAGTGAAAATGAGTGGCCCAGCATGCCAAACAACGGGAAGGATAATCTGCCGGAAGTAGTGACTCATTTCATTGGTAGTGATAGTGACAATCATTCATTTAGTAATTATCTTTCAGACATTACCAATAATTCATCAACAATTCATGATTTATTAGTAAAGTATTCTAGCTTAACAAAAATTAAAAATATATTTACATATTATGTACAGCGCTTTATTTACAATGTAAAAAATAAAAATAAATTGCGTGGTAATTTTTCTACAACAGAATTAAAAACTCATTAAATAAAATTATACATTATTCACAGGTTGAAATGTTTCCAGAAGAGTATAATTTGTTAAAGTCTGGACAAAAACTACCACGCAAGAGTAGATTGCTTCCTCTGACACCGTTCATTGACAATCATAACCTCATTAGAGTGGGCGGGAGGCTCGATAACTCCCCCTACGATTTCAGTGTAAAACACCCTATTGTTTTATGCAGTAAGCACATACTTACGAAACTTATATTTCAAATGCAACATTTACAACTTGTACATGCTGGTCCACAGTAATTGTTATTGTCACATATACGACAAACTTATTGGCCTCTAGGTGGCAGAAACTTATCTAGATTTGTCGTGAGTAAATGTCTTAAATGTTTCAGACATAAGGCTCAGAACGTACAGCCTATAATGGGTCAACTACCTAACTCAAGAACAAATCTTGAGTTTCCTTTTTTTAATAGTTATGTTGACTATGCTGGGCCAGTATTGGTGGCCAATCGTACCTTTACGATTGGCCACCAATAAACATGGCCGAGGATGCAAACTTACAAAATCCTATATGTGCATCTTTGTTTGCTCGGCAGTGAAAGCCGTACATTTGGAGCTCGTCACCGACCTCACCACTGAGGCCTACATGGCCGCTCTAAATCGTTTCGTGGCGCGTCGTGGCAAGCCTCGAAGCATCACGTCCGATAACGGGACTAACTTTGTAGGCGCATCAAACAAGATGTATAGGTTCTTGCAATCATCAAATGTTGCATCTGAAATGGCGCAGCAGGGTATCGAATTTATTTTCACGCCTGCATACAGCCCTCATTTTAATTCATTGGCTGAAGCTGCTGTAAAATAATAAGAATACCAGGGTTGCGGCATTTATTTATTTTTTAAATGTCGCAGCATCATGCTGAGATAGGAGCCTTTTGGCCTCGTATAGGAATTTCTGTTTCCTTTTTCTTTTGTTACTTTTTGTTTTTATATAGTTTGGTTTTTTATTTTATAATTTAGTTTGTGCACTTCCTGTACGAGTCACAATAAACACTTTTTCTTTCTTTCTTTCAAGCATCATTTAAAACGGTTACTGCATCTTACTCATTTCACTTTCGAAGAGATAGCCACCTGTCTCACTCACATAGAGGCGGTTCTTAACTCACGCCCTCTTACTCCTCTTTCTGCAGACCCTAACGATTTTTCGGCACTCACTCCCTTCCACTTCCTAATTGGACGGCCATTTTTATCAGTACCACATCCTAAGGTGACTGAAGCCAACATCACGCGGTTGGATCGCTGGAAGAGAATCCAGCACATCAGGCAGCATTTCTGGCGACGGTTCCATAATGAGTACACTTCTCTGCTGCAGGCAAAATCCAAGTGGTTTCATTCCAGAGGTGAAGTGAAGCCGGGGTCCTTAGTCCTGATAAAGGACAAAACAACGCCACCTCTGCTCTGGTCCCTGGGCCGGGTCACGAAGACCTATCCCGGCGTCGACGGGGTCACGAGAGTGGCCGAACTGAAGACGAAGCGGGGCACCATTCGTCGTGCCTTCAACTGCATCTGCCCCCTTCCAGTCGAAAATTGAAGATTTCCCTTCAACCCGGGGAATATGTCGGCGCATCACATATGCACGTGATTGACCGAGGGGACGGCGCGGGGCGTCGGGTTACCGAACCCGGTACGCGACGGCCGCTGCGCGCCCTTCACTCCACTCAGCTCACAGACGCGCTCGACCACGGGCATTTCATTGTTTCTTTTCGTTAACATTGTAAATTAAGGTATTACACCTATTTTAATACAGTCCACTACTTATTTTATTATAAAGTCCCGATTGAGCCCATCCAATACATATATTCAACATTTGAAGTAACTAATATTTATGTAACAATATAATTTAAAAGAGTGTCCATGGCGTTTCTTGCCCGTTCTTCTCCATAGGTACCTACTACGCTTTGGAATGGGCAACTAGCTTCAAATTTCTGACTGACCGACCACTTGACAATTCAAAAATGCCTGTAAATGGTTTAATTGAAATAAATGCTTTGAGTTTGAGTCTGAGTTTGAATATCCCCACTGCTGGGACACAGGTCTCCTCTCTGTGAGAGGGAGTGGGCTGCAATCCATCAAACGGGCCCAGTGTAGGTTGGTAGATGACAAATATTATGTCTTCAAATTTTTGGTTCTAGGACATGCCGGTTTCCTCACGATGTTTTCCTTCACCGTTTTGAGAGCAGTGGTGATAAAATGAAATAAACAAAGTTGAGTGCCTGCCTGGGTTCGATCTCACGACTCCAACTCGTAAGTTTGGGCCGATCCATTGGGCCACCAGTGCTCCAACAACCAGCTTATTTTCCAATAATTTTGAGACGCAATATTTTTAAGCCCCAAGTAAACAAAAATCTCAAACTTATCTTACCGCTATCAATCTCTGAGCAAGGCGTTACTCTAAATATAAGCCCGTAACAGCCGCAACCCGCACTTATCTATCACAGCAGATAAGGGAACTGCTAAAATTTCCAAGACCCTCGTTATCCGAACCAAGTTTCGTAAAATTTTATCTTGTTAAATTCGTTTGTAGTCTGCGGTAGAAGATCGGTGGTGTTTTCTGGTAAATTCAACTGGAATTTAAGGTTGCAAATTTTAATTTGTTTGATTTTGTATTAATTTGTAAAAAGTTATAAAACGGTGCAGAAATGCATTTATATGTTGATTTTTTTTAACTCAATGTTTCGAAAGATTTTCCATGATAAATAGTATACTAATAGGTAGGTAAGGTACAGATGAGAAGTTAGTTTTTGTTATTAGAACCTAGTTTATCTGTGCAAAATATGTAAGGTACCTACCTACTAAACAGATAGAAAAACTTTTTCTTCATTTTCGCAAACAAACAGTTTTTTTTTGATTTCTTGAAAATGCTATTCGAACCGCTTTAAAAAAATTCTATCTTTAATTTTTACACGGCTTTTTCATATATTTTTTGCAATTTCATCGATATTCTATCAGACATAAAATAATCAGCATCCAATCATTAATTTAAGATATAAACATTTTGATCGAATTGATTGAGAGGAATGTTAGATAGGTACTTGTTAGATACTTACATCAAATTATCTTAATAAGCTTAAGCTCTTAAAAATAAAAAGTTACAAATGTCATAAACCGACAACGCCCGTCCCAGGTAACTAACTCATCATAACATAACCGGTTGTTAGACTCTGTATCACTCGAACGTAAATTCCTCCGCTTCGGATCGCAGGGATGGTCTCGCGGTCCACGCCACGAGAAACTCTCTTTAAAAATAGAGTTGAAGTTTTTAATTTTGCAAGGGTTTT
This sequence comes from Brachylomia viminalis, assembly GCA_937001585.2. NCBI lineage: Eukaryota > Metazoa > Arthropoda > Insecta > Lepidoptera > Noctuidae > Brachylomia > Brachylomia viminalis. The sequence continues at coordinate 1,571,874 of OW443296.2, forward strand.
CCAAAAAGATTGCGTGGGTAAATCAGGTGTCCTAACACTTGATTTACCCGCGCAATCCTTTTGCCTATACCCACTTCCCTAGAAGTGGGTATAGCCGGGCAGAATGAAGGCACATTGTGGGGTTTATGTTTCTCCCCAAATGTGCTAGTGTTTGTTGTTTCTAGTTAATTAACGGTTCACTAAAGTTTCACCAAAACTCCATTGCAAATTTTCATTTTACAACCAACGTTTCGTATACTATTTATTTCGAAAACAACTTATTCCGCAAATGCTTTATTTTATAAACACTCGTTTTACAAACATTTATTTGGCAAACAATTCTCTTATCAAATGCATCAGATGATATTTAATCATTAATATATATTTTTCATTTCTCATTTAGATTCATTAGGATAAATCACGTTTCTACTAAAATTTTATTTAATATATCGTGTTCCGTAATGTTAATTAGGTACTTACAATAAAATAATACAATCCAGTTCTTCTAAATGAACTGACAGCAGTGCTGCTGGGGAGTTTGTTGCGCCACTTCTTCTTCCCAGCTAAAGCACTAGGAAGTGGTGAACGGCGGGCGTTTTGAGGGGACTGTCTTATGTATTTTTGACGTTCAAAAAGTGCTGATTCTCAACCTAGTTTGAATAAATGACTTTTGATTTGATTTGTACTTTCAAGCCTCGATCACCCACACCACCCACAGTGAGAACTACTCAGTAGGAGTCTGGAGTCTGGTTTTGTGCCCGATGATGGCAATAAGCTCGCCCCCTATTACTAACATGGGACTTAAACATAACTGGCGCGATGTGGGTGTACTATTATGGGTACACGACTACACCCCCCCCCAACCCCCCCATAACCCCTCCCCCCCCCCCAAACCCTCGGTTATAACCCCTCGGGGGTGACAAGTAAGTATGATGTTATGTAATGTGTTATTTTTTTCACTACATAGTGTAAAAACTTTCCAATTCGTTTTCCATATTTTATGTCAGTTTATCCGTTTGTTTGAAGACATTTTGAGTTTTCAAAATTTAGTTAGTTGGGAACTTCTTCTGAATTAGAAAGTTTCTGAATGCTGCTGCGAATATAATATATCGTATGTCTAGGGCTATATTGGACAAATAAGTTAGTGGAATTAGATTTATTATTAGGGTTATGTTGGGGACAAACTTTGAAGAATGTTAGTGGCATTGCCCCGACTTTGTGGTCATTATAGATTGACCCTTGCGGTATTACCTATAGAGTGTAGTGATTTATAAGAGATACATTTTTAAAGCCCATTGTCCCTCGTAACTCCTAGTGAAAGGCGAAATATCCGTTTCCATCCGTGAATATACACCGTCACCTGCCTTGTAGCTGTCTGCACAAAGAAACGTATTTGATATATTTATTTTTATGAAGTGAGTATTATTAAAGGCTCCTAAAAACAGGCGCGACACGTGACGAGACACAAAAGCACCGCCGCGCGAGTCGCGCGACGAATCGTGCCTTTGTATCGCGTGCGATTCGCTTCGCGTGTCGCGTCTGTTTGTTTGTTTGTTGCCTTAAAGGCGTCGGCAGCATCGTCTACTCATGTGGCTTATAACCTCAACATGTGACAATATTTTTCTTTCTTTTTTGTTCTTTTATTGATTGCAAAAAACTCTTCATAAAACATTTGTAACGGTCATTATTTTCCTATCGAAACTAAATGACCCAAAATATTTCGGAAGAGTATTTCAATAACTGCCGAAATATTATTTCAGTTTCCCTAATTGGATCGGGAAACGACAAAAGTCCTTAGCGCGGAATGTTCTAGAACAAACTGGAATTATTAAAGTAAGGGGGCTTAACACAATTGTTGGAGAATGGGCACGAATAATTAAATCTGCTGAGCCTATTGGGACCGCCATCTTAAAATCGAAGTTCTTTAAGATGGCGTTTTTATTATAATTTTTCTTTGTGATAAATATTGATGGTTTTTGAGTGCGAACAAAAGCATCGCTCTGGAGAGCTTATCTCATTTAAATCCATCCAATACTGAGTAGTTCTAACAGTTAAGCCCGAGTACGTACTCAATTATGTTTAACTTTAGACAAACATAAAAGTCTTTCTTCAAGTGATGGAGTTAGCATGATACAACAGCTACTAGGCTGCATTTTGGCCGTCAGTCTGCCTTTTAGGAGAATATTATGACTTAGGTGAGCCAAAGGATGGAGTAGATAAATTAAATCCGTCATGTCTCATCCTATTTTCGTCCAGCCATACTGTCGCCACTTTGATAGAACGAGCACCTAACAAAGTATTTTCCTTTATACTCACACCATGGAAAGTACCAGCAAAATACCCACTATTAAACTAAGAAATTACATGTACACACAATCAATCACCGAGAACGAAGCCGAACTTTCTTTTCCGCACTATGATCGATCTGCAGAACTAAATTGCTAAATTTGATTCCGCTTCGGCTAAAGAAAATACTAAGGAAAATAGGAAGGAGTTAGGAACTTAGAATGTGGTTAGAATAGCTTGCTAGAGCTAGTTTCACGTGATGATAAGAGATACCTAGCTCCTACCTAACTTCTATCTAGGAATCAGGCCTTAAACTTAACAGAAACACAAAAAAAAAACACGACTAACAATAATTATGATTTAACAAACGATGTTACAAGAAACTTCACTACTTTTTAACTCGTTCCTCATCATCGTTATCCACATCCCAGCTTCACTTATTGCTGAGCATAGGATGCTCATGCTTTCTTTGATTGTGCTAGTAGCCATGCTCTTGTACCAGTCTACTCCAAGTTCGAACGGGGATGGCAGCAAGTACCCTTTTACAAAATCAGCTTGTAATTTTCTCTCTGCTGGTACGCAGGCCTCCGCTGTGTGAGAGGGAATGTATCGTAATCCACCAGGTAGGCTCAGTATGAGAAGGCGTAATCCGAATTTTGAGATATATTATTCCATCTTCACAAATAAAATGTTAGTATTCTATGTTTTTGTCACAAGTGACAGGGTAGCTTTCATTGGGTAAATTGTTTACGGCCATGGAACGTGGCGTGTCAACAAATTTAGGCAAAATAGTATTAGATTTTGAATATTCCGATGATGTTTCCACAATATTTAGTCATTCATGCATTTGTTTACCTATTAGTTTCCTGAGAGTTTTCTTAAACTGGTAGGTACTACACAGGGTCAAGTTAAATTGCTACCAAAACTTCCCAGACGTGATGGTATCGATATCTAAACAATCATAAAACAAAAAATAAATTTATTTGATGATTTTTTTTTATGTGTGGTCGTCAACCACAGTTAGCGTAGCGTATTCACTCTAAATATCAGTTTGTTTTATTGTGTAACTTCACAGGCGTTGCTGGTATCGATATCGAAACACGATAAAACAATTATTTTCTCAACTTCAAGTAACAAAACTACCAGCGGTCTTTTGACCCATAAGAAAACATCAAATCTTTTTTATTTACGCTTTATCGTGTTTAGATTTCAATCCCATCAGGTCTGCAGAGTTTTGCCAGCTCATTTAATTTGACCCTGTATACATACCTCAACACAGAAGTAGTTCCTATAGAACAACTAAAGTTTTTGTTCTAAGTAGGTTCAGTACAACTATTGAAGTAGCATTTGTAGTCATTCACAGTTTTACGATGAAGGCCAATAGATATTTTCGTTCTAGGTGCAAATAAACTAAGCCATAGTACACAGCACACCATCAAAAACAAAAAACACTGGATTATTATATACAAGAAATTGTAATGAAATGAAATAACTAACTTATTTGATTCCATATCAGTTTCTTGCCCTTTAAGCATAAGTAGTACAAAAATTCTTACAATTTAACATGGCAGTATAAAATGCAATCAAGCAGAAAACACGTATCACATTCCGTCACAACTTACTGAATAGAAGACTCCTCCATACAGCGAATATTACAGTAATTACTATGTAGTCTCAACTTGCAAAGTTGTTGTCTACAAAATGTATGGCAGCCTTTATACTCCCTCGAAATGTTGGGCCAACACCACCGCATGCACGCCAATGCTGATTGTAAAGAGATTTCATGTTGGCTTGTACATGCCAATGTTGTCAAATGTGAAATGAATGCTTATTAATAAATTGTTGGAGATTCAATTTATATATTTTTTTATATATTTATTAGAGACTATAGAACCGTTTTTTCTTAGTAACAGTACGTACTTACTAAAGTTCTTACATGATTGGAAATTAACAGAGATTAAAATAACGTGAGCAATTAAAATCAAACTGCATAGAAGAAAGTGATGAAAAAAAAATTGGGCGTGACCCCGTACCCTATTTAATTTTATGCCAGTTTTAAGTCAATTTTAAATTCATTTAACAAGATCTCCATTTACTTTGGTCCTAGATGAAGAAAATGCAGATATAAAGGATATACCATTTATTATAATTAAACTAGTTGCCACAAACATTGCACACTGGCTCATTGGACGGCCAGCGTTCAACCAACTCTATGAGAGACAACATTAACGATAAGCACGGAAGCCTGCTGCGAACATTTTCTTTCAGTCGTCGCCCCCAAAGTGGCATATTCATTAAAACCACGTGGATGGTAATTAAAAATACTGAACTATTGTAGAGCTTATTTCCCCGAGGCAGGGGAGAATTAATCGAGTGTGAAAAATCGTGCTTAGTAGATAGGAAGAGCATTTCTGGTTAATGATGGTTGGTGCTTTTTGTTTGAAATACTTTTCATGATCTCTAGGAGGTATTGGAAAAGTTCTTAGTAAATAATTATATTACCTTTAATTGTCTGCCTAAATGGTCTTTGTTAATAACTAGCTGCGCCCCGCAGTTTTACCCGCATAAGTCTCGACCCCGCGGGAATATCGGGATAAAAAGTATCCTATGTCCAGGTCATGGTAGACCCTGACCTAGACATAGTATACTTTTTATCCCTTTTTCTACCCATGTGTCAAATTTCATTCAAATCCGTTCAGCCATTTTAGCGTGAAAGCATATCAAACAAATAATACAAATAATAAAATATTTTCTATTTATAATATTAGTTTAGATTAGCTATCCCGACAGGCGCTGTCCTGTAAAAAGTTCAAAAGAAAATCCCACAAAAAAAACGTAGTTTTTCCCGAATTTATAAAAAACCGGGTATAAAATTTTTCTATCCCTAAAAATCAAATTCGGACTATTAAGAACATTTTAAAACAAATAAATGCCAAAAAAATAATTTAAATTAAATTATTTGTTTAAAAAAACAACGAACAGCATTTCATTTTTAGAGTTCCGTACCCAAGGGTTGCCAACGGAACCCTATTACTAAGTATCTGTTGTCCGGGTCCCCATGCAAGAAAAGTGCTTAAAAAATGCAGTGTTAAATATTTTACGGTGGTGCGGAACCCTTCGTGAGTGAGTCTGACTCGCACTTGGCCGGTTTTATTTATATAGAAGAGCAGAAAGCTCACGGATTTGCGAACATTATTTACGGATCAATTTCGGAATAGGTGATAAATGTTTTTTTTTAATTAGATGACGTCTTAATAGGCGGTTCGGTAACTGAGAAGAATTGCATTTTCTATTTTGTGATAGTCCCTTTCATCACATAATACCGTAAGATCAAAAAACAGTACTACCTTTAAAAACAACGGAACGAACCACGATTCGCTATCCGATCTCGAAATTCACGCAATAACAAACAACACAACGTCGACAACGAACATTCACGAATCACACAAAATCGAATCACCGACTATCGAGTATTGAATCAGGACGGCATTTTCGATATCGAGTTATTTTACTCGGAATTTATGTTGTAACCTTAAAAAATATTGTTATTTGGCGTAACTTTTAAGTCGACCATTGTTATGAACGAGTTACTTCTGTGCAGTGAATTAAGACCAATAAAGACATATTTTCAATCAATTCGGCTTATTACAGGTTATTGCTGGACATTGTCTTATGTCTGTCGCATTGCGCCACCACCAAAATCGTAAATAGAAAAGAGTGCAACTGTTGCACTCTCTCTTCCCTCACTCTCATTGTCTGATGCGATGGCAATCAGACACGACCAGAGAGAGATCGGGCACAGGACTGACAGTATAATTTATTTATTTATTTAATCTTTTCGCACAAAAGGTACAAAGGCGGACTTAATGCCTTAGGCATTCTCTACCAGTCAACCAAAGGTGGTGAAGAGATTAGATGGCAGGTGCTTTAATGGAAATGAACAATGATAAAAAATTAACTATTAAAACAACGTACACAAATACATAAATAAGTCCTATACACATACATACTATTTACTATACTATACATATACTTACATAAATATATATATATACAAATTCAAGGAAGAGAGATGTTGAGATGACTCTACTCTATTTATTTTGAAAATAACTCTGCAGTTTCCGCTTAAATGCATACCGACTGGTAGCCGTCCTGATATCAAGAGGAAGCGCATTCCAAAGAAGAATGGACTGAATATGAAAGGAAGAATGAACAAAGTCAGAAGTATGAGAAGGACAGAGTAGAAGAAGATTGTTAGAAGAACGCAGATTCTTAGCGTGAGAAGAACATAGGTATTGGAAGTGAGACACGAGATAAGAAGGAGGAGTGGGAAAGTTGAGAAGGGAGAAAAGCGTGGTCAAAGCACGCAAACTTCTTCTTTGGCGAATGGACATCCATTTGAGCTCAGACTCAGTTCGACACATGCATCGGCATTACGTTCTCTTCAAGGTACGGGGGGTATCATGTCACCAACTCAGGGCTGATTAGAGAATTTCTTGCCAAACTATCAATTAATGGGCTGACCAGGGATTGAGTAGCCATATAAGATAGCTATTATGGAACAGACGCAAATGGAGTTAGGCAGGACACCTGGCAAGGCGCAGTGATGACAGGTGGAGTAACACAGTGACCGAGGGGCATCCAAGGACTGAAAGACGAAGTGTCACTCGTCCGGCGGCGTATGATGGACGATATTGTTGCCATCGTGGATAGAATCTGGATGAGACTTACAAAGGCGGACGAACAAGGCAGTCAAACAAGAGCATTCTTCTACTAACCCCGTCATATCCGCAAGCGTATAATAACAGCGTGCTCACCAGCGCGAAAACGCAACAAAGGAGAATAGTATCGATACAGTGTGAATCACCACTTACAGCAGTCGTTAATTCTCGCAGTCAGTTACCGGTCACGCTCATGAATCGAAACACAAATGATCCGTTCTGTGAATTACTGGCTGGTTTTAAAGCTCAACTTGCTTGTATTGAGAGCTTTCAGGAGTCAGAACAGAAAAATACATTGGTTCAATTTACCCGATATTTTATTTTTGCGCTGTTTTTATCGCTGTTCACGATCAAGTAAAGTCGGATTTTACTGAAAAAGAGTTGCAGTACGATGTCATATTTATCAAAAGCAGTTGATGCAAGCTCTAGAAAGAAAATACATTATATTTGCACTAAATGCGATGCATAAAAAAGCATACATACATAATAAGAACAATTTAGGGGCAATATGTGTCACATCCACGCAAAACGGCCATCGTTCAGCATAATGCTTTGACACTATGCGAGACATAGCTACAGTGCTGGTTTTCTGCGATAGCCAGCGTTGACGCGATGACGTCAATCGGTGCAGCAAAGGAAAAGACACTTAAAAGCAATTAAACAAAAAATTAAATGGCGCGTAAAAAGTATTAAATAGTAGCGTGTCAAGTCAAGTTCAAAGAAAAAGGAATTGGCAACAGGAGCAGCCGTGGTTATGTAACACCAACCATTGAGACAGTTTTGACCCTTTAATTACTCAAAATATAGTCAACATAAAATCAAATTTCAATTTAATATCAAAAAATCGTCATTTTGATCACTGACTGACTGATGTATCGATCAAAAACTTAACCCACTTCCAGTTGACTTAGAAAGATCAAATTTGGCGTCTAGCTTGATAATTTTGCGTTTACAAAGGAAACAATCAGAAAACAGTGAATTTTAACGATTTGAAATTTCCCAAGCAATCGATTCTTGCTAACACCTAGCGCCTTTCAAAATTATAATACCAACAATAACTTTTTATTTCGCGGAATAGGTCGGATTTATCGTTTTGTATAACAGATTATTTATAATTTATAAAACTTAGATAACCAATAATAACACAAACTGCAAATGCATTGCGAATAATTGTGTCACTAAAGAAATATATTCTTAAACAGTCTGTGATTTACAAGAGTCCAGATTCAATTCCTGTTTTCTATAAACGTTTAATAGACACTTTGAAAATGTACATAATCAATTCAAAAATGTATGTATGGGTAAGGAAGGATTCATCAGCATATTGAACGCAGATTGTTGGAAAACAATTAGTCTTCCGGCACATACGTAGGTAAACCTTACTTACCCTATTTGCTTAACTTATTGTACTTACCTACATACATGAAGAAGGGATGGTGGTATGTTAGTAAACAGCCGCCGCCGCCGGGAGAAATACCTATCTTACGTGTTTCGCAACATTTTGCCAAGAGTTATGTATAATTAATAATTATACTTCGTTGCTTCGTCCTTCGAGATTAGATAATATTGTAGTAATACGTCTTATATAATCGCCTTTCACCCACTAAGTTAGTTAGTTTTGTGGCCCGTTCGTCTTCCTTCTCGTTATGCTTGTAGTATCATTCATTCGTGTTTGAATGTCTTGCCAATCACCACTTACTTTCTACATTTTGTTGAAAATTTGAAAAAGATCCCGAACACAAACACGACGTCAGTGATTATTTGAGAAAAAAAAGATTCGAAAACTTGAAAAGAAAATCAATAAACGTGCCAAACGGTCGCGAGTTCGAATTTGTTGCGGAAGCAGTAGCTCATCGGCGAATATTATTCTATCGCCTGAGCAATCGGATCATGAAGGTATGCTGAAGTGTTTCCTTAACCATGCTAGGTATAACAAAAGAAAGATATTGTAAATAGTTTATAGGACTATTATCCGTATCGTACTTTGACACGACGTCATATTCTTAATAGTGTTGTGTGCATCTTATGGGAATATTTTAAATTATATACCTATCTACTTATTAGTGATTGTGTACTTTTGAAAGGAATGTTACCTTCACATCAGTTAATGACCGACTTTAAATCTTATGCAGGCACGTAGGTATAGCTGCAATATATTAAATAATGTTGCGGATAGCATACCTAACTATTCTGGAAAAGAAAAGAGTTTGTATAATATATTATTTTAAGTGCCAATATTAAGGCGCGCCAGGTCGAGTGATTGAGAGGTAGTGAGTTCTAAACCTAGCTGTGGCACTGTACCCACTCCTAAGGCTAGTACATACTTAAGCAAAATTTATTGAATGAAAGAAAAAGTATTTATTGTGACACAGGAAGATCGCAAACGAAACTAAACACAATTATAGAAATATAAAAAACTAAATTATATGAAAGGAACTAATAAACAGAAGCCGGACTATAGCCACTCTAAAACTTAGTAGGTACCTACCTACACATAGTAATCACATTCACATAGCGTACTTAAATTTCTGAATATTGGATGAACTTGGTGTTGTGGAAATTTTTAAAAGACTATAGTCGCGCTATTTTCTCTTCTATAGCTACATCTGGTACTTTTTATATTTTTATGCGGAAGAGCCCCAACTAAGTACGTCCACCTCAACTACACATGTCTTTGCTACAGAAGCGGTACAGATAGTGCAATCGGAATTACCCGTTGAAGTAGCGCTCGACCCCCCTGAACTGGACAAGGAGATTCTGAATCTCTTGGGAGAAACACCTTGAAACGACAAAAACTATGGATGAATGGAAATGATAATGGATATTAGAGGTGTTTTATCTGTTCGCTGGCAACACATCGCAACGACAGGCTTGACAAAGGATGCCTGAAAACAGAAGCTGCTACAAAATCATCTTGTTCCAAAAAACTGCTATAAACAGAAATAAAGGCTGCTTTATTGGATGCGCTCATCAAAAAGACAAAGCACCGGAGAATAAACAGGTGCTGGTCACTGCAAGTATATCTTGTATTGGTGAAGTTGTCAATACATAGTTCTCCTCGGATCACAAAGACCAGACTAAATTAATCAAATAAATTAAATTACTGATCGAACCGGTTGACTGATGTGTGACTCACAACACAACGAATCCATGACAAGATGTAGTTTTTTTTTATTAAAGATCATTTGTATAACACAAAAATCGATCATTACTTATTTGGCGAACAGCTGACCGATATTTTCAGAGCTGCAAAAGCCATATCCAAATCAGGCATTGAAATGAAAATAAACACACTAGTCAGAAGACCTGCACCAGTGCAGAGACCAAGACAGGCCCCTACTTAGGCTTTAACAGAGGCCTCCGCTCCCACCGGCACGGCAAGCAGCAGCGGTGAGAACGACCGAGCTGTAGCCGTGCCCGTGACTGCAGCAACAACCGCGACAGCCGCCACGCTTGCAGCAGCGCCCCGCCCCCCGGCGCAAGACCTGGTACGTTTCGCAGGAGGATTGTCATATTTTTATGATCAATAGCAATTGATGCATGCATAGCTACACTCATTACATACACACTCACTCTCATCACATACATACTTACACTCATCACATGCATACATACATTTGCATACCCTTTTAGTCCTAAGTTAAATTAATTATACTTAAACCGTTGCATTTGTTAACTTATATTATATATTCATATTATCTGTCGAAAGACACTGGATCCTGCAACACAGGGTATCCTAGTGCGGGATCCAGTGTCATACCTAAATATTGTAACACACGTTATGAATCAATAAACTTATTACTTAACTTATTACTATTAGTGATGACCAATAACGCTGTCCTATTATCGAGGATAAGAGGTTACGAGATACCGTTCACTCTGGTTTATCAATAATACAAATTTAATCTACATTATCTTCATCAGAATCCCTTCAATACAAGGTGGCCAGTACTGATATACAGCAGCTGCTGAGTAGCAGTGGAGCTATTTTACATTCCGTATCATGTGAAGGACAATTTGTTTCTAGTTATTTCCTTATTTAACAACCTAATAGTAAAAACACATTTATATTAAACTAGATTCTGGACGCAACTTCGGCCCCGCGGATGTCGGATATTATTCCACGGGAACGTGCTACCGGGATAAATACACTCGTGGTCAAATAATACGGGTCGACGACGTTATTCCCTGTAACTTGCAAATTAAATAAGGTACATGCATGAAACTAACTTTATATTATAGAGAACTTTAATATCGTATGAAATAAAACCTAAGATAATTTACCACGTAATTAAATAAAGTTAAAATTTAAAAAGTCTTGCATTTGAACTGAATTCGATTTGTGGTTGTTTTACTTAAGCATAGCTTGTTTTCTCACTTTTGTTTTCAATCTGTCATATCAAAATTAGAAAATGCTGTCATCATCATCTTTCACCATCATTATTGAATGGGTATCATTTAAGCTATTACCAATTTAATTAGTTTTGTGTTTCTTAAATAATAGGGTTTGTCCTCCAAATAGTAGATCTGTCACCAAAATGTAGTCACCAAACAATGCAAAATCAGTTCCACAATAAATCACCTGAAATCCTGAGATATAAAGGTCTAGTACCAAATAAATGTTTTTGTATGTATTATAATAGGTGTGTCCTAATAAGTATTTAAGCAAACTAATTTAAAGAGATCACCAATAGTAGTAGTTTTCTTATTCACCACGGATCGATTGATATACATAATATGTCGACGGTAGGGCTTGGTCGACGGAGCCCCGCTTCGCGGGGCTCCTACTTCTGGGTGGTTTATAAAAAAATAACCACGAAGGGGATGGCGGGGTCTCTCGACCCCGCCATCCCCTTCTAACCTAACCTGTCCGAGTCGGGGTGCCCTAAAGTCCAGATTGCATCCAGTTTCTCCTGGTAATTTGTCTCGGGTATCATTTAAGCTATTACCAATTTAATTAGTTTTGTGTTTCTTAAATAATAGGGTTTGTCCTCCAAATAGTAGATCTGTCACCAAAATGTAGTCACCAAACAATGCAAAATCAGTTCCACAATAAATCACCTAAAATCCTGAGATATCAACCTGGGAACAATTTTTGTTTATCTGAGAACGAAAATATTTCGTGGCGATAGATCTATTTATTAGGTGATACAACTTGATGACAAATATAAATTTTGGTGATAGAAAATATAGTTCCCTTATTGAATTACTATCATATCACTAACACCAGAAGAATGTACACGGATCGTCAATAACTTAGAAGTAAGCAGAAGTTAGCGAAGTAAAGCAAGAACAATAGGCGCGTCACTTTTTACAGTGCAGTAAGTTGTCCAACGTTTCCGAGAAACTGGGCAGAACATAAGAAAACCAGGATCCGGCAAACTGAGATGTACCAACTACGGCTGGAGAGGATCGATTTATTGTGACGACCATGCTCCAAAATGGGCAACTCACTGCAGCTGAAGTAACAAATCAACTCCGGGAGACCCGTAGAGACGACGTAAGCGAGCGGACTGTAAGGCGGCGGCTCTTTGAAGCTAATTTGACCCCACATAGACCCGCAAATGGTCCATAACTTGAACGGGAATATCGGGTAGCAAGATTACGCTACGCCCGCGGACACGCACAGTGGGGATACGAAGAATGGGCACGAGTAATGTTTTCTGACGAATCCAGATTTATGCTGTACGCACATGGTGGGCGGCGTACAGTCTACTGACGGCCAGGGGAACGTTTTATTCCAGCCTGTTTTGTGGAAAAAGAGCCGTTCGGCGGTGGATTTGTTATGGTTTGGGCTGGAATCTCTTCAGAGAGTCGCACGGAGTTAATGCTGATAGAAAATAGTACGCTAACTAGTGCCATATTTAATTAATATTAGTGAAAATTCAATATTCATGCATGATAACGCCAGGCCACATACAGGTTTAATTGTAAATGAGTATTTTCAGGACGTTGGCATCAATCACATGGACTGGCTCGTGCGAAGCCCGGATCTGAATCCAATTGAACACGCTTGGGACGAGCTTGGGAGGTGTGTAAGAAAAAGAAACCCCGCCCTAACTACACTTCGAGACATGCAACATGCATTAGTGGAAGAATGGACCAACATCCCGCAGCAAAGCATAATAAACTTAATAAACAGCATGCCCAATCGCGTAGCAGCTGTGTCGAGAGCCCGTGGAGGCAATACAAAGTATCATTGAACCTGACTTGGTTTCCGTACGTCTTTTTCGGGTAACCACTGAAAATCAGCGCTGTGCTGTGGGTCCCCCATAGCACAGCAACATGCTGAGTGGAAGCCTTCTTGTCACAGTCATGACGTGCAGCTGTCAACGATTTCTGTTTTGTGCTCGTGATTAGAGATCTCTTTGTTATTTTTACTTTTTTCTTAATTATTAGAGCTAATTATCTTTTTGTATGCACGTGTTTCTGTGACCAATAAATCTATTTTTCTTTCTTTCTTTTTTTCTAATTTTGTTTCAAAATTCGTTTTTGTGTTGTGCGTGAGGTACCACCAATATTTTTATGTGTTATTGTCTATTTCCAACAGTCTCCCGAAGCTCACTTTTGCAGAGAAGTTATCAGGACGACATTACGGGACAGAAGAGTACCACAGTACCACCGTCAGCCTTAGATTTAATGATAGCTTCCTTGCCAAACAAGTAAATAAAAAAATGTGGCGTTGCAATTTTACGTTGGGAAAGCTTTTGTAAAACTCAGAATATTGAAATACATGAGGCGTCAAATCCGATAGTAATTTATGTACTCACTGTATTATTAAATTCTAGTTTACAATACTGATCTCTAAACAGTCATCTCTGCGCTCTGTTTTTGATCTTAAGGTCGAGAGTAAGGCCTGACGACAGCGTTACTAGGCTATTAAAAGGTTTTTACGGACTTCGTCCTCCAGCCTCCAAATATTATATCACTTTGGACCCCTCAATTTAATGTCTTCGCTAGATATTATCATACAGATATTCAATGTGTCCTACGCACGATGGTCCATAAAAAGGACTAAGTGCGGAAATCAAAACCCCCTAATATAAACTCAAACTCAAAGCATTTATTTCAAATAAACCAATTACAGGCACTTTTGAATTGTCAAGGGGTCGGTCAGTCAGAAAGATGAAGCTAGTTGCCCATTCCAAAGCGTAGTAGGTACCTATGGAGAAGAACGGGCAAGAAACTCCATGGACACTCTTTTAAATCAAAATATTGTTACAATAGAGTGGTTACATCATTCATGTTGTAATTATACATGTGAGAACGATGTAGAAAGACGTGCACGTTAAAAGCGTCCGTAATAAAAAGATAAAAACAATTATGGAATTAAAATAAGCCGTGGCAGCTAAGAAATGACCAGTGCCTACTGACGGCGCCCGTTCACGAACATGACGTATGGATATATATATGGATCAGCACCATTCAGCTCAACCATTTTGAAGGGAACTCAATGATCCAATACACACGCCACCACCAGCGACACATTTGAGTGAGCATGACATACTCTCAGCCGCCAGGGCACATTCAAGTCAATGAAAGACGAACCCAGTAAGCTTTATAGTGGGTACATAGTGCTCACACATGTGCTATGCAATTATACAATACTAAGAGATTGAATTTATACAATGCAAAGATAGGTTGTACAATCTTCATCAGCTCCAACATTATTTTCGAAAGCTAATTAATTAGTTAACGCGCCCTTGTGGAGCAGGACCAGCCCTAGCCAAGCATTTTTGTCAGCGATATAATCCCCCAACTTATAATATGCTTGGCTGTATAGTGTGCGTTTTATACAAGTTTTAAATTTCGTTTCATTCAGTGGATGAGTCTACTTTAGCCAGTCTGAAACCTGGTTGAACTAATTGGTCCCTATTTCTAGTCCTATAGTTGTGTCTTTCACCTCTTTTACTGAAAATATTTAATTTTTTCCTTACGTACATGATGTTTTCATAAATACATTTTTTTTTTTTTTTTTTTTTACCGTCATGATGTTAATGTCTTTAAACAGTTCTGGCTGTATATTGCTCTGATAGCTCTTTTCTGCAGAATAAAAATATACTCAATATCGGCAGCCCGTCCCCATAATAAAATACCGTAAGACATGATACTATGAAAATAGCTGAAATAGACTAGTCTCGCGGTATCTACATTAGTAAATTGACGGATTACAGCTGCTGAACTTAGCCGTCCTGCAAGAGATGTCAAATGCCCCATTGCAGCCTTGAGTCTAGCGTTATCCCCAGGAAAACAGTTTCATCGTTATATAAATACATATAGATATTCAATGTGAACAATCTAATCAATTTGCTTTACCTCTGAATGATGCATTATGTTAGAATGTTGTTAAAATTTAAGTACTTACAAGCTACCACAAATTAATGAGAAACTACATTTTAGTTTTAGACAATAATAATTACAAAATACTGTTTTTAACAAACGTTTAATAATTAAATATCGAGTGTTTTCATAATTCACCATCTTTCAAAATCTACAATGTCATCTATTCTCGAAGGACGAAGCAACGAAGTATATTTAGATATTAAATGAACTTACCTGAAGTTAAGTTCTATCCAAATTCTACGAGTTGCTTCGTCCGAAGAGGTTCGTTCGAGATCCCAACCCTATAAATCCCAATATCTTAAGTGAAATATTAAAAAGTTTCAGGCTTTCAACTAAATGAATGACACTATAATGAAACTACAAAGGAGATGGCTAAATGACTGCCCCAAGCATGAATAATAATCTCACATTAACCTTTAGTTAAATATTCATTCATGAATTATTTAGCGTTTAATTATTTCCTAGAACTGATGTGAACTGTTGAACATAAAAAAGTATCTTAGTTGCTTTTTTTGATTGACATGACAAGATCAAGTGGAAATAATACAGCACTGCCTAGCACTGCAAACTAGGGAGGGGTCATATCGCTTTTCATGTCAAGTCATGTCAAATCGAAACTGTACTTAAAATCGATTTTTGAAGTGGAAGAAATGGCAATCAGAGTTTTTGGCGGGAATGATGGCGTTCAATTCGGTGTCCTGTTTAGTTGCTTGTTGTTGCTTGTGTTTTCACAGGGTTTTGATTCTCAAAATGGTGTTGTTTTTAAAGTGACAATCCACTCTACTCAATTCCACTTTTTTCTAATCAAAATCAAACAAAAATAACTGGAAGCTTCGGAATGTGCTTCTTCGTTTAATCTCACTACTTATTTTGTGTTTTCGTCACA
This sequence comes from Brachylomia viminalis, assembly GCA_937001585.2. Lineage (NCBI taxonomy): Eukaryota > Metazoa > Arthropoda > Insecta > Lepidoptera > Noctuidae > Brachylomia > Brachylomia viminalis. The sequence continues at coordinate 1,588,089 of OW443296.2, forward strand.
AGAAAGTACAAGAAAGTACCTTCCCGTGGTCGCATGCTACGCGACCACGGGAAGGTACTTTCTTGTTTCATCCTTTTCAGTAGTCGATTTTTAGTTTTTAAACTTATTTTTATCTTTCAACCCTTTCGATTATTTTATCAATTCTGTTACACTTGACATTCCATCTCTATGAAAAAACAAACGATAGATGTCAGTCGTCGTTTGAACGCTCTGCCGTTTGCTTGTTCGTTGTGCTTTTTTATTTTGGATTTTCATTGACCCACGCTTATTTATTGGACTTATTGTGTGTACTCGCCTACCTACTGACCTCTCGCTACTCTTCAGATCTTGAAAGAGTAGTTCATTTAGGGGGAGCAAGACCTCAACTTTTAAGAGGCCTAATAAGAACAAGGCATATTAACCAAAGAATATACTATGCGTATATTTTTTATGAAAGCCAATCAACAAATAATCCTTAAGACGACATACTGTCATATTACTGCAGCTGTTTAGTGTGAACAGAACTCCGGGCTGTTGCTGCCATGTCATGACAGTGATCTGGTATCTGGGGTGGGCGCGACACCAGAACACATTATCAGCTCCGGCTTCATTTTTAGATAATGTTCTTGTAAGATTCACAGTTATTCTATTTGAAATATTACGATGCATCTCATTTAGGGCGTTTGTGCATTACTTTGTATTCGGTTCGTATTCATGATTCATTAAAATACAATTCGAAATAACCTCCATAATAAATGTGTGGTAGTTTGTGCACTGTTTCGTTTTCGTATTCGTGAATTTCTCACATCGAGTCCGTTTTTACGGATCGAAGTAGCCATCATGCTTAATATAGGGCGTTTTGTGCACTCACTTGTATTTGATTCATATTCGTGTTTTCACAAATACGAATCGACTATGAGTGAGCGCGAAATGCTGCACACATTGTGAACGCGATCTCTGCCTACGAAATGTTTATGAATTCTCGAATCTCGGATCGGTGCAAGTGGACTCGTGTTTTCGATTCGTATTCGTATTTATAAAACAGATGATGAAAAATTCCCTAAAACGAATCGACAACGAGTGAGTACACAGCGCCCATCCGTGAATTTCTGATTCGTTTTTATGCTGTTCGTAAGAAACACGAACATGAATCGAATAAGAGGTAGCGCACAAACGCCCTTATGTGTAGTAATTGTATAGAAAAAGATAATTATTTATGAAAGATGCATGGATTAGGATATGAAAATCTTATTTTTTTTTGTTGAATGCTTCTCGCATCTAAGGTGTATGGTACCAATAAAAACGTCGCACAAAAGCGTACCCTAGAGTGAAAAAGGTTTAAAAGGTAAGTACGTGGGTAAGAATGCGTATAACACCCGTGAGCAGGTGGTCAACTCAAGTAATCCCGCCCTCGATGTGTGAAATGAAAGATTAGGCATCACTAATTGTCAAAGTTATCTGCATTTTTGATGTGATGTCGTAAATCGATCAATATGGAACGCCGTTTCATATAGATATTCGCAATTAGTATAATAAAATATAATTAAAATTATTATGTACGTCAGATGTTTGTTGGTCCTAGGGCCATTTTCGCCGTTGTCCTTTACATTACAGGTACCTCTCAACCACATGCTGAGCATAAAAAAGAAAGGACAGAGTTACATAAAGTCGTCAGACGGACGCTTTGGAGCCCACAGCGTTGAATGAAATATTGGAGCACTCTCTTGAACAGTGACCGTGGTCCTTTTGATAAATTGAAAACAAGTTTCGCTGAAGGGTCAAGTTATGAGCAGGTCCGTATAATATATTAAAACTAACTTAATAACCGCTTGTTCTTACAATTGAACCGCCTTTTCTCATCATCACCAGCCTACAGCAGTCCACTGTTGGACGTAGTCCTCTCCAATTGCATGCTATTCAACTCAGCTCTAGGCCTTTTCTAGATATTGTCAAAGAAGATAACCAAATCATCGTATAATGTTATTAGACGTCCAACATGCTTCAAGATATCAACAGCAGGATTTTTTTAAGGTGTCATTAAGGCTATGGTGTCATTAATTGCTGCCAAAAATTAGTTACATTTTACGGGGATAAGCAGTCCAGCAAGTGTGGAAGCAATTAAAAGAAATCGTCGTGATAATTAAAAAAAATCAAATATTACTTGTAGTAGGTACAGCTAGTATTTGATTCATTTAAACGTCACAACATAAATACTTAATACAAAATAAAATACGACAGTAAAAAATCCTCATTTAGGAAATATATTTTTTTTATTATATACCTACTATAGTAGGTAAGTATATTGATTCATCCAACCCTCAAATCGATGGATTGATTATTCAGCTGAGACCAAGCTCTTACTAACATAAGTGGCTGTGGGCAGGCCACATTGCTCACAGAACAGATAGTCGATGGGGCTGAATGGTTCTGGATTGAAGACCGCGTACCGAAAAACATAGCGTTAGAAGGCCTTTCACAAGGTAGACCGATGTCCTTGTAAAAGCCGCAAGAATTTGCTGGATGCGAGAAGCACAGGACCGGTTAATGAGTGAACGTCTTTTGGGTTTAATGATGAAACTAATTTATTCTGGTGCAACTTAAATCATTTGTTTAGTATTATGCTGGTTTGCCTAGCATAACATCACGGCAGCTGATACATACCATAATTACACTAAAGATTCACAAAATAATCTGGTCACTTGCACCGAATAAAATGGTATCGCATCGTTTTAAGTTCCGGAGCTTTGGAGTAGCCCCTCCTCTTAACTTTCCTTTGGATGTATAAATTAAAGAAACATTTGAACTTCTTCCGCGATTTGATTGTTCCTTTATTTGTGATGTCGCTATATACTACTGCGAAGACGGTTTTATTTTTGTTTTATTAACTTTAACTTGGAATTAGCAAACTTTTATTTTCGTTTTGAGCAAGCTCTCAAGTGTTTTTTTGATATTGTATTAATTAATTTATTGTCTTTGGATCGGTTTTGTTTATGAGAGAATACAGGGTGGCAGGGACATCGAAGCGCAAACTGTACACCATCAAAAACCACCAACTAAAATCAACTAACTAAATAACTGTATTGTAAACCATAAATTCAGCACATAGTTCTAGAAATTTTTAGCGTAGAAATTTTAGTTTAATTTTTAGCGTCGGTTATTTAAAATGAAACTCTCATAGTGCAATACCTACGTGGTCAAATTAACCTATACAGACAACCTTTGAAAAGCAATTTAACTTTTAAATAACTGATGAAATAATTTCAACGCAGAGGTGTTCAGAAACATGTACTGATTTTATAATAACAGGATGCGCGTCGATGTCCCTGCCACAATTCATATAAAAGTAAAGAAATAAATGTAATGTCACAATACAGAAGAAACATTTTGAAAATGCACCGCTATTATAAACAGACCCGATTTCACATCAATAATATGCAATAGAAACTATAAAATCCCGACACCTTTTTTTTTTTTTGATGGTGGGAAATCATCAAATAACTTCTCCTGCTCTGGGCAGAGCAGGAGGCCGTGTCAGATTCTTACTGACTAAAACCCACCCGTGTTCCTTCAGTTGCCTGTGCCAGGGGCCACGCCCTCTCGGACTTTCCCGCAACCCTAGCAGGCATCGGCCCTAGCGGACCCCGTCATTAGTGCTCTATCATACATCTCTTTGAGGCGCGCGTGGAACACAACGCGCCGTCGACCCGGGCCTGGTCCTTATCGAACGGCGAGCTGTCCATTGCTCGCCGTTCGCAAGCCCACGCCTACGGTGGCTGGGAATCGGCCTGCGATTCCCGACGCCCAGGGCGTCTCCTGCGGCGGCTAGGCGAGTGAGGGCGTGAATTTTGCCTCTCCCTCACGCGTTCCGCCTCCTCCTTTGCGAACATTACTGCTTCGCAGAAGGAGGTGACGGCTTCCCAAGCCCTCTCGCTCCGTACCATGGCCTGGACCAGGGCCGGACGCGAGAGATCGCCACCGCCAATCGCCTCCACGAGGACACGGCGGTGCTCCGCCCAAGCCAGGCAGACCTCTATCGTATGCTCCACCGTGTCCTTCAGGCGATCCACACAATGGTGACACCCGGGCGTTTCCTCCCGCGCGCCTTATCCGGAACAGGAACCTCCCGAAGCAACCGTGTCCGGTGAGGACCTGCGCCAGGCGGAAGGTGAGGACGCCATGGCGCCTCTCTAGCTACTCCTCAAAGATGGGACTTATCGCCGCAATTGTGGCGTGCCCAGCGCTGGGTTGAGACAATCGCACTCTCCATGCCGCCCTGAGTTCCCGCCGGAGCTCTGTCCGCTGTACCGTGAGTTCTCGCGGCAGCGGAGCTACGCCCCGGCGTTTCGCCTCCTCGCGCTACTCCCAAATGCGCGCGAGGACTTTTGCCTCCAGATCCCATGGCGGTAATCCGGCAAGGAGGCTCGCCGCCTCACCGGAGATCGTACGGTATCCCCGGACCAGCCGGGTGGCCATGACCCTTTGGGGCGCGTTCAACCGTCGGGCTGGCCGCCGCCTCAAGGAACGCGCCCACACCGGTGCCCGTAAAGGGTCATGGACCGCACGACCCCCGTGTAGAACCTCCGGTAGGAGGCGTTTGGCCCCCCTAGATTGGGCAGGAGCCGCTTCAAGGCAGCCCCGGCCCTTTACAGTCTGGGAGCCAAACGTCGGAAATGTAGAATACCGACACCTGACAGCACCTCCTTGCTAGCTAGTCGCTCCCCTGCTTACTCTCCCATTAATACGCAAAATAAAGCCTCACTAATAATACTACCTACTACTAATACTGCCTCATTTAGGCAGTATGTTTAATGAGTTGCAAAAAAAAAGAAAATGTTGCAAACCTATGGTTATGATGACTCGGAACTATTGACATAAATACCCTGACCTGACACTGAATCAAACTACATACAATGAGAATAAATACGCACATATACACACGTACTCGCACACATACATCACATGTACACAAACGCCAGATATACCACACAACACCTGAAATCACCTCTCTAGTCTCCACTCTGGAATGTGTACCCCGAGCCCCAAGATACAGACTTACTACTTAGTTTTGGGCTCACTGGTGAATAATTTGTGGTACATGGACTGTTATTTTTATCAAAGCATGAATAAGAGTGACCGCCAATTATTTATCCTATCCTCAAAAATATTTCTTAAAAACACATACAATCTAAAAACAAAACATTATTCAGGCTCACGGGCCATCGTTATGATAAAATAAAATATATAAATAAATAAACATTTGGTACAGCCAATATTCGATAAAAGCAATCTTGATACCATCGGATCCGACCACTAGAGTTTATGGCCGCTACAACTTAGGATGGAAGATTTATAAGGCCTGACCCTACCTGAAATAAAAAGGATTTTTTGGGTACGAAAAAAATGGCCCACACGATATTTTTAGTGGGTGTCGACCCGATAGTTTGCAATGGAAACTTTTGCGGTTATGTTAGTATGTGGTGAGATGTTTTATAGGTACTTTATGCGTCGTTTTGAGGGCGATATGGTTTGTGCTGAATGCTGTGCTTGAGAAAATGGTTTGGAAAAATTATGCTTTGTTTTATTTTAGAGTTTAACTTCACCAAACAATATATTTCAATATCACTTGTTGGTAATAGGTACAATTTTCAAAAAAACCGTGCTTGCTATTCGATTAATTGTCGAAATCAAATTCTTTGTAGGAAAACAAAGAATTGTCGTTTGATGGTTTTGCTTAAAAAAATATTAATGAGCGATCGTTGCACTGTTTTGTGCTAAATAACTTCAGTCGATAGCTATACACGTGGTCTATGGTAAAAGGAGTGTTACGGCCCCGCCGCGCGCCGCCGCCAGATGGCACACGGCAGTACATTCTAATGCCGTGCCTGCGGAGCCAGACCGCGCCCGCGCCTCCACTTCGCGCCGCCAGGGGGCGACTGGTCTTTCCGTTTCCTCGCGGACGACCGGACATTCGCTCATCAGTGTTAATCTTATAAAATCAGCAACAGCCTTTCATTAAATAACTTAAAATGAAAAACAGACTTTTACCAGTACCTATGGTCCATTATTAATCGAAGTTAACACAGCGGCAGCAGCCGGAACAGGAGCGTACCCAAAAAACGCCACCTTCCGCGTCGATGCAACCGAAGGTTAGCAATCAACGCCGAACATTTCCATTTTTAACTCTAACTGCAGCAAGCACAGTTTTAGCTTGCCATCATTCCTGTCCAAAACTTAACTCACTTACTAATTCAAATCATTATCAGCTCTACAAAGACACCTATAAATTAAACAGAAACCTAATTAAACCGTCCACACAAGGTCTACTTAACTACTAATAACACATCGACTTAATCACTTAACCTTTTGTCACTCTCTGTTTGTTCTAGCTAAAATGTTTATGAACCCTGGAGGTACTTAAGATAGTAATTCCCGATACGGTCCGGAAAGCTACCGTTTTACCGCAGCAGAGATAAAATCAAGTTAATGGCAGACATAGGAGGTGACGGGACCCATGGGCTTTCTATGGCATTGTGAATCAGCTGACGGTAACTGGGAGCCGTTTGGGCCATGATCAATAGATATGGGAACAATATGGTGCAGGAAACTCATCGGTTTTTGTAGTAGAAAATATTGGGGATGAATGTTCATTGTTAGTAAATTTTAGGGTGGCTAGAAATCTGAAAATAACCAAAATTAATTTGCAAATGTACAGACTAATCCATTGGGACTAGAAACTTGAAAGTTTGCACTACAGTTCCTTTATAACGAAAATGAGCACTATGAAAGAATTTTTGAACATGGTTGATATTAAGTGACACGAATTTGTATCGGATAATAAATTTGTGACCAAACGGTGACCAATAAAACTACAAAACTTATTGTAGGTATACTTACAAGCATTATAAACAGAAACTCCTTCCATTCTGCCTACATCCTCTTGATTTCTCCAAGATATCCTTATCGTTTCGTTTCTTAAAGAATCTTGGAGTACCAGGAAATAATGAGTGAGGAGCACGGCTTCATTAGATACAACGGTCCCTCTCCGCTCCGATTACCATAGCAAAAGAGGATTTTAGACGCGAAAAGAAAAATCTTAACAATTCAAAACCTTCGCGACCAAAGAAAACGCAATCATTTTTATTCTCAAGAGTGAAAAAAATTAACAAAAAATCTCGGCGTGAGGAAAAAATGCTAATTCTTTGCGAGATTCATATTAAGAGGAAATGTGTAAGAAAGAGATTTTTATTATTATTTTGGACTCGTTTTTGTTTGTCTTAACCAATGATGCAAGCAAAGTGTTTTGTTTTTGGTTATGAGTCTAAAAGATCGTACGTTTTCGCCCTCTTGGCGGAAAAAAAAAACATTTCGAAACAATTCTGGAACTAAGCAAATACTCAAATTAATTAAATATCTTACAAAGGTTGGAGCTACGAATTAATTTAAGTTAGAATATTTCATTTAAATAGTTTACTGCGAAACAATTATTGTGGTAGAAAATCTTGATGTTAGGTATTTCTATAAAATTTGGTTGTTTAAGACCAATGAATTCGTTGTAAAAGTAATCTCGTTGAGTAATTTATGTTCACTACAATGAATACAAGAATACAATACTTAGAAGTTTCAGTTGAAAACAGCCACAAACCTTAATTCGTCAAGCATTAAAGTTTCAGTAATTGTGAGCTTATTGTATTTCAAATAATATTAGCATAATTTTTGTATTATTTGATGAGGTCTCGTGTTCAAAATGCCACTGTTCTAATTTTTATTAATAAATTGATACAAACGTTTTATGTAAATATTTCGAAATTTTTATTTAAAAAAAACGTCTCCTCCTCTGCCTCAGCTAAGATGGCGTCTATTACATCCCTAATGCAAACAAATTAGAAGTTATTGTGGCGCGTAGCGGTTTACCTTCGGCAGCGTAACAGACGGAGCCGCACAGACGTAGCTACATCACATTGACTTCATACACCATAAACGTTACAGCTAAAAATGTAAACATTTTAGATAGGGTGACACAACGGGCGGTCTTATCGCTATATTATTGGGGTTTATCTTAGATGTTATTTTTACTAATGTAGGCACGTTTCAATAAAATGTGGATTCAGATTTAATTTACCATTGACTTGTAAGTCTGTTATATCACTTTTTAATCTACGGCACAAGATCTCTGCGAAAAACATTATTTTGTCTACCAACCATGACGCTTGCGGACGCCGCCAGCATACAAATTAGATGCCAAAATCTTAAAATACTCCTTCACGGTAATTTGAACTTTGTTGCATTAACATTAAGGTTTCATTTTGTTGTGGTTGGGTTTTTCTATCTGAAGGGAGTCATCATCGTTAAAAGCTAATCGTGTACAAGTTCTCATTATGCTAAACAGTCGACGTCTTCATTAGGAAGTCGCCGCTTAGTAACCGACAGAATTACGTACTTTTTAGGGTTCCGTGTTCAAAGGGTAATAATGTGACCCTGCTGCTAAGTCTTCGATCTGTCCTTCCGTCATAAAAGTTAGTAAGGTCTGAAGAAATTGTGAGTCTTTGTAGCCTGTCTTGCCGAATGATACATACAAAAAAAGAATCCCAGGAAAACCGAACGGAAATACATAAAATTCTAAAAGAAGATTTGATCCAGTAGAACCTACTCGTATAAAAAAAAATACTTTATTATAATGTTGACAGTCGCGGCGAGCCGCAGTTCATACAAAATGTACGACAGTGATGTAGGCGGCCCTCCCGAATGTGCGTCAACCTTTTGGTTCCACAAATTGCGTATCCATAAAAAATTATAAATCTTATGAGACAATACGCAAATAATAATCTTTTGAGATGCGGAACCGTTAATACAAAAAAATGAGACGAGCGTGTCCCTTTTCCATAATATATTTTTCTAATATATTCCCTGCTGGACCCGATCGGGCGTCCTAACGGCCAATTACCAAAGATTTTATAAATCTTTTTTTTTTTGATAAGGAATGAAAATGGCCGGTGTTAACATTGTTAACGAGGGTGATTTTGGTCCCCGATTTTGGTTATTAGTCAACAGTTAGGAGTATTACAAGGTTGTTTTACGTAATGAGGTGGCTACCCTGTAAGTAAGAACAGTACCTACAAAGTGCCACCTTCGTCGTGGTAAACCTCGTAGTGAACCTGTAGTAGCTGGATGGGAGTGCCCGAGGATTCAGTTTTAATGGTGTGTGATTTAATGGACAGGCCTATATCGTCATGTGATGATGAGCTGATGAAACAGGCCAAGAAAATAATAAGCTTGTCTTGTAAGCGGTTTATGTGCCAGGGTATGTGAGACAGCTGTAAAGCGCAAAGCTTGCTGGCAAACAGCACCCAGGATGTTGTATATTCTGTACTTGTAATTACTTGTAATTCGACGTATATCCGTCAGAAGCTGATAGGGGAGCCAAAATGCAACAAATTGCAATTATTTTGTAATAACCTATACTAACTAAAACTATTAACAAATCAAAATATGGCGTCGAAAAATTCCTCCGCATCGCTGTCGACTGGCAATGTACCCAAGAGACATGCCACGTTGTTTGGCAATGCTAAGCCTCTGGCTAAGGTAATGGCCAGCCCTTGGGTCACGGGAACTGTCAACAGGCCGTTTGGAGATTTCGTTGAACAAACCGTGAGCACTCGGACCCCACGGCCGCGGCCCGAGGGTTTCAACCCCAAACGGCTCGAAAGTATAATTACCGATAAGGTTTTTCGCGGCCGCAGCAGCAGCGCCAGTACAGCACGCCGAGTCAGGAAGATAGGACGGCGCAAGAGTATCGACACACGTTGCGTCCCACACTAAAGGCCTACCCACCTTCCAAGCAACTATAGATATGCCGTCCGGTCTCTTGCCATCGTCGCGTGCCAAGCCATTCGGTTCTATTACAGCTGGAACGACGACGGTGACAAAAGCTCGTCAAGCTAAGCGGCACGCACTTTGGGCTGCAAGACAGGCCGTGGTGTCCGAGGCTGTTGACAACTTCGCCACAGTGACAGCGATGAGGTGAACAACAAGGAGCTTCTAGTCGTAGGGAAGCAGCGAGGCGGAAAATAGTGTCGTCGAACAAAGTGTCTTTGTTTGACGACGGTAGTGCATGAAGCCAAAGACCCGTCTCCCACTTACTCACAGCATGCAGGCGCGCACGCTCCGCAGTAGTAGTGTTAAGTAAATTGTTCTGTTCTACTCTGCAAAGCGGCTCATCCCACTGTCTCTTCTTCTTTGTCTGTTATCGGGTTGATCTGAATTCGGGCAAGCGACTCACCAAGCATCCATAGCCAAATGGGAAGAGTAGCCTGTGTCCAAGCTCAGTCGTCCATGGCCACATTTAAAATCGGTGTTAATGTCTATGTCGAATCATTCGGTCCATTTTGTCTAAAAGGTGAGTGTGCTTCCATAAATGAGAATGTTCTATCGACAAAATACCAAACGTTAAATTTGGCATTTTGTGTCGAATAATTGGATGAATGGCTAAATTTAAAATCACTGGCCGAGGGCGTCACCTTGTTGACAGCCATCAGCAGATTCCAGATGGTGGTACCGATACAGTATTTTAGAAGGATTTAAATTTTTAATAAATTTTATTATATTTTAATAGTTTATTTGGTATCATCATCCGCCTATAATGATCCCACTGCTGGGACACAGGCCTTCTTTCTGTGAGAGGGAGTAGGCCGTAATTCACCACGTGGGCCCAGTGCGGGTTGGTATCACATGTCTTCGTATTTTTGGTTCTAGGACAAGGTTTCCTCTCGATGTTTTCCTTCACCGGTTTTATTGAAAAGAAAGATAATAATGATGTAGATAATTTACTAAAAATAATAAGGTAGGTCCTAGGTACCAGTCATCACCATATGCGTATGGTACCCGCACCCTAACAATAGTGACACCCAGGCGTTTCCTCCCGCTTTATCCGGATCAGGAACCTACCGAAGCATCTGTGCTCGGTGAGGCCCTACGGCAAGCGGAAGGTGAGGACGCCGTGGCGCCTCTTTAGCCATTCCACAAAGAGGGGACTTATCGCCGATGCCTGCCAGGGTTGCGGGAAAGTCTGAAAGGGTTACTGTGGCCTCTGGTACAGGCAACTGAAGGAACACGGGTGGGTTTTTTATATGATCTGAGGTTTTAGCCAGTAAGAGTCTGACACGCCCTCCTGCTCCGCCCAGAGCAGGAGAAGTTATTTGATGATTTCCCAACCAAAAAAAAGGTACCAGTTATCACACCACTCTCCTCACCAATCAAGGGCATTGATCAGACTCAAAAATGAGAGCGTGGGACGGAGCGTAACCTGAGTAAATATGTTTAGCAATGTGTACGTGTATGTATAACCAGGCCTCCGTCACTCCATGTACTTGCGCGCTATAATTACCTACCGCTCGAGCGAGCGCTCTCGGACCGCTTGCGGTCCAAATTCGGTTCCCTGCGATTGCTGTAGGATCGCGCGGTGCGAAGCAATCACAACTGTACGCTTGAGCATTTAGGCACATTTTAGCATGCAGTGGTTGTTGAGGCGACGGAGTAGGCTATTATCTCAATAGGTATTGGAAATTTTCTACTGAGTGAAGTATCTGTTACGTAGTAACTATTTAGTAATCTGTGGTATAACATTTATAATGATATGAGCGGTTGACTGTGGATATAAATTTCACGCGCTGCATGACTTTATTGTTGAGTCTGATCAATGCCATAGATTGATGAGGAGAGTGGTGTTATGACCGGTACCTAGGAGCTACCTAATTATTTTTTAGCTTTTAGTACCTACATTATCTCGATCATTATTATCTTTATTTTAAATAAAACCGTTTAACTTGAAAAAAAATTACCAATTTTATTTTCAAGTTTTTAGTTCGTTGTTTAAATTTTCTCATTCCGTCATTAATTTTTTCATTGTGCCGGATTAATGCACGTGCCGGTGTAATGAGGTGCCAGATTACCGTGATTTCACTGTATTTAGTTATACTAGTAGTATGTCTTAGATTTTATATTGCTATAATATAATATAATAGGCTGTTTCAAGCGGTTGGTACAATACTGTCAGTTGATATTGATATTCTTTTGAATGATGTCCAAAAATTACTAATTGGCTTTTATTCAATTGTTTCATTACCTTATAATTTTTTTTAACGGTTTCACCATTTAAGATTTGTTTATTTATTACCTGCGTTATAAGTTATTAAGCCAAAATGAATGAAGATCTGTGATTGATTCAAAATTGCGGTAGATGATTGACGTAAATTGACGTTAGTAGGATATAAAAAGGATTGTAATGACGTTATCGAGTCCCCGGCCCTTGCTCGACGAAGAGCCAGCCCGCTCCGTAGCTGAGCTTGTAGTTTTAAATTCCCAATAATATAATATAAATTACCCAAACTCGATCCAGCTTGTCTCACCTTACTGTAATTCCCACGGCGACGCCCTTTTTTTTTTTTTTGTTTCCGGGGTGGAAAATCCTCATGGATGTCCACCGCCCTAGGGCGGGCGGCGGGGTCTGTCAGACTCTTACTGACTAAAAACCACCCCGGTGTTCCATCTCACACCTACGCCGGGGGTCGCGGGAACGTACGATCCTTCCGCAACCCCCGACTGGTGCCGGCCCGCCACTGCGGGCTTCTTGGGGACTGGGGGGGGAGTGAGGTGTTTGACTCCCCCGCAACGTCTAAGAGGGGCGCGCGTGGAACACTACGCGCCGCCACCTCGGGTCCTGGTGTGTGGGGGGCGACGGACGTCCCCGAGTCCGTCGCCCCTGGACCCATTTAGGGGGGCTGGAAGAGGGCGTTGTCCGCCTCCCGCCGACGCCCGGTGCGCCTTCTGCGGGCCGGGTGAGAGGACAAGATCTCCCTCTCCCTTTCCGCAGCCGCCTTCTGCGAGACGACTGTCTCACAGAAGGAAACCACCGCGTCCCCGGACTCGTCGCTGCCGACCATCGACTCGACTACGGCCGGCAGCGACAAGTCACTGCCTACTTCTGAGATGAGGGCACGGCGCGGCTCCTCCCAAGCGGCACACTCTGCCAGCGTATGCCGCGCCGTGTCCTCCCGGCAGTCGACGCAGTGGTGACACCGGGCGTCCGGCTCCCTGTTTATGCGACACAGGTACTTCCCGAAGCAGCCATGCCCCGAGAGTACCTGCGTCACCCGAAACGACAGGGAGCCGTGCCTCCTCCCGAGCCAGCGCTCGAGCACCGGCCGGACCGCCTCGATGGTGACGAGGCCGGCGGTAGGGCGTGAAAGCCTGTCCCGCCATTCCGCCACCAGGACCTCGCGAAGCTGAGACCGACGCAGCTCTATGTGTCGCTGCATCGGTCCCTCGCCCCGCGCCCTCGCTTCCTCGCGCCACCGATACAACGACGCGAGTACCTTCGCCTCGAGGTCCCAGGGCGGGGACGCCCTAAGCCGAGGTCCGTACCCCACCGGGCGTGCACTTAGCGAGCAGTCGCTTAGTAATGTAATAAATTCGCCCCTGGTTGGAGGCTTTCAGTCTGCTTAAGGCGGCCACAGGATAGTCTGGTTAAGCAGTAACGACCTCTCAAGGTAAGTTCTCCGGCAAAATGCCCTACAAAAAAAAAGTTATCGAGTCATTTGCTTGATAGATGTTTAATTGGTTCATCATCATCATCAGCCTATACTCGTCCACTGCTAGACGTAGGCCTCTCCTAGTGAATGCCACTGAGCCTGATCTTCGGCTCTCCTCATCCAGTCTCTGCCAGACGCCTTTCGCAGGTCATCACTCCACCTGACTGGCGCGCGTCCCACACTACGTTTGTCTAAACGCAGTCTTCTCTCTAAAACTGGTTGTTCCGTAACTCTCGGCTGATTAGTTATATGGAATACTGGTGTCACGCAAGTTTTAAGTAATTTGGTATTATACCTTAATAATTGCTTATTATGACTTTGCTGTGTAAACTATATTATTGCTAGTGTGTCAAATTGTATAATGGAATATTCATGTTCGATTGTTATTTGTTGGTATTATTCAGAGTTCTCTTGGACCATTATCCAAGAGATAAAATCAACTGTTTTGAGATAACGATAATTTATGGAAATGTAAGGATGTGTCGATCGAATACTTTAATACTGTTTCCCAGGAGTTGTTTGTCCTCCTTCTCCATGATGACTTAGTTTTGCGAATGGACCACTAGCTTTCTGATGAAATACTGACAAGTCTAATCGAATAAATGCCTAACCTTGTCTTTCTGTGATTTGGTTTCTTTCCCTACAAACCATATTCACTTTCATACGAAATTTCATACACAGTAAATAACCAGTAACCACTCTGACATTCAAAGCGTGTTCTGTGGGTAATATCTATACAGGGTTACTGGTAACTCGACGTATTCCTTGCAGGACGTCATAGCAGGGTTAAAATGCAACAAATTACGACAATATTTTTTTATACATTTTTTTGTTCACTAGATAACATTTTGTATGAAGTAACAGCAAAAATTACAAAAAAATAAATGTTTGTTTAGTGATATTTGCCAAGGTTTCTGGCATTTTGAACTTTTAATTATGAACAAAGATCTGCTACGGCATCAACTATGATATTAAGTTAAATTTCAGTAGAGTCGCGGTGTAAATAATTTTTAAATTGGCTCCAAATGATTTAATTTGGGATTTTTCATAAAAATACTGAAAATGTAACTAACTCAAAACTACTGAACTTCGGTAGAACATTTTGGTGGCTTAATTTGTTGCATTTTAACCCTACTATGACGTCGTGCAAGGAATACGTCGAGTTACCAGTAACCCTGTATATTACATAGTTATAGTTTTTACTACCTCTGTTATAAGAGTCAGTAAAAACTGCAACATGCATTCATGCATTATATTAATAGAAATTGTCTAAGTAATGAATGTGTGTTTTGTTGTACATTGTGTAATTTGTTATTAAATTGAATATGAATTAATCTAAACTACTTAACTTAATTTTTAATAATTAATTTATTAATCTTGAATATTAAATTTATTTTGTAGTGAAAACTTCTTTAGGCGCGTTGAGTGGTTTTTGGTAGGAGAGATTCTTATGTGTATGTCACCGACATGCTAATTTTAACAGTATATCTGTTACGGTAAATGTGATTAATTGAAAATTATTAATAATTATCCATCATTATTAATTCTTAAAACCTCATTATTTGGTAAATGTGAATATAAAATTGAAATTCATCACTTTTAGCAGTTGTTATTAATAAATCACTACTCTTGTCGGTAAAAGTAATAAAATAAAATAAGACTCGGAAGTTATTTGTCCAGTAGGTATTTATTTATAATACCATAGTCCTTACAAATACAAACCTAAAAGAAACCTATTTTTTTTTCTCTCTTTGTAAACTTATGTGCAAATTCGTTTATTCTTTGGCTTTGCTTAAATTAAACTGGACTCCGTAAAATCTACATTAAAAATTAAAATCTTTCTTCTAATTCTGTGTTTAATAGGTATTTTAGGTTTAGGAACTTTATTTTCTCATAAGAATTAACAAAATTCACATAATGAGAAACAAGATTTACAATTTATGTTTAAATAACAAGCGTACAGTTAATAATTGTAGATACTAAATAAAGCAAAAGAAAATTAAAATGAAACAATCATAGACTCATCATAAAATCAACATTAAAATCCTAATAACAACTTTTTTTTTTACAAGAAAGGGGTTTGTGGCACTTATAATTGCAACGAATGCGCATTTTTCTGTATTTACAGCGGTTGGAATTGCACTCGCCGCCGCCGGTACAATTGCAGTGTTGAAAGCCTTGTCCTCCCAATTTTGTGTCCTTACGGGCACATTCTCGCAGACTTGTAGTTGTATTAGGAACCTCGTCAACAGAAACCAACTTTTCCTTGCAAATGGTAAACTCATTTCGTGGATACAGTTGATTTAACACGCCATACTTTGTTCCCAGCTTGTATATGTTATTATCAGTAACAAACATAATAACACCGATATTAATTTGGCTTGGCCCGATCTACATCTGGTACCCGTACCCTAACACTGTCCCCTATTTTTGCAACTGGAAATTTTGTGTTGATTCGTTTTAAAAAAAAAATCAGCTTGCTGCTGAAGACTCTTGCAAAATCTCGCACTTCTAGTTTTTTTTCGGAAGTGGTGGCGATTGATAAGATAGCCTCTTTATCGATATCTTGACTTTCCGGACTTTCCGCGTACGTGTTCCACACGCGCCTCAAAGAGATGTCAGCATCGAAGAGGGGGCCCACTAGGGCCCAAGCCTGCCGGGAAAGCGGGATCATCCGAAAGGGGTACCGCTGACCCGGAACATAAAGGGCCAAGGAAGGAACACGGGTGGGTTTTAGTCAGTAAGAGTCTGACACTCCCTTCCGCTGCACCCAGAGCGGGTGGGGTCATTTGATGATTTCCCATCCTCAAAAAAAAAAAAAAGGCTTGTATTTATTCTGAATGAAAAGCTTTGTTTTTCATAAACTGTATGATCGACCCTCTGACCAATGTGTTGACCCCGCACACCGCTCTCCTACCCCCGCCCTCTACTCTGTTGCTCGATCGAACAGAAAGACGCTTAGCGTACGTTATTTTTGAAAATTTATTACATTTATCGGTACTATGGTTACATTATTAATAATCGCCGATAAATCTGATTAATTTCTCACTTTTACCTCGACTTTCGGTAATTATTAATAATGATAGACAATTATTTATAATTTTCAATTAATTACACTTACCGTAACATATCTATAGTTATGAGTATGACGTGTTGCGCTAGGCCAGCAGTGAAAGTGAATATAATATATCTAAATTTGTACGCAAAATATAGAAGTCAAATTAATTGTAAAAGAAGGCCAAAACACGTATGTAAAACAAATAAATGTTTTCATTCATTCATTGTTTGTTTAAGCCATTATTGAAATCATGATTTCAAATTGTCAACATAATGGTGTTAATTGTACATAACATATAGATTGCGTAAATAGTATTTACTTCCAAATAAACGTTATTCTTTCTTTCTTTCTATTTCATTTAAAAAACTGATGGCTATCACAGTACCGATGTTAAAGTTGAGCAACCTGATTTATTGGGACTATCACTGTAGAATATTAATACGAAATAATTAATTCATAACGGATTAATAAAGTGCCGAGAGACTGAATTTTATGCGCCTGATCGAGAATTTCATTTATTGGTTAACTCTTACAAAAAGCTGAGGAAATATGGTTTACTTATGTGTGTCTTTAATTTAGGGGCTTGTGACTGAGTACTAACATCCGCACGGGTCGATAGATCAGGCTTGCCGCGGTTGGTCCGTGGATGGGTGACCATCTTTATATACCAAGACCCTTCCGTGCCTTGGAAAGCACGTTAAGCCGGAGGTCCCGGCTGTCATTCGTGGAGCTTTGACAACCGCTACGGTTCGACAGAAGTCCGAAAATCTTTCAACGAGTCTTACCAAGGGGTATCGTATTACCCAGTAACTGGTTGTGGAGGTAAGATAGGCAGTCACTCCAATGATTAGTGGTATTCAGCTGCATGTGGTTAGACTGGAAGCCGACCCTACCATGGTTGGGAATAGGCTAGGCAGATGACGACACATCGTTCTTTAAAGCCGTAGTTACATATAGTAAGACCCATCGTCCACGACGCTACTCAAAAGTAATACGTTGTAACAAACGCAAATCACAAATCAGTAGCCATAGTGTCACAGCACTGGTATTTGAATATAAAAAAAAATAGTTAAGGTATTCACAAAATTTTGCGATTGGGTCCTCCTTTTACGCAGATAGTGCCTGTGTTAGGACAGCCCGCTCTTCTATAGCAAATCGTGTTATACAAAGAGTGAAACATTATATAATAGTAATCCGTACACGACGCAACTTACTAACGCATTATTATATTTTAGTGTGTAATTGGCTGCGTCGTGTACTGTGTGATTTGAGTTTGTAACACGTTTTATTTAGTAGCGTCGTGGATAAAGGGTCTTATAGTAAGGTAGATTGGTTCCAAGAATTGCCGTGCAGTCACCAGAAGATTGCTATTACCTTCTCATGGATAAATAAAGAACGCACGTCTCAATCGTAACGTGAGGTATATATTGGTGCACTTTGCAGGAGCAATTTTATGGATGGGTAAATATTCTCTACATTTGGAGACTACACTGGTTCTTGTAAAGAATGACCTAGTTGCTACATCGAACTAAGTTATATTTATGTCTTTGCTGAGTATTTTGAAGCTCGGATGTCGGGATCGACCAGTCATTAAGTTTATATAATCGTATTACCTATTTAACTCCACGTAAAATAGTTATTGTTCGAGACATCTGAGTTAATTGCGAACTGACCTTTACGTATTTAGGATAAGGTTGGGGAGCTGAGGATTGCGAACAATTTTTACATATTAATCCCTGTTGTAAGCTACACTATAGTTGACGTACACTCGTTTTAAGCCGGCTACGAAGGTGAAGCTACACGTTTTTATATAACAATTATCATAATCAATGTTTCCACCAATTTTATCTGAAATAACAATACAATAACAGTCTGAAACATAATACAGAACAGAATTTCATTTCATGGTTGTACATTTCTTACTGTGATTACAAATAGCACGCACGTGATCGAGAACCCGATGGCATAGACTTGAGTCTTCAGTTACTTACTATGAGCTGTTGTAGTGAATTTATTCATTCGCATGCTTTATGCTAGCTTTGACAAGAACTGAAAAAAGAATTGGAAAGACGAGTGTTGTTTTAATCAAGTTTGATTTAAATCGACTAAACGTTTTTGAAGATTTTTGCAAGTCGGTATTGTGTTTTGAAAAGTGATGTTCAGCAGTTTAGTTTGACAATCACGTGTTGACAAAAATGTATTCACAGAAATTTGTTGTATTTGTTTGATATCCCATCATAAATTTATAGAGGTACCAGGAATAGGGTGTAAAGTTCACTCATAGCTCCATAGAAAAGGGAGGATCCTCCTACCAGACGAGTGTCGTGTCTGGTGGGCAACTGCCCGACGATTGATGTCGGGACGTTGTACATATGCTAGTTGCGCGGTAAACTCTGCTTGCGTGATGCAAGATTTTCGTGACGTCAGTGTGTGGCGTAGTTCGCATGTGGTGATGTAGATACACTATGTAAAAAAATCGTCAAGAACCTTTTTTTAACATTTATTCAGTACAAAAATGGAATATATTAACCACTTAATGCCGTTTCTATAAAATATGCTGCAGGCTAAAATATTAATTTTAAAAGTCATTATGCTTATTATGTTATTATGGTAGAAAATACAAAATTATTCTAACTGTGAATTTTCTGTAATGTGATAGATGAGTCTTTCAATTACTATGTATATGAAATGTATGCCAAAAGATGATTCTAACTGTATTTAAAGTTAAGCTCCGTTTTATTTTTTGTAAATTTGTGTACCTTCTTCGACACTTTGAGTTTGTAAAGGTGTCATAATTTTAATTTTAATAAATAAATAAATATCTATACATAATTGTACCAAATTTGTACACTTAAAATATTTCAAATAAAAAGTGGTTAGGATAATAAAGGACAACCAACAGATGCCATTTCTATCATTTTTGGATTTTTTTTTGTCGGTTTGTCTCTTTGGACATGAGAGATAAATTTGAACAGGTATCACGTAAAAAGCACGAAACGAATATGGTTAACTGTTAAGTAACTCGAATATTATGTGTAACTCGGAGTCATTATTCGTTTCTGTTTCATCGCAATCACTTCGGTTTACCAAAAGATATATGTAATCAATTTAAGGTGTTCAAGAAGAACATTGCATTACGTAATGTAGAAACACGTAACGACATCTATTGACGCGAAATAGTACTAACGAAAACTTGTGATATCAATAATAGGTCTTTACCTATAAAATTGCCGTTTAGTATACAGAAAGTTAAATTCGTTTCTATATAAACATTTTTATTTCTATCAATCAAAATATGCACCCATGCTATCGATGCATCATTGCCAGCGCAGTGGTAATTTTTCAATGCCCTTCTTGAAGAAGTCAAGCGTACTGGAGATAACAAACTTTTCAAAGGGATTTTGTACTGCCTCTCGAGTATTAAATTTTTTCCCTGCCAAGGAGTTGTCCAAATTTTGGAAAAAGTAGAAGTCTGTCGGCGGAAGGTATGGTGAGTACGGTGGATGACGCAAAACTTCTAAACCTAGCTCTTGTAGCTTAGAAACCATCTGTTGTGCCGTAAGAGGTCGAGCGTTGTCGTGTAGGAGCAGCGGGGACGAGCGATTAACCAAGACTGGACGGAGATTTGCGAGCTTCTCCATCATTGTGTCCAGTTTCTCACAGTACCTATCCGCAGTAATGCTGGTGTCATTTGGTAAGAAGCTGTGATGGATTATAGAGGCACTAGACCACCAAACAGTGACCATGACTTTTTTAGGGGTAAGTTTTGTTTAGGGCATTGCCTAGGCGCTGAACTAGGGTCTAACCAACATGACGACCGCTTACGATTATCAAAAAGAATACATTTTTCATCGCAAGTGACAATGCAGTTCAAAATCCCTTTGTTTTGTGTCTCTTAAGCAACGCAAGCAACACGTTCGTCGCGCTGGGGATCGTTCAGTTCGTGCGGCACCCACTTACCAAGTTTTTTCACCTTGCCAATTTGACGCAGTTTGACCAATTTTGTTTTAAGCTAAAGTTGAAAACTGCCGCTAACTCAGCCGTAGATCGAGTATCGTCAGCTTCCACTATCGCCTTTAATTCGTCGTTGTTGACTTTAGTTTTCGGGCGACCACGGAGTTAATTTTTTGTATAAAAATCCACCAGAAAAGTCGAACATTTTGATCCATCCGGGCGACGCCGGGTACGAAAAGTAAGTTTATAATAAAATGGTATACAGTCGAAGTGTGAAAAGTTAAGCAATGTTCTAAACATTCCATTCTAACATAGCGGGCGCCTGTAGCGTATTCCCCAATATAAATTCTAATATGTCGTATGAGGAATTAACAGGAATGACAAGAAATTCCACTAACAAAATAACATTACACTTCAGGTGCAAAATATTTAACATATAACGAAGATTCAATCATTTTAACCTTAAAGTTTCGATTATTTTTGTAAACTGTCGTTTAACGTTATTTTCCTTATCATTATAACCCTTTGTTTACAAAAATCACCTTAAATTCTTGCGGACTCGATATGTCTCAGTACCTATGTGAAGTGTTTACAGAATTAGCGTAGATACAGTACGACCATCATTGTTGCCGGTTATTAATGGAATGCATCCATGGAAGTGAATAAAACCGAGTTTATTGTTTACAGTGCATCAATATCCCGCTCTGAGAGAGGTACCTTGTTACATTTGTAGTTAGTACATTAATTACAGTTAGAGTAGTACGTTGATTGATGCTCCTGCGTATCTACTTGGCCGTTGTGACTGAAATTTGATCAGAACGATATCTATTATTTTTATTACAGACTTCGTATTTCTTAACTTTGTCAGAAGATGAAGATAATTTACATTGGATTGATTTTTCAGAGTCATGGAACACATTCAACACTACAATAGTGGAGCTGATGTTTCTGAGAACTCCTTGGTAATACTGGATCACATGCCATTGAAATTTGTTTTGATTACAGAGTTAGTAACCATTTGTCCAGTCTTTATGCCTAATAAAATTACTCTAAATAAAATTCTGCCATCTTCACAGTATGTCAAGTGAAATTGTACCAAATAATCGTTGCTCTAAATAAAAGTTATGCCAAATAAAATTCTGCCATCTTAAAAGTATTCCATTGTAAATTCGGACATATATATAAACATTCGGCCCAACAATAATTATATTAAATAATTTTTATACCTTAAAAACATTCGCTTAAAGAAGATTATGCCCAGAGTATTATGACAAATACATTTCGGAGCATCAAGATTCTGCTAGATAGAGGGAACTTGACTACTCACACGTGCATAACACGAAACTTTAATAGCTGCAGTTTCAGTAAAATCCTAACACTGGTTCAAGATAGAACCGAGATCTCTGAAAGCCCTGCCGCATATCTCAACTATGTGGTTGCGGAACGTCAGCTGAGATACTATCTCTGCCGTCATAAGAAAGAAAGCTGTAACTACGTGACTACGCCAACGTTGATTCCGAGATAATTGAAGTTTTATCTAAAATGAAGGCCCGCGATTTACTGAATGGCTTTAGTTAGTGATTTTAATTTTATAAGACGTCAAAGAATATAGGCATTATTTTGAGGCCGTTATTGTGTAATTGAGGCTTTTCAGTTTCAAAAACCAGAATAAATTTATGTAGTACTAAAATCTTAGTTAAAGCTAAAATCCTTATTTTATCCTATCCTTTCTTTGCTGATTCCGAATATGTTAATATTTTTTTTTAACAAAATGGTCAGTTACGGCCATCTTTCTTATAACGGCAGATCTGCACGCCTAGGTCTCGTACATGTGAGATGCGCGGTTTAACTTCGCTGCCCATCTCGTATTGATGCTGTAATGGAGCACACGCGCGGCTGTAGTTCATCACACAACACTTTTTAATATTAAATGCTGCTTGTTGGGTTTACTCCATTAGACTACATTATCAATGTCAGACTGGAGCCGATTGTGGATCGCCCGGAGGACACGGTGGAGCATACGGTGTAGGTCTGCCAGACTTGGGCAGAGCGCCGCCGCGCGCCGTGTCCTCGTGGAGGCGATCGGCAGTGGCGATCTCTCGCGTCCGGCCCTGGTCCAGGCCATGGTACGGAGCGAGAGGGCATGGAAAGCCGTCACCTCCTTCTGCGAAGAAGTGATGCTCGCGAAGGAGGGGGTGGAACGCGCGAGGGAGAGGCAAAATTTGTGCCCACCGCGCCCCTAGTCGCCGCAGGAGACAGACACCCTGGGCGTCAGGAATTCCAAGCAGATTCCCGGCTTGCGGACGTCGAGCATTGCGTAGCTCGCGCCGTCAGATAAGGACTAGGCCCGGGTTGACGGCGCGTTGTGTTCCATGCGCGCCTCAAAGAGATGTCAGCACCAATGATGGGGTCCGCTAGGGCTGATGCCTGCCAGGGTTGCAGGAAAGTCCGAAAGGGTTACCGTGGCCCCTGGGATAGGCAACTGAAGTACCACGGATGGGTTTTAGTCAGTAAGAGCCTAACACGCCCTCCCGCTCCTCGAGAGCTGGAGAAGTTATTTGATGATTTCTCATCCAAAAAAAAAAAATACCGGTGCCGATTATAGTCTGCAGTGTCCTCAACATTTGGGAATAATTTTAAGTCATTTGCAAACAGTAGACACTTCGTCTCTTTCACGGCTGTTTGCAGATCATTATTTTATTAAATTTAATTCTAAAGGTCCAATATTACTCTCTTGGCTTACCTCGTAGAACGTGTAATTAGATTTTAAAACATTGTAAAAGCCGTTTTTTCTTTTATATATAACCGAGAAGTTTCTTACCCGCTCTTCTCCATAGGAAAGGACCAATTGGAACCGTGCTTCCGACGTTTCATAAATGCCCATGTAGGTTGATGACAAATAAAAGTTTTGAATTTGAATTCGGTAAATAATAACGGGGTATTATCTTAGGTTTTATCAATTCGTGGCCATTGTTATGGCACATCTTATTTCTGAAAAAGGTCGGCTCTGTAGAGCGTCGTGACATAATATTATATAATAATTATATTTTTAAAAATACAGCCTATAATATTCCCAGTGCTGGGGCACAGTCCTCCTCTCTTGTGATAGGGAGTGGGCCGTAACCCACCACGCAGGCCCAGGGCTGGCTAGTATATTATATATACCTACCACGGTGTAAAAATGTAAGTCTTAATTAGTTCCAAAATTTCAGAATAACCTTATAATAACAATTTTCTTATAAATAGCTTTGTCCTTTCACAAAACATTTTTATTTTTTCTAAATAAAACATTTTATCGCTGGCAGATGTCGGCGTCAAGAAAGAAGAAAAAAATACTTGAGTGCCTATTACTTTGTCCTTTTATAGAAATATTTACGTAAATAAACACAAGTGGTCTGCTGGTAACGATGTTATAAATGGGCACTGTATACTTCGGGATATTTTTCAGCAAGTGACATAAAACAGATATTCATGTACTTTTATTGCGTACTATTTTTATTTCTTTTCCTAAAGTACTTGTTCTGTGTTTGAACTTTGAATAATAGAAGATTAGAAGTGATTTTTAATTTTTTATTGCTTAGTGCTTTAGGCCTGAGTGCGGTGAGTATCACCGGCGATTGGCGAAACAAGGGTGAAACTATAGACCCGATCACACGCACCACAACCACACCACAACGGCACTATGCGGACGGGCGCTAATTTGTATGAAAAATAATAGTCTATCCACATGGACCACATTTCGCCATAAAAATTAACCGTGTGGCCGGTACCGACCACATCAAGGCGACGTTGCAGCCACAACGCGACGACACTGTCACAGCCGAAGTAGATTTGTCCACAAACATTAGCAACAGCGTTACTACATCACAACTACTAGCGACAACGCAACTGCAAAAAGTTGCAACGACACTATTCACACGTAACCACTGCTTGCGCACATTTTGTCGCAGCAATGTGGTTTGGTTGTGGTACGTGTAAATGGGCCCTATTCCTCTTTATGGACGTCACAATAACAAGTGACAATCAGTTTATTGCAAAATCTCAAATGAAAGCTGAATTACTTTGATTCGTCGATAACTGAGGGGGATAATACTTCTCTGTATACAGATTCATCAACGAAACTGAACAAGCACCTAAATGATGTTTAGTTAAACAAATGATGCATGATTTGTTGAAATATGGCATAAGTCCCAAAATGGCTACGTTTATAAATTAAATAACAGTTATGTTACGCAAAGATCCATGTAGTTTCTACAAGACGTTATTAATCCACCCTTTGACTGCTTTTGTTATTGCTTTTATTTTTCTTTTCATTTATTTATTTTTTGTTTTAATTGTTTAGTAGAAATACACGTTACCTGCCTGTTGATTTGTATGAGACCACTACGTGGGGCATGGTGACCTGTAAGACAGGTTTTTCCTAAACCTACATCAGGCACCAGCTCTCAAAATGTGAATTTATATAGTTTAAAACTGTTAAGTGCTGCAAAACCGTTGTGAGAGAAAATAAATAAACTTATTTATTATTATTAATATAAGATCAACAGCAGGCCGCATTACACAAATATTATCAGAGACTCATTTTGTTAATGATAAAGGTCCTATGCAAAATCAAAATCAGTCAAAAGCCATTTATTCAAACTAGACTGACAATCAGCACGTTTTGAACGTCAAAATTACATAAGACAGTCCCCTAAAACGCCCGCCCTTCACCCAGACCGCAAGACCCAGTTCCGAGAACATTAAACTAAATACCTATGGGCGACAGCGTAGGTACACAACGTCGCTTTGATACTGGGTGTAGTTTACGATCAAGATTCACAGCACAGATTCAAGGAAAATAAAAGTTTGGTATCAAATACTACGCGTTAGATTCACAAGAAAAGCTGTTCCTAGAAATGATAGTCTGAAGTACCACAAAATAGAAAGGTAGAGATGGTCTAATATAAATTGCTCTCCACTGCTTATGGCAAAGACATTTCAAATGCTTGTACATACATTTCAGTGGAGGGGCGTGCAATTTTTAATTAGACGATGTCTACTGAAGGCAAGCACCATACAATGAAGAAAAACGCATCCACACACACACACACGAGTATTCTATAGCGACTACAAGCGCACTTGTGACTGGCGTTCGTTTGAGTTCGCCGTATGTCTTCTTGTTCTTTTCGAGTTGATGGTTAATGTTACTATATTATTATGTTAGATTCGTTGGGACAAGTAGGTGGCCACGCCGATCATTAGTGAATGAAAGAAAAGAAAGCAAGAGAAATTGGTTTATTTGTCACAGAAACTCGTGTATACCTACAAAAAAGATTGATAAAGAAAAATAAAAACAAAATAGATCTATAATCACGAGATCCTCAGAAGTGCAGTAGTAATTTAATGTCAACTTTGGACAATGGGAACTTGGGACACAAAACCAAGCCTCATTGGTTGGTTTTTGTCATCTATGTGTTGGTACGCGTTTTATAGAGCCGGCCCTCTGTATCTGCACTGGCTTTCAAAACTTAGTACCGCACTTTTAAAATTGCAATTTTTCCTTAACTATAATAGAAGTCAGAGATTTGAAATAAAAAATATATTATAGCAAACATCAATTTTCTTTGACATTATAGTTTACTAGGTGCGACCCCTTTTTTTTTGTTTTTTGAGGGTGGGAAATCATTAAATAACTTCTCCCGCTCTGGAGCCCCGCGGTTTCACCTGCGTAAGAGTCGATTCTTTGGGAAAATTACGGGATAAAAAGTTACCTATCTATTATTACAGAACTCCAGCTACATAAGTACAAAATTTCATCGCAAAAGCAATACATGCAGAAGCAATGTACAATGTCATGGAAGACACAATGAAAATAGTTTTGACATGACTCATTCAATCGTCAAAAAAAAAAATGGCAAAAGCGAAAAAAAAGAAAAACCTTATTTATTATGACCTTTCTGTAGTCATATTGTAAAAATAAAGAAAATTAGAGTAATGTGTAAAATCATTGCAAGGCTTCTCTGTAAACTATATTTGAAGTGGTATTCGTTTGAAGCAAAATAAATAAATTTTCCGAAGACCCCACGCGGGACAGGTTAAAGCACAATTGCCCGTGAGAAAAACACACTTTTCTCAAGTCGATGCTGACCAGTGAAAAGGTTTGCTTTGGGACTTATTTATTATTAAAACAAATTAAACTTTAACCGGGAACTGCAGCCTCTTATACTAAATAGGCCAGTCCGTCGGTATCATTGGAATACGTGGAATGTGTGCGAGCTGTCCGGCTGCGGGTCCGGTGATGATGGTAGCTACAATGATATTGTCTCAAAGTTCTTTGAAAATAAATAGTCCTTGTGATGAAATAATTTATTTGTATAAGGGTTCTTACCATGACGCGAATGGAACCAACCTTTGTTCCTACCTACATTGTAATTAAATTTTAGAACACAAAAGCTGTTATTGTGACTTAACTAAAATATATGGATATGTTGTATCGCAATTTTTTTGTAGACATTAATAATACCTATAAACCTGTGGTACATTATTTTGTTCTATCATTATTAGTTTTCGCAGCGCACGCCAAAAACAATTTTGGGTTTCTACCTTGGGTTACAATATTGCAATTTTCTTACGGATCCCTAATTTTTTTGATAATAAATTAAAGCCTATGTTACTCCGTATTATTGTAGCTATATACTGGTGAAAGATTTTTTTAAATCGGTTCAGTAGTTTCGGAGCCCATTTGTTACAAACATAAAAACAAACAAAACAACCTTTCCTCTTTATAGTATAATTAAATTAAATTAAATATGTTTAAATAAATAAATAAAAATAATATAATATATATGTCGCATCAAGGCTGGCCGAGATACGAAATATCTGGTCTTCTTCGCGATCCGACATAGTTTATGTAGGTGTGGGCACTGTAGTGGGTACTCGAACGAAAAGATAATTTGAATTCAAAATAACTAAATAATAATAACACTAGCGAACGAAATAAACACGCGTGTCGGAAACAAACACGTGCGTTGGTACTGAGCGTTTGCCAAGACTGTCCGAGCTCGACTGTCAACTTTAGACTGTCGCAACACTCGGTCTCTCCGCCAGTCCTCGCTGCATCCCCTCCACCGACGATCGTGTCCAAGCGGTAGCGCTCGCTTGCGTTTCCGATCACATGATTATTCGTTTACGATTCAAATAGTTAGATGTCGCTGTCCGTTGTACTGTGGCGCCATCAATCCACGACACGGCCATCCCTGACTAGCACCCGTCCTCGGGTGTAGTACCTGGGGACAAAATATGCTCAGAGAGTAAAATAGCTCGGCTATCCTGCCAATACCTAACAACTAAGGTTACCCGGCTATCCTGCCAATACCTAATAACTAAGGTAGCTTGGCTATCCTGCCAATACCTAACAACTAAGGTAGCTCGGCTATCCTGCTAATACCTAACAACTAAGGTAGCTCGGCTATCCTGCCAATACCTAACAACTAAGGTAGCTCGGCTATCCTGCTAATACCTAACAACTAAGGTAGCTCGGCTATCCTGCCAATACCTAACAACTAAGGTAGCTCGGCTATCCTGCCAATACCTAACAACTAAGGTAGCTCGGCTATCCTGCCAATACCTAACAACTAAGGTAGCTCGGCTATCCTGCCAATACCTAACAACTAAGGTAGCTCGGCTATCCTGCCAATACCTAACAACTAAGGTAGCTCGGCTATCCTGCTAATACCTAACAACTAAGGTAGCTCGGCTATCCTGCCAATACCTAACAACTAAGGTAACCCGGCTATCCTGCCAATACCTAACAACTAAGGTAGCTCGGCTATCCTGCCAATACCTAACAACTAAGGTAGCTCGGCTATCCTGCCAATACCTAACAACTAAGGTAGCTCGGCTATCCTGCTAATACCTAACAACTAAGGTAGCTCGGCTATCCTGCCAATACCTAACAACTAAGGTAGCTCGGCTATCCTGCCAATACCTAACAACTAAGGTAGCTCGGCTATCCTGCCAATACCTAACAACTAAGGTAGCTCGGCTATCCTGCCAATACCTAACAACTAAGGTAGCTCGGCTATCCTGCCAATACCTAACAACTAAGGTAGCTCGGCTATCCTGCCAATACCTAACAACTAAGGTAGCTCGGCTATCCTGCCAATACCTAACAACTAAGGTAGCTCGGCTATCCTGCTAATACCTAACAACTAAGGTAGCTCGGCTATCCTGCCAATACCTAACAACTAAGGTAGCTCGGCTATCCTGCCAATACCTAACAACTAAGGTAGCTCGGCTATCCTGCTAATACCTAACAACTAAGGTAGCTCGGCTATCCTGCCAATACCTAACAACTTAGGTAGCTCGGCTATCCTGCCAATACCTAATAACTAAGGTAGCTCGGCTATCCTGCTAATACCTAACAACTAAGGTAGCTCGGCTATCCTGCCAATACCTAATAACTAAGGTAGTCGTGTCTCATTTTTACTTTAATTTTTCTAGTTTTAATTTACAATGCCTTGTTATCAAGGTTTCATAAACAGTGCATCCCACACATAACAAAAAAAAAACTTGGAAAAGGTCCGATCAATAAGTAAACAAAAAAAATCCAAATAATTGTAACGAATCAGTTACTATTTACCAAAATAAATTTCATAAGCAATGCATACTCAACCCATGAAATTTTTATAACAATCTGTGCACCAACACAGACAGGAACCGCACAAATGATTTCTTATAGACCCATCGCCACATGTGCCACTGCACAGGAGGTGCGGTCGAGATCCATCTTCATATGTGCTTACTACACGTGTGGTGCGGTCGAGTGTTTTTCCTAGCTCAATGGTCGAGACCCATCGCCGCCACTTGTGCTACCACACATTTGGTGGTCGGTTAACCAACGCAGTCCAGAATCGTACCAACAATTCTCATAAACATCTAGTGCAATATGTGTTACAACACATGAAGCACTCTGAGCACCAACACAGACCAGAGTCGACCGATCAACAAGTTGAATCATAATATTCGTAACAAATCAGATAAAATTTACAAAAAATAAATCTCATACAATGTAGTGCATACTCAACTCATGAAACTTTTACTACAATCTGTGCACCAACACACAGGAATCGCACCAACGATTCCTTACAGACCCATCGCCACATGCGTAGCACACGTGAGGTGCAGTCAAAACCCATCGCCACATGTTACTCATGAGGTG
Organism: Brachylomia viminalis; assembly: GCA_937001585.2. Classification (NCBI taxonomy): domain Eukaryota; kingdom Metazoa; phylum Arthropoda; class Insecta; order Lepidoptera; family Noctuidae; genus Brachylomia; species Brachylomia viminalis. The sequence goes on from OW443296.2 coordinate 1,617,865, forward strand.
CGGTAAAGACCCATCGCCACACGCGCTACTACACATGAGGTGCGGTCGAGAGAGACCCATCGCCACATGTGCTTACTGCACTTGAGGTGCGGTCGATAGAGACCCATCGCCACATGTGCTTACTGCACATGAGGTGCGGTCGAGAATTTAGAGTATGAGTAGACAAGCCATTCTTAATCAGAGGTGGTTTCACTACCACTGTCCTCAACTTTAACATCTAAATCTCAAGGAACTTGGTGATCGGGGATCCTCTTCACACGATCATGAGGATATTCGTAGGTTCGTTTAGAGTCAAGCGCCTTTAGTAGGTATCTATTACCGTCTAACACATCGATACTCTTAAATGGGCCTTTGAATTTATGATCGAATTTTGTCCGATTCCTTTTCTAATTTTCTAATAAAACAATTGTTAAAAGCAAACTTAGAGACATGAACTTTACTTTGGTTAAATCGATTTTAAACGTAATTGGCCTTTCTCTCAATATTCTGTGTCACGTGCTTTATTAATTATCTCATCTAAATTAATATCAGTTACATCATCCAATAAGGGCGACGATTAACAGTAATACTAGGATCTGCAAGCGGAATTTGCAACTGTCCTACTGGATCTAACAACACCACTAGAATACGAAGATGAGTATTCTGATAAGAGATAAATTAACTGGGAACGAAACCAGCCGGAACGTCAGTATTCACTTTATGGAAAACAACTTGAAAATAAGAATCACTTTTGAGCTCATTTGAAACTTTACCTAATATAATATCAACCAAACCTGTCGTGATAAACGACACAAAACTACACTATCAGATGTCATACTAACGTTGAATCCCTGATCTAAAATCTTACGCCAATCGAAATATCATTTTTAAGACAACCATCCGGTACAACATGATATTAGATCTCTGAACGCAGATTGTTAATCGTAATCTCTAATAAAATGTGTAGGGTATTTTGCACACTACCATAACAGATCGCCGTTATGTTTATAGTATTATTTGTGTTTGTTTTTTTGACGCAATACAATCTTTGATGAGAGAGCATTCGACGCCAGAATCATAATAAAATGGATATGACTCACCCAGTATTCATCAGTACACTGCTCAGATTGCTGACATAGCAAACTTAAACACATCGCTCGCTGCTCACCGCTGCTGCAGGCGCTGGCCCGGAACCGCCTGGACCGCCCGCCATGCTAGCGCCTCCTTCATTGCTTCGTGAACATCTCGAAGCAAGATGTTCAGTGTTGCCGCATCGAAAACAGATGCTGTCCGAACGCTGCTTCGATCCCGAAGAACCTGACGCCATATTGGTAGCATAGGATGCCTTGCCTTTCACCTCACTTCTTGATTGGCAGTCCGACGCTCGGTGACCTGCCGGACCCTTGATGGCTTCTATCAGGGACATATTCTGATTTTGAGCCGCCGGCAGCGTACGAAGTAAATTCTCGTCACACTGTGACGTCATCGCTCCATTCTCCACATTTTCTTCAGCTCGAGTGTATCCCAATTCTGATGTCGCATCAAGGCTGGCCGAGATACGAAATATCTGGTCTTCTTCGCGATCCGACATAGTTTATGTAGGTGTGGGCACTGTAGTGGGTACTCGAACGAAAAGATAATTTGAATTCAAAATAACTAAATAATAATAACACTAGCGAACGAAATAAACACGCGTGTCGGAAACAAACACGTGCGTTGGTACTGAGCGTTTGCCAAGACTGTCCGAGCTCGACTGTCAACTTTAGACTGTCGCAACACTCGGTCTCTCCGCCAGTCCTCGCTGCATCCCCTCCACCGACGATCGTGTCCAAGCGGTAGCGCTCGCTTGCGTTTCCGATCACATGATTATTCGTTTACGATTCAAATAGTTAGATGGCGCTGTCCGTTGTACTGTGGCGCCATCAATCCACGACATATAATAATAATGTTAGTGTAGATAAAACCAAAAAATAGTAATATTTAACTTACTGGCGAAAAACTCCAATTACATTTTATAAGTATGTTTTACCGCCATAATTTTACATTTCAATAACTGGTATTGCCTCCTCGTGCTCTGATTACAACTTCGAGCCGGTTTGGCATATTGAAGACGAGCTTTCGGAGGCGATGTTGGCGAATATTTTCCCAATCCTCCATCAGGGCCTGATTTAGGGCACTGAGGGTGGTAGGAGATTGTCTGCGTCTTCTGACCAGCCTCCCGAGCTCATCCAAGGCGTGCTCGATCGATTCGAGCATACTCGTATCTTCCCCCAGTTAGGGTGCCATTTTCTATGGCCACTAGTGCTGTGCGACCTTCTCAAGAGATGCCAGCCCATACGTGTACAGAGCTTCCGCCGTATTGAACTCTTTCTATGAAGCATGCTCGAGTGTATCGCCCACCAGGTCGCCCGTACACTTTTCGCCTTCCATCGGAAGTTAATAGTGAGAATCGAGACTCATCAGTGAACAAAATTCTTGCCCATTCTTATTCACTCCACTTCACGGTCACACGGTTCGGTTTCACGGGCATAGCGCAGTTTTGCTACTCGATGCCCTCTCTCGAGTTTTGGGCCACATGCTGGCTTTTGAGGCTTCAGGTTTGCTACAGCAAGTCTTCATCCCACTGTCCTGTCACTAATATAGTCTCTTCGGGTCTGAAAAAGCTGTTGCTGGACTTCAACTGCATTGAGGAGGCGATTTCTCAACACAGTGGAAACAAAGTAGCGGTCTTCTCAGGTACTAGTGCACCTGGGTCTGCCATTACAAGGTCTCCGCAGATAGTTTCTAGTTTCTGCGCTTTATGTTACACCCAGCATTCTTGCAGTACGATGCATACTGATGCCTAGTTCCAGAATAGCCATGATTTTTGGACATTCTTCAGGTGAAAGAGGCATGATAAGTAAAGTTTATGTGCCGTAGACGCCTTGGATTTTGAATCAAAATACGTCGATCAAGAAAAATATGTGAAAACAGAAACAAAAAGGTCAAAAGTAAGACAGCAATATGAAAAGGTGTGTTTTTGTTTGTGACGTTTTTTTCAGCTAATGTTATCGTTAACTATAAAGTTTTTATATAAAAATTAAATTATTTTTGTAATGCTTTTTATTTAAAATATATATCTTATGTACATTAAAAGTTATCGCAACTTCAAAAGTATGGTACTAAGTTTTGAAGGCCAGTGTATTTTGTGGAAGTACAGAACAGAAAAAAATGCATTTTTGTCATAGCAAATTTTATCTAAATATTCAGATATGATACCCGATTCCCTGAAAACGTGGGACATACCTTAGGAATAGTTGATATATGTATTATAGGAAATATTCTGTTGTAATGTCACACGGGCCGTGTTAGGCCTCGTAAAATACGGTTTACGACAAATTACCGAGGTAACGCGATTTGGTAACGCGACAGACGTTTTTCGTGACAATAATCCAGTGGATGTGACTTCGACGTGTTTTGTGAAATTTTCTTGTATTTTGTCTGTTTATTTCTTTTTCTTAGATTGGTTTTTGATTTGCGTTCTGTGATTCGATTAACCGTCTTGATAAGGGGATTTTGAATATTGGTTCTCTTCTCTGTGTCGTACGATTTGTTCATGAATTCTGTTTTAATTCAGGACTGTAATTGTGTAGGTATTTACATATTGACCCGCACACATTATATCACAAGCTTACTGGCTTGCGTGGCTAAGAATTATATTCTTAGCCACGCGCTACGTCAGCGGTCGTATGTTCGAACCGTAACAGAGTAACCTACTAGAAAAACCGCCACCTCAGCTACATGTTTAGGTAATAATTATTAGTCACTGACATTTTACCTATTAATACAAAAATTATAAGGCAACTGGATTCTGACCAGAACGGACATGTGATTAAATTTAGTAAGCAGGATAAAAGAGTGGCTAAGAGAGATATCACTGTAGTGCCAAAAGATGCAGGCCACTTAGAGAGCTTTAAAAATAACTCAATAGTACCCTACTTGCCTTATAATAATGATCCTAATGAACAGTGTAATTCTTTTTTTGCCGTGTATTGTACAGAATTTTATTCAGCATATACACCCAAGCAGATCTCAGTTAATGGTTCTCGAACCTTCGGTGAATGGGCAGCTAAAGGGATGTTTAATAATAGAATCAAAGTTTTTTAACATTATGAAGATATCATCATCTGCCTAGCCTTTTCCCAACTAGGTATGTTGGGGTCGGCTTCCAGTCTAACCGGATGCAGCTGAATACCAGTATTTTACATGGAGCGACTGCCTATCTGACCTCCACAACCCAGTTACTGGGTAATACAATACCCATTGGTAAGACTGGTTGTTAGACTTTCGGGCTTCTGACGACCCGTAACGACTGTCAAAGATCCACGAATGACAGCCGGGACCAACGGCTTAACGTGCTTTCCGAGGCACGGAGCAGTGGTGATGAAATAATTTACACAAAGTAAAGCGCCTGTCGGGGTTCGAACCTGCGGCCTACAACTCGTAAGTCGCGGCCGTTACCACTGGGCCACCACTGCTCACAAATTATGAAGATATAAATTATAATAAAAATTAATAATTTAATCAATATGGTTAAGAACTATTGCAATTTATTTAAACAAGTTGGTAGCAAAGCTAAGTATCGGTGTTTTTACTGTCATTGAAACGATTTGACATTAATTTGTATTTTGTATTATTTTATTCTACTAATTATTTTGTTATTTTAAATTATAATAATTATCCTGTGTAAATTAAAAATATGTTTTGCATTCCCATGTGACGGTAAAGAATGGAGGACTCTTACTAAAAATATCTATAAGCTAATACCTATGTTTGCAAACCAATAAATGATTTGATTTGATTTAATATTTAAGCCCCAAAATTAATATGAGTCAAAATAAAATAAAAACGACTTGGGAAATTATAAGCAATGAAACTGGAAGAGATAGAAAGCGAAGTCATGACTACAGCCTTAATATTAACAATACGGTGATTAAAAAATAATTAAACGTTGCCACAGTTTTTGAAAATTATTCAACAGTAAACAATTTGGTTTCACAAGGGGTTGCTCAACTACCGACGCTGTTGTTGAGCTTCTTGCACATATTTTGAGGCCTGGGAAAAGTCGCATGATGCCCTAGGTATTTTTAGTGACTTGTCTAAGTCTTTCGATTGTGTTTCTCTTGATACATTGGTCAGGAAATTGCATCACCATGGTGTTAGAAACACTGCCTTTGATCTTCTTATTTATTATATAGGATCCAAAGTGTGGACGTTAACAGCAAGCGATCCCCGGGTTCTATTGTCACTATGGGAGTTCTGCAGGGCTCAATTATTGGCCCTTTTTTGTTTATCGTATAAATTAATGACCTACCTTGCCTTATAAAGAACAGTCATGAAATAGTGGTATTTGCCGATGACACATCACTTTTATTTAAGCTTAAGCGACAACAGATAGTTACTGACGATGTAAATAAAACTTTCGCTAAAATAGTTCATTACTTTAGTTATAATTAACTTTTAAACGAGAAAAATACTAAATGTTTTAGATTATATGTACTGGTAAATGTATCGGAATTGGACCTTATGGACACCACTGTGTTCTTAGGCATTACTCTTTACTGTGTTCTTCACTGTGCTCTTAGGTATTATTTAAAAGAGTAACGGTGGAGTTTCTTGCTCATTCTTCTCCAAACTACCAAAGCGTCGAAGCGGCTTAGCTCTGCAGCCTACGCCGTCTATAAAATCCGTCATTTGACTGATGTTGAAACACATCAATTAGTGTATTTTACTTATTTCCATAGTGTTATTTTGTACGACATTTTGCTGTACGGAAATGCAGCCGATATTCAAGCTATATTTGTGCTGCAGAAATGAGCCATTTGAGCAATTTATAACCTAAGTTGTATGCATTCATTGAGGGTGTAGCGGTATCTACATCGCCAGATGCGAACTACGCATCACACTGACGTCACGAAAATCCTACATCGCGGAAGCAGAGTTTACCGCGCGACTAGCATAATATACAACGTCCCGACATCAATCGTTAGGCAGTTGCCCACCAGACACGACACCTCCATCCTCCCTTTTCTATGGAGGTATGAGTGAACGTTACACTCTGTTCCTCATACCCTTTATATGGGATACATTTAAGGAAATAAACATAATGACAGTCGCATCTCAATATGTATTATGAGAACCTGATTTATGTAAAAAACAATATTATTGCGCCCACGACTAGGCTTCAAAAATTAGTAATTCATTTAAGTGCCAAAGTATACATTTTACAAAAAACTCCCAAGCCATGTTAGCGAAATGAGCCTCAATAAATTTAAATCACTTAATAAACAGAAACTCTGTCGAAAAGGTTTCTATATAGTTAACGATTACTTGGATGAAAAAACGGCTTGGGATTAATTAAGCTGCTCCAATATACCCCAAGCAACAAACCATTTTATACTAAGAGTTTTGGAATTAATAATGTAATTTTTATTGATTACCGTGACATGACTTTATAAGATGAATTTTTAAATTTATTTTTAACGAGAAAACTGACTGTGAATATGCGTATCATACAGGCTAGATTGAATACATGGCTGTATATCTGTCTGGTGGTTTTTAGTATTTTTTATATACCCTACGCAAATGTCCTGCAGATCTGGTAACGTCGTGTGACGGGTCGTTGAGCTCCCTAAAATAGGGTTGAGATACACGATGACTGATGCATACATGCCGTCTGTTGGGACAGCTGTTGGGGGCTCTTTCTTCAAAAGGCAAAGCTGTTATTGTGACATTACAAACAGAAACTTAAATTTTATTTATTTGTATTTATGTGTGTATTGTATGGAAAGAGTATAGAAGATAAGTTAATGACATCATGTCTTGTGGACTGCTGGCCCAAGCATAGCCACTATTTCTCTGAAAACCACTGTATTCATCTGAGAAAACATTGTTCCATCCTAGAAACTACTCCTGTCACACATACACGAACACCCCGACCTGTGACAACAACCTTTCAGGTAGGCCGTACAAATATTTTGTTTCTTGCGAGAATTGAACCACTGCTGCACTGTTACGCTTTTAACCTAGTACTAATAACCACATCCAGTTTACCTAACTTCCTTTACTTCATCTATAAGAAACTTTCAATAACTTTTACCATAATGTTGCATAGCATAGCATAATCAGCCTGTAGAGTATCCACTGTTGGGACATACACCTCTGTGTGAGAGGGAGTGGGATACCATCTACCACGCGGGCCCAGTGAGCAGCTGGGCTGGTGGATGTTACATGTCTTCAAATTTTTGGTTCTAGCATATGCCGTTTTCGCACGGTAATAATTCATCATGGCTTACCATATGTGGACGGTCTTTACAACATGATCATGGGATGTCGTGCTTAGAGCCCATAAAGATAAAATCCTGCCAAGTGCGGGTCAGATCACGCACAATGAAAGGTTCCGTAGTTGGGATGAATTTTTCTCAAGAATAAACTGACATTGTAGTTGAAAAACATGTTCTCCCATACATTCCAATTGCAAATGTAAGTTGGTCAACTATTACTCGTTAACTTGGAAAGTATACTTAGCCGTGATAGTTTTCTTTTAACTTCGTTATGTACATGAATGAATTGAATTTTTTATGAATTTTTTCACATGTCTAAAAATAGCAATTTAGCTGGCAGGAGCCGGGGGGGATAATTTGGCTGGGGGGATCACTTGACTGTAACAAAAATTTGCAATTTAAAGCTTAATATTTCGCAAATGAATCTCTGAATCGGAAAATGATTTTTACACACCCGCAATGTTATTTTCATCCCATCTATTCGAAAAGGACGACTTGGTTCGTCTTTAAGTGCACCCAAAGGTGGTGTTTTCTATAAGAAGCTTTTAGCGGGCAGTAATTAATGAGTTTTTAATCCTCTTTATAAGTTGCGCCGCAATTATCTTTGGCGCGCACTTTTGAATTTGGAACATCTTAGTGTTCAGAGTCAAAAAAATCGAACGCAAATATTGATTAAATAAAGACTGACTGGTACGACGGCCCATAGTCGCGCCACTGGCTGAATAAAAAAAAAAGAAATCAATTTAAAAACGCGCGAACCACAACTCGCGTTTTCAACAATTTTCACGGATTGGTAGAAATTCATGGTTTTGTTTTGAAAAACGAGTTCTTCAAGTGACAGTGAAAGTATAGAATTAACTCCTGAAAGTATTAGAACTGACGCAAGAAATGTGATGGATAATCTATTACCTGCAAAATCCCGGGAGAAATATATGAAAGCCTATGGTAATTTTATTGAATGGAGAAATGCAATAGGCGCCAAGAATTTTTCAGAATCTGTGTTTTTGGCCTACTTCCAGTACTTAGCCAAAATTAAATCTTCCACTCTTTGGAGTACCTACTCAATGCTAAAATCAACAGTCAGTTCTAATAACGACGTAAAACTGGACAAATATTCGAAAATAATAGCGTATCTGAAGAGGATGTCTGATGGATTTAACCCTAAAAAATCCAAAATGTTCTAAGTCAAAAACGTGTAGACTTTCCTTAATGAGGCACCCGACAAAGTCTTTCTTGCCGTAAAAGTAAGTAACTATGTATATGGTGGATTAGTAAAGTATAATCAGTGTTTAAAAATGCGCATTTTATTGTAACCTGTACTTCGATAGATAATTGTACTTCTTATTCACATTCGGTTTTGTTACAGGTGGCTTTAATTTTCTGAGTACATGGAGCCGGTCGTGGCAATGAACTTTTAAAAATAACTGTTGATGATGTCGAAAATCACTCGGATGATTTACTGTTAGTAAAGCTGACAGACACATAAACAACAATTGACCGATCCTTCGTAATCCGAGGAGAATACAAAACTATTGTACAGAAATACTGATATGAAGACCAATCGGTTTTTCATCCGTTCTCAAAATGGCAAGTGCTTCAAACAAGTTATGGGAAAAAATAAAATTTCTAACATGCCACAAGAAATCGCTACTTATTTGAAGTTACCAGATACCAAGCTGAATACAGGACATTGTTTTCGTCGTACTTCTGCTACTCTTTTGGCAGATTCTGGAGCAGACTTAACTGTTCTCAAGCGATATGGAGGATGGAAGTCGAGTGCTGTAGCAGAGGGGTATATAGAAGATTCCATTGAGAACAAGGCGAAAATTTGTGAACGCATCGTGGAAAACATTAAATTGCAACCTTCAATTAATCCATCCATGCCACTGTCGCCGCGCCCATCTACATCCAAACAACGAGATTCACCGTCACATTTTCCTCAAAATGAGCCAGATTCGGACATTATTTCAAACACGCAGAATATAAAATATAAAACAATCTCTATTCTAAATAAAACTGTAACAATAAATTTTCAGAATTGCGAAAATGTCTCAAATGTAAATATAAGTTTTTAGTTGTTATAATATTAGATACTATTTAAATTCAATTTAGTTGTTAGTCTTTGTTTTTTTAAATAATAATATTACAATAAAATATGAGGCGCCTTTTATTTTTTCATAGTGAGTGATGAAAAGTAGAGTGTATCACTCGGACGCAAAATATATTTTTGGCTCGGGCGACGTACATTGAAGCCCTCGCTACGTTCAGAATTCTTCTAAAGAATCCCTCGCTACGCTCGCGATTCTACTCTAGGATCCCTCACTTCGCTCTGGATTAAAAAAAGCGCCCTCGCCGTAAAAATATTATTTTGCTCCCTTATGATACAATCTACTATTAACCTTCTAGAAACTTCGCACACCATGGGATAGAGAAAAAAAATCATCTCCACTTTATCTACGTGTAGGCGTAATTTTTTTTTTTCAATATTGTGTTCTACCACTTTGTCGGCGCGTGGCGTGATTAATACGTATACCCGTGCCAAGTTACAGCTTTCTAGTACAAAGAGTCTCTGAGCTACGCCGCGGACAGACAAACAGACGGACGGATTGGACATATAAGCCGGAACTATAAGGGTTCTTTGTTTACAAGGGAACCCTAAAAATGCTGATGAATTAGGGCAAGTTAAATAATGCTTGTTGATTAATACTGACAGCCCGGCCCATTGGTTAATGGGGCGTATACATAATGGGCCAGGTTGACGCGTTCTAGAGTTAGTTGTCTTACGTCATAATTACATTTTCATCTGTGTGGGTAGCACATTAGTAGACACACTACCAAATTGTAGTCGTCAAAACAGGGATAATAGCTCTGATGAGATGTGAACATCGTGTAACGTTTAGATAGGTACTCCCCGACTATCTACAATTCTACATACAAATAGACAAGAGTACGAACATGTAAACGACATGTTCATCGACTGTTTTAGGATTGATGAATTACTGTGACGATGAAAGGTAATCAAGGGTTTGAAACATGTATGTATTTTATTCTTTAAGTATTTGCAACATCAGAAATATTTTTATTATGTTTCTCAAAGACAATGTACCAACCTACCTAGTTATGCATGCTGTATCGGCTCCTAATATTATAACAACGTGTCAGTAGGTATGCGCCTTGGGCGGCCCACGCTGATACAGCATTCGCGGTAGCATCGGGACGTTATGTCTAGCACCCGGCGACACGCATCCGTAGAGATATGGACTTAGCCTTAAGAACATTGTATTAGATTTATTTTTATGTTCTGTATGATCTAGTCACGAACACGTTTTAATTTTTTTTTTTAAACTTTGCCCACACTAGGAATTTCTCCTGTATTGTGGGTGCGTTTACAAACATTTAAAGTCACATACACAAACAGCCAGACCCGGAACAATTACTTGTAGGTCATACAAATATTTGTTCCGTGCGGGAATCGTACCCGCGACACGCAGCGCAGCAGTCAATTGCTTAACCACTGCGCCAACCGTGCAGTCGAATTAAGACTAACTAGTCTTAATTAAAGCGTCTTCGGGACTAGACTCATTTGTTTCTTTTTAAAAACCTTCAGCAGTGCCTCCGGTAGTTAACTACATACAAATAATGTTTTTTTTAATACTTAGTATGAAACTGTATTCTTAAAATAATTGTTAAAACAATTTTCCGTCACGTATTTGCAAAAACACTGAAAGTAAATTAACAGTGACGTTAAATAGTAGTTTGCATATTTCTTATTCATTGGGCGTTTAAAACTGTGGCTTTTCTATTTGTCCGTCATTCATGTTATCAGTGACAAGGTGTTTAAATAAAACACAGTGTTGCTATAAAGACCCAGGTAGACGATACATGTCTGCAGTATTGCAAAAATGTATGACAAAAAATAATTGTTCCATCGAACTTATTTTTAGTTATTTTAACAATTACTTATAAGATGTTAAACGTGCATATTGGTCTGTCCTGACGCCTGATAACTTTCCTAATAGTAAGGCGTTATGGCGAAAATATAAACCACAACAATTAATATCCTAATAGTCAATTTACCTAAACAGCAAACAAAACGCAGAGTAAATTCCACACCCCAGTCCTCATCAAAACGCCAATAAAGCAAACTGAACTGAAATAAATACAAACATTACACCTAAAGCGCTAAATTAACACATTACCTAAACAAAATGCACATCAGAGAATAATCAAAACATCTAACTGGTAAATACACATCAACAATTTCAAATTGCCGAGTTAACTATTAAAATAGGCTTCAAATAAAATGGCAGTAAAACCTTCGTGAATTATCGTGAGCTCTGCAGACTGCAAACTGCACAGTGTAGACTGTGACACGTCACCCTAACAGTCGGCACACGTTTAGTTATTAATATGGTAATTAGAAGCACACGTTGTTTGAGCCCTAATGTGGGGAGCTCTGACGTCACGTACTCACGCCTACAGTTTCATATGCTCGGTTTACGAACGCGATGATTTAGGTACTTCACGTCAAGTAATCTTGGAAGTTTGTTAGTAGTTGCCGCTTTAATTAGCTGGTTAGTTTCTTGGAAAATTGTGTGAATAAGACGCGTTATTTAGTAGCTGACGGGAAAAAAGCTAGATTATTAAATTATCAGCTAGGTATATTTAATTTTAGAAATACCCTATTACGCCTATTTAGTAGTCCCAACTTTCAAACACTACCCACTGGTGATATGTTAGTTTACTGTTGATATCTGCCTTCCCTTGGGGGTTACCAGCTTGATGTCATGTGGTATATTTAGCAGATAATTACGAATTCACTTACCCTGGGAATGAGACGGCACTCGCCCTTTGACCAATGTTTCTACAAATCCGATTATTAAAATCTGTTCTCAAAACTAATTTAAGGCGCCACCCCGGGCAAAACTTTGCGTTAATGCGTTATTCAGAGGCTATTAATTCATTAATTAAGAGAAATAAACTATATCTAAAAGCACATTATTAATGTTCGATATCCTATCATCACATTGCACGTTCTTATTTATTTTTATGTGTCATAAATACATTTAAAATCTCGTAAAAAAATATTGATTGCATGCATCTTTTGCTTAGATGATGTTCTATTAATTTGGGAATTAAACTAATGGATAGATAATCACAAAATCTAAATAATTCACGTTTTATTTTATTTGAAAAGATCGCTTTTCTCTTTTTATTAATATAATTCTAAAAGTAAGTGAATTATATCATAAAGGAACGCGCGAAGGGAGCGGGGCGGAGAAGGACTGAAAACTCTAGGTCGTTCACTCAAGGGAGCGCTTTAAAATGAAAAAAAACAGCCAATAGAATGAAGTGGGATGTCACATCAAAAATACAATAGGGTTTAAAGAAACGTGAATGCATTTTTGTTCGTCCAAGATTTTACTAAGACGTGTTTTTTCCTGTTCCTGAGATGTTGAAAATCAAAAACATTAAAAGCGTAGAACCGACCATATTTCAGTGAGCAACACCGTAGTTTAACTAATTCAGTGACAAGCAAAACTTGCAGCTTGCAGTTTCGTGGGAACTAAAACAATCTGCAAACGATGCTAAGCCACTTAGATACTCGGATAGCTCCAGCTTGAATATTAATAGCTGTTTGTAACTATCTTCTCTAGTTTCTTATTTATATTAATGATTTGCCTTACTTCATAAAGGATAATAATGATAATTATAGTGTTGTTTGCGGGTGACACTTCACTTTTGTTTAAAAAACTTAAACCTCAGCAGCTGACGACGGAAATAGCGCGATCTCAAAAGTAGCTCGCTGGTTCAGTGTTAATGGTTTACTTCTTAATAAAAAAAAAAACCAAACCATTAAGTTTACGCTACCTCACGTTAGATAAGTGAAAACGAATGTATTGATAAAGGGCAAATAATTGAATCCTGAAGATCGCATAGTATTTTTGGGCTTAACTTTGGATGCTAAGCTTCAGTGGGACCCACATATAAAGATTACATGTTTGTATATGTATAGGTATTTTAAATTTATTTAAATTTAAATGCATGTTCATCAAAAGTTGATTTAAAAATAAAAAATAATAATAATATAGTTAAATGGTCAAAAAAGCTAAGCTCCGCAGCATACGCTGTTAGAAAAAATCGTAATTTACTGGCATAGAGACAGTCCGTTTAGTGTACTTTAGCTATTTTCATAGGGTAATGTCGTACGGTATTCTGTTGTGGGGACATGCCGCCGATATTCAGACTATGTTGGTTTTGCAGAAAAGAGCTGTTATATTTTAGAAAATCTTTTATAAGCCCATAACAATATATAATTGTTAAATAAATACAGTGATATCCATAATATATTTATACTAGGAACAAACACCATTTTTTTTGTACCTACAACAAGGCTTAAGAAAATACTCGTAGGTGGCTTATTCAGATGTCAATGTTTTTATAATAAACTTCCAAAAAAATCTGCTAGTCCCTACATTTTGACGAGTTTTGCAAACATAAATGTAGGGAACAGTTGATTTTTTTTCACGATTTCATCTTTGGTCCCATAGTAAAAGTGGTTCATAATGATGAGTACAATGACCCCTTAAGAGGTTGATTGTGTTTTACCAATAACCCTGTATACACAATGACATGAATACTTACCTACTTTGTGAAATATAATATTATTATTTTAATTATTGTGGGTCATTGTTTCAGTTTTAATCATGGTCTGGCAGTTTAAGTAGGTTATGCGGCCTACCCAAATGTCCTTTCTTTGGTATTGTTCGTCGAATTGTTGAGCTCGTTAAGTTCTGAGTTGAGCTGCACGATTACTAACACACTGCACGCGCTGACTGGTCCGGTCCACTCAAACTGTGTGGTTTTTCCTCAAATAACCATTTTAGGCACCAATCTACTTGGTTTTCACATGATCTGACCAAGATTATGTCTGGACTTTAAAAGAGACGGTGACTTTTAAAGTTTGTTTCAGCCTTTCCTCTCGGAGTCGTCAGATAGGACAAAATAGCGTTCAAAATATTATGATTGACGTGTAAAAAAAAGTGTTTGTACAAAACAACTCGCAGAAATAAAATCATTTATCATTTAAAAAAAAATCTTGAGCTAAATATTTAAAAAAAATTAAATATGTAGTTATTAAATATAGAAAAATAAATGATCATTTAATTATTTATGCATTCCTTAATGGTGATTTTCTTCAAAAAGGTGCAAGAAACTTGCAACTGGCGTACGTATGTGGCCATATGACATTGTATGAACGTTAACGAAGCAAAAGGAGTATGTAAGGATCGCAGCAGTTGGCGTTGTGTAGTTTCTGCCTACCTCCATCGGTAGCAGGCGTGAATTTATATAATATGTATGTTATTTACACAGTTGGGAAAATTTTCGGAAAGAAGTCGGTTGAAAAAAATATGTTTTTTTTATGCTTTCCTGTTGTCTATAATTTATCTAAAAGTTATCAATATCGAAACTACATAAAATATAGAGTTTGCTACAAGCCAACCTAGATATAAAAAGTAGTTAATACTGTCCCAATCACATCGGAGTGAACTTTAAATAATTATTTCAGCGTTATGGAATTCACGGCTCATTTGTGGCGATAAGGCAGGCAGGCAGGCATGTTCACATACGGGTGACCAAAGATAATAATGAAAATAGTAGTGGTTATTGGAAAATTTAATTAAATTCCACAGCAAAAAATTCACTGGCTTTACCTACATTCATTATTTGAGGGAAAAATCTGGTATGATCCATACAATTTCTGTGTGGCTAAGTCTGGTTTCAGCCTTAAAAATATAGATAGATGGACAGGGATTGTCTACAATCTTTCTTCCAATGAATGTTTAGCTAGCAATGTATAAATAGGTTTAATAGTACAGTCGACTACCCATGGATTAGTACAGTCGACTACCCATGGGTGGCAACACTTTTAGCTTGAGCTGGTCGAGCGTAGTAGGCGCGGGGTTACAATTATAGCATAAGACGCCAGCATAACGGGTGTAAAAAGACACTTAACGAAGCCAAGAGTCACTTGTAGTTGTACTGCCCGGTATTGTATTTTTTTTTTGTGCCGGACTTTATCTGGGAACCTGTTGGTTAAATTTACTGACGTTTTTCACGAAAACAAGTTTATAATGTAATGTGTTACTTTTAATACCTCCACAACCCCTGTACCGTTGCATGCACTCATAAGAAAAATGCTTTGCATGTGTTACATTGCGCACTACCGTAAACAACAAAGAATCATGTCCACTTTCCATACATTGATTGACCTGTCACTTGATCGTTATACAGGTCGCGTCCACCTACAACTAGTGTTGTATAAAACAATTATTGTTTATAATAATACATTACCATCATCTTTTCAATTAGAGGCCAGGAAAAAATGCTATTATGTAAATAACTTTTTGAGGTTATAACAGCTGTGAGACAAGGTTTGACAGCTGTTATAACCTCGTATTATCCCGCCGGTGCCGAGTTTTAAAGACTTCACCTGTGATGTTATGCCACCCTTGTTTTCTACACTACACTTTGTGCAAGTTAGAGCAATTTATATATAGTTTTCATTGAAGTATCGGTCAAAATCTGTCGTCGAAGCGGACCGGACTCCAGGAGTCGGCATGACACACAGTGGTTTTAATAATAATAATAAAACATTTATTTCAGGCTACAATGGCCCATAGACATTATACCTTACAAACTAACATATATAAAATACTTAAATAAAACAAAACTGGCCAACTTGCTTGCTTTTAGCCATCGTAGTCCAGTCTGATGGACAGACACGGGGATAGAGTAAATAATACCAGCCTTGTACTGCCCCACTGCAGGGCAAAGTACTTTTCTCATACAGAGAAGGCATGAGCATTGGTTTTTTACTTTTATTGATTATTATATAAGTCCAGGTTTCCTCACGATGTTTTCCTTCAATGATGTCCAAGATAAACTTAGAAAGTAAGTACCTACTTACGCATTGAAAAAGATACATTGGATCACGTACAATGGTCCACCTGAAGGACTAAGTGCAGAAAATAAAACCCCCTAACATAGAACATAGACACATTGGTACTTGCCCGGGTTTGAACTTACAGCCTCGTGCATGAGAGGCGAAGTAATAATAATAATATAATAATATGAGACAACATCCACACAAAGTCTTCAGGTCCCGAACTAGGCAGAGCCTGTACTACGGTAACCTGATGACTGATATACATATACACACCTGTGGTTAATCTGTTAACCTCTGGGCCATCACGACATAAATAGATAACGAAAAGAGCTGCTTGTCCATATTTATGGCGAGGACAGGATTTGATTTATTATTATTTATTCAATGAGATGCTGTATTGGGAACACGTTTGTAATTAATTCTAATCCAAATTCAAATTTATTTATTTGTACACATAGGTATAATGTAGTGGTACACGATGTTATAAAAATAGAAAAATATTGAGTCACTATGTGCTGCCTTGCAAGGCGTACAAATATTACTACACAGTTGGTAATAGGTATACAGGTAATAATAGCCTATATAATTTTATATAATGCTAAGTAACCATCTTAAATGTTTAGTAATAAAATTAACATAAACAAAATAGTAAGAAACATAAAGGTAACAAAAATTATTAATTAAACTTAATAACTAAAGTAAGTAGGTAATAAATAAATCTGAGAAACTTATTACGGATTTTATTTTTCATCTAAATATTCATTTATAGTGTAATTAAGTAATGGTATGTTACTTGACTGTTGATATCTCACTGGTTGTGCTTGAGATTGTTGCGAATGAACCTCTGGAGCTGGAACTGATTCTACGGATGATTCCCTTTCATGTCCCTCATCTGTACTTGCAAGGAGCGCGCGAGGTTGTATTTCTGGAACATGGACTGGATCAACAGACTGTTCCACTTCTTGTACAATTGCTTCACCTTGAAGAGCCTCGTCACCGTCTAAGCCTCTTCTCTCATCCTGTTGCTGAGTTGAAAGAGCTTGTCTTTTGAACCAACTGGCATGCCATACACCATCATATGGTGATATCAATCAACAAAAAAAAACAACATATTTGTAATAAATGCAGTGAAATAACTAGTAACATAATGGGTTAAAATGTGATATTTAAAGAAAAAATTACATGCAATTTAAAATGAGTTTGAATATTCAAACACAAACCTGACGAGGTGCTACAGTAGTTCGAATTATGATGATCATTCTTAGTGTGAGGCTTGATGGGTTTGCTTTGAGAGCGTGGTAACTTTGATGACTGAGCTATGATCTTGATCTTGATACTTGAGCATGACCACAGCGAGATGAACCAACAGATGGATCACACTGATTGTTTCTATGAATCTGAGCATTAATAGTCTGCATGGATATACCAAAGCACGCTTCACAAATATAATCTTCTTCGATAACTGAAAAACAAATCAATTATGAGAGTTTAAAGCCTACAGTGGCAATAAGTTGTATATTTAATTTGTATTATTACGTTGTCTTTTAAACAGCTGTCTAAAAGAACACTTTTACTAAAACATGTGGAAAATCAACATGTAACTAACACATTTAGTCAGTGAGTCGTAACATCTTAGGGGCGTCACCTATTTCTTGTAGTACTAGTTCAATTTTTCATGTAACTTGAAAAAATATACTTTACCACTTCTGAATATCAATCCTTTTTTATAAAACAAGGATTAGGTTCACTAGCGTCCGTTGACTGGATACTAAATCGTTAAGTACTTGATTGTTATTATACTTACTATTACTGGAGATATCCAAGTGCTAATAAGCGAGATGACTCTGTTAGCAAGCTGAAGGGCCCGATGACGCGGAAGCGTATTAACACATAATGTTGCAGTTTATTCAAAGCAATCTCGTAGAAGGCTCCATAACGCTTTCCAACAAGGGCGATAACGTCTTAGGTCCCAACAAAAAGCACTAAATCGGTATCTGTATAACACAGGCCAAAGTAATCGTAAGTGAAAAAATTTAAAACGTTCCGTTTCCAAAAGTCTATTGAGAAAGATAACCATACAAATATATTTTTTTCCTGGCATTATTTGAAATTTCAATTAAGCGATACAAAATAAGCAAAAAACAAATTCAATGTTTCAAGATATTTTACATCACTAGACGCGTTAGAAAATTTTCAGTAGCTTGAGTGTGAGTTTCTTGTCGTATCACGAAATACGTGACGATCAAGTTAATCGAGCTAACTAATGAGTGATGGTATTTAAAAATGGTCTGAGTGTGAGTCGAAGTATGTCATACGAACCGAACCACAGCTCATATCGTCACTTGTCCGATTATGCCGAACGTTTTGTTATTGTTTTAGAATGGTTTCGGCGAAATAACACGACTAAAATACAAATCTTATCGCAACCGTGATAACAAGCGTTATGCGTGCCCTACGTAATTTAAAGGAATAATATTTTATATGAATGAGGTATTCCTATTTCGTTTTGATGTGCAGTGAGTAAGGAAGATGTGAAATAAGTTGTGTTTGGCGTCATCATTCAAGTAGCGGGCGTCTTTGAACTATTTAAAATTACTTCTGCCATCAAAGTTTTTCGCGCTTGTGTGTTAAATTACTTTCTATTTCGATTGTCCCAGATAACATTATTATATTGTTACTTACTTTGATCCCACTGAGGAAACTAAGAATACAGAGATATGGAAGAAGGTATGTGCACAGTAGGTACAGATCTTATCCTCTATGTATCTATAATTAAGTAAATATTTAATTTTGGTTGAATGTACGCATTGTACGCCCAAATAAACCTACCTACCTAGGATTTTTTTTTATTTTATAATTACAGTTAACTATTTACACTAGGTACTAAATTAAATGACTAACTACCTATACAAATAAATACAAAAACAAAAGAAGACTTAGGCCTCGAAGCATTCGTCCGCATCGCTGTCATCCGGAAACGTGCCCAGAAGACTGCGCCTGAACGGCGCACCGAAACGGCTGCCACGTTGAATGGCAATGCTAATTCTTTGGCCAAAGAACAACCCAGCCCTCTGGTCACGTGAAGTGTCGACCAGTCTGCGAGAAATTTCCTTAAAAAAGAGACGCGCACTCGAAATGAACCCATGAACCGAGCGTTTCAACTACAAACGGCTCAAAACTGTAGTTACTCATAAGGTTACGGTATTTGCGCCGCTTGAGGGTCTCAGCAGCCGCACCAGCGGCGCCAGCACTGCCCGCCGTGGTAGAAACATGAGATCGCGCAAGAGTGTCGACACAGGTTGCGTCCCACACCCTTTTTTTTTTTTTACGGGGGGAAATCCTCATGGACTACCTCCGTCTGGGGAAAAGGCGGAGGGGCGTGCCAGACTCTTACCGGCTAAAACCACCCCGGTTTCTCCTCGCACGTGCGCGCGGGGCCGCGGGAATCGAAATTCTTCCGCAGCCCCACACTAGTGCTGGCCCGGTCTGTCCGGGCCTCGTCTCCTGCACGGGGTAGTGAGGTGTTTAACTACCCCGTGCATCGCCTCAGAGGCGCGCGCCGACACCCGCGCGTGCCTTCGCCTCGGGTCCATCAAATAGGGGGCGAGGACTTCCCCAAGTCCCACGCCCCTGGACCCATTCATGGGGGCCGGAAAAGGGCGTTGTCCGCCCTTCTCCTGCGCCCGGTGCGCCTTCTGCGGCCGGGGAAGGGAGTCGAGATCTCCCTCTCCCGTTCCGCAGTTTCCTTCTGCGACATCACGTCCTCGCAGAAGGACACCACCGCGTCCCACGACTCTGCGCTACCGACCATCCTCCGCACTACGGCCGGCAGCGACAGATCGCCTCCTACTTTATTTGTGAGGACACGGCGCTGCTCCTCCCAAGCTACACACCCGGCGAGCGTGTGTTGCGCCGTGTCCTCCCCGCAATGGACGCAATGGTGGCACCGAGCGTCCGGCTCCCTGCCTATGCGACACAGGTACTTGCCGAAGCAGCCGTGCCCCGACAGCACCTGCGTCACCCTAAACGACAGGGAGTCGTGCCTTCTCCCGAGCCAGTCGTCGAGTACTGGCCGGATCGCCTCGACGGTAGCGAGGCCGCAGTAGGTAGGGCGCAGAAGCCTTAGCCGCCATTCCGCCACCAAGACCTGATGGAGCTCCTCTCGGCGCAGCGCGATCTGCCGCTGCACCGGCCTCGAGCCCCGTGCCCGCTCTTCCTCGCGCCATCGATATAATGACGCGAGTACTTTCGCCTCAAGGTCCCAGGGCGGGGATCCGGCCAGGACGCAAGCCGACTCGTAGGAAATCGTGCGGTACCCGCGGACGACTCTGACGGCCATCGCCCTCTGCGGTTTGCGCAGAATGGCGAGAGTGCCGGCCGTCAAGTCCATCGCCCACACAGGGGCCCCATAATGGGCCATGGACCGCACGATTCCCACGTACAACCGCCTACAGGCGGCGCTCGGGCCCCCCAAGTTAGGAAGCAACGTTGAAAGCGCGCCCGCTGCACCCATCAGCTTGGGCGCCAGCCGCCGGAAGTGGGGCCCGAATCCCCATCGGCTGTCGAGCACCAATCCCAGATACTTCATGGTGGACTCGACAGCTATCCGGGCCCCGCTGACCACGATGTGTGATCCCGGCGCCGGTGCACGTCGGGGGCCATGAAACACCATGGCCTCCGACTTGTTTAGGGCCACCTCCAGGCCCAGGCGCCGGATGCGGTTCACCACCTGTGACCCCGCAGCCGTGGCAATCAACGTCGCTTCCATGTGCGAGCTCCCCCGGGCAGCGACAAGCGTGTCGTCCGCATAACACGTCAAGTGGGCGCCCGACGGGAGCTCGCCTCTCAGCACCCAGTCGTAGCCGATGTTCCACAGGAGCGGTCCCAAGACCGATCCCTGTGGAACACCGCACGACATGAGGTGCCGACCGGCACCGTCACGTCCCCGATAGGTGACGCATCTATCCTCCAGATAGGCCCCTACCGTACGGCGGAGGTAGGGAGGCACGCGATGGTATTTCAGAGGCGTCCCACACCCTAGGCCTACCCACCTTCCCAAGCAACAACGTCATGCCGTCTGGTCTCTTCCCATCGTCACGTACCTACCAAGCCGTTTGGTTCTAATACCACTGGTATGCCGGCGGTGACAAGGGCTCGACGTATAATATCGTTGATGCTGGTGTGCCGTGCTATGCGACCTGCGCTCCTGCAGCAGGACAGGTCATGGTCAAAAATCAAAATCAAATCTTAATCAAAAGTCATTTATTCAAATTAGGCTGAGAATCAGCACTTTTTGAACGTTAAAATCACATAAGACAGTCCCCCCAAAACGCCCACCCTTCACCACTTCCTAGTGCTTTAGCTGGGAAGAAGAAGTGGCGGAACGAACTCCCCAGCAGCACTGCTGTCTGTTCAGTTAGAAGAACTGGATTCTATATAGTAATAAGTAATTAACATTACGAAACACAAAAAAATTAAAATTATTTGCCATATGTCAGCTAGCAAACGCCAATATTTAAAACTATACTCAAGCAGAAATAAATAAATTAAAAAAACAAAAACGCAAACAGAACTTAATACATAATAAAAAGCCTCCTGGCATAAAGGGCGTGCCCGCTTACATATGCAATGCTGCATTATGTTTATATGTATATAGCTGTAACTTGTAGCCACAAATGATAAACTAGGACCTTCGAAGTAAAATAAAGAAACATTAATTACTAATAACAATAACAAAACCATAGTCAGCAAGATGACCTGTCACCACAAGCAGCACCCGTTCACGAGCATAACGCAAAGATCAGCCATTACCCCGGTGATCGAGGCTGTCGACAGTTTCACCACAGTGACACCGATGCGGAGCGACACAAGGTGCTAAGCGGAGACACGTAGCGAGCCGAAACCATTTTATATGACCGTACTTATTAATTCATTACACAAACTACAAAAATAGTAATGTTGTGTATATAGGGTTTGAAGCGATTTAAAATTTAACAAAGAAAAAGGTAGCCAGAATAAATAGGGCTCTCGATGGTACTGGTGGTGGGCCTGAACTTAATTTACATCTGATTGATTTAGAACATCGTGTCCTCAACATAATTATACCCCAGGCAGCTACAAGCCTGTACACCAGGCACCGCAGGCTCCGTATTCGCCCTCCGGATACGAAAGCCATTCAGGCGGAGCTGTACGAGGGGTACAGAGCGGCGAAGACCGCCCTCCAAGCGGAGATCCTGCGGGCCAAGGGACTGGCCCGCGAGGAGTCGCTGGAGACTCTGAACAGGGACCCGTGGGGACGCCCCTACAAATTGGTGCGTGAGAAGCTCCGCCCATGGGCTCCCCCGCTGACGCAGAGTCTCCGGCCCCAGCTCGTGGAGGACGTGGTGAGCACTCTGTTCCCTTCTAGAGGGGACCATATCTCCCCGCCCATGGCTCCGCCTACTGCGGTGCTGAATGCGGACCACACCGCCGACGACGACGACGATGCTCCGGAGGTGACCGAGGTAGAGCTGCGAGTGGCGGTACGTAGGCTGAGTGCTAAAAATACCGCCCCAGGACCCGACGGCTTACCTGGGAAAGCCTGGGTCCTGGCCTCGGAGGCTCTCGGGCCTCGACTAAGGGGGCTCCTAAGCGCATGCATGGAGAGGGGCCAGTTCCCAATTCGTTGGAAGACGGGGAAACTGGTCCTCATCAAGAAGCCGGGGCGCCCAGCTGACTCTCCGTCCGCTTACCGGCCCATCGTGCTGCTCGACGAGGTGGGCAAGCTCTTTGAGAGATTCATTGCAGACCGCCTCGTCGGGCGGCTGGTGCGGGTGGGGCCGGATTTGGCGGAGAGCCAGTTTGGCTTCCGCAGGGGGCGCTCTACGGTGGACGCCATCATGCGCGTGCGGGCCCTCACGACGGGGGATGCTGTGGCCCGGGGTGGGGTCGTCTTGGCGGTGTCTCTAGACATCGCCAATGCCTTCAATACCCTGCCCTGGAATTGCATCAGGGAGGCACTCCGGTATCACCGGATGCCGACCTACCTCTGTCGTGTGGTCGAGGCCTATTTGACGGACAGGGCCGTCATCTACCCCGGTCACCAGGGAGTATGGAACCGGCAAGAGTTGTCGTGCGGTGTCCCACAGGGATCGGTCCTGGGGCCGCATCTGTGGGATATCGGCTACGACTGGGTGCTGCGCGCCGACCTCCCCAGCGGCGTCAGCGTGGTTTGTTACGCTGACGACACGCTAGTCCTGGCGCAGGGGAGGTCGCACCAGGCGGCGGCCGAACTAGCGACACGCGGGGTTGCGACAATCGTCGAGAGGATCCGGCAATTGGGACTCGAGGTGGCCCTGCACAAGTCCGAGGCCATGTGTTTTCATGGTCCTCGGAACACGCCACCGTCGGGTTCCCAAATAACGGTAGGAGGGGTTCACATCGGCGTCGAGTCGACGATGAAGTACCTGGGACTCGTCCTCGACAGCCGGTGGAACTTCGTGGAGCATTTCCGACGTTTGGCTCCCAGACTGGAAAGGGCCGGGGCTGCCTTAAAGCGGCTCCTGCCCAATCTAGGGGGGCCAAACGCCTCCTGCCGGAGGCTCTACGCGGGGGTCGTGCGGTCCATGGCCCTTTACGGGGCACCGGTGTGGGCGCGTTCCTTGAGGCGGCGGCCAGCCCGCTGGTTGAACGCGCCCCAAAGGGTCATGGCCATCCGGCTGGTCCGGGGATACCGTACGGTCTCCGGTGAGGCGGCGAGCCTCCTTGCCGGATTACCGCCATGGGATCTGGAGGCAAAAGTCCTCGCGCACGTTTGGGAGTGGCGCGAGGAGGCGAAACGCCGGGGCGTAGCTCCGCTGCCGCGAGAAATCACGGTACAGCGGACAGAGCTCCGGCGGGATCTCAGGGCGGCATGGAGAGTGCGATTGTCGCAACCCAGCGCTGGGCACGCCACAATTGCGGCGATAAGTCCCCTCTTTGAGGAGTGGCTAGAGAGGCGCCACGGCGTCCTCACCTTCCGCCTGACGCAGGTCCTCACCGGACACGGTTGTTTCGGGAGGTTCCTGTTCCGGATAAGGCGGGAGGAAACGCCCGGTTGTCACCATTGTGTGGATCACCCGGAGGACACGGTGGAGCATACGGTGGAGGTCTGCCCGGCTTGGGCGGAGCACCGCCGTGTCCTCGTGGAGGCGATTGGCGGTGGCGATCTCTCGCGTCCGGCCTTGGTACGGAGCGAGAGGGCTTGGGAAGCCGTCACCTCCTTCTGCGAAGCAGTAATGTTCGCGAAGGAGGAGGCGGAACGCGTGAGGGAGAGGTAAAGTTTGCGCCCTCACGCCCCTAGCCGCCGCAGGAGACGCCCTGAGCGTCGGGAATCGCAGGCCGATTCCCGGCCACCGTAGGCGCGGGCCTGCGAACGGCGAGCAATGGGCAGCTCGCCGTTCGATAAGGACCAGGCCCGGGTCGACGGCGCGTTGTGTTCCACGCGCGCCTCAAAGAGATGTCAGCACCAATGACGGGGTTTGCTAGGACCGATGCCTGCTAGGGTTGCGGAAAAGTCCAAGAGGGTTACCGTGGCCCCTGGCACAGGCAACTGAAGGAACACGGGTGGGTTTTAGTCAGTAAGAGTCTGACACGCCCTCCTGCTCTGCCCAGAGCGGGAGAAGTTATTTGATGATTTCCCAACCACAAAAAAAAAAAAAAAAAAAAAGGCAGCTACAAGCCTAACAAGTGTAAGGGAAGCGGGTTTTTCTGAGGTTGGTTATGGTCCTTTAATATCATCATTTGATAACTGCAACAAAATATAGGTATAATTTAAGTATGTAATATAATATATTAGAAAAAATTACGTCCTGTCATTGTTAAACACAATTTACCACAAAATTACACGCAAATATTACGAACGTAATTTATAAACAACGATTCACCTGACACACACCAACTGAGTGACTTTACTACAACGTTTACGTTTACAAACGCTTGAACACAGTTTAGAAACGTCAAATTTTAACTGACACTTTCAATTACCCGCCAAATGTTCTTCGAAACTCTACTATGTACGTCACTTTTAAAATACCGAACCATTCTAATACCGTTAAAAAACTTGCACTCGCTGTTTCGGTTTACAATACTTTCCGCCAGGGGCGCTTTTTACGTTTTCGTACATTTAGTACTCGATACTTAATTTAGTTTCGTAAACTTTAATTAAAGCTACGCAAATTAATACGTCAGGTAATCTATACTTATGTTATTATATTATAATATAGAGAGGTAAATATGTTTGTTTGTATGTTTGTACCTACAGTATTCTCTGGAACTCCCAGTCGGATTACAAAGTATTTTTGCATGTTGTAGCCTAATTCTTGAGGAAGGCTATATGCTAAACATTACGCTCGGTCCATAAGGAGCCTAGAATAAAGAAAAATAGTCATATAGAACAAGAACTACAGAAGAAGTAATAGCGCGGGCAGGCGATGCGATACGATGGGATGGGTCGAGAGAACAAGAAATTTCACGCGCACGAAGTCGCGGGCTGTAGCTAGTGTGACAATAAAATTGTATGATAACCCTCGGGCCGTGGGATCCGAGTGTTCACGGCCTGTTCAATGAAATCTCCAAACGGTTGGTTGACAATTCCCCTGACCCAAGGGCTGGCTGGCTGGCTTTAACCTTGGCCAGAAGCTAAGTATTGTCACACAACGTGGCAATGCCGCCAGTCTCTTGGGTAGATTACCCGTCGATAGCGATGCAGGGGAATTTTTCGCCGCCATATTTTAGTTTGATAATACTTTTAGTTAAGTATATTGTTATTTATATTAGATATTTGTTGTTATTTGTGTACATTTTATTTTAAATCTGAATACTAGTAAAAGTTTTCTGTTAACCCTAATAAATAAAAACCTCTCTAGACCACAACCTAAGAAAACAGACGTGACATCACTCGCATCATATTTAAATCGTCAGACTTTTTAATTTGTTGTCAAGTTGATTGTTTCACGATATTAAACATACGTCATAATCGCACACAGCACTGATTTGCGAACTCGTTAGATAAACGAGTTTTGGTATAAAGTTACGGAGTTGTGTTTTAGGGATTTCGGGTTGTTTGTTTTAATTAGAGTTGATGTTTTTGAGTGTTTTGTTTAGGTTTTTAGTGATAAATAAAGTTACAGAGTGAACGTATATCCGTCTAATGAAAAACAGCCAAAGAAAAATGTATTTAAATTTCGAATTAGGAACTCTTTGGGAATCTGTAGATGTGTAATGAATTCATAATTTCATAATTCTGAGTTATTGTCAAAATTTTATTTTAATGTACCAATTAAGACACTTCGTTTTAATCCACCCATACGTGTACCTCATACATCTTCGAATTATAGGCAGAACAGTTACATTGTGCGCGCAAGCAGAAATTTCAATGATTTATGCAAGGAATATAATTTTGATCCATTCACTATTAGTGTGAATTCGGCCAGAAGGTGCTTAAGCCTCAATTTTTTCAAGTAGCGGTAGGTTTTATTATTTGTTTTTGTTTTTATTATTTTCTCTATTGTTTCAGTCTTATTATTGTAAACCAAGAATTTATATTGTTTATTAACGCGATGTGTTTTTTGTTTTTGTGCTCACACCATAAATTATTATTATAACTCTATACGTGAGGATTTGTAACTGGCTAGCTGGTGACTATGGTGCCCCTTTTTTTGTCTGTTTTTATTAGCTGTAAGTCCTCCATGTACTAAAATAAATAAATAAAAATAAATATGTTATTTGATTTTATAAATTGGCGGCAATTTAAAAAGTGTTTGCGTCCAAATGGGTTTGACTAGAGAAAAATTTCGTTCAATGATTTATGTTACGATAGACTAAGATTAGCATTTCATGACGAAGCCGCATCCCGAGCCATTGTTTACAACCGGTTTAATAAGTTTAAACGTGGTCGAAGCAAACTCACTGATGATTCGCGAGAAGGACGTCCTTCTACGGCGATT
Organism: Brachylomia viminalis; assembly: GCA_937001585.2. Taxonomy (NCBI): domain Eukaryota; kingdom Metazoa; phylum Arthropoda; class Insecta; order Lepidoptera; family Noctuidae; genus Brachylomia; species Brachylomia viminalis. The sequence continues at coordinate 1,645,080 of OW443296.2, forward strand.
ACTGGAGATAACGTGAATGCTGTGCGGCTAATGATAGAAGCTGATAGAAGGGTGACATATCAACAGATTCGGGCAGCTTTAGGCATTGGTATAAGTTAAGTACTAAAAGTCTTACCTATGGCCTATGGTTTTGCCTATGGCATTAAGTCCGCCTCTGTACATTTGTGTGCTTAAAGTGTTAAATAAATAAATAACATTAAGGTGTCAGAAATCTTTGTACTAGATGGATACCTCATCATTTGGCTGAAGATCAAAAACGCCATCTTTTGGATTGGTGCCGCTCAATGCTTGAAAACTATGACGGAGATGACTCGAATGCTGTATTATAATATCGTCACAGGTGATGAAAGCTGGATATTTTGTTACGAACCCGAGACAATCTGCGCAAAGGATGTTTCTATTCCAAGATTAGCCGACAAAAGAAAAGAAAAGCAGAAGTCAGGGGAAAAAGATGATTGCCTCATTCTTTGGACTGAGGGGTAATTTCGCAACAATTGTCCTGGAAGATAAAAATACTGTTACTGCAGAATGATATGTCTGTCATTGTTTACCAGTTATCCTGGAAAATGTTAGACAGCAGCTTCCAAGAAGCAGGATCCTCCTCCACCACGACAACGCTCCAACTCACTCCGCCAGACGGACTATCGAATATTTGTCTATCGAAAGTGTGGAGTTAGTAAGTCATCCTCCTTACAGTCGTGACCGCCAGGCCTTGTGACTTTTATTTATTTCCAAAAATAAAAGATAAACTTAGAGGCATTCGTTTTATGACCCCTGTAGATGCCGTGGCTGCGTTTGAAAAAAGCGTGGAAGGAATCCCTAAAGAAGAGTGGGCCCACTGCTTTAATCAATGGTTCCATCGCATGCGACGGTGCTTATAAAGGAACGGAGACTACTTCGAAAAGCAATAAAAATATTAACAGGCTTCTACATCATTCCGTTTTTATTTTCTAAAAACTTTCAGTGTGACCCACGTATGTATCGAGATGTACATGCTTCATGAATGAAATACCTTCGCATACTAACTAAACCTAATACTTTATTTAAATATTATGTATTCTGAATTAATAATATTCTGTCCTTAGGTTTTGTGTATTAAGTATAGCATCCAGATGTCATAGATAGATTTTGACCAGCATCTTCAAAAACATGCACAAACCACTTAATGTTATGTTTATTATTGAGAGTGTCGGTTAGCCCTGGCTGACGTCATAAAATTGGATGAAATTCAGTATCTTTAGTTACATTCATCTCCACTCACTGAATCCTCGTCATAACTTCATCCGTCACAACCATTGCAGCGCTGACGCACTCACGTTGTGTTGTGACGCACTTCAAATACATTTATAATCGAGTATTTTCATTCAAGCATTTTATAGTTTTTAACCTTTAATCATATTGTGTTTCCTAACACTACATCCTTTGTGCAGTCGCTTTTTGGAAACCTAGATTTATATAAACAAATAAATAAAACTGAAGAGTCTGTTTATAACGCGAAAAAAAACAGCTATTTACTTAAAGCATAATTGAAAGTATATTAAGGTACTTATAAAAAAAAATGTTTGTCCTGTCTGTCTGTTTGTTCCGACAAATCTCCAAAACGGCTAGACCGATTTGGACGGGGCTTTAACTAGCAGACAGCTGATGTTATTACTTTTTGTCCCGGAAGTATGTTCTCGAGGAATAATTTTCGACAACCACGAGGATGAAGCACTAGTAATTAATATAAGTCTGAAATCAATGCTCATGCCTTCTACGCCGTAGCCTTACAATGGGACTGTGTTGTGGTATTATTATAATTTTTGTATTAACAGTGCGACCTTAAGAAGGTGCCTGGGATAGACTGGATGCGGAAGGCGGGGGACAGGGTGTTGTGGCGCAGCCTGGGAGAAGGCTTTGTCCAGCAGTGGACTGCGATAAGATTTATTCTTCGTTTGTCCCACTGAGTTTTGTCCTACATAAAAAGTTCCTGGGTCGTCCCAAACAATATGCTTCCTTCGTCCCAAAATATAATTTTAATTATTTTATTCTCGCTTCTGCCTATTATAATATATATTCCTTAGGCCCATATTTTATTTTGTATAAGCCAAAATTACTTTTTGTATTTATTTTGTAATTTAAAAAAATATTGTTTTTTTTAAACCTTTGTTTTGATACTTACTCTCATTTAATTGTAGATCGGTAATTTTTTCAGTAATTAAAATTATAATGTCTTAAATATTGTTTAGTACAGAACAGTCAGATCTGTTATCTGACTGTTCTGTATATTTAAACTGTAGTAATAATAAGATGATTATTATACCATAACAGTGATCTTGATTGTGATACCGGATAATATAAATATAATAAAGATGATTTATGCCTAAATGTTTAGAATTGTTTTATTATTAAATAATTGTTTGAAAAATTTCAAAAACATACTTTTATTTTGTTAACTGTACCTATAAAGTACTCGTAATTTGGGACGAAGCACAACTTCAATATGGGATAAAATATGATATTTTTGTAATGTGGGACAAAACTTCTGGACGAACGAAGAATAAATCTGCGATAGGCTGAGTTGATTGATTGATTAACAGTGTCAATATATTAAACTAGCAAAACTCTGAATTCAAGTTTCAAAAGAAAAGTACTGCTGACATTTAAAACGCCATGTTCCAATTCTAAAAACAAAATACCTAGAATTTCAGTACCGATTCGTCAGCACTTACAGGATTCCTGTCACCACGCATAACACATTCGTCACGCGCGTCGTATATGCGTCACAATTCGTAGTGCCACTGTTTATCAAGATACGACGTTTTCATTTGCATTTATAGTGGTTGTCGGTGTTGCGTATTTTTTGCGACTACCGTCATTTCACACGTGTGTGATGTAAAAGTTATAATTTATTGACTTTTTGCTGTCGTGAGAGAGGTATTGACTTGTGGCTTGTGTCGGTAGGTACCTATGGGTTCGGTATTGAGCTTTCAAAGTTGTACGAACTGTGTTTTGTGTCTTTGCGTATTTGTGACGTGCCAATAGGTACTATGTAAGTTAGTACACTTATGTTTGTAATTTAATGATAGTTATGATTACCTACCTACTGTGTCATGGTCAAACTGTAAGAAAATAAAATGTTTGAAACATCATAACGGTGGTTTACGGTACGATAATTTACTTCATTATCATAAGCTGATATGTTCCTCCTCCCTCGTCTATTGATATCTTAATTAGAAGAATTAAGTTACTAGAGGTTACTGTTTCGGCTGCCGCTGTGTTAGGTAGGCTTCGAAATAATGGACATAGGTATTGGTCTTCTGTTTTATATTATTATACGGATTGTACAAAGTCTGTTTAAATCTATGAAATGTATGAGATTGAGCGACGTCCGCGAGGATGGTGGAACGACGACTGGCGCCCCTGGTGGTGCGAAGTGGAGGCGCAGGCGCGGCCGGGCTCATGGTATGGCTCCGCTGGCATGGCGGTAGTAAATCCAGCCGTGCGCCATCTGGCGGCGGTACGACCGTAACATTTACTTATCCCCTCTTAACATACATTTCGGTCAAAAACCTCTATGTTTAGTTTCTACCCGACCCACCTTGTAAATGGTCACGTTGAAAAAGCGGATTCATCAAACTCACCTGACACATTTCCTCTTGATACTCAAAATAATAAAAAACACGGTTCAGAATGGCTGATCTTTGCTCAAACAATAGTTCGTGCTAACCTACATTTTAAGCTTCAGTAAAAGAAACAAAAGTAGGTTTGAGCGTGTTTGTTTGAATAGCGATCGAATGGTATCGCGCCGGGGCAGACGACGCTACCTAAACGCTTTTCAGGGTTGCCACCTTCAAAAAAAGTATTAGAAATCCACTAGAACGCACCTGACGTTTGCCCAATTACTGTTCATGTATCCTCAATTATACTGACATGCAAAACCCTGTACCTATAATTTTGCCGAACTTGGAATTAAACCCTAAAAGTCACGTTAAGATAGCTTAACTTATAAGCAAGGCAATTATCTACAATTTTTTATTTTATTTACTGTACATATAAGTCTGCTAAAATCACAGTTTTCTAAATAGCAGGTAATGCATGAACCTCCAGCGAGCTTCCTTTTCTGGACTTGAGCCAACCCTCTCGCTGCGGTAACGAAACAAAGTATTAAGGCGGGTATGATTTTTTGTAACACTATGCAACGAGGTCTACATGCGGAGAGTGGATTCATATTTGCCAAATACGGATGCTAAAAAAACAAGCGGTGACTGCGAATCTTGATTATGGTTGTCCAGCCATGAATCAGTCAGTATTTGAGTCATGATCATAGCAAACAAAGAAAAAATAAAAGCCATTATTTAACACTAGAGTGAGAATAAACTGCTGATTACTACAAAAATTGATGAGGACAACCGCTGAAGACAGTAGGATATTTTGAATATTTTTGACATTCAAATATCGAACAGTGGAATGCAAGTGTAGGCAAGAAAGCTAAAATGCTAAAACTATGTTCTCAAAATACCTGAAGCAACTGCAAACAAGTTTGTAAGCCAATAAACTTTAAAAACAAGTTTATCCACAGAATGTGTAAAAACTAAACATAAAACATTTACATCATTCGAAAGCAACACCCCGATTGCCAGCGCTAAACATTCTTTTAAAGACCGACTTTATATGAAAACGTTGAAGGAGAATAGAGATAACCCTGCGCTACAGACGGACGGACGAAACGTTGAAAAAGTTTCGATGGCACTCCGGCTCGTATTTCAAATTCTACAATAGCCCCGCTCGAGCCGAGATTTATTTCAAAACTAAAACTCGCCGGCATTGGTAGGGTTATTATTATGGACGATAAATTAGAAATTTCGCCATTTCCGTGATTTAAATTAATTATATTTTGTGGCGAGGTGAGATTACTAATTTGAGTGGATTTCTGGGGAATTGAAAAGGGCGTATTATTTTCTAATATTTTTTGGACCACACCAGACTGAATTGTTTTGATAAGCTTGGATTCCCTAAGAAAGCGGTAGGTACTGCGATGTAACAGCCGTCTATTTACAGATAGCGTTTTCAACACCGTTAAGCTACCGTCATTTAGCCACTGACCACAACAATTAATAATAGTAATAAATCGTTTATTAACCAAATAGTGTTCTTACATTTCCTAATAACTTAAGTCCAAATAAACTACTCCTAACATTATTGTTATAAGAGAAGCATAATTTTATAATATAAAATAAACATAATTGCGCCTTGGCAGTAGAAATTGAGATGACGGTAAATTTTAACAACAATAACAACGTGACAACATGTTACAATTGTTTCACCATCGTCGACACGTAGAAGTAGAAAACCATTATTTTCTTACTGAGTTATAGGTACAGTTTATCTTAAACAATTAAATAAAAATCAAACAGTTGTGGTCCTGTTTTATTTTATTTCGAAAAATCTTTTCATTCCTTGCTCAAACAAGAGACATCAAACGAAAAGTCGAAAAAAATGTGATTATTACACAATCGTGGATAAAAGTAGCATTTGAAAAACCAACATTCATAAATAAAAATTGGATCAACAGTAAGCAAAGAGATATACGAAATGTCTAACACTTGGTGTTAAATATTTAATAATAAGTAACCCTTTTTTGCCGATTGTACAAAAAGTAATTTTGGCATAAACATTAAAGATATGGGCCGTAAAAGGAATATATAATAGGACGACGCGAGAATAAAATAATTAAAATATATTTTGGGACGAAGGAAGCATATTGTTTGGAACGACCCAGGATTTTTTATGTAAGGCAAAACTCTGTGGGCCAAACGGAGAATAAATACGAAATCATAAAACAAAATAACCGATCAGCAGTATCTTTATATGCGAAAAATAGAATCGCCACTCAGTCCCGAATCACGTCCTTAAACAATTACCGCTGGCCCAATTGTACACAGCGCCAGCATTAATCAATAGAAAAACAATAAAAGCCGGACATCGGATCCCGAAATATCGGTAGAATAGCCAATTTTTATAGAGCAGTGCCACGATGATGGATAGTGACAGAAGGTTCACTGCTTACCTGAAGCTAACATTGTGTTCTTCTTTGACACAAATCTTACAAAACATTTTTGCAATCAGTCCCAACCTCATGGAATCTATGACAGAATATTAAAGCTGTGTGCCTAACCGCCTCTATAACAACAACAACAACTTTCTCAACAATTCTAGAAAGAAAGAAAAATAGGTTTAATTGTCACAGAAACACGTGCACACAAAAAGATAATTAATCGAGTAAATAGAATAAAATAATGAAATAGATCTATTTCCTACATCAAATACAAAATAAGTGGTATCCAGAAGTCTCACTCATTGCAACACTTAAAAATTATTGTAAATGTTGTATTTTCTGTTTTGTGCTCGTGATCATATTATAGATTCTATAATATGATCACGAGCACAAAACAGTGCTGCAATGAATGAGACTTCTGGATATCACTTATTTTGTATTTGATGTAGGAAAGCAATCTGTTATTCTGCGCGCAGAACCCTAAAGAACCCATCTCGTTGGTTCGGCATCAATAATTTCGAAGACAACTTATATGTGTATTGTTTCTCATTGATTTTAAACATCTCCGTTCTTTTTGCTACCTTTTATTTGTGTTGAATCGACAATGCTTGTTTGATTTTACCTTGAGATGTTCGCTTTTGATTATAGAAAGATTAAAACTGATCTCTGTAAAGATTTCAGATTTCAGTCTTGTAGTTTGAAATTGATTTATGCGCATTCGACTTACTGTGTCGTAATTTAATAATACTTCTGCACGTATAAATAAACAAGAACGTTGATAATAATGATGCGTATACAATACGTAACGCTTGTTAAAAGTTTTATTATTTTATTTATAAAAAAATATATAAAAAAGTTTGCGCGTCGATGCCCCAGCCACCCCACCCCGCATAAGAAAAAAAAAACTTTAATCACGTTAGATGTTTTTATTTAAATCTTTATTTATTAATGCAATGGTTTTAATTCATATTTGTCAATTTAATTTGTAGTGCTTTATATGGGAATAATTTCCTGAAATAAATGAATATTTAATTTTAATTTAATTTAATTAGATGTAATCAAGAATATATTAAGTTTCAAAGCTTTCTCTCTCCTACTATTTTGCTGTGCCCGACAGGGTCCATAATGATCTCTAAGTTACCATCCAAGTACCTACTTATTGTGGAATGCAATAAATGATACAAAGAGTAAGTATTCATTCGTAAGGAGAAAGGAGAATTCACTATAACCAATAAACAAGCTCCTTTTATGTACGAAAGAGGCTTTTACTATGCGATAGGAACCGTACAATTTTTAACCTTATTAAAACTGGGTAACTATTGTCATCGAACTATTGTGTATGAACAAACACACAAAAGGTTAGTGATCCTTCAGGGATGTATTCAACAAATTAATGTAGTTCCCAACCTTTAATTGGTTTCGTCCGATAGATAAAACCCTGCGTACAATAGGTTTATATATTTGTTTTGTTCAACCATTCTTCTATTTGCAGTAATTCAACGCAACAATCGGAAACCGATTGAAAGGATTCCGCACGAGATACGGCTTGAGAGACTAATGCTAAGGGAAGTTTAGAAAAATTTGAAAAAGAGACTTTGTTGAAGTACCCCTTTGAAACGGTTTTGTTTTCCATCCTTTTGTTTTGGACAGCGTTAATTATTGGGTTTAGAATCGGATGGAGTGGAATGAATGGATACTCGACAATACAGTTCAGAAGTGAGATGATTAAATGTACTTCAGTTGAAGATCTTCGTTTGAAAATACAATTGGCTTGACAAGGGGTTGATTGTGTTTCGGATTTTGATTAAAACTGCAATAACAAATTTCGTTTATTCTAAACTTCACTTTTGACAGTGTGAAGGTTGGCAAAAGCAGGCGTTTATGGTACCTACATAAAAATTATGACTTACAGTCGATATTAGCCTACGGACTGAATTACTTATTCATAATCAGCACCTTACCGCAAGTATGTGACTAGAGATTTCATTCTTAGTCTATGTAAACTATTGATATTCATCGTTTACAATAGGCTAAGCAACGATTTATGCCACAAGCGTTCAACATCGAGTCCGTTTATACTAATCTTATTACATTCTGCAAAAATCTCCTTGCAACGTTCTAGAGTGTTCTAGTTCCCCCATAAATCTACAATCTACATGGCAACGAAGTAATAAGGCCGGTATAACTCCTCGGCTATCCGATTTACGTCACGACACAATAATTATAAAAGCTTGTATGTCAAGTAATCAGCTGATATGTAATTAATTATAAGTGGGATTAATTCTTTGTTACTGTATTATTTGTACGTTATGGACCAGAAAATTATTAATACTAATTTAATTGGTTATTTTTTTTTTACAGATAGATTGAATTTGATTAATAAGTAAATATTATTTTTTTGTTTAACCCTAGAATGGTGTGACTACTGAGATGACAGCCAATAGAGATCGATTGGGATGAGAACAGGAAGATCTTGATGATGACACTCCTTTTTATCCTTTATTAGGTATTGATAACTAAAGTTCTTATTAATTTATTACAATCTAGCCTAATAGACTATTAGGCAACTTAACTCTAACTTATTATTTTATAACCCAGAATAGTGTCAATTGGCACTTTTACACAATTCCGTAGCAGTTTCTTATAGGGTCTGATAATGACACTACAAACATTTTTCTAAGGTAAGATGTTTTTACGCGAATACTATTGAGTATTTTTACGGCTATTATCACACGCTTAAATAGAATATTGGCTTAACTCAAAAAAGTTGATTTCTGGGAAATCGCCGTTTAATGTTTTGCTTTCGAGGTCTGGTCGGCATAGTAGCCAAAATAATAAATATGTAATGAACAGTTAAATATAAACAATCATTTTTTCCAAAAACCATTGATTTAATCAATTGTTAATAGTTTCTGTGCAAAAAAAAAATGCAGATGTCCTAATTTTGACTCAAGCTCTATTAGGTCAGTATTCCATTAAGCATGCGTTATGTTTACTTATGAAGGTTTTTAGTTGTATTTTACAATATATTTTAGGATTGTTCTTATTTTTGTAGAAACCATTGTGATAAGATAAATAACACTACGTAAATCGTTTGTCATGCACCAGAATTGCCTACTTCTACTTCTACTTCAGGAGTAAGGCAGTGACCGAGTGGCGTCCAAGGACTGGATGACGAAGCGTCGATCGTTCGGCGGCGAGATGGGTGGACGACATTATTACCATCGCGGCTAGAACCTGGATGAGGCTGGCACAGGAGCTGGGGATTGGCACATGAAAAGAGAGGACTATGCTCAGCATTAGGTGATGATGCTTCTACGAGTACTTCTACCTCTGCCATCACAAACACGCAGTGAGCAAACGAATGCATCAAAGCTTATTCCATCTCTGAGTCAGAAGAGGTTCTTGTCTTTAGCATAAGAACAGACGAATATTACCTTCATAGCCCGTTTTTATTAACTATTTGTTCCCAACTTTAAAGAACACAGAGATGCATAAGCAGACAACTTAAACACTATAACTTTCTCCTTCCCATTACAGCGTAAAACTGCAAACTAAGCAAAAAAAAACTTTTGTGAAATTTATTTCCTTGCTTGGAGTACTGTCGGAAGTTGCAAAGCACATACATTACAAGATATTGCTGCTTAAATTTGCAAAGTAGCGAACTAGGGGCCCGAGCCGAAAGTTTCCGACACAGAGTTCGGGTATCATTATATCTTGGTAACTCAACTTGTTGCAAGCATGTCCCTGGAGTTAGGGAAGGTGGTGGATTATGACATGTGTTTTTTTAGTTTATATAATTTTCTTTGGTTAAACATTTGTTAAGGTGCCGCAGTGACCGTCTTTGTTTCATGCCGTAAAACATTCCGACATTTATCGTTTTTTTATTGAGACTAACTCCTGCACTTTTGGGTCCACTGGGACTGAGTGTGTTTTAAGGCCTTATGTATCTACTGCAGGGTGAAAACCTCTGTCTTTTATATTATTTAGAGTACAGGCTTATCCTAAAGTAGGCTAACACGTAGCCCTCCCCCCTGGGTAAACGCAACAATTGATTTATTGGGTCTCATTTGTGGGCTTGATAAGATAAGCTGGACTAAAAATGAATTAGCTATCACATAAAAATCTTTATATAAAATTTTCATCCCTAAAGAGCCCGTATAATCTATTATATCTATGAAAACCGTCCAACTAAGCGTTTTTCGATTTAACGGCCAGTGCTCGTCATGCGAAACTAATAACGTTTTAAAAAGAATAAGAACAAGAATTTATATCCCCAGCTTTAATCTTTATTAAGATATCTTAAAAATAAATCATATGTCAAAGATTTTTTTTATTTGTTGAAATATAATGCAGCCTTTCAGATCTTGTTGCCAATTATCAGTTTCTACGATAGATTAACTTTTTAACAGTTGAGCAGTATTGCTCGTATTGAAGGGACTCGTGGCTAAATGATAACAGCCCACGGATCTATAATAATATATATAGATAAGCTACACTTGCCACGTTCGGTTCGTGGACGGGTGACCATCCATTACATATGAGATACCCTCACCGTTAACAGTCGTTGCGGGTAGTCAGAAGCCCACAAGTCTAACAACCAGCCTTACCTAGGGCTATCCTGTACATTTATTTAAATTATTAATTATTTATTATACGTGTCTATTTTAAAATTATTTAATCCTAAAATATCATTATACATTGCGCCTGCCACTGTTTGTCTCTGCATCACCCAAAGGTTGACTGGTAGAAAATAAAGAAAAAAAAAGAAAGAAAAAATGTTTATTCTGCACAAACAAAACGCACATTACAAATAAAAAAAATAATAAAAAAAAAGACAAGTATACACATCCAACGTTATCAAAAGCCTCATATTCAAGCATACATATTGCCGACAATTTTGTCCATTGCTTGATGTGTCAGTGCCATAGACCAAAGACAAGACACCTTAGTTGACATCTCTAAGTAGTATGTGACATTGACAATACAAATCAATCCAGATGCGTCTGCGACACTGACAGTTGACAACAAAAGTTGCAAAACAATCACAAACGAATCAAAACAAAATCAAAATGCCAATTGCAGAGTGGAAAAATAACTACTTTTGTAACAAAAAAAAAACAACAATAATATAAGCAATTATGCCGTGCGTCGTATCTGTGCAAGAAAAGGTCGTTGCTCAGCAAAATGCTGTGACTTCGGACGAACTTATCGTCAACAGCGCTGATTTTCAGCAACTACCTCTCGAATGACGTGACATTAAGTCCGCCTCTGTACATTTGTGTGCTTAAAGTGTTAAATAAATAAATAAAGGGCATTTTCGTCAAAGAATTCAGTTTGTCAGAAATATGAAGCTAATTGCCTATTCCAAAGCGTAGGTTCATATGGAGAAGAACGGGCATGAAACTCCATAGACACTATTATAAATAATACTTTTATAATAAAAAATATTCAGCATTAATGTTGAATTTATGCTTATTTGTAAGAACAATGCAAAAGAGGTATTCCACTCAGAGCACTGATTTCAACGGCATTTATCCGAACCGTACCTGGGTACTTCCACTGACCGCACAAAAGACGTGCACGTTAAAAGAAAATAAAAAATAAATGTCGTGGGAGCTAAGAGATGACCGGTGCCAACTGATGGCGCCCGTTCACGAACATGACGTATGGTTCAGCACCAGTCAGCTCTAGTTTTACACTATAGGCCAATTGGTAATCTATCCCTTAGATTCACATTAAGCTGTTGATTCGTTGTAGGTTTCAACCATTATTTTTGCTATAGTTTACATTTAGTTCAAATAATATGGGATTTGATAACGGATTAGGTAGATGGCGTCGTTTCCACATAAGAACAATTCCACCACAACACAGCCCACGTTTCTAAACAATCTCCTCACATTCCACACTAGTTACCCAACACTAAGAAATAAATAAATCACGCTGTTCACAAACAATGTAAATGTATTCCACCATTCGTGTACCGCCGACTGACACTCCCAAGGCCCATCCGGAACAACTTTACTCATATTTCCTGTGATGGTATTAGTGGTTTCCATGGCAAGTTGTTGCTATCAGGTGATAGCAATTACTTGTGTCAACAACTGTAAACCACCACGCACACTTTGCGATATGTGACTGCAACAGCTCGACGACAAGAAGCTGACCTGTCGCATGTGATGCAACGTGCGTTTATACGCTGCGACAAGTAGCGAAAGCGTGCGACTCCCCTAGCCTGTCGTTGTGAATCTGCAACTCGACGTGAAGTGTACGGAGCTTTGAATAAAATACAGGGCGTCCCACGGATGTGCCACATGGAGGGAAAGTACCATGAATATTGTAGATGGAACATTTTACTGAAAGAAGACATTATTAGAATAAAAAAAACAATTTAAATTGCATTCATAGATATTTAAATAATTACATGGTTGAACCCGAAATCGCACTCGTTACACGAGAATAATAATCACCCTGTAAATTTATCATACCGATCGAAAGGCTTCATCATAAGGATTAATTTTTGCTAAATAACATAGTGTCAAAAATAAAAGGAAGACCATGAATTTTAACATTTTTAATACAAAATTAATCAATTTATCAAAATATGCTTAAAATGAGTCCCTTCCTGTTGAATACAAAGTAGCACTCTTTTGATTATTTCGATTTGTAGCATACAACCAGGTACCTACTAATTACGTATCTCTTTATCATTCTATCATGCACTTAAATTATAATAGGGAAATGATGCGTACTTCTCAAGTGGGTACATTTATTAGTAATAGGTACTTATGATAATGTCAGTTGTATGTCCTTATGCCAATGTCAGCTTTTAATTTTTCTGAACAAAATTTCACATCAAATGTTAAAATTCATAGTCTTCCTTTTTTTGTGACACTATGTTATTTAGCAAAATATAATACTTATGATGAAGCCTTTCGATCGGTATGATAAAGCTACAGGGTGATTATTTTTCTCATGTAACGGGTTCGATTTCCGGTTCAACCATGTAATTATTTAAATATCTATGAATGCAGTTTAAAATGTTTTTTTTTAATTTCAAATAATGTCTTCTTTCAGTAAAATGTTCCATCTACAATATTCCAGGTACTTTCCCTCCATGTGGCATATCCGTGGGACGCTCTGTATATGAAAATTGTCGACCGCAGCATGTCCTTGCGTCTAGTTGCCGAGCTGTCGCAGTCGCATGTCGCATAGTTTGCAACTACTATTAAACTAAGTATTTGTTACTTTTATTGCAAGTTTTATATTGTATGCCTACTGCTGTTTGTTATTCCTAACAAATAAAATAAAATAAGTGACAGTCTGACAGACTTCTTGACATGACTGACAATTCAAAAGCACATGTTCCGACGTAGCCCGTACAAATATGCTTTTACAGAAATACGTGCTTTGGCTGTTTTTGCTCAGATAAACTAGGTAGGTATAATATGGTAGCAATTTCTGTCACCTTAACTTTATTTAGTTAGGTTCTCAATAAATAAACTAAGTTTCAATTAGTCTCGAAACAAACTTTCATTAATTTTTCGTGTGTTGAATTTTAGATGAAATTAATTTCACAACATTTTACTTTCTGAAGAGTTAAATTTTTACTTGGAGTTTGCTGTGAGAATTTTCGACTTTTCAAAGTCTAATTATAATAAAAAATAAACTGAGTAACTCAACTAAGTGACTAAACATCACTTCATTATCTTTGTTATTTCAACCTTGTCCTCAAAATTAATGAGATTATAAGTAAATACATTAAAACTTTAGTTTTTTTTTTTTTGTCGGCAGCAGCCTTTTATTTTTTAACGGTGGGAAATCATCAAATAACTTTTCTCGCTCTGGGCAGAGCAGGAGGGCGCGTCAGACTTACTGACTAAAACCCACCCGTATTCCTTCAGTTGCCTGTGTCGGTAGCATGCTAAAGTCTGTATTTATGACCGATTGATAGCAATAGGCTCGCCCTCTATTACATGCGACTTAAACATAACTAGCTAGACGTGGGTATACTATAGCCACCTCTGCCGAACCCTTCGGGTATACAGGCGTGATGTTATGTAATGTATTATGTTTTCGTTTGTACTTGTTCATTTGTTGCTTCAAATAATTTATAATCACTTCCTATCTCTATGACCACACGTAATAACTACGACAAAACACAATGTTAGCGTATTTTACGATTTAATTCCGTACATTTCACTCAAGTATGTGCTTAAGCGGCTTACAGTACAGTGTGGTTATAGCTTTACGACGCTCAATGACGTATGCGTGTAGTGGACCAGTTTAAAAACAAAATGTAGCGGAAAGTTATATGGGAATTTAATATGGGTAATTTTCTTTTAATTTATTTATTGAATTGAGTTTTGTAGTGGATCGTGTGGAACAATGGAACGCGGTTCAGTGGGTTTTCCGTGTGTTTATTTAATTTAAAGGTGTTGGTAGTTGTTTGAAATTGTCCCACTGCAGGGTTAATACGGGAAAGTTAAGGAGCACTAATCACCACGCTTAACCACAGAGAGTAAAAGATTTCAGAATATTATAAGTCCATGTTCCCTAAGCATGTTTTCTCTCACTGTTGGCCAGTGATGTCCAAAATTAGTTCAAATTAGCTTAGGAAGTAGGTATATAAAATGCAAAAGTCACCCATGAACAAGTCACTTTAGTAATCAGTAGAGCCGAACCCAACTCTCTTGCTTGAGGTGTCAAATATCCAGATAGATTATACCGTGTGTCATAGTTGATATAATTATAAATGTTTTAAGTTATCGTTTGACTTCGTAAGTGGCGAAATTACAAAAAAATTGTTTTCAGTTTCCTAACTAACCTATCCCAGTTGCTAAGACAAACAAACGTGCTTAATTTGTAGCTTGTAGGCTTTATAGTGCGGAGATGACGAGTAAGTGAGTCAGTGGCTCTTTGCTCCTAGATAACACGCCACGCCTGTACTCAACTAAGGGAAGGCTACACGTGGAGGCTATTTTAGACTATACTTAGATTCAAATTGCCTCCGGGTGTGGCGATACTGAAGTGTACGTCTGACTATCAGCCTGCTACCTTGAATGTTGCTGGCAGGCTAATATATGTACTGTAGTGTGAGCTATCCCAACAGTTAAGTTAGTTAACACGTTGCCTGCCATATGGAAATCCGAATACATTTGCGTTTTTCATCAGTCGCTTAAATGACGTGAAATGACTTATTTATAAGATTTCTATATATAATATATGTTTTTATATATTTTTTTGTATATTATGTGCTGTTTTTAATCCGCCGGTCATTTACACCCGGCGCGGCGCAAATGTAATATTTTCTTCATTGGAGCCACGCCGGTCAAATCGCCGGTCATCCTTGTTAGTCGCGTAAAAATCGCGTAAATTGTCTACTGTCAACTAAACACTCTATAGGATTTATAAAAACTAAAAATAAGAGAGGAATAGAGGTGATTAAGCCGAAGATAATTATGGATTATAATAAAGCTAAGGCAGCAGTAGACCTCTCGGATCAAATGACAGCGTATTCTTCTCCGCTTCGAAAATCTATCAAGTGGTACAAGAAGTTGGCCTTAGAACTGCTTCTAAACACAGCTGTAGTAAATGCTCGGGTTTTATATGAAGCTACCACAAAAAAGAAGATACCTATTATTGAATTTAGACGAAAACTGTCACAACAAATGATTGACTCAAACCCACGTGATGGAGCTAACATTCCATGTAGGCCAAAGAGAATAAAACATTCTCTTGTAAAAGCAGACGGAAAGGCTGTGACGACAAGAAAATTTTGTGTAGGTTGTTACAAAAATAATTCACAAACGCATGGAAGAAAAATTGCCAAAAACAAAACCAAAAAGGTTACGACATTTTGTTCAGTTTGCCCAGACAAGCCATATTTGTGCAGACCGTGTTTTGATAAAAATCATTAATTTTCTGTTTGTTTTTTAATTTTAAATTACTTTGATCTCAACACAACATAATGTGTCTCTAAATAACACTAGTCCTTGATTTGTAATAATAAAAATATTTTAAAAAGTATACTGTCTTTAATTTACATCATAATTTTGTTTGACTCGCTACAAAAACATTCATACAACCAAAAAATTATAAAAATATTTTGAGGCCAAGTTATCTAAAGTGATCATTGGGGCCGCGCCGGCCACTTGTAATGGTATTTTGCGTTACACGCATGGCCGTCAGCGAGCAAAAGGTGTTCAAGTTCACCTTAGTTGTGCCGGTCATTTAAGCCCCCCATGGCCCAAACGCTTCTACCAAGTGCCGGTCATTTGGACCCCCCATGGCAGTGAACGTTCTCTCACTTTTCTCAGACGTAAGGTGCCTATCGTAAATAAATGCTTCATAAGAAAAGAGAATGTATTTCCCAATCTTCTTAATAAAACTACATACCTATCTACATCTATTATATAGTATAAAACAAAGTTGCTTTTCGTGTCTATCGGTGTGACCGCGTTATTCATTGAGATGAACTCCCTGACTTGTACTAAATCATTTTTATTTTAATTTAACGGATTAGACCTCGAACCTGACGAATTTATAATCGCATTTTATTAAACATGACATTATGTATTTTATTGCCTATTTTAAATTATTGACTAAATTTTATCTTGAAATGGTAAACTTGTATTGATTTGATTGAATGTGTTAATAATATATATTGAATGAGTCTTTATTATTTTTTCTTAAACTGTTTGCATGCCTTAGTGAAGGATCATTTTAAACTTAACATCTGTAACTTGTACCTAATTTCTGTGCAAATAAAGAACTATTCTGTTCTAACTGCGCAATGGATCTTGATGCGATTGTCACCATCAATTTATTCCTTTAACTTAGATTAGCACAGGAATCGCGACGTTTTGAACTGTTGATATGTCGTCATTACACCCGTACAAATCAAGGGCGAGTCGCTAGTGTATTTATTAATAAACTCAACATTCACCATACACATTTCTATTTTATACTTTACAATTCCGAAGCTGCAAGTCAGCACCCGTTTATACATACATAGGTACTTACTTACTATTATACCTATATACTGCTACACGAAGTTAGTACTCAATTGGTTTTGTTTCGAAGAGCTTGAAGCTCCGATGTCGTTGTCGGTATTGTAAGTTTAACCTCGTATTGATTCTGTCGTATTTGAATTATCTTTATTCAAAGATCTAGGATTGTAGATTTATTTTTTAGACGGTATTGTAGTCTTGTTGCATGGATGTCGTCAAAAAATATAACATAGGTAGCTCTATTTAGGCACTTATTTTTTTAATGAATTGCAGATAGATTTAACGTTCCTCCTATGAACCCTATTATTATTCATTTATTTATTCATGTTACAATGACTCAGACACAATATTCAATACATTACACATTCAACAAACAATACTATACACTACAATAACCGTTTAAATCTCAAATCGTTTATTGCAATCCATAATGTACAATTACATTGTGTCTCATGCATGTTGGAAGGGTTCTATATCACTGTACAATATTTAACACATTTTTTAAACATTATTTTATTTATTTATTTTTAAGATACTTTATTTGCCAAAATGTTGATGTACAAAGCAGTATGATGTTATTATAAATGTGGCCCATTTACATTCTACCATTACATGTGGTGTGCAAATATTTAATTTCAAAATACATTAAATTATTAAAAATGTCACAACTCTGAAATCGTTTATTGCAATCCATAATGTACAATTACAGGTGGTAGATAAAAGAAAAACAATAGAAACAATTATGGACCCTGTCGGGCACAGAATTTTTTTTAATAAGTAGAGAGAGGAAGAGCGCTTTATTAATTTTCTTTGTTATTAAGTTAGAACTATTTTATATCCTATATTACCTATGTATTTATATTCATTCCCTTATTCTATTAATATTTTATGTACAGGTCAAACTATTCATTTATCATTTTTATAATTATATTTAATATTGATTATTTCTTTACTCGCTTATTTTTTTTATTGTTATTAATGTAGTATATTTATTAGGTATTGTTTTATATTTATTTTGTTATTTTACTTATTAAAATAAATATATATTATTCATAGTTATGTATGTTGAATTTATTCGTACTGTGTAATAGCTTTTTTTAATTAAGTACTGCTTTAGTTTATTTAAAAATATACTGATTTTATTTTGTTGTTTTATGTCTTCTGGTAATTTATTATATATTTTTATTGACATTGAATATGGACTAGATGAATGTAGATTTAGGCGGGACGAGGGCAAATTTAGTCTATTTTTATGGCGAAAAGAATAATCTTTTTGTATGTCTCCCCGTGTGCTGTAAGAATCTGGATATTTACGCACAAATTTACACAATTCTAAGATATAAATACCAACTAAGGTGAGAATCTTGTGTTTTTGAAAGTAAGGTTTGCAACTATCTGTTGGTTCTATATTGGTAATTATTCGTATTCGCTTTTTTGGAGGGTAAATAAGAAGGGAGGGAGCGTCTGCGCTATTTCCCCATAAGATGATACCATAGTTAAACCAAGCGTGGGCATACGCGTAGTATGTGACTAGTGCGGTTTGTAGGTTTGTAGTCTTTTTTATTTCGCAGAGAGCATATGAAAACTTAGATTTTTTTATTTTACTGACAGTATATGTGTTTTCCAGTTTATATGAGTGTCTATTGTTAAACCTAGGAGGGTGAAATTGTTAACTGTTTCTAATTTATGTTGATTAAAAGTAAAATCTATATTTATTTTATTTTTCTGCCAGGGGTGAAACGCTATTAATTTGTTTTTGGAAAAAGTTAATTTCGAGGACAAGGATTTTGGTCGCTCATCCAATTTACAGTTTTTCCAAGAATAGTCGTAAGTTTTTATGAATACCCGACGATTGTAAGTGACGTGCAGGTCACTGCAGCGTCCTATGGGCCATAGACAATACATTTTGATCATTTTATGCCCACTTGGTTTAAAAAAAAATCTTTTTTACATTTAACTACGTGTCTCAAACACGCGGGCACAATTTCGAAATCACCTTTAACGGCAACTTTTAGATTGCTAATTACTGACAATTTAATTGATTGATTGATTCCAATTGATTCTTGTTGAATTCCATCATTCTTAATAAATTGTTGTGTCTTAACTTTTTAATTACTATTATTCATTTATTTAATTTGATTGTATTTTATTGACTTGTTTGATTTTATAAAATTTTTAAGCTTTTCGCAAATCTCGGAACCATAGGGTCCTGGACCTTTGATCGTGGGGCCGAAACCAACTCGCAGAGGCCCGTTAGACTCTATAAGTAAAGGAAATGAAAAACAAACCGGTGATTATCCCCGTATGCACTGTGCAAGTGCACCCAAGGACAATCCCCGGTTGGTGTTAGACTATTGCAGGATATGGATAAAAAGATATAGGACTATGGGTTTGGGTAGCGAAAGTGGACTGATTATCAAAAACTATAAGGACTATGAAACCTACCTGATCAATATTTTATATATACACGGCTAAAATGGCAGGGGGTGACTTGCAATGACTCAATAATGGGCCCCCGGAAGCTGTCGCTAGCACATAGTGACGTAGCGACAAGGGGGCAACATTTCAGAGAGTATTCCACAGCTATCAGAACAATCCCAGAGCCCGGAAGATGGTCAAGATCCCTACTTGCACTTACTGGAATACTTCCTTCCTCCGAGCACGTTTGTTCTTGCGAATCTCTACTCAAGCCAGCCAATAAAGGCAAGAAAGAGGTGGGAGCTCTGTTCCTTATTATTATTATTTTAATTGATTTGATTGTATTATTAATAACTTATTGATTATATTA
Organism: Brachylomia viminalis; assembly: GCA_937001585.2. NCBI lineage: Eukaryota > Metazoa > Arthropoda > Insecta > Lepidoptera > Noctuidae > Brachylomia > Brachylomia viminalis. The sequence goes on from OW443296.2 coordinate 1,664,917, forward strand.
TTATTAACTAATTGATTTTATTTTTATAGCTGTGCACACCTTTAAGTGACAAGTTCGCTGTAGTATTTATTTTATAATAAGATATGCTCTCTGTTAATGTTTCTGTGAACTAGTCTGTAGAGTGTCATAGTAATTAAATAAATAAATTTACAGAAAAATTTCACCTCGCGTTTCTCTCGAAACACGTTCAAGGGCCGGACTATAGTAGGGTGTCATTTCAATCTACCCGCATCCAATATCCAATGAACGGCCTGCGTGTCCCATCGGGCTTCCAAGGAGGCAATGATACCCAATTTGGCAAAGTTATTTTAACAACCTTAAACTGAAAACCCTTCTACTCTCTCGTTTTATAAACACCATACTTTCCCTAATTCATTTAATTTAATCATACATTTTAACTCAACGATTCCCAAGATGCGCAATTTCAAAACGCATTTTCGAATTCAAAATTTAAACATTTAAGAGTTGCGTAACTCCAAAACACCCTATCTCGCCAACTCTGGGCCTAATTATGTGCTGTTATTATGAGTTACGAATTCATAAGCGGAAAAACAAAAGCTATTACTCGTCAACTTAAACTTTTAATTAGTTGTCTAAATGCGTGGGCTGACCTTGGCAGTCTGAGTGCGGCTTAGTGTTCGGTAATATTATGGTTAAATAATAAAAGCTTGTTTGTCTTCATCAGCTCGAAAATTTAAATTGCTGATCGTGGTACCTTCATAGAAGGTTAAAAGGTCATAATGAATAATACCATAATTCAACTAGGAATACTAACAGGTGACAAAGTTGCTCACAGCACACAAAAAACTTAAATGAGTGTAAAAAGCTTGTTTGTCTTCATCAGCTCGAAAATTTAAATTGCTGATCGTGGTACCTTCATAGAAGGTTAAAAGGTCATAATGAATATTTCCATAAAATCAATCAAAATCAAATCAAAAGTCATTTATTCAAATTAGGCTGAGAATCAGCACTTTTTGAACGTCAAAATCACATAAGACAGTCCTCCCAAAACGCCCACCCTTCACCACTTACTAGTGCTTTAGCTGGGAAGAAGAAGTGGCGGAACAAACTCCCCAGCAGCACTGCTGTCTGTTCAGTTAGAAGAACTGGATTCTATACATATAAGTAATTACATTACGAAACACAAAACTTTTAAAATTATTTGCCATATGTCAGCTAGCACACGCCAATATTTAAAACTATACTCAAGCAGAAATAAATAATAAAAACAAAAACGCAAACAGAACTTAATACATAATAAAAAGCCTCCTGGCATAAAGGGCGTGGCCGCTTACATATGCAATGCTGCATTATGTTTATATGTATATAGCTGTAACTTGTAGCCACAAATGATAAACTAGGACCTTCGAAGTAAAATAAAGAAACATTAATTTCTAATAACAATAACAAAACCATAGTCAGCAAGATGACCAGTCACCACAAGCAGCACCCGTTCACGAGCATAACGCAAAGATCCGCCATTACCCCCCTCGCCATATTTGAGGGAAGGAGGCAACCCGACCCCCGACGCTACCGCAAGCATTGACATCTAAGGGAGCATGACGAACTTGCTGCCGGTTGCTCAAAAGAATAATATGATGAACTGTCGAGGTCGCTAGCTAACCATATATTGCAATACAACTCATTAAAAAAACATTGAAATGAGTAGATTATGTCAATAATAAATAAAAATTAAATTAAACTAAAATGACTAATATAGTCAAATAAAATAAACAATTATATGAACTCGTATAACTTGTCAGTAGGTAAGCTAATTTTGGAGAAAGAACATAAACATTGTCTTGAGTTAATCACAGCGACCAACTATTTTTATCGTTTAAGTAATCGTTGATTGAATAGTATGCCTTTGAACAAAGGTTGGATTTTACATTACATAATTCAACTAGGAATACTAACAGGTGGCAAAGTTGCTCACAAAACACAAAAAACTTAACTGAGTGTAAAAAGAAAAAGTCATACTTGTGGTCGTATTTTAAAGGAAAACTTTCACTGTAGACTGTCAGTGTCACAAACAACGCCAAAATAAGGTATACAAACATTTCACTTGTATTGCATTTCACACAGCACACTACTTTGACTCAACACACCGTACTTCCATTGAAACATACTTACACACTATTCGTTACAATCTGCAAGCAGGACTTTGACAAACGCTCGCCCATAATTTCTAACCATCTCTTCGGACTCTGCCATTTTAGCTAGATCTCCCCCTCCCCTTTGAGCAGGATACGAAATTAAAGAGCAGACGGGGAGAGGGGAGAACCGTCGAGAGTGATGTGGGTCTAAGTAAAATGGATGTTACAGAAACATCGGTTCGAGGTATTATCAAGGCGGTAAATGTGCTAAGTCAGGGGCTACTTATCTAAGCTATTACTCTCTACTAAGTGAAAGGCATTTGCATTCAGCATGTGGATATGAAGGTGCTCTTGGTTATGGATCGGACGGACTGTGGGAACTCTCTGCGTTAAATAAATTTTCCTCAGTCGCCCTCGCAGTTAACGTTCCAGAATGTTAAGTCTGAATTTATAATCGTTTAATGCCTGAAAATTGCTTTAAGCCCCACTTCTGCTTCATCTGGGCAGTCTATTTCGTTTAATGACTCCTATTATTGTTGAGTTGGAGCTTAGTATCATGTCTAAGATTTTTTGTGGAACAATTTCTTTAGCCTGGGATAAGATTTTAGGAGAGAAATATCTCAGCAAGCATTTAAGATTCATTTATAATTCCTTGACATTAAACATTTTATAGTTCTGTCCGATCTCTGAACAAATTCTGATAAGAATAAAGACAGTCTTAAATCTCCATAAAGTGATAAGCAACAGAACTTTCTCCTTCCCAAAGTGAAGAAAATAAAATAAGTCAGCCGATTGGTCTCAATATGGTTATCTTATATTTATCACTCGGGTTGCTAGACGATAAGCAGTAAGCAAAACAAAAAACATCTCTTTATTAGTAGTTTATGACTTTAGAAAGCGTAGCTTGGCAAGACCATAAAATTCGAACCGAAGTTTCTACATTATTTTTATTTGAATTTATAATTTTAACAACCCATCACCCGTAACTGGGTCAATTTAAATATTTGATTCAATACAAGCGATCCTGTAGCGGCAACCGCATCATATCTGCAAGAATCGTTGTTTCGGATTGATAATCGAAGTCATTGAGACACCCATATCCATTAGTGAATGGTTTCAGACTGACATCCCTTTTATATCCCTTTTGCTCCCATTTTACCCCTTTTACCCTCATTGCACCCTTCTGGCTACCATTGTCAGTTTTCAAACACACCTACGTCACACATTTTTATGCCATTCCATTGTTATAATCCCTATTTTATTATTCTCATTATTTTCTCAGTAATTTCTGAGCTAATAATGGAAAAAATAAAGTCAGCTATGAAATAATTAAATCGGTTAATTTAGTTCGCAATGAGAGTAACATTATATATCAAGGGAATCGGAAGTGGAACAAACATCAATAATTAACATAGTAATTAATTTGTAGGAGTCTCAATAATTAATGCTACGTTATGAGTTTATGACCACCATAACGTAGCATTAATTAATGTTAGATAAATAAATCAATAAAAATTAATTTATTGAACTCGTGTTTCATCAGGGCGTGTCCTTATATGATCGATCATCGCGCAAATACCGATAGCTGCGTTCATTTTTAGTAATTACTATAGTTACAAAAATGCATGGAGAAAAAAATAGTATGCCCTAGCATTTTGTTAAAACCTTAATTTTTCCATGCTAAGTTTAATCCTGGCTGAACATGTTTGTAACATTCTAATTATAGGTATTTAAAACCATTGTAGGTGCAAATATACTATGTTAGAAATAAATTTTAACTGTCGAATCTGAACGCGTCGTCGCGCCCACGGGTCGCGCCTACAAAGGGCAGGTTCGGGTTCTCCGAACAAATGACTGCGTATTCGCGCGGCGAATGCTTATAAATGATACGGGGTAAAACGTCTGTTTTATGTCAGTTTTGACGTTTTCATAATAATAATTAGAGATGTTAGATATAGACAATAATAATATTACCTACCTATGTTTTATATAGAGATAAACTAATAAACAATGCTTTGTAGTGTTGTTATTGAATAAACAATACCTAGGTATTATTATAATGGTCGATCTCGGCATAGTTCTAAGAAACAGTCATTTTCGTTTGACGTATGGAAACTAAATTAGAACATTCATGACGATATTTTATACCTCAATACAAGTCGTAATATTGTATCGCTGAAATATTTTGATTGAACGCTTCATAGTATTCGAATTAAGCTGTAGAATTTCTAACATCTCTTACAATATTATGTTTGTGGCAGCGTTCTTTATTGCCACAGCCATTACATTTGAGTTCACATAATCACCTGACTTTCACAAAATGTACGGAACCAGATGTAGTTGACTGCTGAGTCAGTTTTTCTTTCATATTCGTTACAGCGTGAAAATTGTATGAATTTGATAGAGCGGACAAAGAACCATGCTTCGTGTACATATGTTACGTTGACGGCGAGTTTGAAAACAGTTGAGTCGACCGGAATATTTTGATTAAAGAAGCAAAGTTATGCTGGCTGTGAGCAAGCATGATTTTAATAATATGTTGGTAACTGTCTGAGGTTTGTTTGCGTATTATCTGCCTACTATATACTATCTATCTACCTACATACACTCTTAAAAATCCCGACATAGATTAAAGAACTAGATAACCAGTGATCATTAAATTTTGAATACATTTTGATTTTATCTATTATCAAAGGATTTGGTTGCATTTTACTTTCTCGAAACCAAACTTTCCTCTTGAGATCAAACACATTTTTGTCACCGCGAGTCAAGCGAGTCACCTAATTAGGTAAGCTTATCAAAGTCACAGCATTTATTTCAAGTAGGCACTTAGAAGACACTTTTGAACGTCAACATTTATATTAAAATAGAATAGATTCTAGTCGCCCCTTCCAAAAGGTAGTTTCGTATGGAGAAGAATGGACAAACAACTCTACCGTTACTCTTTTAAAATGTGTTACAATATTCTGTATACATTCGTTATATTTAGTTATTTTATTGTAATCTGTAATATTGGACAAGGAAAATAATAGTAAATAATTGGATAATGTAAATGATTGAATATAAGAAATTTGTCTAATTGTGACTGATATTTAATGTATAAATGTAAAATTTAAAAAGCATTGATTCAATCATTATAATTGTACCTAAGATATTTGCCGTGATATCGTGAGCCACTCTTCGTGCATGCATGTGATATTTTAATTCTGTATGTATACACCATGTCTGAGCAAACAAAATTTATTATTCATATTCTTTCGTATATTTATATGATTGTGAAGACGATGCACCAATAATACAATTACTATACCACAATAGCTAAAAATAATTTAAAAGTAGCCATGACAAATAAGTTCAATATTTGATAGATAAATGGTGCTCAGGTAGTCACTTACCATATTTGGAATGTTGAAACAACTTACCTATCACCAAATTATACTGTTTAACAAAAAAAAAAACCGACTGTCCGTTTTTTATTTTTCAGTTTTTAGTTATGGTACCTACCCCACACCAATTAGAAAACGATGGTCTTACACGTCCACGTCCGTTTGAAGGCATTTTTTTTTAATTTAAAAATAATTGTTTGTTGATTTTTTTTAAACAGCTTGACCTATTTCAATTAAATTTAAATGAGACCACACGGGCACCAACAAGCACCAGCTTTCAAACAAAAAAAGAATAATTAAAATCAGTTCACCCAGTTGTAAGTTCTGAGGTAACAAACATAAAAAAATAAATAAAAATACAGTCGAATTACGAACCTCCTCCTTTTTTCAAGTTGGTTAAAAAAAGGAGTTTAAATGACCTACGTGCCTACCGAAAGTTCCCACACAGTTTTCCATTAAAAATGTTCATCGCAACGTTTCCAAAACAATGTCGCATCGCCGTCGTCCCAACCGTGCGTTATCCGCACCTCCAGGGATTTCCTCTTGCCGTCGTTTGTCGTAATTGACAAATTGCCGACACACGTCGCAAACCCCGAGATTATTTTATCGCGTTACAACAGTTCGGTAATTGTATTAATTAGCTCGGTGGAGTTTTTCGTGTTAACAGTCTGTCTAGCGAATTTTATTTATGTTGGTAGTCTGTTTGGCTGTAATTAATAGGTTATCTAAATATGCTTTAGAGGTTCACATCTGCCTTGTTGGCGTTTCGTTTAGTCTGTTTTGAGTATATTTTGTAAAATAATGGTACTTTTAAGCAAAGCATAGTTGACGAATTCAGGACTATGACCAACAGTGGAAGCAATTAATAAAATGCACCGTAAGTAGGTACATGAGATTCCTAATTTCTGCTTTGCCTTGCAAAGAAAAACTCACAGAAGTGGATTAAAATATTTAAAAGCTCGCCGGTGCCAACCGTGGCAAACAAAAAAAATCTCCATTAATAATTTAAAGTGGAATTTCGGACAAGGCTGTACCTACAAAATAAATAAGTGAGTAACCAAAGCAGGACCCGTATTTAAAAAAAATAATGTCTCAACCTTTTGGACTACCCAAAAAGATCTGCGCACAAAAAACCAAAATTCACGTACTGCTACTGAACCAAATATGCCAATTTGAGCGTAAAATTAACTTTGCAACGACGTAATGCCCAAGTGGGCTAAATGAAAATGGTAAATAATAAAGTAAAGACGAGAGGGCGTGCCAAGTCAATTTTGCGACTAAATGAATCGAAAGTCGTTACGGATAAAAATCGTTTGGTCCTCACGGATTGGGTGTAATGTCCCAAATTTTTGGTTTTCCTTTATCTGATTTAAGAGTAAATGGGCCTGTTATAAATTGTTAGTGTTAGTACTTATAAATTTGGCTGTAATGAGTACAATGAATCAAAATGAATATTAAAAATACATTGAAATTAAATTGTATTGTATCACAAGCATAGACAGACATTGTATCATAACGTGAAAAGTCAGCTTTTTCATATACGAGTATTTGTCTTCTCTTACCTAAATCGAAAAAAATTATGGAGCCGCCAATTTATATCGCGATTTCAGGGTTGATCCCACATCCAAAGTTGTTCGTAATGCTGATTAAAATGACCCCTTTTCAGGTTTGAAAACCGTGTAAACAAAAAAATATTCAGACTACAATGAGGTCTACAGTGTTAGTAACAAAATAGTTTAGCCTATGTTAGTACTAGATAGCTTAAATAGATCAGGTCCTGTTTGTGCGCCTATACCTGTGGGCTGTCTGCCCGGGTGGCTATCGATTGCAGGATGGTGTTGGGACTGCCACGCAGACTGCGGAGCAGCGCGGCAGATTCCTACGCCACAGTGCACCAAAGCCGTCAGTTCGTGCGTCTGCAAACATTTGCGAGGCAGTTTAGAAGCGGCCGCAGTCGCAACAATACCCTGAATGCATTAATGTAGTGGATACGCAGAGCATTGTAAGTCTTTTGAGTATAAGTGACCACAGGGCTCCCGAGTACAGTGCTGTGCAGTATGCCTTAAAAATAGTTACTTCAATTGCGTCGCGTCTGTACATCGAAAGAATCTGCGGGCTAACACCTTCACTCTTACTAAGAATGCCCTGCGCTCCCATCTCTAGATCCATATAATCTATATGTAAGAAAATAATTTCTAAATAACAGCGTCAACCATTCACGAATTATTTTTTTACAAAAACTCGTTTGATATATTCAGACACACACTTTCTGCGTGCCCTGTTTTTTTCCGTGTGGCTAAGTTATTACTAAGCAAGCTAAGACATTGATATTCCATAATATTAGTCTGGCCTTCAGACATTTTGTCGAGATCTGTTTATTTGTGAATAGGATGATATGAATCAATCTGAATGATGGGCAATGAGACAGAAGCTAATTTATGTGTTTCTTAGATAAAGTATATTTCTTCTTACTTATCTGAACTACCAATACCTTTTTGTAATTTTACTTATTCACGATTCCATGATCTTACTATTTTTGGAAAGAAATCAGCTTTGTAGAGCGACGACTCTGTCTCTCGTACCTGTTTGTCTCTTTCTAAAGGTTATACTTACGCCCGAACTGTACCAAACTAAACCTACGGTTACATCCAAAAATAATTCTTCACCAAGGGTTTTTTTGTCTGCTCATTGCACGATCGAATCTAGGCTTAACGGATTCAGAATTATATTATTGTTTATGATAAAATATTGCGTTGTAATGTCAATACCGCAAAATGACATTCAGCCATCTTCTTTACATGTCAGACTGAATTTAAAATGTGTCTTCAGTTGTGGTTTTTCTTTTAATATTTTTTATTATTAATATGCACACTTGTTTCTCCAATACACTTTAGACATTGGCAGAATAGTCGACATCAACTTTAATTGCCATTTAATAAAAAAAAAATAGAATAGAATAGATACTGACCATTTTTTATTAAATCGCCTGGCTGAGTAATTTTTTAGTATGATGTCAACTCGAAATTGGTCTATGGTGTATGCTACTTATTTTGATATTTGATAATAAACAATTAAATAGTCTGTTCAGTGCCATAGCTTCTGAAAGTATTACATATGTCATGTGTCCCTACTTGATAAAGAAAAGAACTTACGACGGTATGAAAGACCCGACTGTACACACATACATTCTTTGACATTCATTTCAAACAATTTCTACTGTCAGACCCTCCAAAGATGACCAGAAACTAATCTTCCCCCGCCCCCTCAATAAATCCCAGATAAGCTCCGAAGTAAACTCCACCAAAATATACAAAATTAAACATTTATATCGATGATAAACTTCAGCCATAATTTCTTCGCCTCCAACTTAGGCACCCACTTCCAGTAATTAATGGCATTGGGTTTTGATTAAGCAAATAAATGATTCCTTTACAATTTTAAACATTAAACTTTATTCTTGTCTGCAATTAAAATGTTTCAGTATGACTTGAGAAATGGATCGAATGCTTGGGGCAGAAGAATTTTCCTGTCAAACATTGGTGTGTTTATAAATGGGTGTTTGCCTGATGTTTCAATGTCTCAATTTTGTTACAGATCTTTGTGAACGATTGATGGATAAAATTTCTGAATTTTACTGTAGTTGTTTATTTTGTAAAAACGACATAGAAAGGAAGAAGATAGCTACGTTTAGCACTGAAAGTCAGTGCTGTGCTGTGGGGTCCTCCATAGCAAATAATCATGCTGAGTGGAAGCGTTCTTGTCACAGCCAAGACGTGCAGCTGCCGACTACTTACATCCCGTGCTGTAATTATAGATGTTTGGTTTTTATACTACGCAACATTTATTCGAGTTAATTGAATATGCTCGTTTTTAATGTAAAAAAATAATAAAACCTGTGGGAACCCCTGTTAGCAACGAGGTTCCTTACGCGATACTTGCACGCAAACTACTATTTAAGTACGAGACAGACAGAGAGAAAGTGTGAATTTAATACGTGTTTTTTTATACAGAGCCATCTACTACTTATAAGTTTTTAGAAACTGTCTTAACGTTGTCGCGATCTTGGATTTTCATTTTGACCTTCAGCACGCTCGAAAACCATGAAAACGACACCCATGTTGAAAGTTTTCGCGGCCATCATATTGGATTTTCATTTTGAATTCACTATTAGCTTTAGCACCCTCGAAATTCACAAAAACTATCTCTCTCTTCAGAAAGAAAGTCGCATGGAGGGGTCATAACGCTTTTTCGTTACGTGACGATTTCTACCAGTCAACTCCTACCGCAAGCCGCGTTAGGTATAGACCTACGTTCCAAAAATTACTTTCTTCTTCTTTCTTCAATTTGTTTTAAAGATAAAATTTGGATTTTTAACAGTAGATGAAGACTCAAAGAAAAGATGCATGGATATAGTGAAAGAAGATTTGACTTGAAAAGGTCTTATTTCCACCAGTCATGAAAAAAGAATACATTCCCCACCGACCCCAAGACCGATAACAGAATTCTTGGAATCCCAATAACAAGTCACAATATATCAACCAGTAATAAATTACGTGTAATATAATAAGGAGAATAATAGGAGCATAATAGGGAGTCCTACTGAAGTGCCTATAATATTATTATAACGATAAGCCAACAAGCTTAGCTCGGCTGTAAAGTTTTCAGTTGCTAATACCTAGAAACTTGCAAATTATTCCACTATTACTGTTTACTGGTTCATTTTGTTGAAATAAGACGTCATTACTGAGTTAAGTGGATTTCCTGGGTTTTACGACAGTCCCACGGCTGTTGGTTCCTGGGTTTATGCATAGTCAATTAAAGCTGTTGATACAAAAATTAAATTTAAGTAGCTAATCTAAATGTTTAAATCATACACACACCAATGTTTATATAACGTTTACTGCACTAAAAATATGTGTAGCATCCTTTATATTATTTACCACATTTTATGAAATAAAAATACGATAGCAAGACTTACTAAGGTACTTCTACTTATTTTTTTTTTATCTTGTTTAAACTGTACAACCTAACCAAAGACAAGTTATAAAATTTTTATACAATTTTATTTTAAATCAACGATGGCATAAATCTTCCCCCTTCAACACAAAACACACAACCTCGAATTTACAAATTACCATCTCACCTTCACCTTACTTCAATTCACTCGATACCTTTCTCAACGATTTTTTTTTCAATCAGCTAAAACATTTCGAGGTCGTAAGGAAATAAAGTAAGCTCTTAGTCTAATTACACGTCATCAGGCAAGCTTGAGCTCCGGAAGATGATCTTGGTTTACGAGCTCCTCCAAATGTAATTTAAATGGGTATTCAGAGGAATCTTATCTTATTATTATTATTATTTTTTTTTTTGTTTGGTGGTGGTCTGGTAATTTGCGTTTAGTGATTTATTTTTTAAACCGCGACTGCATTGTTGTGATTGTGATCTATGATCAAAAGATTTGCATAATAAAAATATGACGAAAATCGAACTTGAGTCAAAAACATTTGGGCAAAGGACATTAAAATTAACCATTAAAATGAGAAGCCCAACAAAGTAGTTGCTCAACAATAACTTGACCAATTCCGATCAATTCGTCTTCTCCCACACATTAAATCAAATCCGCACGAAAATAACAATACCCTTGGTGATCTCACCTCCACATAGATAATACTCTATCAAATCCTTATTATCAGAGGTTGAACCAAAATCGACACTTCACACGAGATATCAGAAAGCCCTCCGACATCACCCAGACGATATTGTAGGTAATTCAAAGACTGAACATCTTGGCTGCCAAAGAGGATTACGTACTTCATATGGCAAATATTTGTGCCAACATTGCTTGGAGTATTATAAGTGACATGGATGTTGGAAGAATGGTGTGGTGGACATTTTTTGTAATATGTTTTATGCCTTGTCTATTAATTGTACTTTACCCGCGAAAATATTTTCCTTATTACAAAATAGATTCAAAATCAAAGTCAAAAGTCATTTATTCAAATTAGGCTGAGAATCAGCACTTTTTGAACGTCAAAATCACATAAGACAGTCCCCCCAAAACGCCCACCCTTCACCACTTCCTAGTGCTTTAGCTGGGAAGAAGAAGTGGCGGAACAAACTCCCCAGCAGCACTGCTGTCTGTTCAGTTAGAAGAACTGGATTCTATATAGTAATTAACATTACGAAACACAAACATATTAAAATTATTTGCCATATGTCAGCTAGCACACGCCAATATTTAAAACTATACTCAAGCAGAAATAAATAATAAAAACAAAAACAGAACTTAATACATAATAAAAAACTTCCTGGCATAAAGGGCGTGCCCGCTTACATATGCAATGCTGCATTATGTTTATATATAGCTGTAACTTGTAGCCACAAATGATAAACTAGGACCTTCGAAGTAAAATAAAGAAACATTAATTACTAATAACAATAACAAAACCATAGTCAGCAAGATGACCTGTCACCACAAGCAGCACCCGTTCACAAGCATAACGCAAAGATCAGCCATTGCCAGATTACATCAATATTAACAGAAAGTGATTTTCTGAAAGATATTGATGTTTATAACAATGTCAATAATGGTAGTGAACTGGATATAAATATAGCCCAAAAATTATGAGCGTGATGACGAGACCACTTAGATACAAAAAAATATTGGCAACATTCATAGTAGTAAAAACTGAAAACATACGAGAAATTTCGTTGTCCAGCAGTTATAAATGTAGTTTAACCTCAAAACAGAATACTGACTACAAACAAGTTTACACCTATTTCTATCGCTAAGCTAAAATAATAATTGCATCTTCATTACAGGTGCCAGATTACTGTACGAAACTTATAACAATAGTGCAATAGATACCAACTAGACCAAGTTAGTCCGTACTATCGTTCTCACTGTTATTCGCTTCGCAGCTTCCCGGTAGAACAAACAATGTAAGCCGCGTAGAAACTTGACGAAAACGTATCACGTTCCTAAATGTTTGGTTGTTTGGAGCTAGCGCTCGGATTTCAGACGAGCCGTCAAATATTCGATATTTTCTTCCAAGGGAGTGGATTCGATACTTAGGTATTTTAACTTTGTTTATGAGCAGTGGTGGCTCAGTGGTAACGGCCGCAACTTACGAGTTGTAGCTCGTCGGTTCGACCCAGTCAGGCGCTTTATTTTGTGTAAATTATTTCATCACCGCTGCTCTCAAAACGGCGTAGGAAAACATCGTGAACAAAAAAATCGAATATATTTATGACATCTACCACCCCGCACTGGGCCCGCGAGGTAGTTCATGGCCTACTCCTTCTCACCGAGAAGAGGCCTGTGTCCCAGCAGTGGGACATTATTATGCTTATGTCAAGGTTGTTAGTTCAAATCAGGGCAACTAATGTGACTTTTTCAATCATATCGGACCTCCGATAAAATAGGGCATAACTCGAAAAACCTGGATTTTAAGAAAAGCGAAATAATCTCACGCATTTGTTATATAGTCTTTATTCTTGTAGTATTAGTATAATGTGATACAATAGTTATTTGTGCAAGAAGAGAGCAAGTCGGTTTTTGCTGCGAGTTTTGATTTTGAATCGCGAGTAAGCGAAGGATTCTATAGCTGATTTCTATTCACGAGTGATCCTAGGTTACGATTGAGGGACTGAAAGACACGAGATGCATTTCACTTTGGTCTCGTGTAATACATACAACTTTTCACCTCAGCAGCGATAACATAATAATAACTGCTGTCTTATGTGATTTTGACGTTCAAAAAGTGCTGATTCTCAGCCTAGTTTGAATAAATGACTTTTGATTTTGATAACAATAAATAAATAAAACATATTACCAAAAGGTAGAAATTACTCCACATGTATGTATAATTGTAAAACAAACAATATCAAATAAAATTATTACATTTAAAACCAAATACACAATTCCGTAGTAAATTATTTTGATGTATATCTTTGCACCTGCCATGGTATATCTCTGCATCACCCTAAGACTGGTAGAAAATCCCTCAGGCATTAAGTCCGCCTTTGTAGAGTATTATTTTTTACTTGTGCATAAAGTTTTAATAAATAAATAAATCTTCAGGTTTAGCAGGCGCTTGAAATGTAAGCGCACAAAAATATGAAATTCTCGGCTTTTCTCTACTATAATATGAAACGAAAACCGCATTAAAATCCATTGCGTCGTTTAAAAGATCTAAGTATACATACAAAAAAGTGACTTTGTTTTATATTAGGTATGTAAAGAAAATACAAGTTTATGTAGTCTTTAATTAAGCTACTCCTAAATAATATTTGGTGTAGTGAAATAGTGTTAAACACTAGTTATGAAGGCGCATATAATTGTGGTAGGTATATGATTACTACCCACCAAACTCATAAAATCAGGTTTCTTCCTCTCCCTCATTGAGAGCTGTCTTATGTAAGCAGGTTCAGTCCAGGCAGAAATTCAGGGTGTGTTCGCCAAATTTTAGCTTCCGAAAATCCTTCCTCTTCATAAGAGTTCTTGTAATAAAGAACACAAGGTTTTTCTTTCAGATGTCTTTCAATTTGATGTTACCCGTACCGAAGCGTAGTTCCATATGTATCTTCTTCAGGGATATAAAGTCATTAAATTAAAGTTCATTCACCAAGTATTGGGATCCAGTATTTTTGGCTGTTCTTATGATTTGTTCATATTGAGAAGGAACGTAAATTGGGTCAGATTTTAAACTCCTTTTAATGCATTTCTCAATAACCAAATAAACTGAATCGCCTTCATTCTGAGTCTGATGATAAATGAAATCAATGATGAATTATGAGTATGTCCCGTCATAGAAAAATGGTGTGCAATTGAATTCAGCTTATCGTATTTAAGTACGCAATAGGTGTATAGAACATTATAAATATGTTTCTAGTTTATGTAAAACAGAATATTAAATTAGCACATCATTTCAGACATCAAAATTGCTCCACCATTGCTCCGATCCACGATAAAATAAATAAAACCTTTGTCACTTCAGCTTCAGTACAGCTGTGATAATTTCATGCATGATCAAATTCAGTTTACTTTGTTACTTACATTAGGTCATTAAACAAAAAAACTTACGCTATTAACTTTTAGAATGACTGAATTAAATAACCTGGTATAAATAAATAGTGGTCCTATTTCGGCCATGGCGGCCAATCTCAACGGTGACTAGCCCCCGGCGCGGGAGATATTGTAGTGCAGAAGTGTGTGCGCAGACACAGGTGCACTCTATATTCCCTCGCTGAAATATGACGATGACTTTTGAAGATGGCGGAAAGAATCATGCAGACAAGGAGCTTTACTAGCGTGCGCCGCGTAAACCAATTGCGGTTGGCTGAAATTTGGCACACATATAGTTTATAACCTGATTTAATACATAGGATACTTTTAATCTCGGTAGTACGTTCCCGTGGAATTTTTTTCCGACATACACCCGGGCGAAGCCGTGGGCAAAATAAGGTGATCATTAAAATTGAAAATTTAGCTGTTCATTGCCAAAGCCTACATTCATTGCGGAAATCCTTCGTCTAACACAAGGCTATGCCAGTCCTTTACAGACTAAATCTACAAAATGTTTCTTTAATAACCTCTAGATTTAGTTCTATTTTCTTGGGCTCCGAATCAGAGTAAAGCATAATAACTAGAAATAAATGAAGAGCTCTTAAACGTTTAGCTCCAGATCTATTATTATTAGAGCTAATTCATATCAGATACGACTGTAACGAAGAGCGATCGTTTCTAATGCTTTTCTATCCATTAATTTTCATTTGTTTCCTAAAAGACTATAGGGCTAAGGGCTGATGTTTGTTAATATAATTGTCTATGATAGTTAGCTTTTGCCTGTAATTGGTTGAAATAATTTAATTTTCCACTCCCCGATTACTTTGCTTGCAGGTTGAGTTGCGAAGATAATAATTAATAAAACTAAAAAACCCGACTGCGGTAAAAAACTTAATTTAAAAAAAACTGAAAAGCTAAAAACAAGCCCATTGTAAATTAAATAAAAGTCGGAAGCACGCTAAGCCATTTGAGTTTGAAAATATAAAAATGGAATGGTTCCCGCCTGCTTATAACTTTTATTTAATTTAATATGGGCTTGTTTTTAGCTTTTCAGTTTTTCTTAACTTAAGTTTCTTACTGCAGTCGGGTTTTTTAGATTTTTTTATTAGTTTTTTTTTATTTCCAGCTTATTAGTTTAGATCATTTTTATACATATTTTTTAATTTTATTGTTCCGATGTGTTTTTTTACGATTTGTCGCTTGGAATTACTTTTAACCATACACAAATAATATATATTTTTTTAAATTGGTTCATACATTTTTGCAAGCTATTTATGAAACCCTTTATTTTGATAACCCACCCGATAGCTCAATAGTATTTTTTTAAATCTTGATATAGGTACCTACCCAGTGTCACTCTCACAATGAAGACGAATCTAACGGCTCCTCTCAAGCTGAAATCGATCAAGCCATTTAGGCTACAGGACGTGCCAAAGAAATATACCTACATACATACATCACACACTCGAAAAACATAACCCTCCTTCTGGCGCAGTCGGGTAAAAACATATGTTTCGAATTGAGAACTTATTTTTTCATTCTAAATGCTCCTCTACACCATTCTACGAATATAATCCTCTGAGGGATATATCTTCAACAAGTTTAAACTACGTTGTCTGTCAGTCAGCCAGCTACAGAATGATTTTAACTCAATGTTTACATTAAAATCGATCTGAAGTTCTACATAGTAAGTATTTCAGGATAAAATGTAGGTTTTGTAGGAGTGTCGTCACAAAAGCTATGGACATACTGGCAATTTTGCAAAGACAATATTATTATTAAACAATTCCTCTAACTCCCTTTGACATTAGATTAGAACTCTGTGTCTTCCAACAACTTACCAAAGCATAAAGTGTGTCTTTATTCGTTTAAAATTTATATCTGCCGGCTACAATAACTATCCAATTAGGAATAGCCGGAGAAATTACTATTTAAAAGAGCAAACACACAGAGTGTCTTTTTTAAGAGCAGTTTTTTTTTATTCCTAGGTTCTTTGTACCATGTTTTAATTTCTCAAAATGTTTTTATTATGGTTTCTTTATTGTGATGTAGTTTAAATAGTTATGTACATGTCGCAGAATATTGGAAAATTGATGTTTTGCGTTTCTGTAATAATCCTGATAATTATTAGCTCGTATGATATCGCAATATTTCTGTCCTTTGCGATTATTCTATCTCATACACATTTGTTCAAATAGATCAAAAAGAAAGTTATCATAATGTCGTTATAGTTTTAGGATTCTCGCAGATTCTATTTTCTCTACTATCATGGGACAAATAATTACCTACATCTATCCACCGCTGTAACACAACGACGGTTTCCATCACTTAGTGTAACAGTCCTTCGGTATTCAGAGGGTCTCATAAGTGATAATTTAACTTACTTATTGACCTTCGAGACCGGCTCCAATACATTAGCTAAACACATGCGGTGCAAAACACGCGTTACTAAAAACCAAAAAGGTCTGGTTACGAATTAACTTTGAGCCTCTACAAATCTAAGCCCAGATTTATAGAGGCCGGATAAGACATGAAATGTCTAAAGCTTGGAAAATTAACTGGATAGCATTGCTTTAAAGGTTTAATGGTAATTTACGTTTTATAATTTGGTTGACCGGTTGGCGCAGTTGGTAGCGACCCTGCCTTCTGAGCTGCTGGTCCCGGGTTCGATCCCCGGACAAGTCAAACATTTGTGTGCATGAACATGTCTGTTTGACCTGTACCTGGGTGTGTATATGTATATAAGTATATCAGTCATCAGGTTTCCGTAGTACAGGCTTTGCCTAGTTCGGGACCTGAAGACCTTGTGTGGATGTTGTCTCATATTATTATTATTATATAATTTATACCTAATCATAATCAACATTTTAATCACATACCAACTCACTCAGTCTTATTACAAAACACGATCTAACTTTAGCCCCAACCTACACATTCGATTTAGTTTTTGTATTTGGAACTTTATGCCGACTTTAGTAAAGTTCTTAATACAAAATTGACAATCTAAGACCGGACTAAGTTGACAGTTTTGTAAAAGGAACTGTATTTCGATTTCAGTTATGTTCTTATTTCAAAAACAGGCTCGATGGTTTAAACCATGTCAAAAGAAAAACCTTGTTTTGTAATAAGACCGACTAAGTTTTAACATCACGCCTATAACTCTTCCTATCACAATTTTTCTTGTATTTGATTGTTTGAAGAGTCACACACTCAAATACAAAAAAAAATGATATTTATTTAGAGCACTCCCGAGAGAAATAATCTAACTTTCTCGAGTTTTTTTTTTTTTTAATTTAGTGGCCATATCTAATAATCTTTGATGTGTGATTGATTATGGTTTAGTATGGCCACAAAATTTAAAAAAAATATTCTCGAGAATGTGTGACTATTTCTCTCGGGAGTGCTCCAAAAAAATTTTTTTTTTTTGTGATTGCTCTCTTAATGTTAGGCAGACGTTTAAGTATGTACACCCACATGTCGCTACTTATGTTTAAGTCCCATGTAATAAGGACTGAGCTTATTGCCATTAACCGGACACAAATGCAGACTCTAGACTGCTATTGAGAAAATCCTCATAGAAAAACCCAATAACACTTTGCCCGTCATTATATATTTTTTTTTTGAGCGTGGGTAGTCATGAAATTCTTCTCCCGCTCAGGGCGGAGGGGAGGGCGTGTCAGACTCCTACTGACTAAAACCCACCCGTGTTCCTTCAGTTGCCTGTGCCAGGGGCCACGGTATCCCTCTCGGAATTTCCCGCAACCCTGGCAGGCATTGGCCCTAGCGGACCCCGTCATTGAATATTTTGACATAGGTACTTGACTCTATGAATCGGTGACAGCAAAACAATGTTTTTAATACTGAGCAGCAGATAATTCATCCTGATAATTAGTCATCATTTACGAAACCATATTCTGAAACCACGAATCAGATTTCTTGTAAATCCTATCTAAAAAGAAAGAAATCCACAATAAAATAAATATCGAATACACTATCACTTACCATCCTTACATCCCTCCCTCCATAAGGATCACAAAAATGCTTCTTTCACAATGTTCGCCTCGTTTGTGCCGCGTCACCATTGTTTCATTACATGTGCCCACTTACAATCACTTGTTTGTCTGCCCTTTTTTGTGTCCATTTCATGGGACGCTACCTGTCCGAATGTAGTAATTGAATATATCAGATAGCTCGGTTTATTTTTATTTGGATGTCGAGATGTTTTTGTGTGTGTTGGATGTTCAATCTTGTATATTTGTTCAACTTGCGTAGTCTAGGGAAGTTTTGATAAGAACATTTTAGTTTGACAAGTTAAGACACTAAATTAAGCGCTCTTTTGATATACTAGTTTATTCCCGTGGAGGATAGGAAAATATCCTACGGCAACGTACTTAAGGCATAAAAGTATGGTCTACCTGTGTACCATCCGTTCCGAGGTAGACAGACAGACTGCCAATCGCATTAAAAAAAAAAAAAAACTTTGCCCCACACTAGGTTTTTCTCAGACATTCAAACTCACATACACAAACAGCCAGACCCGGAACAACTACTTGTAGGTCATACAAAATATATTCGTTCCGTGCGGGAATCGTACCCGCATAACATTAGCATGGATTATAAATGTAACGATATTTATATGAGCTATAGCTTTATTTATTTTCGCATACCTACGTTTTTTAATTTTATTTAAGTTAAAGCAATATTTTTTTTTTGAATTCATAAAAAAAACATTTATTTTTTAATATGAATAACAGTTTCGACTGTAGCTAGCAAATAGTTGTTTATTTTGATTAAGTGTTTTTTGAATGAAAATATAACACATTTTATTTATTTGTTAATTATCCGACATACCGATGGTTTGCTAAATATTTGTGAACGTGACACTCTAAAATATTTGTCAATAATATTGCATACAAATTCACACTTCGGTTCAGAAAATACCTGTGATACATGTGTGCATGGTAAATATTTGTTAACGCTACAAAATGTTTAAATTATGAGCGTTATTAACAAACTTGTATGTAACAAGTACATATTGAACAGTGATATCGACTAATTGTATGTTAACATTTAGGTTGGATAGGGCAAAGTTTGGCATCTTATGGTACCTACACTTTCTTATCCAACAACAACCTAATCCTGGTCCTTAGCTCGTTAATCTCTCAAACGGCGCGCTTAAATGACGTAACCGTCAAACGCGGCCGCTCATTACTTTTAATGAGAGGCACGTTCATTAACACGAATCAATTGAACCGAAACAACTTACCAATTAAATAGTACACCTTTTTCAATGGATTTCTATTAAATCTAATTGCGTGAGAGTTATTTTTTTTATCAGATTCACAGAAAGCAAATCACTTGAATGAAGTTAAGTTGTTGAGACTACATCGAATAGTAGGCACTGTTGCTACGCCGCCGCCGTAGCACATACAATGAAGATTTTCTTTGCTACGCTACGCTTCAAAACATTGCACATTGCTGCTTATCTGTCGTTTGTTGTGTTTGGGATGGCATTTACTTTTTCGAAGTCTTTTTAATATTATATTCTTAGATTTATGATGATTATTAAGCCAAATGCTTATTTTAGAGCTTGCATGTAGTAAATCGAAATAATAATGGTCAATCTCGCATTGTAGTTATGCTATACCAACCTAAGGAAAAATGGTTAGTTTTGAATTTAACAATCGCCATCAAATTAACAGCGTATTATTTACAAACAATGTTCGTTAACAGGTAGGCACAGGATTATTTTCGAATATTACGTATTTTGCCTAACCTTCATTACATTTTGAACACCAAAATACAAATTAACCAACTACCCTATATGGATAATTCCCTACATAGCCCGTACAACATGATATCCTAAAGTCTCATAAGCGAAATATATCGGAGTCCATTTGAGAGGGAAGTGTTCCCAGTAGGGCCATAACTCACGCACGCACACTCGCTTGAAGGGCTTGTTATCTCGATAGTTCTACTTAAATTATTTAATTTTATATGAGCGTAGAGAAATATATTATAGTTGGAAGTTTTGTTGTTTAGAATGTTGCTGTTGTATTAAATAGAAGAATAATCAAAATAACTTAACCGTATTTCAGCTTAGATTTTGATAAAACTCCACTATTGAAAGTATAATGTAGTTTGTTTTACGAAAGAGTATAAATCGATTTTATGGTAGTAAAGTAAAATTTATCAGCTGGGTCTAATGTATGACGTCCTCTAATTTGTCATCCCTTAGTAGAAACTGGCAGTAATAAAATGACCAGCCGTGGTTAATCAATACTCGTTAATTCTTTGTATGTGAAGAGACTAATACAATAAATAAATGCGTGCACTGACTGGACAGGTCCTCTTAATCTGCGTGGTTCTTTCCTCAGAAGACCATTTCAGATACTAATCTACATGGTCCTCAAAGATTATGTTCGAATATTTATATACACATTGACATTGATGAATTTTATACATACAATGACATGAGTATTTACTTTGTAAAGTATTATATTATTTAAATTATTGTGAATGTGAAGATTATGTGGATTATTACTTTTTTTTATTTTATTTCTTAGTTAGTTTCACGATCTGGCAGCTTGAGTAATTTATGCGGCCTACCCAAATGTCCTTTCTTTGGTATTGTTCGTCGAATCGTTGTGCTCCTTAAGTTCTCAGTTGAGCGGCAAGATTACTGACAAATGCGTGCACTGACTGGACAGGTCCGCTCAATCTGTATGGTTTTTCCTCAAAAGACCGTTTAAGACACCAATCTACATGGTCTTCACATGATCTGACCAAGATTATGTCTGGACTTTAAAAGAGACTGTGACCTCTGAGTTTGTTTCGGCCTTTCTTCTCAGAGTAGTCAGTTATGAAACGCCGACCTCATCTAGTTTTAAAAATATGATTGACGTGTAAAAGTGTTTGTAACAAACCTACTTACAGAAATAAAATCATTTATCATTTATCAATACGGCTGATATAAAGTAACCAAAAACGCTTCTAATAAAAAAATAATACTCTGTATTTGACGATGCTTTTAAAACACAAGTTTATTTTACCAAATTACAACAAAAACACGCATACAGTAAAAATTGCAAATTGTAAGTCTCTCCTCAAACTAAAATTTTCATAACCCCGAAAAACTATACCAATTAAAATTCAAATCCGAAGCCAGAGCTACTCGTAAGTGTGCAAACCCAACACGATTCATTTCAGCTGTATTTTACAATACTGTGCGGCCACTGAATATTTATCACGCGTTCGCGGCATTTATTATGAAACCTATGCAAATGTGGCAAAATAAAGGAATCTATTTGTCGGAATGTGCCGTGGGGAGGTATCTCTAAAAGTCCGGCTACCCTTGGGAACTGTAGCTTTTATAGTTGGACCGTGATGAGGTGAGAGTATGAATGTGACTAGGCATGAAAGTCGGGCCAAGGGGGCTACTCTCTAAGTCCGTCAACAAGGATACGGGCCCGTCCGAAAGTAGTTCGTGAACCCTACTCCCGATTAATTAACTTTTCTGGACGGCAAAAATATATCGGGAGTAAGGACAACTGTCTAAACATTTTGTCATTAATTTTTAGTTCGGGCCCCGGACTAATCTTATATCCGTAAGTGATACGAAGTAGGAAACGTCCGTGACTTCAGCCGATACGACGGACTTCATGCTTATGGAGTAGGACCCCGGGTCTGTAGGCCTGTGTACCTTCTTAGGCCCCGTTCACGGCCTCGGGCGATGCTACTTGCGTTAATAGACACGCGCGAGGTGCTCCTCAACTCACGTGACATGCTACAACTTCTTTCATTTGTTTCAAGATGCATGTCGCTTGTGCGTTTAACTCGTAACCATGGGGTTAGCAAGTCTGCGAAATCGTTATCAAAAACAGTAGATTGGTAAAGCAGCCGTTAAACCTTTTGATAAACGTTACTTAGCTTAAATATATCCATTATAGCTACCAGTTCTTTAAGTGTTATCAGCGCAACATTTTTTTTTGGTTTCCGGGGTGGAAAATCCTCATAAATGTCCGCCGCCCTGGGGCGGGCGGCGGGGTCTGTCAGACTCTTACTGACTAAAAACCACTCCGGTGTTCCATCTCACACCTACGCCGGGGGTCGCGGGAACGTACGATCCTTCCGCAACCCCCGACTGGTGCCTGCCCGCCACCGCGGGCCTCTTCGGGTCTGGGAGGAGAGTGAGGTGTTTGACTCCCCCCGCGACGTCTAAGAGGGGCGCGCGTGGAACACTACGCGCCGCCACCTCGGCTCTTGATGCGTGGGTAGCGACGGACGTCCCCGAGGCCGTCGCCCCTGGACCCATTTAGGGGGGTTGGAAGAGGGCGTTGTCCGCCCTCCGCCGACACCCAGTGCGCCTTCTGCGGGCCGGGTGAGTGGATAAGATCATCCTCTCCCTTTCCGCAGCCTCCTTCTGCGAGACGACTGTTTCGCCGAAGGAGACCACCGCGTGCCAGGACTCGGCGTGCCGACCATCGACTCGACAACGGCCGGCAGCGACCAGTCACTGCCTACTTAGCGCAACATGACCCAAGCTAAGAGCCACAACCACTACTAAAGTGACAGAAGTAAATGCATTTAAATACAACGCATGACTGTTGATTTGTTAGTCACAAAAAGTGTTTTTTTGTTAAACTGTCAGAAAGTGGTTCACATTGGCGGTCAACGTTTACGTTCCCGTGGACACCAATAGCTCGTCTCATCCATACTTCAAGGTTACAGAATTTAACGTGTGTTGGTTAATTTTTACCTGTATTTTTGTAAAGATAAAATGTCTAGTATGTTTTCGTGTTTACGGGCCGCCTGTCCCATGGATTTTGTGAGGGATAATAGAAAGGGTAGCAGTAATTCTATGAGAGGTTTATATTCTTCTTGGCATTTTTAGAGCTATTGGAAGAATTCGATTTGCGTACGTAAATATCTGTTTGCTCGCACTTGTATTGTTCGCGGTAAATAAAGGTTTTATGTAATATGCAAACAAATTATCACTTTATTCTGTTGAAGTGATCAGAGGGGCAATTCCCGTATTTTTAAGAACGTTCGCATTCTAATCTCAGTGTCAATCTGTCAAAAATTGTATAGCGTTTACCTACATTTTTGACATTAGACTGTCGCTGAGATGAGATTGCGACTTGAATTTGAACGTTTTTAATTACGGGAATTGGCCTTCAGAAGGCCAATACCGGTTATTAAAAACGTTCAAAATCTAGTCACAATCTCATTTCAGTGAAATCAACGTCAAACTTTGACAAAAGTGAAACAAGTGAGTGAGTGAAGTGAAGTGAATTTGAAAACGGAGGTATTTTTGTAAGATTGAGACTGAACTAAGACCGTGAACGTTCTGAAAATTTTGGGAATTACCCCTGAGGTTTGAATTACCAACCATACAACAGCGAGATCTGTGCAGAGGCTGAGTCGCGTTATTGAGCATGTATCTAAAAAAAAGGATTATGGTAATCCCGGTTTTATTGCTCTATATTTTTTTGGCAGAAGATCATGTGTCTGTGTTAAAGTAACTACAATTTGAGAGCTTGCTTTTTATTTTATATGACGACAATCCCCCTTGTTTACAAACGTTGTATATAGTTAAGTTATGCTTAACGTCTAGTTAACCATAAATTGTATCACACTTAAACGTCTCTTATCTTTAAGCAACGTTTATATGTATATGCATAAAGGCGAAAATGCGAAGTTTGAAAATGACCACCATCCTATGAAATGAACACACCTTTTCCAGTATAAACATTTCTGTATTTCAATTCTTGCACACATACAAACCTAGTATATAATAATATGGTACTCCACATAATACCTATCAATATAGACTTCTTAAAGACAACCTTTTGATTTCAAAGGTCAAAGAGAACTAACTTAGAAAACTAGGCGATGCTCCAAACATCATATTTCCATTCCGTTTCGTTATAAAACAAATACTTTTTCGGTAACTGTTAAATGAGATACTTGTTTAAACGTCATGACTACAGAGATACAAACATCATTTGAGGCAAATCACATACTTTCAATTTTATATTTAGTATTTATGTAAAATCAATACTAAACTTATTAATATTTGGAAATCATGACACTTACTTTGACAATGAAAATTTACTATACCTACGTATAAAACTGCTCGCTATGACTTTTTTGCGTCGCCAGTCCATTAAGCTGTATCTTGTCCTATTAGCTCTGCTCCATACCCATACCAAACACCAGCTAAACTTTTAACAGATTCAAATTTTATTCATACACACTTTGAATTTTTCCGAAAAGCAAATAAGATGTCACGAGAGCGTCCAACTTTAATGTTGAAAGACTTAATGAGAGCGAAACCCACATGAAGTTGAAAAATTGGACGATTTTAAACGTCTATTTTGCCACGATAAATGTCAGCAGAAACATTTCAGAACTGCCGTCAAAGTCGCGATTTAAGATTGAAATAATGTTTTGAAAGAAAACTTTTCATTCGATCGGAGTCTGTGTGAAAGGATTTTGTTATTTTATTCTTTTGTTCGTTTGAATCATATCTCTTTTGAAAGATAGAAGTTTAAATAAATCAATATAGAATTATTACTTCTCCAATAGCATGGTTGCTGAGAGAGCAGTGAAAATATCGTACCTAGACATTGGGAAATGACTTTGTCTGAAAAAGTCAGTGAGATGTTAATTAAATATATATTGACATATTTGTCAATACTTAATGCTTTGCAAATAGGTGAAACGTAATTCATGGAAATGGCTGACATAGAAAGTAAAATATTTTCATTCAGACTATCTTAGTTTTGCAGAAAAGAGCTGTTCGATCAATTTATAAATTAAGTCCGAGACACAATCTCAGAGAGAAATTTACGGAGATTAATGTAATGACTGTGCCTTCTCAGTATATTTTTGGAAATCTTTTATATGCCCATAAAAATATAAAATGGTTTGAAAATACAGTGATATCCATAATATAAATACAAGAAATAAACACAAATTTGTTGTACCTACAACAAAGCTCAAGATAATAGGTGGCTCATTCAGATGTCAATGTATACACTTTTATAATAAACTTCCAAGCCCTAATAAATTCAAATCATTCATTAAACGTTACTTTTGGCAGAAAGCCTTTTATACCGATAAAGATTATATTGAGGACAAAAAGGCTTGGGATTGAGGCGCTCCAATTTTTGCATACTGAATGTTGTATTTTATTTTTAAATGCACTTTGACATTTGATGATTATTATAAACAGAATTACATGCATACTTACTTTGTGAAATATAATATTATTGTTTTAGTTATTGCGAATGTAAGAACTATGTGAGTCATTGCTTCAGATTTATTCAAGGCTGGCAGTTTGAGTAATTTATGCGGCCTACCCAAATGTCCTTTCTTTGGTATTGTTCGTCGAATCGTTGAGCTCCTTAAGTTCTGAGTTGAGCTGCACGATTACTGACACATGCGTGTCAGTAATCGTGTACTGGGCTACTGCCCAGGGGCAGGGGCTGCTCTGGGCAGGTCCAGTCAATCTGTGTGGTTTTTCCCCAAAAGACCATTTCAGACACTTATCTACATCCGCATCTCCACAGTGATCTGACCAAGATTATGTTTGGAATTGAAAAGAGACTGTAACGTCTGAGTTTGTTTCGGCCTTTCTTCTCAGAGTAGTCAGATAGAAAACGCCGACCACATGACATGTGGTCGTGGTGACATTGTAGTTTAAAAAAAATTATTGATGTGTAAAAGTGTTTGTACAAACCTACTTACAGAAATAAAATCATTTATCTTAGCATTTATAACTTAGTTTAACTTGTGTATATCTGCTACAACGAATTTAAATGGTATGAGTTTTTTAAATAGCACTTTCAAGATTCGATTGTAATGCTCACTCAGACCGTAATGAATATTAAGATTTTGATGTCACTATTACTTTAGACCTCAAAAGGCTTTATTCTCGTATACTGATTTAAATGGAGCATTAATACTCGTAATAAAAGGTTTCCAAGTGAAGATGGATTAAAAACACTATGAAAATGATCATAACCTCTTTATTTATAGTTGAATTCATTAACGTTTTGAAATGATGTCGGTTAAAGATAAAGTACAAGTTGTAACTCAGTTTTTGTCAAACAAAAACCTCTAGAAACGGTGCCCTTCTTTTTTTTTTGTGCGTGGGAAATCATCAAATAACTTCTCCCACACTGGGCGGAGAGGGAGGGCGTGTCAGACTTTTGCTGACTAAGTCCCACCAGTGTTCCTTCAGTTGCCTGTGCCAGGGGCCACGGTAATCCTTTCGGACTTTCCCGCAAACCTGGCAGCCATCGGCCCTTGTGGACCCCGTTATTGTTGCTGACATCTCTTTGAGGCGCGCGTGGAACTGGTCCTTATCGGACGGCAAGCTACCCGTTGCTAACCTTCCGCAAGCCCACGCCTACGGTGGCAGGGACTCAGCCTGGGATTACCGACGCCCTGGGCGTCTCCTGCGGCGATTAGGGGCGTGAGGGTGCGAATTTTGCCTCTCCCTCACGCGTTATGCTTCCTCCTTCGCGAGCATCACCGCTTCGCAGAGGGAGGTGACGGCTTCCCATGCCCTCTTGCTCTGTACCATGGCCTAAACCAGGGCCGGACGCGAGAGATTGCCACTGCCGACAACCTCAACGAGGCCACAGCGGTGTTCCGCCCAAGCCGGGCATACCTCCACCATATGCTCCACCGTGTCCTCCGGGCTATGCACACAATGGTGACACCCGGGCGTTTCTTCCCACCTTTTCCGAAACAGGAACTTCCCGAAGCATCCATATCTGGTGAGGACCTGCGTCAGGCGGAAGGAGAGGTCGCAGTGGCGTCTTCTAGCCACTCCTCAAAGAGGGGATTTATCGCCGCAATTGTGGCGTGCCCAGCGTTGGGTTGCGACAATCACACTCTCCAGCCGCCCTGAAATCCCGCCTGAGCTCTGTCCGCTGTGTCGTGATTTCTCGCGGCAGCGGAGTTACGCCCCGGCGTTTCGCCTCCTCGCGCCACTGCCATATGTGCGCGAGGATTTTTGCCTCCAGATTTGAGGATTTACAAATGTACGAGAGTTAACAGGCTTTCTCGAAACACGTTTACTCTTCCGTGCATCACATCACCATCATACTATGTCACTATTCTTAAAACTTATGTTAAATATTGTAAAGAAGCCAGTTGTCTTAAAAGTAATTGTAAGAACTCGTGCCGCCTATGATACAGTACTCATATATCGATTCTGTAAAAATCTCACCGTGAACACTTAGGTGAACTGAGCATGGAGTGAGCTGTCGGTGTCGTCCCACTGATTCTAGGGATTGACCAAGCATTACACTTACAATCTTAATCGAGATTTTAATAATACTTTTTATTGCCAATTGTAATAATAATTTTATTATTTTAAAGCTAGTATTTAAGTGTCTTAACATAACATAAGAACTTCAAACGATTAGGACGTTTTTAAATTATTGCATTTTTTTTTTATATTTGGTCTTTCGCAATATCTTGTTTTACCAATTTTATGTTACAATCCAGGACGCGGCTGCGAATATTTCCTAAGTTTTTGTCATGGGTATTACGGTTTTCGTGGGTGCTATAGCCAATAGCGATAGTGAACTGAAAATCCAACATGGCCACTGTGATATTTTTTTGCCGTGGTTGTCATTTTCATAGAATTCGAGGGTGCTAAAGCCGATATTAAGGTCAAAATAAAAATCAAAGATCTTTGATTTTCATTCAAAAACTCAGTGTGATATTAATGACAGCGCGTAATGCGCGAGCACGGCATTATCTTAGCACTTCATCCAATTCTCGTAGCCACCCGCGCCGTAGTGCTTCGGCTAGGTGAAGTGAATCGGTGAGTGCCATCCGCGAGTGTCGTGATCATATCATTTCACCCAATTCTCATAGTCATAGCAACCACCCGATTGTGTCTTGTTAGGATTGCGTTTATTTAATCAGTAAACAATTGGTCCATAATAACAAATAATGTCCATGTGCATTTTATTTAATAATTATCTTAAACGTGAATGTTTTATTAACACGCTTTTATTAGCTTGGTATGTATCTATGGACCTATGTATGTATGTAACGGAATTTTTGAACTCGATTTTCATCCCATTCAAAACGCCGGATTGATTTGAAACTTCGCACACTTATCAATCACCGATGACACTGCAATGATTTAAATAGTTTGTCCCATTATCCTTGCCAGGATCCTCAGGGTTAACGATTTTTTTACCCTGATACCCGGTAGTGTCTCTGTGCCAATTGCACGTATACAATAAACTTTCCGGAGAGGGAGCGTGAGAAACAGCTACCACATCCAAAGAAGGCAGCAGGCGCGCAAATTTCCCATTTCTTACATAAGTTACCGACTTCGAATAAAATATTGTGTAGGTACTGTAGTTTTCCAACATACAAGTTATATCGAATATATTTCAATTGTAGCTAAAATCTACAAAATCTTCGCTTTAACGATGCATTGATGTAATAATAACTAAAAAATAAACGGAGCCACGTTAAGAGACATGCATGGTTCAACCTTTGAGATAAGCATGCGAGTGCTCGTATGAGTAGTCGGGGAGGTACGCCATATAACTACTGTTCATAGCCGTGTGTTTGAGACATTCACGGTTTGATCTTTCAGACAAGTATATGACTAGCTTAATTTTGTCATTTATTTATTTTTATTATTTATTTATTTATAGCCCGGCTAGCCACAGAACATCACGCTTTTTAATTTTTTTTTTTTGTTAATCACTCTATCAGTTATCTACAAAAGCGTGTTTTTCTAGACTATTATTTATTTTATTTATCGTTTTTGCATGATGCGCTCGCGCCACATGCTATTTAAGGACTAGCCAACCAGAAAAAAAAATAGTTTCTTACTGGATTTCTGTTTTGATATTTTATTAAAAAAATGATGTTTAAGCACTTTAATAATAGCTTTGAAATAATATAAAATGATCAATAGAATTAGTTTTAAACTAGTATTATTTTTTAAATCTCGATTAAGATTGTAAATGTAATGCGGTGAAGTGAGCTAGAAGTGAGCTATCATTCCACCCGATGCCGATGCTAGGGAACGACACTATTGACTGCTCACTTCACTTACGGTGAGATTTTTACAGAATACACCGGCAGGCATCATACTTGTCAGCGTGGTTTGTTACGCTGACGACAAGCTGGTCCTGGCGCAGGGGAAGTCGCACCATGCGGCGGCCGAACTAGCGACAATCGTCGAGAGGATCCAGCAATTGGGACTCGAGGTGGCCCTGCACAAATCCGAGGCCATGTGTTTTCATGGTCCTCGGAACGCGCCACCGTCGGGTTCCCAAATAACGGTAGGAGGGGTTCACATCGGCGTCGAGTCGACGATGAAGTACCTGGGACTCGTCCTCGACAGCCGGTGGAACTTCGTGGAGCATTTCCGACGTTTGGCTCCCAGACTGGAAAGGGCCGGGGCTGCCTTGAAACGGCTCGTTGAGGCGGCCAGCCCGCCCGCCAGTTGAACGCGCCCCAAAGGGTCATGGCCACCCGGCTGGTCCGGGGATACCGTACGGTCACCGGTGAGGCGGCGAGCCTCCTTGCCGGATTACCACCATGGGATCTGGAGGCAAAAGTCCTCGCGCACATTTGGGAGTGGCGCGAGGAGGCGAAACGCCGGGGCGTAGCTCCGCTGCCGCGAGAAATCACGGTACAGCGGACAGAGCTCCGGCGGGATCTCAGGGCGGCATGGAGAGTGCGATTGTCGCAACCCAACGCTGGGCACGCCACAATTGCGGCGATAAGTCCCCTCTTTGAGGAGTGGCTAGAGAGGCACCACGGCGTCCTCACTTTCCGCCTGACGCAGGTCCTCACCGGACACGATTGTTTCGGGAAGTTCCTGTTCCGGATAAGGCGGGAGGAAACGCCCGGGTGTCACCATTGTGTGGATCGCCCAGGGGACACGGTGGAGCATACGGTGGAGGTCTGCCCGGCTTGGGCGGAGCACCGCCGTGTCCTCGTGGAGGCGATTGGCGGTGGCGATCTCTCGCGTCTGGCCCTGGTCCAGGCCATGGTACGGAGCGAGAGGGCTTGGGAAGCCGTCACCTCCTTCTGCGAAGCAGTAATGTACGCGAAGGAGGAGGCGGAACGCGTGAGGGAGAGGCAAAATTCGCGCCCTCACGCCCCTAGCGCCGTAGGAGACGCCCTGGGCGTCGGGAATCGCAGGCCGATTCCCGGCCACCGTAGGCGTGGGCTTGCGAACGGCGAGCAATGAGCAGCTCGCCGTTCGATAAGGACCAGGCCCGGGTCGACGGCACGTTGTGTTCCACGCGCGCCTCAAAGAGATGGCAGCACCAATGACGGGATCTATTTTTATTTTTAAATATATTTTTTTATTTTTTATTATTCACTGAAAATTGATTTTGTGGGGCCCTATTTAGTAAAATTTACAGGTGACAGGTGACAGGTGACAATCCGACAATGGGCAAGGTCGGTCAAAGCCGTAGACAGAGATTCTCTGTCTACAGTCAAAGCTTATAAAATTGTAGATGGCCTACAATGAATTTGACATTTCGTTACATTCATAAATGAGTTGTTTTATTTCACTATAGTTTCTGCCTGCGACTTGGACTGCGCAAAATTTCTTGTTCCCCCGACCCACCCCGTCGCATCGCATCGCCGCCTGCCGGCGCTAATACTTCGTTTTCGCTTAGCGTTCTTTCTGCCGCTTTTTCTTTTTATTCGACTTTTAGGGTCCTAGCGTTAGTAGCCTATAGCCTTCCTCAAGAAATGTGCTATCAATTGCAACAAGATTTTTCAAATCCGACTGGCAGTTCCAAAGATTAGCGCGTTCAAACAAACAAACAGTGCAGCTTTATTATTATTATATTAATTAATCAGTATAGATTTCGTTATTTTCGGTGATTTCAATATTTTAAATAAATATTTATTCCACGTGGAAAGTATCAGAATTAAAAATCATAAATATTGCTTATTTCTCTTTAATCACTTGGTTCAAAATATTTCCGGCATAACCTCGAACTCTGTTTAATTAAAATAATTCTCTACGAATAGCTTTAAGCCACAATCTTCTAAAGTTACTGTTAAGGTCTTTCGGAAAATGGTAAACTCCAATTTCGGAGAGTTTAGGTGCACAACAACGAGTTAATTGCACAAAAATAAAATAAATTGCATTATTAGCTTGCTTTGGGAACTACATAGTTACAACAGCGCCATTTTGACAGTTGCCTTCTCTATTCAACATTGTAACAAGTTTATTTTGTAAATTTTCTGCTTTATTACTAATAAGCCTGTAGAAGTGACAAATTAATGTCGCATTGTCAGTTATAACAAATAGGGCCCAACTGGTTACTTATAAGGGGAGAAAGAAAAAAGACACAGTGGACACAGTTCGTGAAACACAAAACATAATAAAAAAAAAAGATAAAGTAGTATTTTTTTAAACAACAATAGTAGTAGGACTGCAAAAGGGGAACCGTGGAGTTTCTTACCGGCTCTTTTCCATAGAAAACGACCAATTGGAAGCTTCTGACGTTTCTTTAGTGCCCATGTAGGTGTATGTGAAAATATTTTGATATTTTGATTTTGCATGGCCAATTTGTCAGCACAGCATCATGGTGAGTGGAAGCCTTCTTGTCACAGTCACGACGCGCAGCTGCCTACTATTTCTGTTCTGTTCTGTGAGTATAGATCTATTTTATCTTTTTTTATCTTTATTCAAGTTAATTAGCTATTGCTTGCACATGTTTCTGTGACAAATAAATATTTTTTTCATTATTTCTTCTTTACCACATCGCTTAGCCTTTTGTTAAAATCTAAACAAACATGAATGTATTTTCCTTATCAACGAAATACTTGCACCTATATTTAACATCCGCCAAATAATACAGTATCGTGCTCCAGCCGTCGCCGTCGTCGGCGTCGTACTAAATGTAATAAGTACAGAAACGTGTTTGTGGACCATCGTGCCCTGCAATGGAACTGCTTAGCGATTGCGTTAGCATCGACACTATGTAAACGTGGGAACAACTTTATTTCACAACGGATTTGATAACTGTTTCATTGTTGTTGGAGTACGTGCAAGATAAGTCTTTCAATTATGTGTCTCTAGGTAAAGTGTTTTTAATTTTTCAGCGTGTAGGTAGGGAAATTGAAAAATGTATGTAAAGTCTAATGGCTTGTTTCCCAACTCAGGATCAATCGATCTGCCCAGCCTTGTCTAACTATAACTATGTTGGGGTCGGCTTCCAGTCTAACCAGATTCAGCTGAATAACAGTATTTTACATAGATCGATATCCTGATCTCCATAACCCAGTTACTGGGTAATCCGATACTCCTTGGTAAGACTGGATGTCAGACTTTCGGGCTGGTGACGACAAGTAATGACTGTCGAAGATCTACAAATGAAAGTTCCTTTCCCTAATTCAGGATGAAATTTGATTAAATTACATACATACCACAACATGATCCCGAAAGGTTCGGCAGAGGTGCACCTACAGTACACCCACACTTCCCTAGTTATGTTTAAGTTACATGTAACAGACGGCGAGCCCATTGCCATGAACCGGCACAAATCCAGACTCCGGGCTGCTACTGAGAAATTCCAGATGGAATAATAGATTATTAACCAAGGGGATAAAGCAGTGTCTTCTGTCGCGGGTGACGATTTAAATCGCGAGCATAATGAAGGACTCGAGGTTCACTCCCGAGCGTAGCGAGGGTGTTAAAAACTTAAATCACGAGCGAAGCGAGGGATTTAAGACGAGTCCTGAGTGTAGCGAGGGATTTAAGTTCACCCAAGACTAAGACAGCTTTATCACCGAGGAGAATACTCTACTTTTCGTACCATTTGCGAAAAAATTAACACAATAATAATATGAGATAAGCATTTATTAAAAATAATGACAATTAAACGTATTTTTAGAACATTAACTTATTTATAAAAATAAACTTAACGTTTATGTATTTGAAGAAAACAGAAACGCGGCAAATTCCTAGACTAAATTTTTTTTGTCGGAAAAGCAAAGGCATCAAGCTCATACGGCCTCGTCAGTTTTCGTAATTTTATTTAATAATCATAACTGCATAATAAATGCGTATTCCTTTTTCAAAAAGATGTATAATGCTTTATATACAAACTCAATGGTGTAAACACAGATGTAGTTCAGTATAAATTTCGGTAAGTATTCTAAATTTAAATCACATTCTCCCCCTAGAGGATGAATTAAATTCAGTACAATTTTCTTTCTCTGTTTTTAACTGATTATAAATGACTATTGTTATGTTCGCTTTTTGTGGCATAGAATGTCACTTTTTTGAACAAGTGGTACGAAAAAGTCATTTATTCAAACTAGGCTAAGAATCAGCACTTTTTGAACGTTATACAAAATTACTTATGACAGTCCCCCCAAAACGCCCGCTCTTCATCACTTCCTAGTGCTTTAGCTGGGAAGAAGAAGTAGCGGAACAAACTCCCCAGTAGCACTGCTGTCTTGTCAGTAGAAGAACTGGATTCTATACAGTAATAAGTAATTAACATTACGAAACACAAAAACATTAAAATTATTTCCCATATGTTAGCTAGCACACGTCAATATTGAAAACTATACTCAAGCAGAAATAAATAATTAAAACGTAAACAGAACTTAATACATAATAAAAAGCTTCCAAGCATAAACGGCGTGCCAACTTACATATGCAATGCTGCATTATGTTTATATACAGGGTGCAAGGGGAACGCTTCCGAATCCAGAACGTACATTATATACCACCTAAATGCAAACGGATACCAATAACCTTTCGCTGTAAATTGGTAATTTTCGAGACCTCATAATATTTCGTAAACACGCAATATGAATATAATAATAAGATAATAATTACGTACAAATCTATCGCTAATCGGCCAATGAATCCGCCAATAGAAACAGGTCCTAAGGCTCACTTGCACGTACATGAGTTACCCTAACAGCTAATTCAGCGTTAATCTTATAATTCATCTTGCGCCACCAGGAGTTTAGAGGTAAACCTAGCGTTAAACTTTTACATATTAAACCCACCGATGTGGGAGAGTTAAGTCGCTAAACTCTGGGTTAGTTTATTTATTTATTTAAACGATTTGCACACGTAATATTCACCTACTGACACTGAAATTAGAACCATCGCCCAAATTCACGTCGTCGGTACAAAAGAGCGCCACCCATTGCCAAAGTTCCTAGCCCAAAAATAGTCAACACTACTAATATCCGACCAGGAATTGGGAAGATCTCATACAAGCCCATTCAAAGTTCTACAGAAACTTAATCTTGCTCGTTTACACTAGATAAAACTTACTTCCACGACCTGAATTTGTTCCGCTGAAACTTTTGTGAGTGTTAATTTCGTTGTATTGTCTCGTCTTAAACCGTTGGTTATACACGGCCAATTTTTGTCATTGTTTCTAGCTACCCTTCCCGGAGATACTTACATAATACTCTCGTCTTTTTCCAGTGGGGGTAGTCAAGAACTACAGAACACCGCTTGCTCGTATCCTTACATAATCCATTAGCGTCGTCCACATTCTTACAAATCTGTTGAAACAAGCGCGTCGGTTTCGAGTACTATGCACTTGACCTTTTTGAAGGGCAGCACCAATAAGGACTGTGTTATTGTTCTTTCTAAGACGTTCCCCGCCATTTTCACTTGTATCCATCATATCTTATACCATACTTTGCTAATCACCTTTCGTAGGTATTTGTCGGAAGACGTAGTATTAGTACGTACCTACAAGTTAAAATGAATAAAGTACCGTAAAACGGAGTTTTTTTGAGTAGGTATTGCTGTTTTACAATTCCTACTGAACTAAAATTAAACAAAAAATACCTGCCGGTAAAACAGGGTTAATCAGGACGCAGGGGCTAATCGGGTCGAAATTTTATAAGTAATGGATTATAACGTTGAAATAATATAGTTTGTTGGCAACAAGGGTACTTAATCGTTAATTATAATACAGTAAACACATTAAAAGTCCTTTTTAGCAGCAAACGATACTATTTCAATGATTCATTTTTAACGATCGATTAACCTCGTTTTACCGGTAGATATTTTTTGTTTAATTTTTGTTGAGTAGGAATTGCTAAAAAGCAATACCTATATTTATTATGTAGAATATTAATAAAAGTTGATAGCTAATAATTGTTTACTATATATTTACTATACACTACTGAATTAGGTCTAAGATCTGTAAAGTTAAGAGGTATAAATAATTAAGTTTAGTATCTCTTTCAATTGCGAAGAGTCGCGCAATTGTAGTTGCCCATGTAAGCGTAGGTAGCTGCATGCGTTTGTCACGGAACTTATATGCTGGTTATGGTTTGAGTGGATATAAGTATGTTGGTTTGTTTTCAATGCAGGCGTATTATGTTCAGGTATTATGGTAGATAGTCTATAGTTTATGGTAGTATGGTAGTGGTAGTAACTTTGTACGAGTAACATTGATCAACAACGTTTTCCATTTTACCTACCTAAAGAAACGTGTGTTTGATGTGAGAAGTGAATACATATTGGTATATTGGTTTGGCAGAGCAATCGCTTTTCGACCGTTGAATACAGTTTCAGATTTTTATGAACCGGGAATAAATGTGTTTTTTTATAATGCCTTCGGTTCCAAAAAAAGAAGCCAACGAAAAATGTTCCTTTCACCAAATTTTCGGTTCAAATAATTCACTGCAGCATAACATAAGATCCTTCCTCTTGATATTCCCGTCACCTCCGCCACAGCATGGCACGAGCCCTGAATATTTGACGTCAAGTGACCGTAGCGATCTGCTACATTATCTTCACAGAGCAAACATCTCATAAATATGCGAACTCGTCTACCCACCTGTATCGGTTCCTGAATAAAATCTCAAAGAACTTCGCGCTCCATCGAGTTTCACTTATACGATATGCATTTTATGATTCTCAGGCTGCCCACCGATGCATGATGTGACGCTGAAAAAATAAAAAAAACCACTCTGATTTCTAAAAAGCTCGCGAAAATTGGAAGTTTGGATAAATTCAGAATTGTCATCTTTGAACGTCGCGTTTTAACCCTTGTTCCACATGAAGTGAATTGTAAGATCTTTTCTGAATATTGAAGGCCGAGTCACTCGTGTTAGAATATCGGGTTCGAAACGTGCGAAAAGCTTTCTCGCGTAAGTGAGACATCTTGACCGCTTTAGCTCTTAGGCGAACTCGAATCTGCTTCTAAAATAACGTAAGGACTTACAATAAACTGTTTGTCATTATAAAACAAAATCTATCGACGTTATGCAGTGAAATGAGAGTGACTCTGAGACAACGTGTTCTAATTTAGGTCTACACCTCTCTCAAAATTAAACTCGTACTCTATTGGGAACGCTTGAAACAATTTTTGAAAATGGAGCTTGTTAGCGGAAAACAGAGCAGACCTCAAAAAGTGGCGGCATAAACCTCGCATATAGTCTGTTTATAGTATAATACCACGTGGGCCCAGTGCCGGTTGGTGGACGTCACATATCGAAATTGGTTCTAGGATATGCCGGTTTCCATGATGTGTTCCTTCACCGCACCGTTCGAAGGTCGTTTGTTTCATTAGTTCATATTATTTCCATATTTTCTTCCTTTTAGCATATCAAGAGATAACAAAAGGGCACTTAAAAGGCAGATCGCAAGTGGCAGTTATTTATTATTACAAGCTCTAAAAATAAAAATATCAGTAGGAATCCCGATTTTATTTCAGTCTACAAATCCTCGAAGGAATTGTGTACAACTTTAATATTTCGAAAATAACTATTTAGATTTTCGTCAAACAAATAAAAAGTAAATGTTTGTAATATATAAAATTCAATTGAAACATCACAAAGAAAGAACACATAATATATTAAGAACTTTATCGAGTTTGAAAAGTTGGGAAACATTTCAGATCAAATATTCAAATGAAATATGTCGTCCAAACTTGGTTGGACTTAAAAAATTGAGGCTTTGTACCAAGTTTGAGTCATTTATTACTCACAGAAGGTACCTTAATGTGATTTGTGGAGTGATTCTGGATCTATATTTTTATTTCAATTCAAAAGTGAGACTCAGTGTTGTATCTATTTTGATAAGGTAGAGCGAGAAAACTTATTGTAAAATTAAGACGAGTGGTTGATATCCCGGATTTGATAGAGAAAGAACTTTATGGGTATGAGAGTTACTTTTCAAAAAATGCATATTTTGTTTACATGTTTGGTAACTAAATTGCAGACGCAGGATACGTAGTCATTGTACTAGAACAGAGATAACTTATTGCAAATGTTAACATGAGTGAGTACGAGGAAACCGGTTTTGCCGAATCCAGCCCGCATTTAGTATATAGATAAAACATAAAGACATAAAACAACCCCACCTCGGGGGTAAATCATAAAACAAATTTTGCAAGCCACCAATAACACGTTAAAGGTACACACTTACACAAGCAACTACACCGAAAACTTAGCTTACTTGTTTCTAACAGATACGCGTTAAATGACAAAATCACTCAGTGGCTACTTCAGCAGGATTACATCACAACAGAAAATCTAGTGACTTACATCTCTTAAGCTCAAACACACTTAACATCTCCCTTATCATCACATGTTCACACCATACTAAACAGATACATCACACTCAACACCACACACACACACACACCCATCCAAATATACGCAACCGGTTCATACCTTCATAGTTTTAGTTTTTATTGTTAATATTAATTATGCACGTTTTTAGCTACCGCATCGTCACTGGTCTCACTTGTTGTTGTCTTTTAATAATTATAATAAATTAGTCTAAATTAATGGCTAAGATACAGGCCAGACCTAGTTTAAGGGATAGAGTTTAAAATTATTGTACTCCTATGTTAACGCTTTAATTAATTATGTCAACTAAATCTAAGCAGTGCAATGTGAACCTTGTTTATGTAATAAATTATTATTTATTTAGAAATCGAGGCACTGATTGAGCATGTTTATGGATGAGAATTTTTGACCCTATGGCATCCTGTATCGAGAATTTATTCGTGGCAATGCTGGGAAGGTAACCAATAATACATGCGTTGAAAATATTTTGCGACCAATCATATTATAATGTAAATGGATGAATACACAGATGATGATACAGTTGTAAGTTGTACTTTCACTACATTTAACTGAAAACTTGTTAAGCAATCAATTGAAGACTTTAAGCGACTAACGCTGGTGTCAGACATAAATGATAAATTATTTTATTTCTGTAAGTAGGTTTGTACAAACACTTTTACACGTCAATCGTATTTTAAAAACTAGATGAGGTCGGCGTTTCCTATCTGACTACTCTGAGAAGAAAGGCCGAAACAAACTCAGAGGTCACAGTCTCTTTTAAAGTCCAGACAAAATCTTGGTCAGATCGTGTGAAGGCTATGTAGATCGGTGTCTGACATGGTATTTTGAGGAAAGAACCACTCAGATTGAGTGGATCTGTCCAGTCAGTGCACGCAATTGTCAGTAACCGTGCAGCTCAACTCAGAACTTAAGGAGCTCAACGATTCGACGAACAATACCAAAGAAAGGACATTTGGGTAGGCCGCATAATAAACTACTCAAACTGCCAGAACATGATTAAAACTGGAACAAAAACACACATAGTCCTCACATTCACAATAATTAAAAATAATATAATACTTTATACAGTAAATATTAATGTCATTGTATAAGTAAATAAGTATAGATACTTATAGCAAAGATCAAAAGTAAAATAGTTAGCAAAATAAAATTAAAATAAATTAACATTGCCTGTGTTTTAGTGGAGCAACTCAATCCCAAGCCTTTTTGTCCTCAATATAGTCTTTGACGATATAATAGGCATTCTCGCATAGTTTCCTCTTTATAAAAGTATCTAGTTGTTGTTGTTGTTGTAATCATTTATCATTATCATGGGACGATTACTAGTCTTAGTATATATACTAAGACTAGTAATCGTCCCATGATAATGATAAATGATTTTATTTCTGTAAGTAGGTTTGAACAAACACTTTCACACGTCATAATGTGTGTATCGGTACACATGCCTACAGACTGTACGGAAAATTTGACTGATTTAACCCAGTGCATAAGCGCTATACAAGCTACAATTAAAGAATGTGGTATAGACTATGTGTATGTTCTTGGGGACTTCAATGCACATCGAAATGTGAACTTCTGTAATGAGTTACTTAGCTTTTATGATGATCTGGACTGGGTACCTATGTACGAGTACATTGTAAAATGTGAGGTGGACTCTGATACTCACATTTTTGAAAGTGAGGTGCATAGTTGTAAGCGTTGGTTAGACCACATAATATTGTTGTAAGCCGCGGCATAATATTGTTGTGCGTGGCCCTCTGTTACAGACATCTGGGTTGATTATAAATGTGTCCTAGTCTGACCACTACCCTGTGTCCGTTAAGAGTAATTTTAGTATATTTACATTTAATAACGTGATTCCAGTTGTACCTAAAAGTAAACTGACCTGGGATGATTGAAAACCTGAACAAATCTTTGCAATAAATTGTTGAGACAAATTGACTTTCCAATGGAATTAGGAGAATGCTGTGATAAACGGTGTAATAATGTGGAGGTTAGACAAATCTTAGATAATTTGTATACAGATATTGTCTCTGCGCTTAGCGAGGCTTCAGAGTCTACCTTTATGGTAGGTACGAGTGGTACGAGAAAAAACAAGTTATGGGGTAGTATAAGTTTGTTGGCGAAGCTCATAGGTTGGCCAGGCTTGATTTTCAGAGCTGGTTACTGTTTGGTAAACCTAAAGCAGGTTTCATTCACGAAGTAATGTGTCATTAAAAAAAAAATAAAAAAAAAAGTTTATTTCTGTAACCTTCTTGTACAATATTATTCTGTGGCTAGCACCTCCCAGGAAGCATGTAGTAATGCTTGTATTGGGTGGTTCTGCTCCTCCCTCGGATCAACATATTTTTAGGTAACTAGATAACTAAACTATTTTAAGTAATTACAAACAAGTACACAATTAATGAAAAGTTAAGAGATACCGGTATGACTTATCTTTTTGTGTGTGTGTGTGTGTGCGTGCGTGTGTGGTGAGGGTGTGTGAGAGTGTGTGTGTGGGTTTGTGTGTGGCGTTATGGTAGTTAGAACATACTATTTCTCATAGAGGCTGTGTGAATTTGACTCCTAATTAGGTCATAGCAGAAAGATTTTCAAAGCTAAGCTTAAATTGTGCCAACGACACCAGGAGCAGATAAAGATGGATCGGCTAGCGACACTGCACTCGAAGGATAAATTTCGGGATTTTTGGAAACATATCAATAAACTGCACATCAGGTCGTGCGTTCCTTTGGGTGTCATAAGTGTCACCGACGCAAAGATGATCGCTAACATGTTTAAAGATCAGTTCACCGTGGAATCCCCTTGAGGCGATCCGAGTGAAACCATAGGACTACAAGTGAGTGCTAAGGACATAAGAGAGATTTTGAAATATATGAAAGGTGGAAAATCACCGGGACATGATGGGCTCAGCGTCGAACACTTGTAAAATGCAACACACGCAAACATGCAACAACGGTCCACACTATCTTTACTTTTATTGATGTTTTTTTAATGTGTGCATTGGACACTAATACCTACCTTCACTAAGTAGGTCTACTAACGAAAACGATAGTAACTCCCATATTAAAGAACAATAGGGGAGATAGCTAGATCAAATCTCATCATAGGCCAATTTCACTGGCCACCGTTATTGCAGAATTCTAGACAGTGTGCTTAAGGCTTATTTAACAGAGTTTGATGTTCAGTTTGGTTTTCGTGCTGGACTTTCTACAGAGAGTGCTATACTGAGCCTAAATCATACTGTTGAGTATTACACGATTAGAATAACGCCCATTTATGCCTGTCATTTAGAC
Organism: Brachylomia viminalis; assembly: GCA_937001585.2. Taxonomy (NCBI): domain Eukaryota; kingdom Metazoa; phylum Arthropoda; class Insecta; order Lepidoptera; family Noctuidae; genus Brachylomia; species Brachylomia viminalis. The sequence goes on from OW443296.2 coordinate 1,706,378, forward strand.
CTCTCAAGAGCTTCTGACCTTGTTACTTATGATAAACACTGGTATAAGCTTAAGTATACCAATTTACCCGGTGAGACAAAAGGTATCCTAAAGTTTTGGTATCAGAGTCAGTTCAATTATGTAAAGTGGGCTGGCATCTTATCGGATCCATATGCACTACAATATGGAGTAAGACAGGGTGGTTTGTTATTCCTAGTTTTGTTTAATATCTATATAAATGCGCTAATCGTTGAGCTCAGCAGCATGCACGTCGGCTGTCACTTAAACAATATTTGTGCAAATATTCTGAGTTATGCAGGCGACATGGTGCAGCTAAGCCCAACGATTGGTGGACTTAGGAAGTTAGTTAATGTGTGTGAGACGTACGCGGCTAGTCTTGGCCTTGAATATAATGTCACAAAAAGTAAGCTCATGGTATTTAAAGCAGGTATCAAGTCACCAGATCAGGTTCCTCCCGTGACTTTAAACGGAACACCCATGAAATTGGTCACCCATCAGTTAATCACTGATCTCATACGCGACGATGAGGACATGGCCAGGTAGTGTAGGGCGCTGTCGATCAGAGGGAACATGATAGCCCACAGGTTTAAACGTTGTAATGCTCAACTGTTCAGAGCGCTTTGTTCTTCACTTTACACGTGCTGCTTGTGGGCTCATAATCCCAAATCATTCAGCGCCCTGCGCGTCCTATATAACAAAGCATTCAGGGCGTTGTTGGGGATGCCGCGCTGGTCCAGTGCGTACGCATATTCGCGGATGCACACGTTTTCACGCCGTGCTCCGCAGGCCATGCGCCGCGACGCTAAGCAGTTTGCGCGCCAGCACCAACAGCACCCTGGCTGTTATTGTGGACAAACTGGATATGCGTTACGTCCAGGACTGGGTTAATACCCACATTAGAAAATAAGTTATCAACTTGTTTATTTTTTCAACTATGTACTAACACTAGTTTCGTAAGATTAATTACTGTACTAACATAATTATGGATTTCAAAGTCTGTTTTTTTTTATTGTTGCTCACTACGAGATCGTGATTTCAAACTCTATTCTGCAAGTTCTCATGTCTTTTTCCATAACTGTAAGTCAGTGATAATAAGATTATCCTAAAAATGCTTCAATTATTTAGAAAGCAATTCTACATCATCATCAATCATTTATGCTTTCGCCAACCATTCTATACTGACAAATAATTAGGCAGTTCCAACATTATTACGCACGTGAACATCCAATATCACTATTACACCAAAACATACGGTAACAATACAACTGTCGCGGTCGGCCATTTACATATTACGCACTAGAATAGACGGCCATCAGTATAATTGATGCGTGAACACCGTATTATTAATTGTGCCAATGCACAAATACTAACCAATGTGTGTCAGTTTGAAACTATTCTGATTATTTATACCTGTAAATTGGCGCTTTTTGGACGCTATAATTTTAGGAAATAGGTTTGATTTAAATCGGTATATAATTACAGTCAAAGCGCTAAAGGTTATTTTGGCTTGTGGCCAAGACCAGAACAATCGCTGCTTTTGTTTTTTAATACATTCATTTCAAATTACATTTCATAAAACAATTGCACAAATGTTTACCAACAGCGCCCCCTGTCGACGTAATTAGAGCGCCAAAAGATCCTTGTTGCAGTGAAAATTATTATGATAAGCGAATTAAATAATAATAAATAATTATTTTGTGAAATCAAATCATGTTTGCTAATATTGAAGCGTGATCTTCTTTTGCTGCATTGTACCTATGAAACTATTTTGGTGTTTAATAAAGCATAATTATTCTGTTTATTAATCAAAGCATAGAAAGTGTTTCATCACGCGAACCGTACAGACGGGACTTCATGAAACAACAGGTACCCACGTAAGGATGGTTACGTAGGGCACGCCACGATAGCGGCGGTAAGACCCCTCTTTGAGGAGTGGCTAGAGAGGCGTCACGGCGTCCTCACCTACCGCCTGACGCAGGTCCTCACCGGACACGGAAGTTTCGGGAGGTTCCTGCACATCATCAGGCGGGAGGAAACGCCCGGGTGTCACCACTGCGATGATCGCCCCGAGGACACGGTGGAGCATACGGTGGGGGCCTGCCCTGCATGGGCGGAGCACCGCCGTGTCCTCGTAGAGGCGATCGGCAGCGGTGGCGATCTCTCACGCCCGGCCTTGGTTCAAGCCATGGTCCGGGGCGAGGGGGAGTGGGAGGCAGTCGCCTCCTTCTGCGAAGCAGTCATGCTAGCGAAGGAGGTGGCAGGACGGGAGAGGGAGAGAGTCTCCCGTCCAAGCCGCCGCGGTGGACCCGGCGGTGGTGGCGGCTCCACCCAGAGCGGGAGGAGTCATTTGACGATTTCCCATCCTCAAAAAAAAAAAAAAAAAAAGGATGGTTACGTCAAGCACAGATGCTATAGTGTACGTGTACCATGATACCATTGTGAAATTGCATTACGCCTGCATTCATAGAAAAGTTACTTCATGCAATTCATTATTATTGGAATGGTTGGTCTCGTAGTATGGCAAGCGTGCCTGCTGAGCGTGCTGCGAGGGGTCTTGGGTTCCATTTGATTACCAGGTCAGGCAACGTGTTATTTGGTTTTTCCATTATGCAACTCAGTAGCAGCTCGGAATTTGGAAGTTGATAGAGTAATCCACAGAGACCAATACGGTGGGGATATTATTATTATTATTATAGTGAAATCTTGATTTTACCAGATTTGTTATAAGTCCCGAGGAATTGGTGAAAAAACCTCTATACAAAAACCTAACAACCAACGACAACACTCATCAAAGTGACCTCCCCAAATTAGATGAGATCTAAATACCGGCTGCCCTCGGCGGTCATTCACGTTCTATTTGTCATTTGATTGGGCAGACGCGTGAAATGGAGCGTGTGATCCAGGCGGGGGCGGCAGATCTGTGACGTAGGTTCACTGTGTGGTTAATAGGATTAGATACCTGTTTAGACGGAGATAGTGTTTAAAAGACTATGTTTATTGGCTGATTAAGAAGATGTGTAGGAATGGGTGAGCTTTGAAGATAAAATTGAGCAACCATTTTTCAGATTAGCTAAAATACATACATCTTTTATGGGGTACTGTGTTAAATGCTACAACAAAATACCTTGTAATATATTGCAATTAAATGAAAGAAAATTTAAAACTCATATAAAAAGTTCACTGTGTAAACAAGCATATTACAAATTAGAGGATTATATCCAAGATAAGAATGCTTGGAAACATGCTGGTCCAGCTCCACGGGACAATCTAGGATCTTGACAAAATTAAAACTTGTTGCTACTTTAATTGTATGGTTTGTTATTTTTATGACATTGGTTTACATTCTGTGACTACTTTAACTCACACACTGACATATTAATTGGTTACATAATTTGGGAAATCGTATACTTTTACAATGTTTGTAAATATGTGAACACCATGTATCTATCATTTAATTAACTTATTTATCATTGCTACGTTTATTAAATTCTTTTTACCTATTTTGGTAGGGTAATTTTTATTATAGGTGCATCGCATCGTCTTCACATATAATTATATAATTAATGTATACAAAGTATTGTAACACATTTTAAAAGAGTAACGATGGAGTTTCTTGCCCATTCTTCTCCATACGAAACTACCTTTTGGAAGGGGCGACTAGAATCAATTCTATTTAAATGTAAATGTTGACGTTCAAAAGTGCCTTTTATGTGCCTATTTGAAATAAATGCTTTGACTTTGACTTTGACTTTTGAAAATAAAAAAAATGGAAGAGGGGGTGAAATATAAATGAAAAGTAGATCAGTTTTCTGAAGAACCAATAAATTACTTGAGTCCTACCAAAGAAGTGTTACAAGTAATATGTGCTCTAATCTACTTGAAGAGGTAAGCTGGAAAACTCACCAGTTGGTAATGTGCAAACCATTTGTTAAGAATGCTTCAAAATTGGCCATAAACAAAAAAAAATATGTTAAGGTTTAAAAAAAAATGTCACGTTAAGCGCGAACCCAAAAATTTACCCCATCTTAGTATAATTGCAACAATTAAATGTTGCAGCACTTATACAAAGTATCTCACTAACCCAAAAGCAAACTAAATAAACCACAGCTTCTAACTGAAAACACCTCATAACAAGGTAGAACATAGCATCCGATCGATTGAGCTAACCAGCGCCCCACGAAACGCCGCTGTCCTAAAAATCTGTACCTATACGTAACCTCATTATGTAGCACAGTTAGGTAATTGTGTGGAGTGTACTTAGGCTAATTAAGTAGTTTGTCTTAGGGACACAAGATTCCAGTAATTGTAACAAATAGTGCCCGAGGACTGTACCTCGCGAGTTTTTTTCAACTTCATTGCTTTAGTTTCGGTGAGGTCACAGTTTGAGCGGGAAGCGGACGGATTTTCTCGCAGTTTTGTCGCAAAGCTTGTTATTTAGCTAGAGATATAAATTATTGAGTCATAATTATCAGGCCATGTTCATGTGTTCATTGACGTGGAGAAAGCGTAAGATAGGGTACCTCGGGATGTGTTATAGTGGGCCTTGAAACATAAAGGTTTGCCCGGGAAGTATGTGGAGTTAATTCGTGTCTATCTCGTACCTACGTCCGGCAGGCTGCTGGTAATACCGACGAGTTCAATGTGGCTGTAGGCTTGCACCAAGTCCTTACATCTGCCTGTTGATTATGGACGCTCTGACGTCGGTCGTACAGGAAGAGGCACCCTGGTGCATGGTGTTTTCCAATGACATTGTTACTGTTGGTAAGGATGGATCTGAGATCCAGAGCAGATTAGAGAAATGCCAACAGAAACTGGAGAATGACCAGCCAATCTATTCAGTGAAAATCTCACCGTGAAAAGTTAGGTGAAGAGAGCTTGAAGTGAGCTTCACCTGATACTAGGAATTGACACCGTTGACAGCTCGCTCCACGCTCACTTCACCTCAGTTTTTACGGTGCGTTGGTTACAGAATAGCACTGCTGCTGTCTTGTATGGATCAGAATGTTGGGCCACGAAAGGGATGAATGAAAGGCATTTGCATGCAGCTGACATGTAAAATGCTAAGAGGGATATGTGGAGTTACACGAAGTGATAGAATAAGAAATGAGTAAGTAAGAGAAAGTCTGAACGTGACACCGGTGACAGAAAAGTTGTGTGGAAATCGGTTGTCACAGTATGGACTTGGAGGAATGAGAAAAATGTCGTGAACAAAGTTCTGAGTACGAATGTGAAGGCCAAAGAAACGATATATAGACCGTGTGAATTATGATATGGTTAGAAAGGGGTGACTACCGAGATGATGACTAATAGAGGAGTATAGTAAGACAAAACCATGTTGCGCCGACCACAAAGTAATTGGGATAAGAGCGGAATAATGATGATGCATTATCAAGCCTGTACCAAGGCAGGACTTTGAGTTTAGTTTATGCGAGCCTGAACAAATCATATTTTTATTAACATTTCAAAAGATGACGACATTTTTATAAAACAGGGTCTCGAAAGCCTAAAATAGGTCGGCTAGTGACCAAAAAACAAAGCACTTATTTCATTTTCTAATAATATCTTTTCTCGGACAACTAACCTACCTAAACACACATTTTCTTAGCTCTGTATTTTATTTTACAGCCTTATTGTATATCCAGACTTCAATTTAATTTAGCCTTAATAAAGAACCCCTAAAAAATATATAGTTAAATCCCTAAAATAGCGGCCTATTATAATATTCTCCCTTATTTTAGATAACACTTAAAATTTTATTTTAAACTTCAAATTAGTAACCGTTTTCTGAAGGTTGAATCTTAGATTAAATTATTGACTTGACAGGAAAAAGATCCTGTTTAAGTATTCTATTCATGAATTTTGCGCTTAGGTATCTATTTCGCTTTAATCCTGGAATAGGAATCTCTCGAATCACGATAATGCAGCTTTGATAGGATTATTGTGGTTCAAGTAAAGCGGTCAGTCGCGGCTGCAAATAATACAGCAGTAGCCATTATTGTCGCAGCTTATATTGTGACCAAAAAGCCCGGCTTTGTAAAGCGATGTTGCCTATACGTATTAGGCAGCTGAAAATAAATCATAATCATAAATCTTCATTTATCTCAACATCATATTACTGGCACTGGATAATAAAATGCATAATCTTAAATAGAAAAAGGAGTCTGAGGTAGGAGGGTCCTGAGTTACAGATCAGCCGGCTCTCTTAGGTAGGACATGTTAATTTACAAAACGGTTAGATAAGGTAAGCACCATAACTGGTTATGATAGAAGGTAACAATGAAGAAAGAAGAAAATCAAACCATTTAGTTCCCAATAACCAAATACAAAGACTTAAAATACATTTTGTATTATCGGCATGCAAAACTGAAGGTTTTTTATTATCTAAGCATATAATGCAGAAAATTTAAAAAAAACAGCAATAAAAATAATTAAAAAATACTAAGCAATTAATCGCCAACTGTAGAACCATAGCTGAATGTGACCTAACTGAATCCATTATGTCATTCTGATAAAAAACCCTGTGACCTAGAAAACTAAGGTTTGCAAACTAAGCAGAAAATTGAAACTGGACCATTGCAATGGTCGGAAGAATTGATATTAGATTTAGTTTTTATTAGACAAAGCAGTTGCTACAGAAAATAATAATGTTTCTTTCCTGAAGCTGTGCGTTGTAATTTATTTTAAAGTCAGTTTTCTTAGAAGCTGGTTTGACTGCAAAAGGAGAGAAATAGGCTATGCGCGGACTTTGACTTACTTAAGCTGCAGAAAAATCTTACTATCATTTTACAAAGATCATCTTCTTGTATTGTTGACCCGTTGTGACCCGCACTCCAATCCACCTATAATCACAATCATAAGGATTTTGATGGAATATTCTAATCCATTGCTTCATATGTTTGAAAAATTCGTCTGCTTGACAACGTAAATGACGCAATGAATGTTGTTGAATTGTCGAAATGAAAAGCTTTGCCATTGTAAGTGTGTAACGGAATTACCTCGCTGGATAGCTCTTTCGATTGCCCCATTTAAGTCCTGTAACGAGATATTTTCAAAGAATAAACAAACTGATTTAGAAAAGCAATACAAAATACGTCAGGATAAAATATAAATAGTCTATTCTTTTCTTTAGAGATAAAGTCTAAAATATAGAGTGGTAAAATTGTTTTGAAAGTCTTAAAGACCTTTGAAACAAGATTCTCTATCAGATTACTTTCTTATTAGGTCATAAATATGTAGCAGACGTGTTTTATCTCGTTGAATGCATTAATGCCGTAAATAACGAATGGTAGAAGGCCACTAGCATATTTATCACTGCTACCTACCAGATTATGGTAATACCAGTGAATATTTCTGTGCAGATCTGAACCGGGAGAAATATAGATCGTGGTCCTTTTGCGAGATATTATTTAGTTTTTTGAATACATGAAGGGTGTAGTTTTGAAACAAGGATTATTTAGTTGATTGCCTCGTTGGTATAGTGGCCGCAAGCGCATACTAAGCATGCGCTACAGAGCAGGTCAAAACATTATTGGGTTTTTTTAACAGAAATTTCTCGGCCGCAGCCTGGAGTCTGAATGTGTGCCCGTTGGATGGCAAAAGGACCACCCCATATTACATAATACTTAAATATAACTGGCGAAACGTTAGTGTAGGTGTTATAGTCAAAGGTTGTTAAATAACCTCTTCGCGGAATGACTCGTGCATGTTTATCCTAGGTTTGCCCAACGCCTTTCCGCAAACCCCGAAAAAGGCCTCGAAAAAAAAAGGCCCCGATTTCGGCCTTTGACTGGTGTATTTTTAGGCAAACCTAGTGGTATCTAACTTTTTAGTCGAACGTCGAAAGCAAAATAATCTGTTTCGGACTTTACCTAGTGTATCCTAGAAGCGACTAAGGCAAATTCATTCAAACGACGATTTGTACTGCACTTGTTGCAAGATAAAACAGTTGATGACTTACACAGAGTACGAACGAAACACTGTATATTAAACACCATTTTAAATTTTTTGCATTTTTACCTGGTACAAGAATGCAAAGAGAAATTTCTTAATTTTGATGATATGTCCAACGTACAGCTGCCTCTAAGGGAGATCAGTACATAATATTCTAAGCTTGGGGCCAAGGTTTCATAAAATGCCACAGAAATAACAAAAAGCTCTTATAAATTGTGTAGGTAAATCTAATAATATATCAAATGTATGAGTATAGTGTAACTCAAAATGCCACAACGCACCACCTTGTCAAAAAAAATAATATCTATTTTTTTTTATTCATCATCATCAGCCTATAATTATTCGTCCACTGCTGGACGTAGGCCTCTCCTAGTGAACGCCACTGAGCCCGATCTTCAGCTCTCCTCATCCAGTCTCTGCCAGCCGCCTCTCGCAAGTGACGACTTGCGAGAGGCGGCTGGCACCACCTGGCCGGCAGGCATCCCACACTACGTTTGCCTCTCTTTCTCTCTTACGTCTCCACTCTAAAACTAGTTTTCCCCAAGGATTGTCGGTTCTGCGAGAGATGTTACCAGCCCATTGCCACTTTAGCTTGCTTAGTCTTTGGGCTATGTCGGTTACCTTGGTTCTCTGGCGGATCACCTCGTTCCGGATTTTATTTATCCTTCAGAGAGACTCCAAGCATAGCTCTCTCCATAGATCGCTGAGTGACTTTAAACTTATAGACCAGTCTAACCGTGAGTGACCACGTTTCGGCTACGTAAGTCATAACTGTAGGACGCACCCGTTGAAGACTTTCGTCTTTAGGCACTGTGGTATGAACGCCGAGAAGACCGACGTTTTTATTAATTATTGTCATTTAAATAAATAATGATTACAAAAAAATAATTATTCTGAATAATTATCAATTAACAATAAACATTAAAATTAAGAAATATGTTTTTTTATACCTAAAGTCTAGCAAACTAACACATTCCTGTACTTAATTTTGAAAAAACCCCGATTTGATGGTGTCAATTAAGTTACGCTTGACTGTCCAAGTTGGTCTCTCCTATGATTAGACATAAATTCGTTAGTCAAAGGCCGAAACATGCTATTGATGAATGTAATGCAACTGTAGAAACAACTTTTTGTGAGCGTGAGCGCAGGCGACACGGAGTGTCGGAGACGAGACAAGGCACAAAACACTGGATAATAATATTCTTGTGTAATAAAATGATAAATGATTTTATTTCTGTAAGTAGGTTTGAACAAACACTTTTACACGTCAATCATATTTTTTTTAAACTAGATGAGGTCGGCGTTTCCTATCTGACTACTCGGAGAAGAAAGGCCGAAACAAACTCAGAGGTCACAGTCTCTTTTAAAGTCCAGACAAAATCTTGGTCAGATCATGTGAAGGCTATGTAGATCGGTGTCTGCAATGGTCTTTTGAGGAAAGAACCACACAGATTGAGTGGACCTGTCCAGTCAGTGCACGCAATTGTCAGTAATCGTGCAGCTCAACTTAGACTCAAGGAGCTCAACGATTCGACGAACAATACCAAAGAAAGGACATTTGGGTAGGCCGCATCAGCTACTCAAACTGCCAGAACATGATTAAACCTGAAAAAAAAACACGCATCGTCCTCACATTCACAATAATTTAAAATAATATAATACTTTATACAGTAAATATTAGTGTCATTGTATTTATGTAAATTATGTAAAATATTTGGTTGCGTACATTCTTTGTTCACGCACGGTAACACCCGCGGATTAAGATTTTTTTAATGTTTTTAATAATATTTATTCAAATAATTGGTTGTTTAAGTAGCGGCTTTGTATTATAAGTGCTTACTGTTTATTTTATTTTGTTATAGTACTAATCATTGAACCTGACTTGGCTTCCGTACGTCATTTTCGGGTAACCACTTAAAAACAGCGCGGTGCTGTGAATCCCCATAGCACAGCATCATGCTGATTGGAAGCCTGCTTGTCACAGTCATGACGTGCAGCTGTCGACTATTTCTGTTTTGTGCTCGTGATTAGAGATCTTTATATTTAAATTTTTCTTAATTATTAGAACTAATTATGCTTTATGTATGCACGTGTTTCTGTGACAAATAAACCAATAAGGTTCTATAGGTACACCTCAGCCTAACTTTTCAGGTATTACAGGCCTGTTGTTATGTTATTATTTAGTTCATTTTAATTATTATTATTATTTTTCCACCAATTCGCACTAAGTGTTTCCAAATGTCTTTTGTAATGCGCACAGCAAAAGAATGGAACTCTCTACCTGCGTCTGTGTTTCCGAATGCATACAACCCTAATCTCTTCAAAGTTAGAGTGCACAGGTTTCTTCTGGGTAAGCTCACTCCACCGTCGACTCTGTCTCTGTCACCACTGACCTAGACTAGAGTCAAGAGCAAACCCATCTTAAATAAATAAAAAGATTTATGTACCTAATTAAACGTAGTACCTATACTATTTATCATAATATTATTATGATTAATAAATCATAACCACTTATTAATTAATTAGTAAAATTACATAATTAATGTCTATCAATATGACATTAAAGTCTTCTGTGACATGGAAACCTATGCACCAGATAGGTACTTATCTGGATCTAATATGCAGATACCTGTATCTATTTATACCGTACCAGGAAGTACTTAATTGAAGGATACGGTGGGCACGTGAACAACCATGAGTTCGATTACTATCTGTTTGTACATAATGGAACGAATGTTTGATTTCAAAGATAGCTGACTTACTTACTTACTTACTCGTGGTCCTTACATGCTTACACATCCTTACATGCTTGAAATTATTTGGTGCAGCGATAGAATATTCGTCTCTTTGTAGTTGTAATATTTCTTTGACCTAAAACGATTAATTTGCTAGAAATATCTGCTAGCAAATCTCCCTAAAAACCAAACATGCAAGTTTAGATTAATTATTTATGTATAATATGGAAAGAACAATGTGTAAAACATCTTGTAAAAAGGCCATTTACGTAATAGTAGAAAACGGCGCTAAATTAAACATGGAACGTGCAAATATCTTAAGATGCTCTATGAACTCCCAAACTGTATCAATGTTTGGTGCAACGAAAACATATTTCTCTGCAACATCAACATAAACAACCAATACAACGAAACACAATATAATAAAAATAAAATCGTTCAACAAAAGCAAGTTTACAAGGAAGCAGTTGTTATAAAGACACGAACGTTCAGTGGTTCGGTTAGACATTGAATTGCAAGCGATCTATTGGAGGTACAATGGGACCCCAAACGGCTGCTATCAAAGACCTGAGGCAATCGATTACTGTACGGATCGACTGGAGGAGGCTAGGAGAGCTACACACATGCGATTGGCTAACATTTTATTGAGGTATTTTGCCGTGGATACAGAATAGTAGGGAGAAGTCAACTCCCTACTATTCTGTGTCCACGACAAAATCTGTATTCACTACAAAAGTAGCATCTATCTTTCGAAGTCAACGAATGTAAGATTCTACTTTAGTAGTGAATTACAACAAGATATTGTCTATTTGAATGGCGATACAGAAGACTATGACACTTATGATATTATGAGCCCCATCAGACAGACATTCAAGCTACTTAGCTTGAATGTCTGACGACAGGCCGACAATGGAATGTGACATATTTTAGGGGGCGGCTAAGCTCCGCTGCTTATGCTGATAGAAAGATAAGACAGTTAACAGAATATGTAGAAACTGCGCGTTTGGTCTATTTTAGCCACTTCCACAGCATTATGTCGTATGGTATTTTACTGTGGGGTCGGGCTGCTGCCATTGAATCCATTTTATTTTGCAAAAGAGAGCTGTCAGAGCCATTTACAATCTACGTCGGCGCTGCCAATCTCTCAGGAAACTATTTAAAAATATTCATCGAATTCATTTATGAAAATATTAAGTCTGTAAGAAAAAATATACCTCTATTTAATAAAATAAATGAAAGACATAATTATAACCGTCATTGCTTTATTTTTAATTATGTTTACCTAATAAAGTAATTTTATTCAAGGTGGGTCAATCAATATATTATATTATACAAAGTATTGTAAAACATTTAAAAAGAGTAACGGTGAAATTTCTTGTCCATTCTCCTCTAAACGAAACTACCCCTTGGAAGGGGCAACTAGAATCAATTCAATTTTTTTGTAAATTTAGAAGTTCAAATGTCAAACGTGCCTTATAAGTGCCTATTTGAAATAAATTATTTAACTATGACTTTTATAGGGCCGGATTAATGCCGTAGCAGGTGTAGCATATGTTACAGGCCCCGCGCTCATATCATGGTACCTATACTACCCGTAGGCCCTATGAAATATTACCCATCAAAGGTCAAAAGAAATTGGACCTGTCTGTAGCCAGGATGCTAACATTATTCGAGCTCACTACGCTCGCTCCTGCATCATTTATATTCTCTTGTTTCTTCATATTTTCTGCATAACTCGACCAAGCAACTCCTATTTCTCGTTTAGATTGTCAAAAGAAATCTAACCTCTCCGAGGCGGGGTGCTGAAAATTGATCGCGACGGAGCGTTTTGATGTGACTACCAATACGTTGAGAGCACTATGTCAGATTATTAGCAATCGTAGGAAGTAGGAGTGTTACTAGTAGTGTGTCGCGTGCTTGAGAGCCGTATTGGTTGGCGGAGAGTTATGTGATAGTGTTTCTTTTAATATGATTGTTTTAGATTTTTTTCTGTTGATTGTAATGTATTGTTGTCGATATTGTTGCTTTTTTGGGCAAGTAAGATAAGTCAAAGAGAACAAACTAAACGTTATTCACTTTATTGGATTATTGAAAAACGATTTCGCAATTTTGGGATACGTTTTGAGTATTCTATCAGGTAAATTAGAAAGGAGAAGAATTTGTATGAAAATATTTGCCGATTAAACTAATAGCACTCCCCCACCCCGTTTGTATTTTGTTTTGTCCGCCGTATTATTCTAGTCTCTGTCCCAGTTGTTTTCACTCAGAATTAGTCCCATACGTTCCAACGCTGCGAGATTCTACATAAAAAAACAACTCCCATAACCGCAAATCACTCACTTACGTAAACACAACTTTTAACATTTCCAGCACAAACAGACACTTTAAAAACACCTTCACAGACTTTTCCACACATCATCGCCAACAAGTCGTGTTTCCGGCTCATGTACCACCGGCCTAACATCAAACGGCGTCGGACGAAACCTAATATCAGCTCGGCACACTGTCACTCCGCTTGATCCGCGTTGATCCACGTTGTTGCTACCTGCAGACTTTGATATTCAACCATAGAGCAACACGGGCCACCGGCGGAATTCAACGCTGTAATAGACTGGGTGAAATGCAGCTGGATGTAATGACTGATGAATCTGAATGATGTGTGTTTGTCAGGAAGTAAGAAGTAAAGTAGGTATCGTTGGGATAGGGTTCTTGGATAGTTTGGTCGACTCTGTCTTATGACCGGACTGGCGGAGCTCAAAAGGAAAGTAATGCTTTTAGTAAATTTAATATGAATGGGTAATTGAATACACTGGTTATAATGTAGCTGAATAAAATGATCATGTGATTAGGAACATCTTACCTTGCCGTAACACAGTTTTGACAAGCACGGAAGATAAAGAACTTTATTAATGTATACCGTCATATGACATTTATCATTCAGTTATGTTATTAGTAAGCAAGTTTATTTTCATAGTTGCGATGGAATTTTGTTAAACTTAATAATTACATTATCTAAGTTTTGATCTTACTGTGTATTTGTTCAAGTGTACCATAATATATTATAAACTTAGTGTGTGTACATTAAAAACTAAGAAACTATGTAAGTACTTTAGTTGTAACTACGTTTTAATGTTTACTACTGGTGTACTTTATCTAAGATGTATAAATAAATAAAAAAAACTATTCTATTCTATCTGTTCTTACGATTTTGATCGATGACGAAATTGTTTCTTTAATAGTAATATTTGACTCTAATTTTAATTGCGAAAGTCTGTTCGTTTGTCCTTTTTTATTCCAGCAGATGGACGTGTTTTTTTTCATAAAGATAATGTACAGTCACGAGCACTTATAAGTATACACTTAGCAAAATGTAATAGCAATTTTCTCGTAGAATATTGATTTCAACTTTGAAATAAGACCTATTTCATAACAGTATAGGTTCCAAAATATTATGTTCGTAGCAACATAAAATTACAATCAATACAGTGGGAGAAAAGCACATTTAGAAGTTGTTAAGTGTATAAATATTAGTGCTCGTGGCTGTACGTGCCAAAAAGTTTCATACAATTCATTTTATCTCAGAAGATTTCACGATTCCTGAGGAACAGACCCCGGGGGCGAAGCCGTGGGTAAAAGATAGTGAATCAATATAAATTACTAATTAATGTCGATACTGAAGATTAGTTACTAACTTTGTCCCTTTATAGGGAACATACAATACATTATTACTACTTTGCCAGGATAACGCCCTGGTCAAGACAACCGTTAGTATTAAACTACCCGTTAAAGGTAAACATTTCACAAGATAGTCTCGTTGCCTCGGGGTAGACGAGCGATACAGATGTACGATTCAGCTGAACCAGGAAGCTAGCAAGGAATGCGAAAACTAGGAGACAGTGTATTGATTTCGCTGACAATATCTTTATTTGAAACTTGTCTAAGATAAACCGATTTTTCTACGATAACTGGTTTTTAAATGCTTCAGAAGGTTTACACTATAGTTCAATGGAATGACAAAGTTTTTAATTGTGTATTTTCTTTTTTGTCTTAATGTTTAATCTTATTCTCAGAGCAATTTTTTTAAGCTAATTTATTCTTTCCATAGCCGAGTACTTAATTAATTTCGTAAAAGTGTTAAAAAAAAGGTTTTAGGATCACTTGTACTTAAGTACGCTTTTGACACAGTTACCGTAATACCTATTCCAATTCTGGGCAAACTGAATTCTGATTCACTTATCTGTAGGTGATCAGAACCCCGTATAAAATCGACAATGTACTACCTCCGCTGATTTGCACAATATTCAGCTCCCGACCACTAATACTCCTCATTACCCTCCAATTCCCCGAATCAGTGTCCCCAAAGGAAATAATGTAGCAACATTGTCCAAGTTTGCAGTCATGATGGTCGTTACCGTTATTGCGCTCCGAGAAGTTCCGAAGAAAAATAACGCACAAGTTACATATCTTAGGTTCGGAAGTGGGGCTTAATTTATTTTAGATCGCTACGTTCGTGTTGTTTACTATCGATTCTGTTGTGTGCCTTTTACGAAGTTCGGGCAGCCGAAGTTCGGGTTACGAGGTTTAAACGATTAGCTGGAAGATGTACCTTGTGATGAAAATAATGATATGTGATAAAGTTTGAAAATATAGGGTTGGGAAAAGGATCCACAAGCTTCTAGTTTTGTGCATTTTTTTACTATTTCAATTACCTGTTACATGAAAGCTTAATATCTCGAGAGAGCTCGAGAGAGCATTCTCCGAATGAAACTACGAATACAAAAAGTAAGCAAGTTATTACTTGAACCTGGCTGATTTGACATTCACGATAATAATAAAGCCTTTATTAATTAATAAAATACAATACAAAATATTTTTTTTTAGTTTCCGGGGTGGAAAACCTTCATGGATGTCCGCCGCCCTGGGGCGGGCGGAGGGGGCTGTCAGACTCTTACTGACTAAAAACCACCCCGGTGTTCCATCTCACACCTACGCCGGGGGTCGCGGGAACGTACGATCCATCCGCAACCCCCGACTGGTGCCACCGCTACGGGCCTCTTCGGGTCTGGGGGGGGAGTGAGGGGTTTGACTCCCCCCGCGACGTCTAAGAGGGGCGTGGTACACTACGCGCCGCCACCTCGGGTCCTGATGTGTGGGGGGTGACGGACGTCTACGATTCCGCCGCCCTCTTCCAGCCCCCCTAAATGGGACCAGCCCATTTAGGGGGGCTGGAAGAGGGCGTTGTCCGCCCTCCGTCGACGCCCGGTGCGCCCTCTGCGGGCCGGGTGAGTGGACGGGATCTCCCTCTCCCTTTCTGCAGCCTCCTTTTGCGAGACGACTGTCTCGCAGAATACAAAATAATATAATCTAACCTAATCCTAATGTCTGTCAAGTGATTGATTAATTATATAATAAAATAAGCTCATTTGTCCACCGCTATTTATTGCAATCGACCTCTTGTCAGTTCGTCGGCCGCATCCACATCAATATTTTCTAGGTTCTCCTGTCTTGGTAGCTCCATCGTCGAAGCCGAATAACTTGGCTATTGGTTTTTTATGGCTTGTTCCGCGAATGCACTTGCTATTGGCTCGATTGAGATGGTGATTCTTAATTTTAGCGAACCCATCACTACGTGGACAGGACCTATTCCAGCGGTCAGCGACTGCAGCTCCAAGATGTTTTACGAAGACAGACATTTGTGAGCAAGGAATCCGTCAACGGATGTAACAAGAAATCCCTTTTGTTACATCTGTTGAATATTTCCTTACTTTTTCATCTTTGGCGGATTTTAGTACAGAGGCGACAGGGCGCAAAATATAAGAAGGAGCGACAGTGTCTACGATATCAAATAACGCCTCCCTCTGAGCATCCCAAACGCCCCAGCAAGAACGGTCTCCGCGTCGTCCGCAGTCATCTTCAGAGATAATGGGTTCGTTGACTACGTTTCCCCATGCATGTTGACTTATGTCACAGAATAAGTCTCCAATTTCATTATGACGACGTGTTATTAGACCACCTCTTTTACAACACAGAGTATGATCAACGTTGAATTCATCGCAGCTACAGCCATCATATAATTTTGGCATAGTGACTGATAATCGGTGGTAACGTAATGCAAGTGCGTCTCTGAACTCTAATGGGGATAGATAGAAATGGTATTTCTTAGTTAGCATGATTTTGGAGTTGCAGTTGGAGGATTTTGCTTTCATTTTAGTCTAAATTGATTGTTCAATCGCTCTTCTTTTGATAGGGGAGAGTTTGACCAAGAAGGTAACCAAGAGTTCGTCATCGAGAGTGTTTTTCTCTTTGCGGCTTTCTGTGCATCTTTAAGGGATTTATGATGTTGAGAGAGGTCCATATGTGTATTTTCTATCAAAGCACTTGAGAGGACTGCACAACCTTTTTTTGAACATGCATAGTTCATATTTGTGATTTTTGATAGAGCGGAGATTGCTAGACCACCTTTGTGAACGGGCAGTGAGAATAAGCAAGCTTCCAAGGGTGAGACATGGCCTCCTAGTAGAGTAGGTAAAACATTGATACGCAGTGTGTTTTTCAGTGGTTCGATGTATTGGTTTTAAGAATGCCCATTGGAATTGAGCTGCTTCAGTGAGGGCAGTGTAGGCACGTTTTTTTATTTTATTTTTGAGTGCGGGAAATCATCAAATAACTTCTCCCGCTCTGAGCAGTGCGGGAGGGCGTGTCAGACTCTTACTGACTAAAACCCACCCGTGTTCCTTCAGTTGCCTGTGCCAGGGGCCACGGTATCCCTCTCGGACTTTCCCGCACCCCGGTAGGCATCGGCCCTAGCGGACCCCGTCATTGATGCTGACATCTCTTTGAGGCGCGCGTGGAACACAACGCGCCATCGACCCGGGCCTGGTCCTTATCGAACGGCGAGCTGCCCATTGCTCGCCGTTCGCAAGCCCGCGCCTACGTTGGCCGGGAATCAGCTTGCGATTCCCGACGCCCAGGGCGTCTCTTGAAGCGGCTAGGGGCGTGAGGGCGCGAATTTTACCTCTCCCTCACGCGTTCCTCCTCCTCCTTTGCGAGCATTACTGCTTCGCAGAAGGAGGTGACGGCTTCCCAACCCCTCTCACTCCGTACCATGGCCTGGACCAGGGCCGGACGCAAGAGATCGCCACCGCCAATCGCCTGCACGAGGACACGGCGGTGCTCCGCCCAAGCCGGGCAGACCTCCAACGTATGTTCCACCGTGTCTTCCGGGCGATCCACACAATGGTGACACCCGAGCGTTTCCTCCCGCCTTATCCGGAATAGAAACCTCCCGAAACAACCGTGTCCGGTGAGGACCTGCGTCAGGCGGAAGGTGAGGACGCCGTGGCGCCTCTCTAGCCACTCCTCAAAGAGGATACTTATCACCGTGCCCAGCGCTGGGTTGCGACAATTGCGCTCTCCATGCCGCCCTGAGACTCGGAGCTCTGTCCGCTGTATCGTGATTATTTACAGATAAGTGAATGTTTTGTATGGTAGATTGCCTGTGTTTAATTTGACTGTTTACAAAGTTTTCTTTACCAATGAAGCGTAATCTAGTTATGATGGCTATGTTAATCCCTTCGAAGATCTGTTCAGCTGTTTGTTTGTCGTTCTCGGAAATGATTAGGTATGATATTTTTTCTCTGAGGAAATTAACCATGTGCTGGGCCTATTTTACTCATTTTATCCCACCATTGACGTAGGTTTTTTGTGTTGGCTTGGGCGGAAGAATCATCTGCATACCAGCAATGACTAAATGCTTGTTCGGTTTTTAGTTTGTTTATTATGGGTAGTGTTGCAAGGGCATACAACGGCATGGCAAGTGGATCGCCTTGGGTTACTCCTTCTTTGCTATAAAATCTTATACCGAGATCACGTATTATAAGTTATGCATGACCATTGTACGAGTATGTATTATATAAGATACGAGCGCAATGTGGCCAATATATTCTTAGGCTTGCCAGAGAGCTATCTATTCGATCATAGAAATAAAAGCATTATTTGCATCGAACAGTAGCATTCCCCAGTTAGAGCCTGGTTGGCATTCTTTTTGGGAAAGGTCGTTCATAGCGTGTATAGAACCTTCGATACCGCTGCTTAGTCCACTGCAGAGTTGCGATTGAGCACAGGCTTCGGTGACCTCAGACCCGGTGACTAAAATCATGCATTTGGAAAGGATCCTGCCTAGGCATTCGCCAATGCCAATCGGTCTCACACCTTGGCATTTTTTGTCTAGGGCTATGAGTCGACTCGACCTAAGGGCTTGTATTTGACTCCATGGTATAAAAAAAAAAAATAAGTGCATTGTTAATCGTGCTACTGCAGTCCTCAAATGCAGGCTTGCTTCTCCAAATCGTAAGTTTCCAATTTTCTGATGTGGTGCCTGTTGGGCCTCAACCGCCGTGTAATTTCCTCGTAACTAATTCCACATATTCACTAGTTATGTCTACTTCTAGTAGTGGAGTCAATTCGGGGCTTCAGGTAGTGTAAATAGACTTGAATCAGGAATAAATTTGGGGGGTGCTTTTCATGCAATACATCTTTCATATTTTTTCCCGTTACGTCAATTCCCTCTTCAGGTTTAAGGATTTTGCTTGATTGTATCTTTTGTCAATGACCAATCAAAAAATAAATGGTTTTTACAATGTTACTTAATAAATAAATGTATATATTAAATAAAACAATAATTATTTATAATTCATAAATTCAATTCCGTGATAATAAAACAGTATAACTTCTAAGTACTTACATAACTAATGATAAAATATATCACATTAAGCTCTCAGCGTTCCTCCTCCTTTCTCCTACTTGATCTATGCTGTGCCCGACTGGGTCCATAATTGTGATTAATATAATTATTTCCCTACCACCTATATACAATATGTTATGGTACGCAATTAAGAATTGAGGATTAATTAATATCGAAATTTTCTTCAGCCCATACAGTTTGGTGTCGGTCAAGTAATCTTGTTATAATTATCTTTTGCTTGTTTATAATTATTTTCTCCGTGTAGCTTGACGGCAATGTAAATCAAAAGTAAATCAAAAGGCAATCAGAAGGATAGTCTGATTTAACAAGATGTTCTATATCTTCGGCTAATTTGTGAATAAATCTTCTACTTACAGTGTTAGAGGGAAGGTCATAGAGTTTCCCATGAAGAGTGCACACTTTTTCCCATCGTTTTTGCCACAATAAAAACAGACAAATAAAGACATAAACAACGACATAATTATGTCTATCTTTGATCCCATTGCATTAAAAAAACGGGGATCCAGAAGCATCTTCTAGACATGTTGTGTGTATGGTCTAAGTAATTACTGGAGGTGCATTCTCGCTATGGGCGATGCGCATATGTCGTTGTATTCCATTTCGCTTAAAGGTTCTAGGACAATGAGGACACTGCATGGTGTTTGATGAGATTTAGCTTTGACTTGTCGAATTTTTGTTTTGGTTATTAATTTTTTATTTGTTTAAACAGTTAGTTTAGGTATAATACAGAAATAATATGAAATAAAGTAGTTTATAAAATAATATTAGTTAAAAATAAATAAATTAAATTTACAGGTTTTTTTTGTTGACGTCTTGTAGCTAGGCAATAACGATAATGTGTAACTTCGTATAAACTTCTCAGCATCGATATTTCAAAGCCCTCCAATATATTGTTTTTCACTGTAGGCTATACTTAAGTTACTTACTATATTATAATAAAGCTGAAAAGTGTTTGTTTTATGATTATATATACATATAAGCATAATGCAGCATTGCAAATGTAAGTGGGTACGTCCTTTATGCCTGGAGGCTTTTATTATGTATTATGTTCTGTTTACGTTTTTGTTTTTATTATATACTTCTTCTTGAGTATAGTTTTCAATATTGGCGTGTGCTTGCTGACATATGGCAAATAACTTTATTTGATGTTTCGTAATGTTAATTACTTACTACTCTAAAGAATCCATTTCTTGTAACTGAACAAACAGACAGCAGTGCTGCTGGGGAGTTTGTTGCGCCACTTCTTCTTCTCAGCTAAAGCACTAGGAAGTGGTGACGGCGGGCGTTTTTGAGGACTGTCTTAATGTAATTTGAAGTTCAGAAATTGCTGATTCCTAGTCTAGTTTGAATAAATGAGTTTTGATTTTGATTTTTTTGATCGATTAAACAGGCTTAATCTCTGGGACTACCAGTCAGATTATAAAATAAAAAAATATGCGTTTGAAAGCCCAATTCTTAAGGAAGGTTATAGTATAATTAATATCACGCTTCGACAATAGGAGACGAGCAAAAAGAAAAAAGAACACTAAGCAAAAACGATGTAATAGCGCTGGCGATGCGTTGCGACGCAGTGGGTCGGGCGAGGGTCGAGGTTGGCCGTCCGATGAGAACCGAGCATTACCGAGAATACCCGAACGGTGCATGCCGATATCAACGAGGTAACATCCCGCACATTTTGGCGGGTGAAACCGCGGTGCACAGCTAGTAAAACAATAAAATCACAAAATAAACCCAGAACTGCCGGAACAGCCTATTAATCTTGTATTACGAGCATTTCTACCTTATTTATGTAATGAGAAACTCAGTTATTAGTGTTCTTTGAATAAAGTATATTTTATGCTAAGTATCTATTGATATTCCATTATAAAAGTGTATTGGTGTGTTCAAAGCTGCGGACTTGAAGCGAGTATTAAAATAAAGTAGGTACCTACCTGTAATGAAATCAAAATGCAT
Organism: Brachylomia viminalis; assembly: GCA_937001585.2. Lineage (NCBI taxonomy): Eukaryota > Metazoa > Arthropoda > Insecta > Lepidoptera > Noctuidae > Brachylomia > Brachylomia viminalis. Next base: position 1,727,780 of record OW443296.2, read on the forward strand.
AATTATCGAGACTCCTCCATACCTCGAAAGCATGTTAAAGGTGAACGCCCACTGGTCCGCACCGGCCGCGGCCGGGCGGCCGCAACGCAAGCACGGCACGCAACGGATTTTGGTTTGCGTTATTTGATTAGCACTGCGTCCACCAAGAACCGACCGTACAGGCATATACGAACAAAAAATGCGTTGCGTGTCGGTGTTGTCACTAGGATTATTAGTTCACCGCGTGCATCGCTCACTGCCACACGTTGTTTTGTTTATAATTGAGATGAGAACCGCCAAAAACATTGTAAAATATATGACTCACTTTTAATTTTATTAGTAGAAAGATAAGTATGAAAATTGTATAATCTGAAACATCGGCAATATTCAAATTCGCAAAAAAGAGATTACCTATATACTTACATATTTCCATGGTATACCAATATAATAATAGAAAAATGTTAAGTTTATGTACCCAATTCAAGAATCAATGCGACAAAACCACCACCCTTATTATTTAAACTTATCCTATCCTATAGTAACTTATCTAACATATTTATTATTATCGCTTAAGTATGAAGTAGGCGCTACTTCAGTTTCTCGGCAAGAGGTCAGTAAATTCTACAGTCTGCCCATCACGTTATGAAGTAGGTCGAAACAACTTACCGATGGAGAGACATTATAGACACCTCTGTTATCTATACAGGTTGGTCCAAATAGTACATCAATAAAAACAATTTAGATTCCTCATACCTAGGAATATCAAAGACCTACACCTACCGGGGGTGGGTCTTTTTTTTTTTTCCTCCCGCCTGATGATGTGCAGGAACCTCCCGAAACTTCCGTGTCCGGTGAGGACCTGCGTCAGGCGGTAGGTGAGGACGCAGTGACGCCTCTCTAGCCACTCCTCAAAGATGGGTCTTACCGCCGCTATTGTGGCGTGCCCTGCGCTGGGTTGCGACAGTCGCTCTTTCCATGACGCCATGAGATCGCGCCGGAGCTGCGGAGGTCCGTCCGCTCCGCCGCAATTTGCCGCGGAAGCGGGGTTTCCCCCGGCGTAGTGCCTCCGCGCGCCACTCATACAGGCGCGCGAGGACTATCGCCTCCAGATCCCACGGCGGCAGTTGGGCAAGGAGGCTTGCCGCCTCGCCCGAGATCGTGCGGTAGCCGGGGGTGGGTCTTGGGTCCACTTGCATAGTCCGAACAGGGATAATCGTCGGTTGGTGCCTCATTTAATTAAAAGCGTCTAACGGGCCTCTGCGAGTTGGCTTCGGCCCCTCGTACGCCTTCCAAAGGTCCGGGACCCCAGGGTCCCCAGATTTGTCAAAGACACTGTAGGTAAATAATATTATAACAATAATAATATACACGGTGACATTTGAATCACAGTTTTGCTAGAACAAACGTTGTTCAGACCATGGTCTACTACTATTATTTTACCATTGATTTTTATTATTGAACCCAGGACCACATCACTACAACAATGAAAGAAGTAATTAAAAATAATCTACCCTTGAAATATTTTTAACCTTCATCCTCAGAACATGTTTAAACAGACCATAATTCACATAAAATCCCTCCTTGTTCCCCTAAGGGTAAGGCAGACCTATAGTAGGTACACCCAAATCCTGCCAGCTATGTTTAAACCCCATGTAATAGGGGGCGAGCCTATTGCCATCGACCGGGCACAAATGCAGACTCCAGGCTGCTATTGAGAAATAACTGTTAGTGTTTGTACAAACCTATTTACAGAAATAAATCATTTATCATTTAACTCTGGACCTCACTTTCAACAGTAGCGCTTGCGGCCACTAGACCAATGAGGCAAACCATAATTCCTAAACCATTAATTAACTAAACAGCTCATAAAGTAATTTCGGTCGATAAGCCCGTATACTTATATTATTTATACTCTGTCGGGTAAGCCGACCGCCAATTAGGAGCGTTAATGTAAACTGCGCTAATATTACCTGCCATGTTACTGATTTCTACACAGTCTTCATGTTATTTGGGCCAGTTTATTAATGTGTACTGTTCTAAATTATAGGTACTGAGCAAAGGTTTTTGTAGATTAACTTAGGTATAGTAATATTATGACAAAACAATGAATTATAGCTGGATGTTTATTTGGAATGAGATCTCTATTTTTTTCAGTTTGCTGTCCCACTTCTGTGAAACCTTTCTAGATTTTTTACATATAAAAATACCTATGGTTTCATAATGTAGATTTTTACCGATATCGTAAAATAAAAATATAGTAAGATGGGCGATTATAGATCCCTTTGACATCTTAGTTGGAGTGCGGTGCTCCGGACCAAACCATACTCGATCTTTTGGAGTCTTGAAAGTGTCTATACCAACTTTTGAGGACTTGAAAGATTGACGCGATTATCGCGATTATTCATCGGTTCAAAAAGAAGAAGACTGAAATTGCTTGTTCCTAAAATCCTACTATGCTAACCAGTTTAAAATATTCTCTGATGTCAGCACAAGCTATACAAGAGTACTCATATGCTACAGATAGTAAAAAGAATAACCAATATATATATATATATATGCTTATATATTTTAGCATTATGTATTTATTTAAGTATACATGTTAATTATTTTTATTTAGGTATATTTAATATTTTAGCTTTAGACTTCACACATTCATATTTTTCTCTTCTTGTTCTCACGCACTATTGTCTACGTTTCTTTTTTACTTCTCCTTTCGCAGGTCTGCTGGAAGAAATTTCTTAAGAAATAAGCAGTACCTTTGTACTCAATTTATAATTATGTCTTATCTCATGTATTTTATTGTGTGTACATAAATAATAAATAAATAAATAAACCAACTAGTCTCACGAGTCTGCGAGGTTGGTAGATGGGTATAAAGACAGGCTTCGGCTGCCACCCATAAAACTAAAATTATTTAAGAAAAATGTATACTGCCAAAACCAGCAAATATTCTTCAAGACCTACCGCTGACATTGTTTAAAAAAACACTTTTCAAACTATTAGTATTTAAAAGATATTATACCTACCATTAAGGACTATTTAGAAGACAAGTTAATAGAATCTGTAATTTGTGGGTTAGATTAATAATAAAATTAACATCGCTGATTGTGAATACATTTGCACGTCATGTTATGGCAGGATATGCTGAAACAAACTTACTGTAACACCTTATGTACCATATTCTAGCAAATAAATATTTTGATTGATTGATTGATATAAGTGTCATCCCTTTTGCAGTACTGACCAAATCACCTTCAACGAGCACCGTATACCAAATCTTTGTCTACAATCCACAACTCCCAATCCCCACTAATCATAACTATAAAACCTCAATATCTTTGGGCGGTCACTTCCCACACTAAACCTATTTGTTCGTCGACTCACTGACCTTGCTTGCTTCAGTCCGGCGCCGACACCCCATGTCCCCAATAGCGGCCACAATAGGGCTGCTGAAATTGAAATTACATTTTAGATAATTTTTTTATTATAGTTTTTGACACTTAATGTTTCGTTGTATTCAAGTTGCGATTGTTTGTTTTTCTTTCATTCGTTTTTTTTTGTTTCATATTGTTTTTAGAACGACTATTAGGGGTATTCTTTTTATTCATGTGTTAGTATTTATTTTAAGCGTTTGGGCCGTAAACATATTCACTTGTTTTTAATAAGTATTAGTTGATTAAATTGTTCATTAAAGTTTCGAAATTTCGATGATTTCAAGTTAGGTTGGAGTCAGTCCTTCAAATATCTCATCCAGAATGTTGTGAAAAAATACAGAAAAATCCCTTGAAATAATAAAGAACTTTTCGCCTTTACAAAACAAGAGTACTTAAGCACCTAGTTGGTCCGGCCAACCCTAGATAGGCCACGGACAATGTCGCTGAACAAGGCTATTTGGGCACTCGACCCACAGGTAAACGAAGGCGTGCTTACCTACCGGCAAAGGTAAACGGAGTACGAACGAATGAGATAAGGCACTGCATTGGACCTGAATGTGTAGAGTTTGCTGTTATAGTGTTCATAAAAGCGAAAAAGTTGAAGTTGAAACTGGTAAATATATAGCTAAATAGCAGGCTGTAGTTAGCATCAATAGTGATTTCATAAATAACTACTCAATACGACCAATTTAAGACACATGCAGGATAAGACTATTTAGCTTATAATTACTTTTAACTTCAAACATACGGTTCTGATATTGGTCTAATGCCCGTTTTCACCATGGTTCTATAAAACACTTCCTTACTAAGGGTCTCTTAACCTAAGAGACTCCTTAAATCAGCCCCTTACATGAGTTTGTTTTCACCAAATCAAAGGATACCTACGTAAGTGTCACTTACCTAAGTGATAGTTTTTTTTTTAATCTGCGATCTCGAAATTCCTACATTTCCATGAAATTACCGATTTTGTATTTCATTGATAAATCATGTGGATTAATGTAAAATAATAAGAAAAATTACAAGGAAATCATAAAACAAACATGATTTCATGAAAAATACGTAGAATATTATCTAATATTTCCAGTTGCGAAAAACCTCAGAGTACATAGCAACTGATTAATTGTAGGTACTGACTTATTCCTGCAATTATAAAAAAAAATATTTATTAGGTATTGTGAGTCGTAACATTACTAAGTACTAATGACTAAATATTCTATGAAAGTTCCCAGATAGCTACTTATTAGTATGTACCTAATCAGTAGTGTATTAAATACCTAGTTTATAAGTATATAAAAGTTAAAAAATTCATTTAAAAAAAACTGTAATAATTGTGTAAAAATTGTTTAAATTCTGTATAGTAAATCTATCTCAATAATAGTATATAATCTAAATAGTGTTCTATTCTTTCTAACAAAAATAACACACTGTCCTTGGATAACTTAAATCTTTTGAAAAAGTCCTGAACGTCATATTTCGTGAAAAAATTTGGACTTTCGCGATAAATATGTGGGCGTCTGAATAAACTTTGATTCGTCACTAAATCCACAGTTTCGATAGCTTCTAAACTGTAAATAAGATCTTCCATTTGGCAGCAAATATGCACGTTCAACAACAAAATAAAGTGTCAGTTAGCGCTAAGATGCCGAATATCGGGCCCCTATATGTATTTTAGGGATCACTTAGGACCATAGGTGTCCCTTAAGTGATGGTGAAAACAAAACTAACACTTAAAACTTCTTAGGTGCCTCCCTAACTTTAGGGGACGCTGGTGAAAATGGGCATAAGGCACGCCTAATTGTATGCAGTGTTTCTTATTCTGAGTGAATAAATTGTATTATTTTTTTTGAGAAATAAATGTCTTCAACCCTAGACAATAATTAGCAGATAAATATAAAAGACTTTATCACAATTTGTAACATATAAATGAATATCACATCACATCCATAAATTATGATGCAAACATTTTGGTTAAACGCCATTTAGACTCCGTTTGCTACAAATATACATCAATGCTTGAACACCTTTCTAGAAGTCGGTCCTAAAACCACAAACACAAAACCCACATCATATAACCCACAACAAAGAGTGCTTACTCCGAACCTGGGCCAATAACTTTGGCACCCACTTCAGTGACGGTCGATCAAACACTTGACATCAGATTAGTGGGATCCTCCAGGTACCTACGACATAAACTTGCTAATGGCCAATAACTATCAAAGTGTACTACGTAATGTTTAGCGTTGAACCACCTTGCAAGTTTCGGTATGATTTCGTATAAGAGGTCTTGTTTGTGGGCTTGGATATCTTGGGAATTCTGTGGCCCAGTATCTTTAGTCTCAATAATCTCGTTGTTTATTTAGGCTTTAGTTATTATTGGGTTATTTTGAAGACTTAGGGCCTGTTCCATAGTGCCTGCTTAAGCACTTTCTGCTAGACTAAACAGAAACGCAGTTTGACTTTACTTTGCTAAGTATGCGTTGCATACGAATGTGAACATTTTCCGTATAGCATTTAAGCTCATTTTCGAATGAAACGCTCGCTCACATTCACTTTTACGAATATGACAGTGATATACATAAACATAAGTTTCGTGTGGAACGGTTACTTTACTTTTTAAAGAAAGTCATAGTGCGATCTGTGAATCTTGCTCTCCATAAGCCTCATTTTTTGGCCAATAGTAATGCCAAAGTAAAATTCTCTCGTACATTTTTTGCAAATGCGTGATTATAGCCATCTCCTCATTTCCACCCCATCATGCAAGGCCCGTTATCCTTGAGGAGTTCGATCCGTAGGTTCGTTGCAGACGCATGATAAGATCTTACATACATCGCAAGTTTTCAACTTCGCCAAAAACTTGGAGCAACGAGCAAATACCGTCTGACCTAGTTACGACACGACAAACTGTTTGTAGTTTTCCATTAAGAAAACTATAGTAAGCAATATTAGGATAGGTAGATATGTGCTACTGTTTATCGACCTGATCTGTCCTAATTTTCCTTTTGCTCAAGTGTAATAATTGAACATGTTCGGTTGTTTGGATATCCAGAAACAGGTCGCTATACCTGTCAATCGTGCTGATTATTTAAATTTTAAAGACTGATGCAATTATTCATCGTCTTTCATAAATAAAAAAAATAAAAATAAATAAAAATAAAATAATTGATATTTAATAAATTAATAAATTTATTAAATAAATAAATTTACTTAATAAATTTTCTTCCGCATGATAAAAGTTATCTTACGCTAATCAATTAGGTACTAAGATTATTTACGAAGAAAAAAGTAGTAGCTTATTCTTATTGCGTTTGGCATGACATAGAAATCTGGGAATCCATAAAAGTTCTGAATTCTCGCTGACTCAGATCTTTACCCACCGTTATCTCAACATAAAACCAGATCTTTATACATTTCCAATTGCAGTGTAGAATCAACTGGCAACAAAAGCAGAGATAACATACTCTAAGCTCAGAACGACATCGTAACATTGGCAAGATTATAAAAACATGACATAAAATTTTGTATCCTAAGAACGAAATAAATATTCATTGTGCAAGTCAGCCGTATTCAGAAGACTTTATGTTTGGCGAGCTAAGGAAGAGATTCCTTTGTCATGTGTGAGGAAAGTTAAGCAATGTAGCTTATGCTTTAAGTTTAATGGAGCGTGAGTTATCACGGACATAACCTCGAAATTTGACATTCTTTTATTGATAAGGAAATTACTGTTATTCGCGAGATGGTGGAACTTTGTTTGGACAAAATCATTCTGCTAATATAGGTGTTAGTTATGACATTGCTTGGTGGAGATGATAGTTTTAGTAAAGATTTCACCGCATGTTCGTATGAGCTTTGGACTTTTCTGAAAATGTTTAACCCTTAGCCACCTGACGTGTTTTTTAGTTACACTACCGCCTGACGTCGGTCCTGGAGACCGCTTGCGTATTTTGCATATTTAATAACCATTATTTAAAATATTACATTAAATTTAAGTCACATCTGTATTTTCATTATATTTTTATTCAGTCTAAGTTTTTAAACTATGCAAAAGTATGCATTTACTTATCAAAAATCAACACTTAACATAATTATATAAATTTAAGCAAAAAATCTAGGAACTGTGAAAATCTGAGATCTGAGTAGGAAATTTCACTATAACTCAATAGTTTTTACTTATTTACGACAAGTTCGAAATATGATCTCTAACTTAAAATAATTTTTGGCACGATTAAGGCACAATTATTACAAAATCACAACCCACAAACTTTCACAAGTTGCGACGACAATTAGAGCACATTTTTTGGCTGCATTCAAAGCAAATCGGATTCCTACATGCAAAAACACATGTAAGCTGTTTTGCGTTTTTTCTCAGGGTCACAGGATGAGCATGTCTTGCGTTTGTCAAATTTATCAGAATGTTCAGTTGTTGAAGTGTTTGGTATTTGATCTATTTTTAGGATTCGACGAATGGTGTACTGAAGTTTCCTTTGCAAACCACTGCCGTGCACGCGGCGTTCCAGATGAGGCCTTATAAGGTCTTCTGCTAATTTTTTTATGAAATTCAGTCTTGGCACCTTTGACTAAGCTCGGTTCATATTACTGATAGCATATGCGTTTGCTGCAGATATGTCAAGCATTCTATAAAATAATGCCATCGGCCATCGTTGAGTTCTGCGAGACGTGGAATAAATTGCGCATTTCTGATCTAGCATGTCATGCCGCCTTTGTGCTATTGTAAAACATGATCATTTCCGGTTTTTGAGTATTTGAATCAATGGTTGGTGTGTGTGCATGTTGGATAGTAAAAGCACAGATTTGTTTTCTTTGGTACAAAAGACGTCAATGTAGCATCTGATGTGAACCCGAAAATGGCTGACCCAACTTCTCGATGACGGTTAGGAAGAAACTGAGGCGGGATTTCACGTTTGTTTTTCTTCAAAGTTCCTACCAGTGTCAGTTGCTTTTCTTTTAGTTCATTCATAAGCTCCACTGATGTGAACCAATTATCAGTTGTCACATTTCTGTGCGTACCTTCTATTGAAGTTACCAGTCCCAAAACTGCCTGGGTAGGTTCGTTCAACCTTTGGCACTCAGCTGGTAGGCCTATACCATCTGAATCTTTCCCTAAATAGATGTAAGCGTCCAGCAGGTATTCAGTTTGAGCATCAGTAATGCACATGATTTTCAGACCATATTTGTGTGGTTTGTTTGGCATGTACATCTTGAATATGCACCTGCCACGAAAAGCTACTAACATCTCATCTATGCAAGCGTAGCTTCCAATTGAACAAATTTCTCTGCAGTTTTGAATCAGCATGTCAAACAATTGTAAACAATTATAAAAACAAAAAATATACAGTATAACCAAACTAACGTAACTACCTGACGTCGGTCTCACGGACCGCACGCGAAATATAAATTACCTATAATGTTTAATGCGCGCACGTCTGGAGCTGCTGAGCGCACGGGGAATACTGGGGGGGGAGGGGAAAAAGTACACGGACACACTATTGCGTCGCGTTCCTATTAACGGAATAATTTGAAAATCAAAATCGCCAGAGTCTCTGAGACCGGCGTCAGGTGGTTAAGGGTTAATGATAATATTATGAAATAAAAATTTCAAAATTTCTGTTCAAATATTCTAGCCCATCGTTAATGAAACAATATAACGATTCACGATGCTAAGAAGAAAAAGAAGAGATGCTCAGAAGAGTATGGATCAAATAATCAGACCTATGTACAAAACTGAAAACCAATGGAACCCAAACTCATTAACAAAAATAGTTATCAGAACATTAATCACGATTACCATCAAAAGGGCGCATAGCTTGCAATAACTCAAGCGCAACAAAGCCGTCAAATATTCGACCAATTAAAAGGCCCTATCACCTTACTGCGTTAGATTTAACGCCCTATAAAACAACCACTATATAAGCCCTTATTACATAACGTGTGAATACCTTTTTGTTATGTAGATCGAATGACCCTATTCGGCCCCGAAGCGTATATTTTAAGGTTCAAGGACTGTTATGATCTGTATAACTGCTTTTATTGTACCTATTGATAGGTCTATGAAAGGGAATGGAGGAATGAAATGAATATTTGAAAGGAGATGATATAAAATATTCTAATGTTGATGTGGGTGTAGGAATATTGAATGTAACGGTCCCTTGTCATCATGCTTTAACGTAATTTGTAATTATTTATCCATGCCTGACATTCTTTCATTGTTGAGTTAGAGGAATATTAAAGTTCTGCTAAGTTTTTTTTTGTTGGAAAAACTGTGTCGTCATCATTCAACGTCGTTTCAATGCAAGAAGAGCAAACTATTTTAGATCACACCAGAGCAGTGCCATGCTAAATAATTGGCACATTCCGGGGTAAGTAAGTTTTATCAATTATACAATCTTTCACTATTCTCAGTGACCAGTCTTCGAGTTTCCTGTAATCACTGCCAACATACATGTTCATAAAATACTTAAGAGCTCCGAACTAATATTTCTTCTGCACCAAGTAACAAGTTTATGGTCCCTACGGAATCATCATTTTTAGATACACATAAAATGCGTATACACGTCACAGGTAGGTAAAAAACATTTTGATGTCTCAGTAAAGTGATACAGTGTGTTCGTTAAAAATAATGACTTAAAAGAGTCATGTGTCACGCGCCGATGGAACAACCATGGCCGAAAAAATGGCGGACGTAACTGTCAATCATTTGAATTAACATGTGCTTAGAGGAGACCGTTGGGAGTTTTTGTTAATGACTTCTTTCAGTTAATGTTAAAATATTATGTTTTCAAGTTCAGGGGCTCGTGGCTAAGTAATAACAGCCACACGGGTCAATCAATCAGGTTAAGCTACGCTTGCCAAGGTTGGTCCGTGGATGGGTGACCTTTACACACCAAGACCTCTCCGTGCCTCGGAAAGTACGTAAAAGCTGTTGGTCCCGGCTGTTATTCGTAGATCTTAGACAGTTGTTACGGGTCGTCAGAAGCCTGAAAGTCTGACAACCAGTCTTACCAAGGGGTTTCGGATTACCCAATAACTGGGTTCTGGAGGTCAGATAAGCAGTCACTCCACGTAAAATACTGGTATTCATCTGCATGTGGTTAGACTGGACGCCGACCCCAACATATTATGTAGTTGGGAAAAGGGTAAGCAGATGACGACTTATGTTTTCAGGTCCAGGTACCGTCGTCCAAAAACCACCCTCACTGCTACGTCATAAAGGCGCTGTCAATGTCAAATTGTTACTGTGAACGAGCGACTTGTTGTGTTAACTGTACTCCTGCTCTTGCTAGATTTGACGTTTTGTTACTCCTAAAATGCCTCCTCTATATAATTTTCTCTGCAAATCTAAATCTCACTAAACGATCAATTTCCCATAGATCTTCAATTCTCAATTCTTTATTGCGTACCATAATGTTTACATAGATGTTAGGGTTATTTTATTTTAGTCACAATTATGGACCCTGTCGGGCACAGCATACATTAAAACTAGGAGAGAGGAGGAAGGATACAGAGTGTTTGTTACAATATTTAATTACAATTATTTAAAAATACCCACCGAAATTGTTTCTATTTAATTTATTACGCAATTATTTATTATGTCAATAATATTTTGAGTATTTATTAATATAATTAGATATGTAATTAATTACAATTTATCATTTAAGTATTCGTTTATACTATAGTAGCATTTACTTATAAGGAAAAATTTCAATTTATTGATAAAAATATTATATTTATTTGAACATTTTATTATTTCGGCTAACTTATTATAGATTTTTATGGACATGACGTAGGCACTATTCGAGTGCATCTTTAATCTCGATGTTGGTAAGTTCAATAACTTATATATATAATAATAATCTTGTAACTCCAGTACCGACTGCCGTTATCTTCACGCATAGGATAAATACCGCAGCAATATAAACGATGCAAGCTCTACCAGATTAATCTAGATTAGTCTGAATGTGCAGTGAGACGCCGCCATCAGCTTTATTTTTTAACCCAAACTGATGATGGATTATTCACATTCCCTCACCAAATCAATTTTCAGAATTTACGAATTGATTTCGCAAATTCCCCTTGAGCTTAGTTAATGCAGTTTCAATATTCATTACTTAACGTCTCGCAGCTAATAGACAATGGAATACACGATGCATCGACGCTTCAGTGATCTTACTATACATAGCTACTTGCACATAACCAGCATTGTACGTAAACAGAGGTTATTTCCCTCAGGTGTTTACATATTAGTAGGTTATATTGGTACAGGCTTAGGTTTGAGTGAAATTATATTGGGTTATGTACTAAATATGAGCTGAGATACTTTTAATCCCTTAAGCTTACAATTTGCTTTATTTAGCTCTTTTAGCTTTGTCGTAGGTAAAATGAGATTTGGCATTTGTTATTATTAGGTATATATATAAGGTGTATCTATTCATACACGAAATATTTTAAGAGATAAGTACACCTATAGCTGGTACAGAAGCCATATAAACATAATTAAAAAAAAAATCTAGGTACGTTGTTTAAAAAAATCTATAATTTAAAATTACTGGACACATAATAAATACTGGCTCCTTCTTATGTTTTATCATCCATTACGCTACTTTCTACGTAGTATTCCTACAGTCATTGAAGCGGGCGGGGGCATCAGATGACCCGCGGTTTTAGGAATGATCAAAGAGAAGAACGCGAGTGCGCTACACGCTCGCCTCCCTCTCCCGCCGCTCGCTCCTCTTCTTTCAGTCCCACACTCCCACACGATCCGCGGCCACGCATGCGCTTCTGCTAACACGCGTCAGGCTTTGGACAACAAACGCAACAATGCCAAACTAAAGGTACCTATACCAACCAGGAGTACCAAAACAGTGGTATGCTACAATAACAAGTGTCAAATGGAGGGCCTAATTACCTGCCTCGCGAGTGCCGATTGTGATGTGATTCCTCCGGTTCGGTTGGGTAAAGACACCAATGACATTGAGCTTTCTGTAAGTAAGGAAATTCTCAAAAACAGCGTGTACGTACAATATTAGGTATGTCCACGACTGCCTATCTCTTGTAAGATTTTTCAATCAGCTGACAGATACGCATCGACGCCCTCGTAACCTCACAGAGTTCATTAACTTATGCCAATTCTAGTTGCACCTATCAGCTGTTTATTAGTATTAACCTAGTTTGGGTGTGCAGGGTACTTTAAATTAGGATTAGTTTTAATCGCACCTAAGTTCCATTTCGTAAAACTTTAAGCGAGGTTAGGTTTTGGTGGTTTTGTATTTTAAATTCACATGTATTATTATCGTTAACGTTTAGCTATTAAAATAGGACTAGATCAAGTTATGAAGTCTAGCAACGCTGGTTTAATTTTAACATCATCACGCCTGAGATCTCAGTAGACATAGGCTGAGGTAAGTATTTTCGTACACCCACTACAGTTCGCCAGTGATATTGGTAGGTCTCATGTAATAGGAGGTGACTGCTCTCACCTCCTGTTACATGTTTATGTCCGGCAGCACACAGGCTGTGGAATGCGGTAACCGTCAGGACGTGAAATAATTACCATACTTACGCGGTGGCGCGGAGACATGCATGCGAACACAACCTCATCATCATGTTTCTTGTCACAAAAGAGACTAGACGCCTCGATGTGGCGGCGCTTCCATCGCCTCCCTTGCCGCGTCAGGCGGGTCGTTCATAGAATATGGAGTAAGAGTTTTATACAAAACGTCGCATGCAGTTTTAAAATTAAGATAATTACTTAAAATAAAATACATTTAGATAAAAACTCAATGTTTGTGTCTATTAGTTGTGTATCAGCTATAGGTGAGTCTCTTCAAATATTTCGTGTATGAATAAATGCACCTTATACCAGGTACCTTTTATATATCTCATTTGACCGTAAATCAAATAAGTTTATTATTTAAATCCCAGAACTGTTACTACTACTAACTGATGATATTTATCTGCACCATATAGCAGCCACTTGACTTGACACACACTTGACACCAAGCGGTATGAATCTGGGCAAAAATAATATGTAGGTAGTACGTAAAATGCACTATTCATTTCGTATAAGAATACGGGGGTCACACTGAAAGTTTTTGGAATAGGCCAGTAAGAGAAGCAGCTGATAGAAAGGTGACATATCAACAGATTCGGACAGCTTTAGGCATTGGCATGAGTCAAGTTTAAAAAGACACATAAACATTTAGGCCTCAGAAAGCTTTGTATTAGATGGGGGGTACCTCATAATTTGGTGGAAGATCAAAAACGCCGTCGTTTGGATGTGTGCCGCTCAATGCTTGAAAAATATGACGGAGGCAACTCCAATGCTGTATATGACATCGTCACAGGTGATGAAAGCTGGATATATTGTTACGAACCCGAAACCAAAACAAAATCTGTGTAATGGATGTTTCCATTCAAAGATTTGCCGACAAAAGTAAAGAAAGGCAGAAGTCAAGGGAAAAAGATGATTGCCACATTCTTTGGACAGACGGGTCATTTCATGACAAATGTTCTAGAAGATAAAAAGCCATTTACTGCAGATAGATATGTCAGTCATTGTTTACCAGTTGTCTTGGAAAATGTTAGACAGCAGCGCTTAAAAAGCAGGATCCTTCTCCACCACGACAACGCTCCAGTTCACTCAGTCAGACGGACTATCGAATATTTGTCTATCGAAAGTGTGGAGTTAGTAAGTCATCCTTATTACAGTTCTGACCTGGCACCTTGTGACTTTTTATTTTTTTCCAAAAATATAAGATAAACTTAGAGGAATTCGTTTTATGAGCCCTGAAGATGCCATGGCTACGTTTGAAAAAGGCGTGGAAGAAATCCCTAAAAAAGAGTGGGCCCACTGATTCAGTCAATGGTTCCCTCGCATGCGACGTGAAAATATTAACAGACTTCTACTTCATTACATTTTTTTCTTCGAAAAACTTTCAACCTGACCCACGTACAAACAAAAATACTGACAACAGCATCTTATAATCCTGTACGTTCAACTTTCACATTGCACTTTAAAACTCAATAAATATTTACATCACTGGAGCACATACGGTTGGTGAATCTTCAACTTTCCGAGCGCCGTACACAAACCACAAATCTCTTACAAGCACAACAAATATTATTATTCGCTCTGTATTCAACAGACGTAGAAACGTTTAAGGCGAAAACTCTAAGGAGTCATTGTTTACCTTGTAACTTTGGTCCGGGTCAGGAAGGGATGTTTTACTTACACCTCCGGAAAGCCCGTTTGTACTTACGTTATTTATTTCCTAAGCAGAATAGTTTGAGATAGGTTTTTTGCTGAGGATTTGGTAGAATTTTGGGATAGTCGTGTTTTGATTGGTTAACAAGAATGTGGATGAAAGGGTGGCTTAGCGAAGTTACTTAGTCTTGTCCTGTTTTATTTTTTGTGAATTAAATTTAAGTTAGGTAATGCTTGAGATTTTTCTTTGCTGAAAATGGTCCTGTTTAAATAAAAAGGGTTTTAGACGATGTAATCTGCTATTTGGCTGATAATTTTCACAGTCCAGATGCAATATGCAAATCAAACGGTTTGATCAATTATTGACTCGGATTTAACTTGTTATTGATCACAGCAGCCGCAAACTGAAACAATTTGTGGTAAGTGATAGGTAAGTTATACAGTAAGAGCTTCTCCGATGTATGCAAGCTATGTTTTCACGTCTAAATTATTACAAGCAACTTTGAATATAAAAAAAAATATTATCATAATCATGCCACTTGTTATGAGTTAATTAACATTATTTATCATTAGCTTTGCCCCGTGGTTTTATCCGCATAATATCGGGATAAAAAGTATCTTAATATGTCCTAATCCAGATCCCATGTGCCAAATTTCATCCAAATCCGTTTAGCGGTTTTAGCATGAAAGCGTAACAAACAAACATACAATTAATTTTTTTTTTCTCTATATAATAATAGTTTAGATAACACCACGCCTATATTTCCTGTAGTGGTAGGCAGGGATGTATTAATAGGTAGCTTACCCACATTTTGTCATTTTAATGATCTATCCTGTATGTTTCACTAGGTTATCATGTAGGTTTAAAAAAAACTTTTACACGTCAAATATAAAATTATGTTTTAAAACTAGATGAGGTCTGTTATGTAATTATGTTTGTGGGATCAAGTAATTGGAGCCACCGCAGTTTTAGTAAATATATTAGATCGACTTTTATTTATGCTATAGACATAATTTATATTCTCCAAGTAAGACAAATTAATAACACAAACTACAGGGTTAACAGTACCCTGATCTTGTGTTCTGTTGACTTTAAGTAGGCTTTTGACTGCGTTGTTTATACCAGGACTTGGCATGTTTTGGGTTAAGATTGAAATAGGCGAACCGCAACATCTTGTAACCCTCATAAAGTACTCACACAGAGGCCGCAAAGGTGCAGTGGAAATTGGTACAGAAAATAAACAGGAGTAAATAAAGGGGTACCCCAAGGGTGTATGTTGTCGCCTGTGTTACTAAAATGTTAAATTAAAAACGATACATTTTACTAGTGGTAAAAAGCTTAAGTGAAACCAATTTCTCTCAACCAAAAATGCAAAAAGTTCTTGTACTGAACTAGTCGGAAAAATGAAATGAAACGGTTTTCTTAAAAAGTTTTGCAACTAACATATTTTAGTTTCCAATATCATGCAAAAATATGACCGACAATGAGTTATAGCAGTATTCACATTTGTCACATCAGCGCTTCTGCCGCAAATGTAATGAATGTTCTGTAAATATTCATTCTGAAATGAAATATTAATACTAGAACAGACTTGTACTTGCAAATCCCTTACTTGGTTAAAATAATTTTGTTTAAAATACGTACATAAAATAATAAACTAGCCTTAATTTTGCAGCTAGTTTTACACGCTGTAGACAGTACATAATGTAGCGTAAAAGAAAGGAAAAAAACACTATTTCTTCTGCCACTAAATACGTATAATTTTATTTTTTCAAAAGACCGAATATAAACAAAATATATATATAAAAAAGTAGAAAATACAAAATAAGAATTTCGTCACACAACCCAACGGGCTTCGGTAGGTTTATCAAGTATTAAGAATGAAAATACTGAAGGATTTCGTACCTTAAGATAAATTTAGAATTAATTGGATAAAAAAAGAGTTTGTAACTGTGTTTGCAACCAAAATTTTACTAACTGAAATTAGGCAGATTTTTTAAAATAAAAAAAGGTATCGAACCTGCTGTATTCTGTTATAACAAAAGAATGACTTATTACAACAAAAATATCACTAACTGGTAGAAATTATTTTGAAACGCAAGATAATATGAATTAATTAATTAGGAACTAAGTTTTTTTATTAAAATACACCAAATCTCCACCAAACCGTCTTCCGGAAGCTCCAACGCGGCTCGTTCAAATCAAATATAGCCGGCAAGTTTTCCAGTCGTCACATTGATGTCCACTGACATCAAAAGTGACAATTCCGTCTCTCGCGACTCCGTATCAGCCGTGTCGCGCTGATGATCACTCACGAAGCCAGGTTTAACAAATCGCCTCTCAAAAAAATATCGCTTTCCACTGCGACTCCGCAAGGCTACCAGCCTCCGCCAGTGAAATGGTAAAAGTTTGTGGAGCAGAAACAAATCGGGTCGGATTGATGAATCTTCTGACCCAAACCATAAAAAAGACAAGGTAAAACTTAACTCTTGGCCATCCCTGAAGTCACGACTCGCCGACTATTGGAGCGATACGCTCCAGATCCAAATTAACTCCAACTTCTCAGTTTGAACAAGGGATATGACCATAATATTATGTATATGAATACTATAACGTAATAATTACAACGCAATAAAATATTAATTTTCGCCCGTTGGCAGTGACGAATCTTCCTTCAAATCCATATTTTTTTGAGTCAATCTCTTAAGATGTCAAACAAAAATCCTTATTTGAAAAAATTAGAAAAATAATATATCTGGTTAAGCAGAGTGACAAAAAAATGAGGTTGCATGTTTTCAAAAAAGAAGGATGCTTGTTAAATAAGTAACATGTAGTATTACTAATACTACAATAAGCACAAAAATCATGAACGTTTAGTGCAAGCAAAACCTAATAAAAGTACCCAGTTACTGTAGTCATTCTATAAAGGTTGTAAAAAAGTACCAATGCGGTTTAGCATTTAATTGAAACTGAACAATTAGCTCCCAATAAAAAGGGTCTAACCAATGAACAGGTATTTTAGTCCCAAAACCCTTTAAAAATAAACCCCAATAACTTATAACGGTATTCGGCAATTTTGTCACATCAGCGCTTCGCCCGCAGAATTTGCCGTAAATATTCATTCTGGTCTGACACAGGGAGTGAGTTACGGTCATACCCACACAAAAATTGTTGTATCTCTTGGTATGTGGAATCTTAAGGTTATTTTTTGATCCATCGTTCTTGCTTAGGTCATAAGATGTTTGGTTTGGTAGGTATTTGTTTGCATAGCGAACGAGAAAGAGATATATTTTCTATAAAGATCAAGGAGGTAGCTCGACTGTAGATTAAAAAAGGCGTTCATGTTTTTCTGGTGGTGGACAACAGATTTGGTCATGGACAGTATTTACAGGTAATAGGAATAAAAACGATTCCAAGCTAAAATGATGATTATGATGCGATTACTGTGCGATTGCGTTAATTTTCCCAGAAATATTTGATTAAATTCATTGATTTCGAGCCCCAAATTAAATATTCACAAAATCAAATAACTGCAGGTGATATTTTGTTTGGCAAACACAAAGAGTTCAATTTTCTTCTAATTATAATATAAGCACCAGAAACACAAGATTCTCTGTAAAAATAAAATCCACCATTAATAATGCCTAAAAATATAATTCCTTTCACAAAAGCATTTTTCTCGTTTTAAGTGCTATCGATTCTCGCAGTGCCACTAAATCGTTACAAAGGACCTCAAATTACATCCGTAATTTATTGTCCCGCCTATAAATCATCAATCTTCTACAAGGTCAGGGGGTAATCAGGTTTAATGTGGCCACATGGCGATTTATGAGCGCAGTATACCAGTTACACGCTATGGCTTTGACAATACTTTGACGTCACGGACGTTTAATTTGTTTTTCATGAGTCATTGTGATAATAGTAGATTATGCACCGAGGGGCTAAAGTTGTGTCTTATGTCACGGGCGTCATATTGAATCTCGAGCGCAATGAAGGATTCGGGATTTAACTCCCGAGCGCAGCTAGGGAGTTAAGAGTTTAACTCACGAGCGAAGCGAGGGAGTTAATAAAAGAATCCTGAATGCAGCGAGGGATTCAAGCTAGCCCAAGGCAAAGACACCTTTAGCCCAGAGGAGGATACTCTACTTTTTACACCTACTGTGAGAAAATAATTTTATTGTTATTCCATTCCTTTTAAAAAATGGTTCGTAGTTATCTAATTATTCTTACAATATTATGTCTTCGAAAACATGGCAACGATATGAAGAAGCAGTCGTTATGATTTTGTAGGAAATCGAGAATATCATCCACGCGTAGTAAGGGTTTCGAGAATAGCTTTCCTCTTTCTGGCACCAAAGGGTGTTTGTTAGTACTATACTGCCAATTTAGCTGAGCATGTGAGATTCCAAATTCAAATCACATTATTGACCAGCGGGTCATAATGAAATCCAGTACAACATTATTGACCGGCTGTGCCCCCGGCCACTAATGACTCACTTTGGGTTAAGGTTGCTTGACATATAATTTGACATTTTCGAGCAGGTGGTGTGAAAAAATATATATCCCCCGCATATATATTTTTATCACAATGACTCATGAATATGCGAGGCATATAAAGCGATGGAAAAAAATGTCCCCAAACTTTTTGTGTTGACCAAAAGTGAAAAGTAAAATGATAAAAACAAAAATATGTATTTAAAAACATATCCAATCATTAAATCAAAAAGCGGGCGCTTTATTTAAATTAATTAAGGTACACACAACTAAAAAGCGCTCCAGGGTTTTTTTATTTATTCATTGGATATAAAAGAATAAGTAATACAAATCAATTGAATTATTTTATAAATTTTAGTGCACGATAAAAGCGTGTTTTGTGGTTTTTTAAACTACATATTTTTTAGTTTTTAGTCTAGTATATTATTCATTTAGGTTAATAAGTCTAAAGTCAACGAAGTTATGACTTGAGCGGTATGCTAGGAGCCACTGAAGAGTTCCACTACCCAACTCCTGGCTCCATCATCAGATCGGCAACACCAAGTGCAATCTATTGGACTCATCAAAACAAATCGTTTGACCCAAAAGTCAAAGTAATTATTAGTAGCCACTGAAGAGTTCCATTATCCACCTCCTGACTCCATCATCAGACCCTCCTTGCCGAAGCTCAATCCATTGGACTCGTCAAAACGAATCATACGAGCCCAAACTCGAGGGGATTACTAGTTCCACTGTTCACCTCCTGGCTTCATCATCAGATGAGCTCCAAGATACCGAATTATAGTTTTGTCATCAGAAGTACATATACATAAAAATATTCATTTTGACACGACACTTAGAAGGAAGTTAAAATTGACTTCTAAGATGTTACTAAATTTTTGTTAGTTACATGTGAAGCTAATAAAAGCGTGTCAAAATAAAAAAAAATTAACTATAAAAGTGCAGCTGTATATACAAAAAAAAACTCTTCATAAAGCTCCAATACATAATATTTTTTTTGTAAATGATTCGCTTACAATAAGAAAGGACCAACAATTGGAAAATAAAATGCGTGCAGTAAAGGCGTGAATGGTTGAGGAAATTGTAAGAGGTGTATAATTGAATGAATTTTGATTTTATATTTTTGATGAACACTCTTTCAATAAAACTGAATTGTAATTTTATCGTCGTTACCTAAAATATTCCTAGAACACTAAAATCCTATCTTTGTTGCGAAAAATCTGGAACGGTTACCGCCGATTCTTTTTGATCACCTCGATTGCACGAAGCTACTCAAAGACCTCCTTCGATTGCAGACCGAACTTAAAGAAGTGACGAAAACGTATGTCACGCAGGCACAGTTGGATGAAGTTAAGACAAATATTTTAAAAATGCAGAATGACTCACTAATACCGGCGTCTGCGTGTAAAATTAATACTATGAAGCGAGGCGGATGGTTAATGGATAGTGGACCTATTGGATTATCACACGTCCAAAATTCGTCATTAGATGAGTGCATAAACACAGTCGATGAATCATCGCTAAGTGAGCCTGACAACAACATACCGCGATTTCGTAACATAAGGAAGGTAGACGGGGAAATCTCTGACAATAATATAACGGCTACGACGATGCAGCGAGCGCGAGGTGCGAGCGAGAGCATCCCGCCCGGCGTCGCTGCCGTCGCCAGCACGAGCGAAACCGATCTGCCGGCAGCCGCCGCCGTGACGTCACCACGGCGATACTACAGCACTGCTACAGCTACGCCTGCGCCGCCGCCGATGTTACCGCAATCTAGATCAGCTGACATTACGAATAATACTAACTGCGAAAGCAAACAGGGGACTACGGAGCGCACGAGTAATATTATGACAGCCTACCAACCCGAGTCGGCTGGCAGGGAGGACGTTGAAGGATGGCAAAGTGTTCCATATCGTAGGAGACATACGAATTACCGTTATCACGGCTCGGCTGGCAGTGCCAGAGACAATGCAGGGAAGTTCAAGGCCGCCGTGAAAAAAGTGCCTATATTTATTACAAAGGTGCACAAAGATACAACAGAGCAAGATATAGCCGACTACGTCTATCAAAAAACGGAAGAGGTTATAATTCTTGAACGAATATTGGTAAAATATCCGAAACCCTATAACGCATTTAAATTCCTTGTGGCGGAATCTAAATTACCTTTATTTCTGAATAGCGGATTATGGCCTGAAGGAATTATTTTCAGACGATTTGTGAATTTCAAATTAAGAAATTCGAACGCGAACAGTGTAAACATAGGCACCGTGACCGGCTTATTGTAACTAGCTCAATGGATATAAAGTCTAATTACAAACTTGTTACTTACAACTGCAAGAGCGTGAAGCGCTCCGTGGAGAGTGTAAGGCAGTTATGTCGCACATCTGACATAATAGCCTTACAGGAGACATGGTTGCTGCCGGGAGATATTCCGTTCTTGAGCGAGGTCGACGTGGAGTACGGGTGCACCGGGACGTCGGCGGTGGACGCTGGCGCCGGCATGCTGCGCGGCCGCCCCTACGGCGGCGTCGCGCTGCTGTGGCGAAAGAGTGTGTTTGCCGACGTATCGGTTGTGCAGTGCGATAACCCGCGAGTGTGTGCCGTGAAGGTAAACGCGGGTTCAAGGTCACTCTTGGTGTTCAGTGTGTACATGCCGACGGATAAAGATGTGAATTTGACGGAGTTTACGGAGTGTCTCGGTCTGGTGAGTGCTGTCATAAACAATAGTAATATAGAATCGGTATACATACTCGGGGATTTTAACGCTCATCCGCATGAACGATTTTACGGCGAGTTACAGAGTTTTTGTGTAGAATCACAGTGGTTATGTGTGGACATCGAGCTACTAGGGTTGGATTCTGGAACTTGTACATTTATAAGCGAAGCGAACGGATCGAAGCGCTGGCTTGATCATTGTATAGTCACTAAATCAGCTCGGGAGACTATTGTATGTGTGCAAGTTAAAGAAGACGTCCTGTGGTCCGATCATTATCCTCTCGAGATTGAAATTTTGTTAGATAGCATCAAACCTAAATTTCATAATAATTGTATGCAATATAACGATGTGCGCTGGGGTGATAGAAACTCTGAACAATGTGACATGTATAGTAATTTATGTAATAATAATTTAAAATTAATTGATTTTCCCATTGAAATGACCGAATGTTGTGATTATGTATGTAATAATGTGGACCACAGACTTGTTATTGACAATATGTACGATAAAATAATTCAAATATTATGTCGGGCAGCTTGCGATAGTCGTTCGTCAGGTGTTCCCAGACGCAAGAAGCCGGTTCTCGGTTGGAACAGGCACGTAAGTGATGCTCACAGGGCGGCCAGGAAAAAGTTTGAGTTGTGGGTTTTATACGGAAAGCCGGCGGAAGGTCGCGTGTGGAGTGACATGCAGACGACTCGTAAGATTTTTAAGTCACGTTTACGCTGGTGTCAGAATCATGCTGACCAAATAAAAATGGACATCCTTGCGTCGCATCATTCCAGGAGTGACTTCCGCAGTTTCTGGAGGTCTACAAACAAACTTAATAGTAAACCAGGTCTACCTGTGAGTGTCGGTGGTGCCTGTAACCTGTCGGGAATAGCAGACTTGTTTAGGGACCATTTTACCGTTAAGTCACCTTTGGCGGCGACACAGTCCACGAGCGATGGTGGTTGTAGTGGTCGGGAAGTCAGCGTCCGGTTTACGGCCAAAGACGTACGGCAGGCCATTAACTCTATGTCACGGGGCAAGTCTCCGGGCCATGACGACCTGAGCATTGAACACCTAAGGTACGCGGGATATCATATGCCCAGAGTGCTGGCGATGTTCTACTCCTTGTGTGTAGGACATTCATACTTACCTGCGCCGATGATGAAGACTGTGGTGGTGCCAATTGTCAAAAACAAAACCGGTGATATTGGTGACAAATGTAATTATCGACCGATTTCCTTAGCCACTATAGTCGCAAAGGTGCTTGACAGTTTGCTGAACACTCAGCTTGATAAACATCTGCGGATACACGACAACCAATTTGGTTTCAAGTCAGGTCTCTCTACTGAAACGGCTATACTGTGTCTGAAGCAAACTGTCAAGTACTACACGGATAAAAATACGCCCATTTTTGGGTGTTTTCTTGATTTATCGAAAGCGTTTGATCTGGTTTCTTACGATATTCTATGGCAAAAATTATACCAAACAACGATGCCCGAGGAACTAATCCGTACTTTTAAATATTGGTATGGGAACCAGATCAACGTTGTTCGGTGGTCAGGGGCGTATTCGACGCCATACAGTTTGGAATGCGGCGTGAGGCAGGGGGGGCTGACGTCGCCGAAACTTTTTAACCTTTACGTGAACGCGCTTGTGGAGGAACTCAGCGGCACACATGTCGGATGCCATATTGATGGAGTGTGCCTTAATAATATTAGTTACGCGGACGACATGGTGCTGCTGAGTGCTTCTGCAGGTGGATTGTCGCAGCTGCTTGACATTTGCGAAAAATATGCTGGGCAACACGGGTTGGTGTACAACATTAATAAAAGTGAGTGGATGGTCTTTCAAGCTCGGGGAAGGTCCCTAGGTCAAACACCTAAAGTGAGACTGAGTGGCTACCCCCTTAGGAGGGTAGAACAGTTTAAATACCTTGGGCACCTTCTAACCCCGGATCTGAAAGACGATAATGACATAGAAAGGGAGCGTAGAGCGTTGTCTGTTCGTGCGAATATGATAGCACGCAGATTTGCTCGCTGTTCAAGAGACGTCAAGATCACCCTGTTCAGGGCATTTTGCACGTCCTTCTACACGAGCAGTCTGTGGGTGAATTATACGCAAAAGCAGTACGCCGCTCTACGCGTTCAATACAATAATGCATTCAGGGTGCTGTTGGGGCTGCCTCACTTCTGTAGCGCGTCGGGGATGTTCGCCGAAGCGCGCGTGGATTGTTTTTATACAACCATGCGCAAGCGGTGCACATCCCTGGTGCGCAGGGTGCGGGGCAGCCCCAACAGTATCCTGAGCGCCTTCGCACAGCGATTCGACTGCCAATACGTGTATCACTGTGACATGGTACATGTACGGGCTAATGTGGAAATATTGTTTTAACTAGGTAATTATTGAAATTGTATTTAATTGTATTTGTATTGAAATTGTATTTAATTGTATTTGTATTGAAATTGTATTTAATTGTATTTGTATTTGTTTTATAATTGGTCCGTGTTGGCTTTAATTCAATAAATAATAAAAAAAAATAATAAAATTTCTAGCTGAACTGTTTCTTCGAGCCATCGCAGAACTATAATGGGATCCTTTATAATATGACATGTGTCGTTCACAAAATGCTGTAAAAAAAATTTGCTGAAACTCAAACTCAAAGCATTTATTTCAATTAAACCATATACCGGCACTTTTTAACTGTCAAAGGTCAAAGGTCAGGTGAAGGTTTGTCATTCAGAAAGATTGAAGCTAGTTGCCCATTACAAAGAGTAATAGGTTCATAAGGAGAAGAACGGGGAAGAAACTTTTAAATTTATGTTGTTACAAAATGCGAAGGCCAAAATAATTATTGTCAGTGACTGCCTTTGCTAATTTGCCTAAAATATGGTATTGATAAAATTTTGCAACGACTGGAAGCTGACCCCAACATGGCTTAGAAAGGGACGACTTGGCAAAAATGTTTGTCTAACATTTAACCGCATGCTACAACTACACCCAATAATTATCTTAACGCACACGACACAGCTCGTTAGCAAAACTTATCGTGAAGACGCTATAATAATATTGATAACATCTCAGCGTGCCTTAATTACCATCTACTGAGTAATTGGCCTGTAATTACCTCATCAAAGTGTTGTTAACATCAGTGGCAGCACTAATTTGAGGGGGCAATTCGGTCCGGTTGACTTGTGTGCAGTGTTGCGAAGAGCTTGAAGGTAATCATGGAAGGTGGTGTAACGTTGATAGTGATATTGTTTTGTATGAAGGGATATTTGAGATTAATGATCCGGGTTAGTACCCACTGTCATTAGGGGGTTTGTAATCAGAACTGGTTATTTTGATGGCTGACTGATGGTATGAGTAAAACCAGTCGATGATGATGTTGTGAATTGATGGTTAGGGAATGGATGAAATGGGCTGCATCGAAATCAATCAACTTAGCCCATCGCAGTCCACTGCTGGACAAAGGCCTCTCCCAGGCTACGCCACAACACTTTGTCCTCCGCCTTCCGCATCCAGTCTGTCCCAGCCACATTGTTATGGTCGTCGGTCCATCTAGCTGAGGGGCGTCCCACGCTACGCTTGCCAATACGCGGTCTCCATTCCAGGACTCGTCTGTTCCACCAACCATCTATCCTTCGACACACATGGCCAACCCACATCCACTTCAGCTTGCTTACTCTGCAAGCTATATCGGTAACTCCGGTTCTTATCCGGACAATTTCTTTTTTGATTTTATTATTTAAAGAAACTCCGATCATAGCTCACTCCATAAAGCGCTGAGCGACCTTAAATTTGTGGACCAGCCCAACTGCCAGTGTCCACGTTTTGGCACCGTACGTCATAACGGGCAGAACGCACTGGTTGAAGACCTTATTCTTTAAACATTAAGGTATAGGCAACGAGAAAACTTGACGAAGTTTTCCGAACGCTGCCCAACACAGATCCTTCTGTTTACTTTTTTCATCGAATTGCTTCTAATCGATATAGACAATATGTCTAGAATAGTAGAACTAGGATGGTGCTGATTGAGATTGAAGTAAATTCTTTCTCCGTGATCAGTTTGATTAATTATCAATATAGATTATCAACGTCACCATCACCTTAGCCAATAGACGTCCACTGCTAGACATAGGCCTCTCTCTCAAAGGTGTCGTCAGCGTCACCCATATATCTATAATTTCATGCAAATAATATTTTCAGCATCAATCACGCAAATATATTACATAAATATGTTGCATCTGTTCCGAGGTTTGGAATTATTTTTTGGGAGCAATCTTCTGAAAGAGAATCGGTTTTTAAAGCGCAAAAACGATGTATACAAATACAAATACAAAATTGTTTATTGTGGCAAACAGAAATGTATTCGGTCCATGTGTGGCTTAAAAACTACTGAAACTTGTGAACCTCACTTTAAATCACTAAAATTACTGACATTTCCAGCTATGTACATTTACGAAACTGCTTTGTTTGTCAAAATCAATTTAGATGTGTTTCAAAAACTCTCTGATGTTAAAAAAACTCCAATGCGTTCTTAATATACAAACAAACTGCGTGACAAAAATGCAGAACCGCTTTAATGAAAAAGAGTTTTTTTGGCATGGCTCCGAAAATTTAACACTAAAACAATAAAAATTTGCCCTTAATTAAATATACTCGTAAAAGGATTCTCTACTCACTATTATTGGAAAAATGTTATTTTATTGTAGAAGATTTTATGAATGTTAATAATATTTAATATTATTATATACATAGTTATATAGATCGTATTTATAAAGTTATATAGTTCCTTTTCTCATGTAAAAGTTTAATTTGTAATTTTTAATTTTTTTTTATCTGAACGCACCTCAAAAGGTGGTAGCCGTAAGGCTGATCCGGGGCTACCGCACGATCTAGGGCGAGGCGGCAAGCCTCCTTGCCGGACTGCCGCCGTGGGATCTAGAGGCGATAGTCCTCGCGCGCCTGTATGAGTGGCGCGCGGAGGCACTACGCCGGGGGGAAACCCCGCTTCCGCGGCAAATCGCGGCGGAGCGGACGGACCTCCGGCGCGATCTCATGGCGGCATGGAAAGAGCGACTGTCGCAACCCAGCGCAGGGCACGCCACGATAGCGGCGGTAAGACCCCTCTTTGAGGAGTGGCTAGAGAGGCGTCACGGCGTCCTCACCTACCGCCTGACGCAGGTTCTCACCGGACACGGATGTTTCGGGAGGTTCCTGCACATCATCAGGCGGGAGGAAACGCCTGGGTGTCACCACTGCGATGATCGCCCCGAGGACACGGTGGAGCATACGATGGGGGCCTGCCCTGCATGGGCGGAGCACCGCCGTGTCCTCGTAGAGGCGATCGGCAGCGGCGGCGACCTCTCACGCCCGGCCCTGGTTCAAGCTATGGTCTGGGGCGAGGGGGAGTGGGAGGCAGTCGCCTCCTTCTGCGAAGCAGTCATGCTAGCGAAGGAGGTGGCGGGACGGGAGAGGGAGAGAGTCTCCCGTCCAAGTCGCGCGGTGAGTAATGGGTAGCTCACCGTCCGGTCAGGACCAGGCCCGTGCTGGACGGCGCGTACGTGTTCCATGCGCGCCTCAAAGAGAGGTCAGCATCGAAGAGGGGGCCCACTAGGGCCCAAGCCTGCCGGGAAAGCGGGATTATCCGAAAGGGGTACCGCTGACCCGGAACATAAAGGGCCAAGAAAGGAACACGGGTGGGTTTCAGTCAGTAAGAGTCTTACACTCCCTTCCGCTCCACCCAGAGCGGGAGGGGTCATTTGATGATTTCCCATCCTCAAAAAAAAAAAAAAAAAGAGTTTAATTTTGCTTTCTTCTTTATGTTAGTAGTTTAATTGTTATTTTTATGATATTGGTTTTTATTACAATATTTATACGCCTTCACGGCAAAACATAGCGCACATATAATAACCTAAGATCTTTATGTAAATACCTATGTTTCACAAATAAACGCTCTGATTCTGATTCTGAATTATTTGACAAATCAATGCGTAGTACATAACAAAGCCATAAATTTGAGATAGATCCATTCATACTTTTCCTGGTATTAATAAAAAAACTACTGGAAATACTATACAGGTCACACCTATAACTAATAAGAGTTCAGGGCCTGCAGTCTCGACTTGACGCAAACCGCTTAACAATCGTTTTCGGTTGCTAAGTCCTAACAATCCAGATGTAACGATATTTGGTAGTCTCGACACTCAAATTTATCGGTTGTTACCGGTATTTTATCAATCTTGGTCGAAGAAGTGACGATATCTTTAGTGTTTACGATTATAGTTTGCAACCATTTTTGACAGCCCGCTAAGTGATTCGTTGTCAATTTGTCATCGTAAACTATAATATTTTGGTGTTTGCAAGTAGTTTCAAACAAAAATTATGCGGAATTATGTCTGTGTGTCTGTACCAATGAGGCTTTTAAGTCCACCTATTTATAGGTTCAGGACATACTACTTACGTGCGAACGAACGTCGCCGACAATCACCGCATTAGAAGGAGCCAAAGACATTTTAAATCTTTCTGAAGGGAGCGAATTGTCCGATCTTAGTAGGTATATAAATAAAGAACACAACCGCAAATCATTCAACTATATTAAATCTCCATTAAGTATGACTATCCTTTCCTAAGTTCACACATTATAATTCTAGACACTCTGTTTACAATGTTTACAATGTTAATTATACATCTCTGTTTGTCATGTCATGTCATGTCTATGTTGCACACCTATCCGCATGACATTACCAATAAACTCAGCAGTTTAATAAAGTGACAATAATTAAATTTAATTAAAATCTCCAAAAAACCTAAATCATACACTTTTACCCATGGTTAACCGTATAAACTTTAGAAAAAGAGTATAACCATCACAACATTTTTAGGGATTTTAATTGACAGCCAGTTGACGAGGAAGGCACAGGCAGAGGAAATTTGTACAAGAGTGAGCTGCATAACTTATCAAAAAGAAGTTAGTCTGCCGAAAATATTGGTTGCTTACCATGGTTTGGTACCTACTTTCTGTTTTAAGGTTTGGTGTCTCATAAATTGTTAACCTTCCCATGCCTATAAATCATTGAAGTAGCCAAATTTGTAAAAACTAATAAACATCTACCTACTTTCTACCTCTAATGAAACTATAAAACATGCTACAGATATGAGATCTCAATACATAGATAGATATGATACTGTTTAATATGTACACCATCAAAATTAAAGACATATATGTAGAAATTTTACATAGGGTGGCACAATGTCCAAGGACTCATGCACGGGACTCATAACTTCTTTACTCAAGAAAAAAATAATATCTGTATGGCACCTCACCTATAACTTATAATAAAATAAGTACCTAGCAATATTAAAGATCTACCATTTCAATAATGTAGAAAACAGCTAACAACATCATTAGTAGATTTATTTATTAATCTGTACAAGATTTCTTAGCCGGTAACCGGTAAGTTAACTGTATTGAAATTTAGTTTTTGTAATTTATTTACTAAATTAGCCTGCTATATTAGGTAGAATGTACATGGATTCCTCACAACTGTAACAACTGATTTTAGTATGTGTATTCTTTGTAAATAAATATTCTATTGAAAAATAAATAACGCACAACCACAAATCATGTTTTCAACTTTATTAAATTTCCATTACCACAATCATATCCTAAGTTCATGTATGCTAATAATCTAGACACTGTTTACATGGGGCATGTTGCATACCTATCGAAAAATATTTATTGACTGAAAATGTAAACTTTCACTATTCACTTAGTTCAAATTGTTTTCTTCTTCTTCTACATCGTGCTCTCACTACAGGAGATAGCCACCACAAAATGATGCATCTCCAAGCTATGTGGCCTTCTGAAGTGTGGACCGCTTGCTTCATGCTGCCTCAGAGACCCTCCAACAGCCTTGATATGGTTATGAGACTGCAAATCGCACGAAAGTGAAAATCCGTTGAAATCTTTCATTTCCGTATCTTTACAGAATTTCAGGAGACGTGTTTATCGAGCTCCTAGGTAAACATTAGCCATTTCTTCAAATGCTACATCATTACAGAGTTGCTGTAGTCCAGTGTCATATTACGCAACTCTATTACTTTAATGAGAAACTCTGAGCAGTGGGGTCGCCGCTTGAGCCAAATTGGGTTAGCCGAGTAATAATATGCTGTAACATTGTCACATCAATGAACAATTATAAGTAAATACCATTGAATTGAAAATACATTGTTTGCTTGCAATGACAACAAATAAACTATTTACAATTCCATAATGACTTGACATTGACACTTGACAAGTTTGGCATTAGGTTAATAATGTTGCAAGGACGCAGATTTTAATGTCCTTAGATATTTAACAACTTATTTTAATTCTTTAAAATGGTCATCGCTACTTAATAGTTTTCATGAAAAATAGTGTTTCCAAGATATGATTTACATAGCCACTATAAAATATTCCAGAAAAATAATTATTTTTATGAAATCATGTTCACTAATTTTGCCTGTATTCAAGGTGAATTTGTTACGGACATTAATTGTCTTCGAAAAAACTGTACTATGAATACGCTTTTCGCTGGCGTACCGACACCGTTTTATCAAAGTTATGTACGATCTTGCGCGTTATCTCGGGTGTAGAGACTTCCATTTGTCGTAAGCATCGTTACGGCAAACAATTATTTTTGCTATTATTTATCGCTCGGTAGTTTGCGACAGCCGTTTGCGTCATGTCGAGACTGCAGGCCCAGGTTAACAATTTTACTTAATTATTTTATCGACTGTTACTATGAGTTAAAGTAAACACTATTTGTGTTTTGTATTCAAACGTTGCATCCGTGTGGTTCACGACTTACATGATATAATATCATGACGGATCCCATTTTAAGGGCATTACACCCGTCAGATGTTATTATAAATGTAAGGCTGTTGAGGTTTCCTCTAGGTGGTTCCCTAATCATTTATTGCTATCTATAATGTACAATTATTACAGGTGGTAGATAAAAGAAAAATGTAAGGATATTGTCGGCGCATCACATATGCACGTGATTGACCGAGGGGACGGCGCGGGGCGTCGGGGTACCGAACCCGTTACGCGACGGCCGCTGCGCGCCCTTCACTCCACTCAGCTCACAGAAGCGCTCGACCACGGGCATTTCATTGTTTCTTTTCGTTAATATTGTAAATTATGGTATTACACCTATTTTAATACAGTCCACTACTTATTTTATTATAAAGTCCCGATTGAGCCCATTCAGTGGTCCTTCGATTGGAAATAATTACTAGTATTGCCGTAATAACGCCGTTAACATCGTCGGTCGTCGTGTTCACCTTTGCGGACTTTGACCGCTCGCGAGCACCACGCGGTACGACCACGAAGAAAAGAACAAAGAAGTCGTTTCCGAGGCAGCCTGCATCGTCATCGTGGGGGCTGATGTCATTCTTTGGGAGTATATTACTGTATTTGAGTGAGTCCGTTCCAATTAGTTATTCTTCCGCATTCTTTTTCTTGCCGAAAATCGTTGTTCATCTTCCTATCTTTCAGTTTTCATATTGTGTGCTTCAATATTAGTGTGTTCATAGTGTTTTCTACAGCATACGCATATTTTGTATCGATAACGCTTGATCATTAGCAAATACACACTTTGTTAACACGTGTTGAGTCATTGACCTTGACACTGATTCTCGATCCCTTTCATTAACGCACAGCTGTTTCTCAGTTTTTTATCTATTAAAGTTCATTAGCATCAGTACATCCAGTTGTTATTTAACTTTACAATGGCAGATAATTTTAAAACATTGATAAAGAAACGTAGTTCAATTAAATCGAAGCTTACTATTTACAGCAACTATTTAAATTTAGTACTAAGTAGTTCCGCAATATCTGAGTTGCAACGGTTAGATTTAGAGGAGCGTTTTCATAAATTTGAAACCTTGCATACCGACTTTGATGCCTTACAGACACAGATCGAAGTGCTTTCCGATGACGACGAGTCTACGTTGGCTGAGCGTGAGGACTTTGACCGCCAGTTCTTCAACCTGGTGGCACTCACGCGCGGCCTGCTCGGTGTCTCGGCCAACGGTGCTGCGTCGGAGCCGGGCTTCATAGATGCTGACTCAGGTGCACATGTTTCATTAAGGAATTCTTTTGTTCGTTTGCCTAAAATAGATTTGCCTCATTTCGATGGGAACTACCAATGCTGGCTTGAGTTTAGGGACACCTTTGGGTCATTAATTCACGACAATTCTAGCATAAGTGACATTAATAAGTTCCACTACCTGCGAGCTTCACTCCAAGGAAATGCGGCTTTAATTATTAAAAATATTAATTTTAAAGCCGATCATTATAATCTTCAATTCTCAATTCTTTATTGCGTACCATAATGTTTACATAGATGTTAGGGTTATTTTATTTTAGTCACAATTATGGACCCTGTCGGGCACAGCATACATTAAAACTAGGAGAGAGGATACAGAGTGTTTGTTACAATATTTAATTACAATTATTTAAAAATATCCACCGAAATTATTTCTATTTAATTTATTACGCAATTATTTATTATGTCATTAATATTTTGAGTATTTATTAATATAATTAGATATGCAATTAATTACAATTTATCATTTAAGTATTCGTTTATACTATAGTAGCATTTACTTATAAGGAAAAATTTCAATTTATTGATAAAAATATTATATTTATTTGAACATTTTATAATTTCGGGTAACTTATTATAGATTTTTATGGACATGACGTAGGCACTATTCGAGTGCATCTTTAATCTCGATGTTGGTATGTTCAATCTATTTTTATGTCTTAAAGTTATTTTACTTTGTATTTTACTTTGTATATCTTGCATGGGACCTGTTGTGCGAATGTTACAATAACAACCGACTTCTTGTGAAACATCATTT
This sequence comes from Brachylomia viminalis, assembly GCA_937001585.2. Taxonomy (NCBI): domain Eukaryota; kingdom Metazoa; phylum Arthropoda; class Insecta; order Lepidoptera; family Noctuidae; genus Brachylomia; species Brachylomia viminalis. Next base: position 1,760,524 of record OW443296.2, read on the forward strand.
TCAAGCTTTATTTGATGTCGAACCCATTACAAAAGAGTCAAGTGTTCCATCAGAAACCTTGTTGATGTGATTAATAAAAATATTAGGGCACTAACTACTTTAAAAAAGCCCACTCAGTATTGGGACGATATTATTATTTATTTCATGGTTAAAAAATTAGATTTAATAACAAGTCGTGACTGTGAAGAGCATAGAAACAATACGTTTAAAGATGATCCTACTTTAATACAATTTTGTTCATTTTTAAGCAGGAAAGCGGACTGGTTAGAGTAAGTGGAGTCTAATCATAGTTCTTCTGAAATCAATACTATTGTCGCCTTGAATAATAGTCATACAAATAAAACTCATTCTAATAAAAATCAAACAAATAAAAAATTAGACAATAATAATAAAAACTGTAAATGTCCACTTTGCTCTCAAGCACATACATTGTTTAAATGTGAATCCTTTAGAAATTTGTCCGTGGAAAATCGCATACAAAAGGCAATTGAATTTAATGTTTGTATAAATTGCTTACGCTTTGGACATAATTCAAAAAAATTTAGATTTTCACATTGCAAATATTGCAAAATAAAGCACAATACGCTTTTGCATATGGAAAGTAACGAGCCCAAACTTGCTTCCGATCCATTGCCTTCTGCCATGCCTTCTGCACTGTCTTCTGCTTTGCCTTCTTCAAATGTTGTGCTTTCAGCCAATTCCATGCAGCTTGCTACTTCTGCGCATGTTTTACTGTCCACAGCTATGGTGAACGTGACTGGCGTGACGGGTAAGAAGTACACTGCGCGCCTACTGCTGGACAACGGCAGTACGGCAAACTTTATTACGCAGAGATTATCAGAGAAGCTGGGTTTGTTACGACGCGGTACGAGCACCAAGGTAACGGGTATTAAGAATCACATATCCACCAGTACACAGTCTTGTCACCTCTCAATAGAGTCTTTATGCTGCGCCTTTACTGTAGATATCGAGTGTCACATTTTGCCTGAAATCACATAGGTTCTACCGTCTTCATTCGTGCATATCAATCACGTCCCTATTCCTTCAGGAATTAAACTTGCAGACCCGAACTTTAATGTTCCGTCGGTCGTAGACATCCTGGTAGGGGCTGAAGTTTTCTGGAATGTCTTAGGTACCAAAACGATAGACTTAGGGAAAAACCTACCTAAATTATGCGAGACCAAGTTAGGATGGTTAGTTTCAGGTAGTATTTCGCACCAATCATGTTTCTCCGCTAATAATTTTTGCCATTATTCCAACGTCACTCCTGACCTCACTCAATTTTGGGAGCTTGACAACGTCACTTCAAAACATTCACTCTCACTTGAGGAGAGAATGTGTGAGCAGTCTTTTGCTCAAACCACCGTTCGTAATAATGGTGGGGGATTTGTCGTCACTATGCCTTTAAAAGGGGATCCTAGTACATTAGGTCATTCTTTTCGGAATGCTAGTAATCGTTTTCTTTCCCTTGAACGGCGATTTAAACGCGATCCATCATTTCATAAAAAATATAATGAGTTCATGAGAGAATATGAGCGCCTAGGTCATATGACGTTAGACTCAGACTGTACTCCATCACCAGAAAACTCCATGAGTACATATTACATTCCGCATCATGGAGTCATTCGCAGTTCTAGCACCACTACACAACTACGCGTAGTATTTGACGCATCAGCTTCTACCAGTTCGGGGGTGTCACTTAACGACATTCAGATGGTCGGTCCCGTAGTTCAAGACGATCTGTTTTCTATTTTAACACGTTTTCGTCAGCATAAGTACGTGGTCTCAGGTGACGTGGAAAAGATGTACAGGGCCATAGAGTTAAATCCAGTCCAACGACATCTTCAAAAAATTATTTTCAGGTTGGAATCTTCAGAACCTCTTAGGACCTACACTTTAAATACGGTTACCTATGGTACCGCTTCTGCACCCTATTTAGCCACTAAGTGTCTAGTAAGTTTGGCTGACAACATTGAGGATAGTCGTGTCCAATGTGCCATACGACGTGACTTCTACGTCGATGACTTTCTTAGTGGAGGGGATACCATAGCTGAAACTGTTGACATTTCTAAAAAGGTACATTCGGTTCTATCATCTGCAAAATTCAACTTACGTAAATGGCGGTCAAATAATAATCAAATTCTTAAAGAAATTACACACAGTAACGAGTTACATAGTACTTTAATTTTTTCTGAGCAAGGTCCAAACTCTTCTCAATCTAAGACTTTAGGTCTTAACTGGGTTTGTGACTCAGATTCACTTACTTACACTATAAATATCACCTCCACTACTAAAGTCACCAAACGTCATGTTCTTTCTGTTATCAGTCAAATCTTTGACCCACTAGGCCTCGTAGGCCCGTGCGTCGTCGAAGCGAAGATAATCATGCAGCGTCTATAGCTAGATAAGTATGACTGGGATGACGAAGTATCGCAAGAAGTCAGTCACCTTTGGTCTACATTTGAAGGCACAATTACAGCATTAAACCACTTAAAAATATCTCGTTGGGTTTTGCGTGAAGGCTCTATTACGCATGAAGTACACGTCTTTACCGATGCGTCTGAGAGGGCGTATGGTGCTTGTGTGTACATTCGGTCTTGCAATGGCAGTGGATCCATGGGCGTACAACTTCTAGTCTCTAGAAATCGTGTAGCGCCCATCAAACCAACGACGATACCGAGGCTTGAACTTTGTGGAGCTTTGTTAGGTGCAAGGCTGTGTACTAAGGTTCAGGAATCGCTTACCATGCCCATTCATAGATGTAGATTCTGGTGCGACTCAACCATAGTCCTGGGTTGGCTCTCTACTCCTTCTAATCAACTTAAACCTTTTGTCAGAAACAGAGTCAATGAGATACAGGAAATTACTTGTGGTCATACCTGGAGCTACGTACCGTTGAAGGACAACCCGGCGGATCTTGTTTCCCGTGGTCTCAGGGCCGACGTTATCATCGAGACACCTCTGTGGTGGTCTGGACCCACATTTTTACAGCATAGTGAAAATGAGTGGCCCAGCATGCCAAACAACGGGAAAGATAATCTGCCGGAAGTAGTGACTCATTTCATTGGTAGTGATAGTGACAATCATTCATTTAGTAAATTATCATTCAGACATAACCAATAATTCATCAACAATTCATGATTTATTGGTAAAGTATTCTAGCTTAACAAAAATTAAAAATATATTTACATATATACAGCGCTTTATTTACAATGTAAAAAATAAAAATAAATTGCGTGGTAATTTTTCTACAACAGAATTAGAAAACTTATTAAATAAAATTATACATTATTCACAGCTTGAAATGTTTCCAGAAGAGTATAATTTGTTGAAGTCTGGACAAAAACTACCACGCAAGAGTAGATTGCTTCCTCTGACACCGTTCATTGACAATCATAACCTCATTCGAGTGGGCGGGAGGCTCGATAACTCCCCCTACGATTTCAGTGTAAAACACCCTATTGTTTTATGCAGTAAGCACATACTTACGAAACTTATATTTCAAATGCAACATTTACAGCTTGTACATGCTGGTCCACAGTTGTTATTGTCACATATACGACAAACTTATTGGCCTCTAGGTGGCAAAAACTTATCTAGATTTGTCGTGAGTAAATGTTTTAAATGTTTCAGACATAAGGCTCAGAACGTACAGCCTATAATGGGTCAACTACCTAACTCTAGAACAAATCTTGAGTTTCCTTTTTTTAATAGTTATGTTGACTATGCTGGGCCAGTATTAGTGGCCAATCGTAAAGGCCGAGGATGCAAACTTACAAAATCCTATATGTGCATCTTTGTTTGCTCGGCAGTGAAAGCCGTACATTTGGAGCTCGTCACCGACCTCACCACTGAGGCCTACATGGCCGCTCTAAATCGTTCCGTGGCGCGTCGTGGCAAGCCTCGAAGCATCACGTCCGATAACGGGACTAACTTTGTAGGCGCATCAAACGAGATGTATAGGTTCTTGCAATTATCAAATGTTGCATCTGAAATGGCGCAGCAAGGTATCGAATTTATTTTCACGCCTGCATACAGCCCTCATTTTAATTCATTGGCTGAAGCTGCTGTAAAATCATGTAAGCATCATTTAAAACGGTTACTGCATCTTACTCATTTCACTTTCGAAGAGATAGCCACCTGACTCACTCACATAGAGGCGGTTCTTAACTCACGCCCTCTTACTCCTCTTTCTGCAGACCCTAACGATTTTTCGGCACTCACTCCCTTCCACTTCCTAATTGGACGGCCATTTTTATCAGTACCACATCCTCAGGTGACTGAAGCCAACATCACGCGGTTGGATCGCTGGAAGAGAATCCAGTACATCAGGCAGCATTTCTGGCGACGGTTCCATAATGAGTACACTTCTCTGCTGCAGGCAAAATCCAAGTGGTTTCATTCCAGAGGTGAAGTGAAGCCGGGGTCCTTAGTCCTGATAAAGGACAAAACAACGCCACCTCTGCTCTGGTCCCTGGGCCGGGTCACGAAGACCTATCCCGGCGTCGACGGGGTCACGAGAGTGGCCGAACTGAAGACGAAGCGGGGCACCATTCGTCGTGCCTTCAACTGCATCTGCCCCCTTCCAGTCGAAAATTGAAGACTTCCCTTCAACCCGGGGAATATGTCGGCGCATCACATATGCACGTGATTGACCGAGGGGACGGCGCGGGGCGTCGGGGTACCGAACCCGGTACGCGACGGCCGCTGCGCCCTTCACTCCACTCAGCTCACAGAAGCGCTCGACCACGGGCATTTCATTGTTTCTTTTCGTTAATATTGTAAATTATGGTATTACACCTATTTTAATACAGTCCACTACTTATTTTATTATAAAGTCCCGATTGAGCCCATTCAGATATGGACCCTGTCGGGCACAGCAAATTTTTAAATAAGTACAGAGAGGAAGAGCGCTTTATTAAACTTCTTTGTTATTAAGTAATAATTATTTTATATCCTTTATTACCTATGTATTTATATTTCCATTCATTCACTTATTCTATTAATATTTTATCTGCAGGTATATCTATTCATTTATCATTCATTTAATTATATTTAATAATGCTTATTTCTTTAGTCTCTTAATTTTATTATTATTATTAATGTAGTATATTTATTAGGTATTGTTTTATATTTATTTTGTTATTTTACTTATTAAAATAAATATCTATTATTCATAGTTATGTATATTCAACGAGATATCCCCAAAACAACTATCTGTTGGTTCTATATTAGTAATTATTCGTATTAGCTTTTTTTTGAGGTTAAATAAGGAGGGAGCGTCTGTGCTATTTCCCCATAAGATGATGCCATAAAATCAATCAAAATCAAAAGTCATTTATTCAATCTAGGCTGAGAATCAGCACTTTTTGAACGTCAAAATCACATAAGACATTCCCCCCAAAACGCTCGCCCTTCACCACTTCCAAGTGCTTTAGCTGGGAAGAAGAAGTGGCGCAACAAACTCCCTAGCAGCACTGCTGTCTGTTCAGTTAGAAGAACTGGATTCTATACAGTAATAAGTAATTAACATTACGAAACACAAACACATTAAAATTATTGGCCTTATGTCAGCTAGCACACGCCAATATTGAAAACTATACTCAAGCAGAAATAAATAATAAAAACGTTAACAGACATTAATACATAATAAAAAGCCTCCAGGCTTATGCCTTCCGGCGTGCCCACTTACATATATGCTAAACAAGCATATTACAAAAAAAGAGTACAGATTTTAACATATTAAAATCTGTGTACAGATTTTAATATGTTAAAATCTGTATATTATACTCTTTTTTTAAGTTATGAGTTTTAATGTGTACATTAAAACTCATAAGTTTAAAATTTTCATTATACATCACAAGGTATTTTATTGTAAATGATAAATGATTTTATTTCTGTAAGTAGGTTTAAACAAACACTTTTACACGTCAATCGTATTTTAAAAACTAGATGAGGTCGGCATTTCCTATCTGACTACTCTGAGAAGAAAGGCGAAAACAAACTCAGAGGTCACAGTCTCTTTTAAAGTCCAGACAAAATCATGGTCAGATCATGTGAAGGCTATGTAGATTGGTGTTGTGAAATGGTCTTTTGAGGAAAGAACCACACAGATTGAGTGGACCTGTCCAGTCAGTGCACGCATTTGTCAGTAACCGTGCAGCTCAACTCAGAATTTAAGGAGCTCAACGATTCGACGAACAATACCAAAGAAAGGACCTTTGGATAGGCCGCATCAGCTACTCAAACTGCCAGAACATGATTAAAACTGAAACAAAAACACACATAGTTACACACGTACACACGCAGTTTACAATAATTTAAAATAATATAATACTTTATACAGTAAATATTAGTGTCATTGTTTAAGTAAATAAGTATAGATACTTATAGCAAAGATTAAAAGTAAAAATAGTTAGCAAAATAAAATTAACTAACATTACCTGTGCTCTACTGGAGCAACTCAATCCCAAGCCTTTTTGTCCTCAATATAGTCTTTGACAGTATAATAGACATTTTGGCATAGTTTCCTTTTTATTAAAGATTTGAATTTATTAAGGCTTAGCTCTTGAATGTGGCTAGGAAGTTTATTATAAAAACGTTTACATTGGCATCTAAACGAGCCACCTATTTTCTTGAGTCTGGTAGTAGGAACAACAAATTTGTGTTTGTTCCTAGTATTTAAATTATGGATATCACTGTACTTTTTAAACAGATTAATATTTTTATGTGCGTACAAAAGATTTTCATAAATATACTGAGAAGGCACAGTCATTATATTAATCCATTTAAATTTGTCTCTGAGGGAGTGTCTGGGACTTAATTTATAAATTGAACGAATTGCCCTTTTTTGGAAAACAAAAATCGTCTGAATATCGGCGGCATTTCCCCACAACAGAATACCGTACGACATTACAATATGAAAATAACTAAAGTATACTAAACGGGCTGTCTCTAAATCAGTTAAACCACGAATTTTCCTAACGGCGTATGCTGCAGAGCTAAGCTTCTTTGACAATTTATCTATATTTATTTATCTATATCTTTATACATATAATTTTAAACAGCACCCCATGACAGTATGAGTCTACTTTAGTCAGTCTGAAACCTGGTTGATTTAATAGGTCCCTGATTCTGGTGCTACAATTATGTCTTTCACCTCTCTTACTAAAAATATGTGATTTGTGACTATTTCATCAATATATTGACAAGGTACCTTCATGATGTTAATATCCTTAAACATTTTCCTTAGTAACTGTTTATCAATGTGTTCATGTTCAAGTTCATTTATTGCGAAAATGGGTACATAAATCCAGATAACATATAATGTGTACATTGGCCTCTCTATAATCTTCCTGAAAGCATGCAAGTTTTTATGTATTTGTTTCTACTGCTAATTCTATAAGGATAATTAATTAAGTACAACAAAAGTAATAAAAGGTCAGGATTTCAAGACGCTAGACTTAACTGGACTGCGTATCAACGTCAACGGCTACATCGCTTTGCCGATGATATCGTCATAATGGCAGAGACGCTGGAACAGTTAGACCACATGCTTCACGGTCTGAATGAAGCTTTTCAGCGGGATGGCCTTGGCATGCACTTGGACAAGACGAAAGTCATTTACAATTTATACGTCTTGCCGAGTCCAATCCACATCGAAGGGTCGCTTCTCGAATTTGTGTAGGAGTATGTCTACCTAGGGCAAGTCATCCAGCTCGATAGACACAACTTAAAGAAAGAAGCGGAGAGAAGGATCCGACTGGGTTGGGCAGCGTTTAAGAAACTCCGTTCAGTCTTCTCGTCACCTATCCCGCATCCCTATCCCTATCCCGCAATGTTTGAAAACTAGGGTTTTCAACCAGTGCGTCCTGTCTGTTATGACGTACGGTTACGAAACGTGGACACTGACACTTGGGCTGGTCCACAAATTCAAAGTCGCTCAGCGCGCTATGGAGCGGGCTATGCTCGGGGTTTCTTTGAAGGATAAAATGAGAAATTAAATTATCCGGACAAGAACCGGAGTAACCGATATAGCTTGCTTGCTTGCTTTGCTTGCTTAGTGTAAGCAAGCTGAAATTAGCGTGAGGAGCCCTCCAGCTAGATGGACCGATCACCTTAAGAAAGTGGCTGGGGCAGACTGGATGCGGAAGACGGAGGACAGGATGTTGTGGCGTAGCCTGGAGAGGCCTATGTCCAGCAGTAGACTGTGATGGGCTGAGTTGGGTTCTTTTAGAGAATCTGCGGAGATTATATGCGGTTCCGATGTCTCTTTTCCGCAAAATAAAAATGGACTCGACGTCTGCAGCCCGTCCGCAAAGTAAAATACCTTAAGACATGATTCTATGCAATTAAGTAAAATAGAGTAGCCTCGCGGTATCTACATCAGTAAATTAACGGATTTTTTGACAACAAAAGCTGCTGAACTCAGTCGTCCTGCAAGAGATGTTAAATATAATAGACCCCATTGTAGCCCTGAGTGGAGCATGATCCCAGAAAAACAGTTTTATCGACGAATTCTAATTTCTCTTGATTCAATATCTATCTCACAATCACTAATACAATGACCACTTCTGTTAAACGCTATGTTGTGCCGTTAAATTAAGTAATACACAAATCGTCCTATCAGCTCAAAATAATCTTACATCAGCTTTACACTTAAAAATTTGAAACAAATACATCGCATTTTGTTTATCGCAATTTGGGATTCAACGTTTTTATCGCCCGAAAAACAATTTTTTCCACTTCATAAAATTAATTTAACAGTTTTTGAATGCAGAAAATTGCCTGCGCTTAATAGCATTCCGCTGGTGTTCTGTTATTAATAACTTTTGTTCAAATATAATGGTTTATTGTGAGATTGGGGCTTGAGTTTTATTGTTTTCATTTTTTATGTAAGGATATTAAGATTTTACGGTAGGTGTGTGATTAATCGAGTTAGGTTATTAAAAACAAAGTAAGCTTAAGTACATTTAAAGATAAAAAGTAGGACCTACTCTTTTTTGCACATTTAACGAAAATACACAAAGAAGTAATTATGTACACAAAATATTGGTAAACCATCTTTTGCCAAAGTGCCTCCTAAGATCTAATTAAATTAAACGATTTGACTTTGACACATTAATTAATTAACAAAATATCGTTTACACTGTCATTTACTTTTTTTGTGCTGAAATACTTGCGCTTCTGTTTGTGTTCACAAATGAAAACTTACTGAAGCTTAATAAACTGATAGTAGAAAAAACACGTAGCACAATCGACAGAATTATAAATCAACGAGGCACCACAATCTACGACTCGGTAAACTGCAACCCGCATTCAATTACCATTACACAAGAATTAATGAACCTATCCCAAACAAGGAGAAACTATAGAGAACGCAATTACAGTAAAACTGGAAAATCTGAAACAACGAGCTGAATTTAAAAGTAAATTTTAAAATAGCCTGTTGAGTAACAACAACAACAAGTCTAATCCAGTCATTCCGGCAAATTAGCGGCTTTGTTGAAGATTGTTTTTTTTCTTTATGAATTTAAGAATGCTGATTTTTCAAGTATTTGAATGCTCTGTGTATATTGCCCTCAGGCTAGATGAAGTTACTTTCTTTGCAGGGTAATGGATGGATGACAGCGGCTGCAGATAAAACTTAGAGCCATTCTAATGGAAATACCTATGTAGGGAGCTACAGTAGGATAGTGCAGAGGCCGATGTTTAGAACTAAACTTTGATATTCTGACGATGATGATGCGGATTTTTCAAGACTACAGACTACTTTTCTTGACAGTTGTATGACATAGGCGTACATAGTGACGTAGGTAAGTAGATGTCAGTTTGCTTAACAATCAATTTATCTGACTCTATGTATAAGGGCATGAAAATTTAAACAATGATAGTAACAAACAATAAAGAAAGTGTCGTATAAGATGAATGGAAAACTTGTTACGAACTCATGGAATATTATTGCACCATGTGTGGCAAATGACATTACAAGGCTTTATTTTTACCGAATTATGACTTTTATCAACTAATACGAGTATGAAGATTTCTCTAACATTTTAAGAAATAAAACTGTTACAGATTGGTTTGAAATAATAGAAAATTAAGAAATATAATATGTTAGTTTCTTACATTCTGTAGTACTTTGTATTACTTTAACTCACACACAAAATTATTACTTGTTAAAATTTTAGAAATATCATCTACTTTTACAATATTTGCAAATATGTGAGCACCATGTATCTATCACATAATTAATTTACCTGTCAATGCTTTATATTTGATTCTTTTTACCTATTGTGGTTTAGTAATTTTATTCTAGGTGCATTGTCTTCATATATAATTCTATAATTAATGAAGGTATACAAGATATTGTAAAACAATTTAAAAGAGTAACGGCGGAGTTTCTTGCCCATTCTTCTCCATATAAAACTACCTTTTGGAAGGGGCGCCTTGAATCAATTCATTTTTTTTTGACGGTCTATAGTGCATTTTATGTGCCTATTTGAAATAAATGATTACACTTTGACTTTGTATTTCAAGAGGAAATCAAGTTTCTGACAATTTTTACAATAACATATAACAATATTTTGGGGGGCGTCATGGTGTCGGTATAGACATTATCTACCATATAAAAAACAAAACAGAATTCGTACAAATTTATCTGCCAGATATTCGTTAAGCTAACGTACAATCCGGAGGCCCAAAACAGATCATTATCCACAAATCCAAAACCAACTTTCAACGACAAATTCGTTCACCTTAATCCTTTAAAACGATCTTAAAAGTAAAAAAAAAACAAACGTTTGAAAAGAAACCGTATGGTTTGTAAATACCGGGGCTTAGATAGGAATCTAAGATAGTATCGCGACGGAACAATTCCGAGCCATTAGGCAGGAACATCGCTCAACCCTTCCATAGATACGCCCTTTAGGGGAGCTGATTGAATTTCTTAGTACAGCCTGTTTGGGTACCTGATAGTTGGTGCTCTCTTTCTTTGAAAACATGGGTAAATATTTGGTACATAGATGTTGTCATAGAAGATATTTCTGCATGTTCTACCATCACATGGGCATGCAAATCATAATAATATAATCATAATCAAGTAATATCATTTTCAATATTAATTAAAATAATATTTTAATTCGAGTTTAAAAATTAATGTCAAATCATTTGAATCACAATAAATAGAAAAATGTCATAATATTACATCAAATGTCACTTGGCTACAATATTATGTTTGTCAATGGATACGATACAAACATGCTTTAAATAAGTTAAAATAAGAAAATAAATAATTAATTTTATCAAAAAGTCCAATTACATTTTAGTTTTAATTATTATTGCAAAGTGCATGCCAGGAATAATAAACTGAAAACAAAATGAGTACCAAGAGATCAATCATACAGTCATTTAAAATTGCAACAACTTAGGATCCACAGATTTTTTCCGATAAGAACTCCGAAATATTATAATATTATATGATTTACGTATGAGAAAGTGTTTTAGATGTCTTTTAAACAAATTAACATTTAAGGTACATACACGTACATTCTTTTAAATTTTCTGTTTTTGTTTTCTCAAAAATGATAGGTATGAAAAGAAAGTTAGCGATCTTATCGAATCGACAGGCTTTTGAATAAATGATGAAATAAAGAGAACCTAGCCACGATAAAATAATTAAAAACAGGGTAAAAATATCAGAAAATTATACCCAAGTAAATATACATACAAAATTAAGTAAAGTTATTTTACTTTGTATTTTACTTTGTATATCTTGCATGGGACCTGTTGTGCGAATGTTACAATAACAACCGACTTCTTGTGAAACATCATTTTCAAGCTTTATTTGATGTCGAACCCATTACAAAAGAGTCAAGTGTTCCATCAGAAACCTTGTTGATGTGATTAATAAAAATATTAGGGCACTAACTACTTTAAAAAAGCCCACTCAGTATTGGGACGATATTATTATTTATTTCATGGTTAAAAAATTAGATTTAATAACAAGTCGTGACTGTGAAGAGCATAGAAACAATACGTTTAAAGATGATCCTACTTTAATACAATTTTGTTCATTTTTAAGCAGGAAAGCGGACTGGTTAGAGTAAGTGGAGTCTAATCATAGTTCTTCTGAAATCAATACTATTGTCGCCTTGAATAATAGTCATACAAATAAAACTCATTCTAATAAAAATCAAACAAATAAAAAATTAGACAATAATAATAAAAACTGTAAATGTCCACTTTGCTCTCAAGCACATACATTGTTTAAATGTGAATCCTTTAGAAATTTGTCCGTGGAAAATCGCATACAAAAGGCAATTGAATTTAATGTTTGTATAAATTGCTTACGCTTTGGACATAATTCAAAAAAATGTAGATTTTCACATTGCAAATATTGCAAAATAAAGCACAATACGCTTTTGCATATGGAAAGTAACGAGCCCAAACTTGCTTCCGATCCATTGCCTTCTGCCATGCCTTCTGCACTGTCTTCTGCTTTGCCTTCTTCAAATGTTGTGCTTTCAGCCAATTCCATGCAGCTTGCTACTTCTGCGCATGTTTTACTGTCCACAGCTATGGTGAACGTGACTGGCGTGACGGGTAAGAAGTACACTGCGCGCCTACTGCTGGACAACGGCAGTACGGCAAACTTTATTACGCAGAGCTTATCAGAGAAGCTGGGTTTGTTACGACGCGGTACGAGCACCAAGGTAACGGGTATTAAGAATCACATATCCACCAGTACACAGTCTTGTCACCTCTCAATAGAGTCTTTATGCTGCGCCTTTACTGTAGATATCGAGTGTCACATTTTGCCTGAAATCACATAGGTTCTACCGTCTTCATTCGTGCATATCAATCACGTCCCTATTCCTTCAGGAATTAAACTTGCAGACCCGAACTTTAATGTTCCGTCGGTCGTAGACATCCTGGTAGGGGCTGAAGTTTTCTGGAATGTCTTAGGTACCAAAACGATAGACTTAGGGAAAAACCTACCTAAATTATGCGAGACCAAGTTAGGATGGTTAGTTTCAGGTAGTATTTCGCACCAATCATGTTTCTCCGCTAATAATTTTTGCCATTATTCCAACGTCACTCCTGACCTCACTCAATTTTGGGAGCTTGACAACGTCACTTCAAAACATTCACTCTCACTTGAGGAGAGAATGTGTGAGCAGTCTTTTGCTCAAACCACCGTTCGTAATAATGGTGGGGGATTTGTCGTCACTATGCCTTTAAAAGGGGATCCTAGTACATTAGGTCATTCTTTTCGGAATGCTAGTAATCGTTTTCTTTCCCTTGAACGGCGATTTAAACGCGATCCATCATTTCATAAAAAATATAATGAGTTCATGAGAGAATATGAGCGCCTAGGTCATATGACGTTAGACTCAGACTGTACTCCATCACCAGAAAACTCCATGAGTACATATTACATTCCGCATCATGGAGTCATTCGCAGTTCTAGCACCACTACACAACTACGCGTAGTATTTGACGCATCAGCTTCTACCAGTTCGGGGGTGTCACTTAACGACATTCAGATGGTCGGTCCCGTAGTTCAAGACGATCTGTTTTCTATTTTAACACGTTTTCGTCAGCATAAGTACGTGGTCTCAGGTGACGTGGAAAAGATGTACAGGGCCATAGAGTTAAATCCAGTCCAACGACATCTTCAAAAAATTATTTTCAGGTTGGAATCTTCAGAACCTCTTAGGACCTACACTTTAAATACGGTTACCTATGGTACCGCTTCTGCACCCTATTTAGCCACTAAGTGTCTAGTAAGTTTGGCTGACAACATTGAGGATAGTCGTGTCCAATGTGCCATACGACGTGACTTCTACGTCGATGACTTTCTTAGTGGAGGGGATACCATAGCTGAAACTGTTGACATTTCTAAAAAGGTACATTCGGTTCTATCATCTGCAAAATTCAACTTACGTAAATGGCGGTCAAATAATAATCAAATTCTTAAAGAAATTACACACAGTAACGAGTTACATAGTACTTTAATTTTTTCTGAGCAAGGTCCAAACTCTTCTCAATCTAAGACTTTAGGTCTTAACTGGGTTTGTGACTCAGATTCACTTACTTACACTATAAATATCACCTCCACTACTAAAGTCACCAAACGTCATGTTCTTTCTGTTATCAGTCAAATCTTTGACCCACTAGGCCTCGTAGGCCCGTGCGTCGTCGAAGCGAAGATAATCATGCAGCGTCTATAGCTAGATAAGTATGACTGGGATGACGAAGTATCGCAAGAAGTCAGTCACCTTTGGTCTACATTTGAAGGCACAATTACATGAGGCGGAGTGGTTCCGGGAGGCCATGTCCGAGATTTGCGACGTGGCAATGCCCCGAGTCCGTCCAGGAAGCGCCCGACGTCAGGTGTACTGGTGGTCGCAAGAGCTGGAGACGCTACGCAAGGCGTGCGTCGCAGTGCGACACCTGTACTCCAGGCACCGTAGGCTCCGCATCCGCCCTCCGGATGCGGAAGCGACGGAGGCGGAGCTGTACGAGGGATACAGAGCGGCGAAGACCGCCCTCCAAGAGGCTGTCCAGCGGGCCAAATATACGGCCCGCGAGGAGTTGGTGGAGACTCTGAACGGAGATCCATGGGGGCGCCCTTACAAAATGGTGCGGAATAAACTCCGCACCTGGGCCCCCCCGCTGACGCAGAGTCTCCGCCCCCAGCTGGTGGAGGAGGTGGTGAGCGCTCTGTTCCCTTCACGGGGGGAGCATACTCCCCCGCCCATGGCTCCGCCGCTCGCGGTGCCTGAAGCGGACCACGCGGACGACGACGACACCCCTGAAGTGACCGGGGTAGATCTGAGAGTGGCGGTAGGTAGGCTGAAGGCCAAAAATACCGCCCCAGGACCCGACGGCCTGCCAGGGAAAGCCTGGGTCCTGGCCTTGACGGCTCTTGGGCCTCGACTGGAGGCGCTCTTAAGCGCATGTATGGAGAGAGGCCAGTTTCCACTCCGTTGGAAGACGGGGAAGCTGGTCCTCATTCGGAAGCCAAGGCGCCCTGCGGACTCTCCGTCCGCATACCGGCCCATTGTGCTGCTCGACGAGGTCGGCAAGCTCTTTGAGAGAGTAATTGCAGGCCGCCTCGTCGGGCACCTGGTGAGGACGGGGCCGGATCTTGCGGATAGTCAGTTCGGCTTCCGCAAGGGGCGCTCGACGGTGGACGCCATCATGCGCGTTAGAGCCCTCACGACGGGGGACGCGGTGTCTCGGGGCGGGGTTGTCGTGGCGGTGTCACTCGACATCGCCAACGCATTTAACACCCTGCCCTGGAGTTGCATTGGGGAGGCACTCCGGTATCACCGGGTGCCAACCTACCTCCGTCGAATAGTCGAGGCATATCTGACGGACAGAGCCGTCATCTACCCCGGTCGCGATGGGGAGTGGAACCGGCGAGAGATGTCGTGCGGTGTCCCACAGGGATCGGTTCTAGGGCCGCTCCTGTGGGACATCGGTTACGACTGGGTGCTGCGGGCCGACCTCCCTGATGGCGTCAGCGTGGTGTGCTACGCTGACGACACGCTGGTCCTGGCGCAGGGGAGGTCGCATCAGGCGGCTGCCGACGCGATGACACGCGGGGTTGCGATAGTCGTGGAGAGGATCCGGCAGTTGGGTCTCGAGGTGGCTTTGCACAAGTCCGAGGCCATGTCTTTCCATGGGCCCCGGAACAGGCCACCATCGGGATCCCAACTAACGGCAGGAGGGGTTCACATCGGCGTCGAGTCCACGATGAAATACTTAGGACTCGTGCTCGATAGCCGGTGGAACTTCGTGGAGCACTTCCGACGTTTGGCCCCCAAACTGGAACGGACTGGGGCCGCCCTCAAGCGGCTCCTGCCCAACCTGAGGGGTCCAAACGCCTCCTGCCGGAGGCTTTACGCGGGGGTCGTGCGGTCCATGGCTACATATGGGGCCCCGGTGTGGGCGCGTTCACTGCGGCGGAGAGCCGCCCACTATCTGAACGCGCCCCAAAAGGTGGTAGCCGTAAGGCTGATCCGGGGCTACCGCACGATCTCGGGCGAGGCGGCAAGCCTCCTTGCCGGACTGCCGCCGTGGGATCTGGAGGCGATAGTCCTCGCGCGCCTGTATGAGTGGCGCGCGGAGGTACTACGCCGGGGGGAAACCCCGCTTCCGCGGCAAATCGCGGCGGAGCGGACGGACCTCCGGCGCGATCTCATGGCGGCATGGAAAGAGCGACTGTCGCAACCCAGCGCAGGGCACGCCACGATAGCGGCGGTAAGACCCCTCTTTGAGGAGTGGCTAGAGAGGCGTCACGGCGTCCTCACCTACCGCCTGACGCAGGTCCTCACCGGACACGGAAGTTTCGGGAGGTTCCTGCACATCATCAGGCGGGAGGAAACGCCCGGGTGTCACCACTGCGATGATCGCCCCGAGGACACGGTGGAGCATACGGTGGGGGCCTGCCCTGCATGGGCGGAGCACCGCCGTGTCCTCGTAGAGGCGATCGGCAGCGGCGGCGATCTCTCACGCCCGGCCTTGGTTCAAGCCATGGTCCGGGGCGAGGGGGAGTGGGAGGCAGTCGCCTCCTTCTGCGAAGCAGTCATGCTAGCGAAGGAGGTGGCGGGACGGGAGAGGGAGAGAGTCTGCCGTCCAAGCCGCCGCGGTGGACGCTCCGGGCGTCGGGAGCCGCGTGACGACTCCCGGCCACCGTAGGCGCGGGCCTGCGGGCGGTGAGTAATGGGTAGCTCACCGTCCGATCAGGACCAGGCCCGTGCTGGACGGCGCGTACGTGTTCCTCGCGCGCCTCAAAGAGATGTCAGCATCATAGAGGGGGTCCACTAGGGCCCAAGCCTGCCGGGAAAGCGGGATCATCCAAAAGGGGTACCGCTGACCCGGAACATAAAGGGCCAAGGAAGGAACACGGGTGGGTTTTAGTCAGTAAGAGTCTGACACTCCCTTCCGCTCCACCCAGAGCGGGAGGAGTCATTTGATGATTTCCCATCCTCAAAAAAAAAAAAAAAAAAAGGCACAATTACAGCATTAAACCACTTAAAAATATCTCGTTGGGTTTTGCGTGAAGGCTCTATTACGCATGAAGTACACGTCTTTACCGATGCGTCTGAGAGGGCGTATGGTGCTTGTGTGTACATTCGGTCTTGCAATGGCAGTGGATCCATGGGCGTACAACTTCTAGTCTCTAGAAATCGTGTAGCGCCCATCAAACCAACGACGATACCGAGGCTTGAACTTTGTGGAGCTTTGTTAGGTGCAAGGCTGTGTACTAAGGTTCAGGAATCGCTTACCATGCCCATTCATAGATGTAGATTCTGGTGCGACTCAACCATAGTCCTGGGTTGGCTCTCTACTCCTTCTAATCAACTTAAACCTTTTGTCAGAAACAGAGTCAATGAGATACAGGAAATTACTTGTGGTCATACCTGGAGCTACGTACCGTTGAAGGACAACCCGGCGGATCTTGTTTCCCGTGGTCTCAGGGCCGACGTTATCATCGAGACACCTCTGTGGTGGTCTGGACCCACATTTTTACAGCATAGTGAAAATGAGTGGCCCAGCATGCCAAACAACGGGAAAGATAATCTGCCGGAAGTAGTGACTCATTTCATTGGTAGTGATAGTGACAATCATTCATTTAGTAAATTATCATTCAGACATAACCAATAATTCATCAACAATTCATGATTTATTGGTAAAGTATTCTAGCTTAACAAAAATTAAAAATATATTTACATATATACAGCGCTTTATTTACAATGTAAAAAATAAAAATAAATTGCGTGGTAATTTTTCTACAACAGAATTAGAAAACTTATTAAATAAAATTATACATTATTCACAGCTTGAAATGTTTCCAGAAGAGTATAATTTGTTGAAGTCTGGACAAAAACTACCACGCAAGAGTAGATTGCTTCCTCTGACACCGTTCATTGACAATCATAACCTCATTCGAGTGGGCGGGAGGCTCGATAACTCCCCCTACGATTTCAGTGTAAAACACCCTATTGTTTTATGCAGTAAGCACATACTTACGAAACTTATATTTCAAATGCAACATTTACAGCTTGTACATGCTGGTCCACAGTTGTTATTGTCACATATACGACAAACTTATTGGCCTCTAGGTGGCAAAAACTTATCTAGATTTGTCGTGAGTAAATGTTTTAAATGTTTCAGACATAAGGCTCAGAACGTACAGCCTATAATGGGTCAACTACCTAACTCTAGAACAAATCTTGAGTTTCCTTTTTTTAATAGTTATGTTGACTATGCTGGGCCAGTATTAGTGGCCAATCGTAAAGGCCGAGGATGCAAACTTACAAAATCCTATATGTGCATCTTTGTTTGCTCGGCAGTGAAAGCCGTACATTTGGAGCTCGTCACCGACCTCACCACTGAGGCCTACATGGCCGCTCTAAATCGTTCCGTGGCGCGTCGTGGCAAGCCTCGAAGCATCACGTCCGATAACGGGACTAACTTTGTAGGCGCATCAAACGAGATGTATAGGTTCTTGCAATTATCAAATGTTGCATCTGAAATGGCGCAGCAAGGTATCGAATTTATTTTCACGCCTGCATACAGCCCTCATTTTAATTCATTGGCTGAAGCTGCTGTAAAATCATGTAAGCATCATTTAAAACGGTTACTGCATCTTACTCATTTCACTTTCGAAGAGATAGCCACCTGACTCACTCACATAGAGGCGGTTCTTAACTCACGCCCTCTTACTCCTCTTTCTGCAGACCCTAACGATTTTTCGGCACTCACTCCCTTCCACTTCCTAATTGGACGGCCATTTTTATCAGTACCACATCCTCAGGTGACTGAAGCCAACATCACGCGGTTGGATCGCTGGAAGAGAATCCAGTACATCAGGCAGCATTTCTGGCGACGGTTCCATAATGAGTACACTTCTCTGCTGCAGGCAAAATCCAAGTGGTTTCATTCCAGAGGTGAAGTGAAGCCGGGGTCCTTAGTCCTGATAAAGGACAAAACAACGCCACCTCTGCTCTGGTCCCTGGGCCGGGTCACGAAGACCTATCCCGGCGTCGACGGGGTCACGAGAGTGGCCGAACTGAAGACGAAGCGGGGCACCATTCGTCGTGCCTTCAACTGCATCTGCCCCCTTCCAGTCGAAAATTGAAGACTTCCCTTCAACCCGGGGAATATGTCGGCGCATCACATATGCACGTGATTGACCGAGGGGACGGCGCGGGGCGTCGGGGTACCGAACCCGGTACGCGACGGCCGCTGCGCCCTTCACTCCACTCAGCTCACAGAAGCGCTCGACCACGGGCATTTCATTGTTTCTTTTCGTTAATATTGTAAATTATGGTATTACACCTATTTTAATACAGTCCACTACTTATTTTATTATAAAGTCCCGATTGAGCCCATTCAGATATGGACCCTGTCGGGCACAGCAAATTTTTAAATAAGTACAGAGAGGAAGAGCGCTTTATTAAACTTCTTTGTTATTAAGTAATAATTATTTTATATCCTTTATTACCTATGTATTTATATTTCCATTCATTCACTTATTCTATTAATATTTTATCTGCAGGTATATCTATTCATTTATCATTCATTTAATTATATTTAATAATGCTTATTTCTTTAGTCTCTTAATTTTATTATTATTATTAATGTAGTATATTTATTAGGTATTGTTTTATATTTATTTTGTTATTTTACTTATTAAAATAAATATCTATTATTCATAGTTATGTATATTCAACGAGATATCCCCAAAACAACTATCTGTTGGTTCTATATTAGTAATTATTCGTATTAGCTTTTTTTTGAGGTTAAATAAGGAGGGAGCGTCTGTGCTATTTCCCCATAAGATGATGCCATAAAATCAATCAAAATCAAAAGTCATTTATTCAAACTAGGCTGAGAATCAGCACTTTTTGAACGTCAAAATCACATAAGACATTCCCCCCAAAACGCTCGCCCTTCACCACTTCCAAGTGCTTTAGCTGGGAAGAAGAAGTGGCGCAACAAACTCCCTAGCAGCACTGCTGTCTGTTCAGTTAGAAGAACTGGATTCTATACAGTAATAAGTAATTAACATTACGAAACACAAACACATTAAAATTATTGGCCTTATGTCAGCTAGCACACGCCAATATTGAAAACTATACTCAAGCAGAAATAAATAATAAAAACGTTAACAGACATTAATACATAATAAAAAGCCTCCAGGCTTATGCCTTCCGGCGTGCCCACTTACATATATGCTAAACAAGCATATTACAAAAAAAGAGTACAGATTTTAACATATTAAAATCTGTGTACAGATTTTAATATGTTAAAATCTGTATATTATACTCTTTTTTTAAGTTATGAGTTTTAATGTGTACATTAAAACTCATAAGTTTAAAATTTTCATTATACATCACAAGGTATTTTATTGTAAATGATAAATGATTTTATTTCTGTAAGTAGGTTTAAACAAACACTTTTACACGTCAATCGTATTTTAAAAACTAGATGAGGTCGGCATTTCCTATCTGACTACTCTGAGAAGAAAGGCGAAAACAAACTCAGAGGTCACAGTCTCTTTTAAAGTCCAGACAAAATCATGGTCAGATCATGTGAAGGCTATGTAGATTGGTGTTGTGAAATGGTCTTTTGAGGAAAGAACCACACAGATTGAGTGGACCTGTCCAGTCAGTGCACGCATTTGTCAGTAACCGTGCAGCTCAACTCAGAATTTAAGGAGCTCAACGATTCGACGAACAATACCAAAGAAAGGACCTTTGGATAGGCCGCATCAGCTACTCAAACTGCCAGAACATGATTAAAACTGAAACAAAAACACACATAGTTACACACGTACACACGCAGTTTACAATAATTTAAAATAATATAATACTTTATACAGTAAATATTAGTGTCATTGTTTAAGTAAATAAGTATAGATACTTATAGCAAAGATTAAAAGTAAAAATAGTTAGCAAAATAAAATTAAATAACATTACCTGTGCTCTACTGGAGCAACTCAATCCCAAGCCTTTTTGTCCTCAATATAGTCTTTGACAGTATAATAGACATTTTGGCATAGTTTCCTTTTTATTAAAGATTTGAATTTATTAAGGCTTAGCTCTTGAATGTGGCTAGGAAGTTTATTATAAAAACGTTTACATTGGCATCTAAACGAGCCACCTATTTTCTTGAGTCTGGTAGTAGGAACAACAAATTTGTGTTTGTTCCTAGTATTTAAATTATGGATATCACTGTACTTTTTAAACAGATTAATATTTTTATGTGCGTACAAAAGATTTTCATAAATATACTGAGAAGGCACAGTCATTATATTAATCCATTTAAATTTGTCTCTGAGGGAGTGTCTGGGACTTAATTTATAAATTGAACGAATTGCCCTTTTTTGGAAAACAAAAATCGTCTGAATATCGGCGGCATTTCCCCACAACAGAATACCGTACGACATTACAATATGAAAATAACTAAAGTATACTAAACGGGCTGTCTCTAAATCAGTTAAACCACGAATTTTCCTAACGGCGTATGCTGCAGAGCTAAGCTTCTTTGACAATTTATCTATATTTATTTATCTATATCTTTATACATATAATTTTAAACAGCACCCCATGACAGTATGAGTCTACTTTAGTCAGTCTGAAACCTGGTTGATTTAATAGGTCCCTGATTCTGGTGCTACAATTATGTCTTTCACCTCTCTTACTAAAAATATGTGATTTGTGACTATTTCATCAATATATTGACAAGGTACCTTCATGATGTTAATATCCTTAAACATTTTCCTTAGTAACTGTTTATCAATGTGTTCATGTTCAAGTTCATTTATTGCGAAAATGGGTACATAAATCCAGATAACATATAATGTGTACATTGGCCTCTCTATAATCTTCCTGAAAGCATGCAAGTTTTTATGTATTTGTTTCTACTGCTAATTCTATAAGGATAATTAATTAAGTACAACAAAAGTAATAAAAGGTCAGGATTTCAAGACGCTAGACTTAACTGGACTGCGTATCAACGTCAACGGCTACATCGCTTTGCCGATGATATCGTCATAATGGCAGAGACGCTGGAACAGTTAGACCACATGCTTCACGGTCTGAATGAAGCTTTTCAGCGGGATGGCCTTGGCATGCACTTGGACAAGACGAAAGTCATTTACAATTTATACGTCTTGCCGAGTCCAATCCACATCGAAGGGTCGCTTCTCGAATTTGTGTAGGAGTATGTCTACCTAGGGCAAGTCATCCAGCTCGATAGACACAACTTAAAGAAAGAAGCGGAGAGAAGGATCCGACTGGGTTGGGCAGCGTTTAAGAAACTCCGTTCAGTCTTCTCGTCACCTATCCCGCATCCCTATCCCTATCCCGCAATGTTTGAAAACTAGGGTTTTCAACCAGTGCGTCCTGTCTGTTATGACGTACGGTTACGAAACGTGGACACTGACACTTGGGCTGGTCCACAAATTCAAAGTCGCTCAGCGCGCTATGGAGCGGGCTATGCTCGGGGTTTCTTTGAAGGATAAAATGAGAAATTAAATTATCCGGACAAGAACCGGAGTAACCGATATAGCTTGCTTGCTTGCTTTGCTTGCTTAGTGTAAGCAAGCTGAAATTAGCGTGAGGAGCCCTCCAGCTAGATGGACCGATCACCTTAAGAAAGTGGCTGGGGCAGACTGGATGCGGAAGACGGAGGACAGGATGTTGTGGCGTAGCCTGGAGAGGCCTATGTCCAGCAGTAGACTGTGATGGGCTGAGTTGGGTTCTTTTAGAGAATCTGCGGAGATTATATGCGGTTCCGATGTCTCTTTTCCGCAAAATAAAAATGGACTCGACGTCTGCAGCCCGTCCGCAAAGTAAAATACCTTAAGACATGATTCTATGCAATTAAGTAAAATAGAGTAGCCTCGCGGTATCTACATCAGTAAATTAACGGATTTTTTGACAACAAAAGCTGCTGAACTCAGTCGTCCTGCAAGAGATGTTAAATATAATAGACCCCATTGTAGCCCTGAGTGGAGCATGATCCCAGAAAAACAGTTTTATCGACGAATTCTAATTTCTCTTGATTCAATATCTATCTCACAATCACTAATACAATGACCACTTCTGTTAAACGCTATGTTGTGCCGTTAAATTAAGTAATACACAAATCGTCCTATCAGCTCAAAATAATCTTACATCAGCTTTACACTTAAAAATTTGAAACAAATACATCGCATTTTGTTTATCGCAATTTGGGATTCAACGTTTTTATCGCCCGAAAAACAATTTTTTCCACTTCATAAAATTAATTTAACAGTTTTTGAATGCAGAAAATTGCCTGCGCTTAATAGCATTCCGCTGGTGTTCTGTTATTAATAACTTTTGTTCAAATATAATGGTTTATTGTGAGATTGGGGCTTGAGTTTTATTGTTTTCATTTTTTATGTAAGGATATTAAGATTTTACGGTAGGTGTGTGATTAATCGAGTTAGGTTATTAAAAACAAAGTAAGCTTAAGTACATTTAAAGATAAAAAGTAGGACCTACTCTTTTTTGCACATTTAACGAAAATACACAAAGAAGTAATTATGTACACAAAATATTGGTAAACCATCTTTTGCCAAAGTGCCTCCTAAGATCTAATTAAATTAAACGATTTGACTTTGACACATTAATTAATTAACAAAATATCGTTTACACTGTCATTTACTTTTTTTGTGCTGAAATACTTGCGCTTCTGTTTGTGTTCACAAATGAAAACTTACTGAAGCTTAATAAACTGATAGTAGAAAAAACACGTAGCACAATCGACAGAATTATAAATCAACGAGGCACCACAATCTACGACTCGGTAAACTGCAACCCGCATTCAATTACCATTACACAAGAATTAATGAACCTATCCCAAACAAGGAGAAACTATAGAGAACGCAATTACAGTAAAACTGGAAAATCTGAAACAACGAGCTGAATTTAAAAGTAAATTTTAAAATAGCCTGTTGAGTAACAACAACAACAAGTCTAATCCAGTCATTCCGGCAAATTAGCGGCTTTGTTGAAGATTGTTTTTTTTCTTTATGAATTTAAGAATGCTGATTTTTCAAGTATTTGAATGCTCTGTGTATATTGCCCTCAGGCTAGATGAAGTTACTTTCTTTGCAGGGTAATGGATGGATGACAGCGGCTGCAGATAAAACTTAGAGCCATTCTAATGGAAATACCTATGTAGGGAGCTACAGTAGGATAGTGCAGAGGCCGATGTTTAGAACTAAACTTTGATATTCTGACGATGATGATGCGGATTTTTCAAGACTACAGACTACTTTTCTTGACAGTTGTATGACATAGGCGTACATAGTGACGTAGGTAAGTAGATGTCAGTTTGCTTAACAATCAATTTATCTGACTCTATGTATAAGGGCATGAAAATTTAAACAATGATAGTAACAAACAATAAAGAAAGTGTCGTATAAGATGAATGGAAAACTTGTTACGAACTCATGGAATATTATTGCACCATGTGTGGCAAATGACATTACAAGGCTTTATTTTTACCGAATTATGACTTTTATCAACTAATACGAGTATGAAGATTTCTCTAACATTTTAAGAAATAAAACTGTTACAGATTGGTTTGAAATAATAGAAAATTAAGAAATATAATATGTTAGTTTCTTACATTCTGTAGTACTTTGTATTACTTTAACTCACACACAAAATTATTACTTGTTAAAATTTTAGAAATATCATCTACTTTTACAATATTTGCAAATATGTGAGCACCATGTATCTATCACATAATTAATTTACCTGTCAATGCTTTATATTTGATTCTTTTTACCTATTGTGGTTTAGTAATTTTATTCTAGGTGCATTGTCTTCATATATAATTCTATAATTAATGAAGGTATACAAGATATTGTAAAACAATTTAAAAGAGTAACGGCGGAGTTTCTTGCCCATTCTTCTCCATATAAAACTACCTTTTGGAAGGGGCGCCTTGAATCAATTCATTTTTTTTTGACGGTCTATAGTGCATTTTATGTGCCTATTTGAAATAAATGATTACACTTTGACTTTGTATTTCAAGAGGAAATCAAGTTTCTGACAATTTTTACAATAACATATAACAATATTTTGGGGGGCGTCATGGTGTCGGTATAGACATTATCTACCATATAAAAAACAAAACAGAATTCGTACAAATTTATCTGCCAGATATTCGTTAAGCTAACGTACAATCCGGAGGCCCAAAACAGATCATTATCCACAAATCCAAAACCAACTTTCAACGACAAATTCGTTCACCTTAATCCTTTAAAACGATCTTAAAAGTAAAAAAAAAACAAACGTTTGAAAAGAAACCGTATGGTTTGTAAATACCGGGGCTTAGATAGGAATCTAAGATAGTATCGCGACGGAACAATTCCGAGCCATTAGGCAGGAACATCGCTCAACCCTTCCATAGATACGCCCTTTAGGGGAGCTGATTGAATTTCTTAGTACAGCCTGTTTGGGTACCTGATAGTTGGTGCTCTCTTTCTTTGAAAACATGGGTAAATATTTGGTACATAGATGTTGTCATAGAAGATATTTCTGCATGTTCTACCATCACATGGGCATGCAAATCATAATAATATAATCATAATCAAGTAATATCATTTTCAATATTAATTAAAATAATATTTTAATTCGAGTTTAAAAATTAATGTCAAATCATTTGAATCACAATAAATAGAAAAATGTCATAATATTACATCAAATGTCACTTGGCTACAATATTATGTTTGTCAATGGATACGATACAAACATGCTTTAAATAAGTTAAAATAAGAAAATAAATAATTAATTTTATCAAAAAGTCCAATTACATTTTAGTTTTAATTATTATTGCAAAGTGCATGCCAGGAATAATAAACTGAAAACAAAATGAGTACCAAGAGATCAATCATACAGTCATTTAAAATTGCAACAACTTAGGATCCACAGATTTTTTCCGATAAGAACTCCGAAATATTATAATATTATATGATTTACGTATGAGAAAGTGTTTTAGATGTCTTTTAAACAAATTAACATTTAAGGTACATACACGTACATTCTTTTAAATTTTCTGTTTTTGTTTTCTCAAAAATGATAGGTATGAAAAGAAAGTTAGCGATCTTATCGAATCGACAGGCTTTTGAATAAATGATGAAATAAAGAGAACCTAGCCACGATAAAATAATTAAAAACAGGGTAAAAATATCAGAAAATTATACCCAAGTAAATATACATACAAAATTAAGTAAAGTTATTTTACTTTGTATTTTACTTTGTATATCTTGCATGGGACCTGTTGTGCGAATGTTACAATAACAACCGACTTCTTGTGAAACATCATTTTCAAGCTTTATTTGATGTCGAACCCATTACAAAAGAGTCAAGTGTTCCATCAGAAACCTTGTTGATGTGATTAATAAAAATATTAGGGCACTAACTACTTTAAAAAAGCCCACTCAGTATTGGGACGATATTATTATTTATTTCATGGTTAAAAAATTAGATTTAATAACAAGTCGTGACTGTGAAGAGCATAGAAACAATACGTTTAAAGATGATCCTACTTTAATACAATTTTGTTCATTTTTAAGCAGGAAAGCGGACTGGTTAGAGTAAGTGGAGTCTAATCATAGTTCTTCTGAAATCAATACTATTGTCGCCTTGAATAATAGTCATACAAATAAAACTCATTCTAATAAAAATCAAACAAATAAAAAATTAGACAATAATAATAAAAACTGTAAATGTCCACTTTGCTCTCAAGCACATACATTGTTTAAATGTGAATCCTTTAGAAATTTGTCCGTGGAAAATCGCATACAAAAGGCAATTGAATTTAATGTTTGTATAAATTGCTTACGCTTTGGACATAATTCAAAAAAATGTAGATTTTCACATTGCAAATATTGCAAAATAAAGCACAATACGCTTTTGCATATGGAAAGTAACGAGCCCAAACTTGCTTCCGATCCATTGCCTTCTGCCATGCCTTCTGCACTGTCTTCTGCTTTGCCTTCTTCAAATGTTGTGCTTTCAGCCAATTCCATGCAGCTTGCTACTTCTGCGCATGTTTTACTGTCCACAGCTATGGTGAACGTGACTGGCGTGACGGGTAAGAAGTACACTGCGCGCCTACTGCTGGACAACGGCAGTACGGCAAACTTTATTACGCAGAGCTTATCAGAGAAGCTGGGTTTGTTACGACGCGGTACGAGCACCAAGGTAACGGGTATTAAGAATCACATATCCACCAGTACACAGTCTTGTCACCTCTCAATAGAGTCTTTATGCTGCGCCTTTACTGTAGATATCGAGTGTCACATTTTGCCTGAAATCACATAGGTTCTACCGTCTTCATTCGTGCATATCAATCACGTCCCTATTCCTTCAGGAATTAAACTTGCAGACCCGAACTTTAATGTTCCGTCGGTCGTAGACATCCTGGTAGGGGCTGAAGTTTTCTGGAATGTCTTAGGTACCAAAACGATAGACTTAGGGAAAAACCTACCTAAATTATGCGAGACCAAGTTAGGATGGTTAGTTTCAGGTAGTATTTCGCACCAATCATGTTTCTCCGCTAATAATTTTTGCCATTATTCCAACGTCACTCCTGACCTCACTCAATTTTGGGAGCTTGACAACGTCACTTCAAAACATTCACTCTCACTTGAGGAGAGAATGTGTGAGCAGTCTTTTGCTCAAACCACCGTTCGTAATAATGGTGGGGGATTTGTCGTCACTATGCCTTTAAAAGGGGATCCTAGTACATTAGGTCATTCTTTTCGGAATGCTAGTAATCGTTTTCTTTCCCTTGAACGGCGATTTAAACGCGATCCATCATTTCATAAAAAATATAATGAGTTCATGAGAGAATATGAGCGCCTAGGTCATATGACGTTAGACTCAGACTGTACTCCATCACCAGAAAACTCCATGAGTACATATTACATTCCGCATCATGGAGTCATTCGCAGTTCTAGCACCACTACACAACTACGCGTAGTATTTGACGCATCAGCTTCTACCAGTTCGGGGGTGTCACTTAACGACATTCAGATGGTCGGTCCCGTAGTTCAAGACGATCTGTTTTCTATTTTAACACGTTTTCGTCAGCATAAGTACGTGGTCTCAGGTGACGTGGAAAAGATGTACAGGGCCATAGAGTTAAATCCAGTCCAACGACATCTTCAAAAAATTATTTTCAGGTTGGAATCTTCAGAACCTCTTAGGACCTACACTTTAAATACGGTTACCTATGGTACCGCTTCTGCACCCTATTTAGCCACTAAGTGTCTAGTAAGTTTGGCTGACAACATTGAGGATAGTCGTGTCCAATGTGCCATACGACGTGACTTCTACGTCGATGACTTTCTTAGTGGAGGGGATACCATAGCTGAAACTGTTGACATTTCTAAAAAGGTACATTCGGTTCTATCATCTGCAAAATTCAACTTACGTAAATGGCGGTCAAATAATAATCAAATTCTTAAAGAAATTACACACAGTAACGAGTTACATAGTACTTTAATTTTTTCTGAGCAAGGTCCAAACTCTTCTCAATCTAAGACTTTAGGTCTTAACTGGGTTTGTGACTCAGATTCACTTACTTACACTATAAATATCACCTCCACTACTAAAGTCACCAAACGTCATGTTCTTTCTGTTATCAGTCAAATCTTTGACCCACTAGGCCTCGTAGGCCCGTGCGTCGTCGAAGCGAAGATAATCATGCAGCGTCTATAGCTAGATAAGTATGACTGGGATGACGAAGTATCGCAAGAAGTCAGTCACCTTTGGTCTACATTTGAAGGCACAATTACAGCATTAAACCACTTAAAAATATCTCGTTGGGTTTTGCGTGAAGGCTCTATTACGCATGAAGTACACGTCTTTACCGATGCGTCTGAGAGGGCGTATGGTGCTTGTGTGTACATTCGGTCTTGCAATGGCAGTGGATCCATGGGCGTACAACTTCTAGTCTCTAGAAATCGTGTAGCGCCCATCAAACCAACGACGATACCGAGGCTTGAACTTTGTGGAGCTTTGTTAGGTGCAAGGCTGTGTACTAAGGTTCAGGAATCGCTTACCATGCCCATTCATAGATGTAGATTCTGGTGCGACTCAACCATAGTCCTGGGTTGGCTCTCTACTCCTTCTAATCAACTTAAACCTTTTGTCAGAAACAGAGTCAATGAGATACAGGAAATTACTTGTGGTCATACCTGGAGCTACGTACCGTTGAAGGACAACCCGGCGGATCTTGTTTCCCGTGGTCTCAGGGCCGACGTTATCATCGAGACACCTCTGTGGTGGTCTGGACCCACATTTTTACAGCATAGTGAAAATGAGTGGCCCAGCATGCCAAACAACGGGAAAGATAATCTGCCGGAAGTAGTGACTCATTTCATTGGTAGTGATAGTGACAATCATTCATTTAGTAAATTATCATTCAGACATAACCAATAATTCATCAACAATTCATGATTTATTGGTAAAGTATTCTAGCTTAACAAAAATTAAAAATATATTTACATATATACAGCGCTTTATTTACAATGTAAAAAATAAAAATAAATTGCGTGGTAATTTTTCTACAACAGAATTAGAAAACTTATTAAATAAAATTATACATTATTCACAGCTTGAAATGTTTCCAGAAGAGTATAATTTGTTGAAGTCTGGACAAAAACTACCACGCAAGAGTAGATTGCTTCCTCTGACACCGTTCATTGACAATCATAACCTCATTCGAGTGGGCGGGAGGCTCGATAACTCCCCCTACGATTTCAGTGTAAAACACCCTATTGTTTTATGCAGTAAGCACATACTTACGAAACTTATATTTCAAATGCAACATTTACAGCTTGTACATGCTGGTCCACAGTTGTTATTGTCACATATACGACAAACTTATTGGCCTCTAGGTGGCAAAAACTTATCTAGATTTGTCGTGAGTAAATGTTTTAAATGTTTCAGACATAAGGCTCAGAACGTACAGCCTATAATGGGTCAACTACCTAACTCTAGAACAAATCTTGAGTTTCCTTTTTTTAATAGTTATGTTGACTATGCTGGGCCAGTATTAGTGGCCAATCGTAAAGGCCGAGGATGCAAACTTACAAAATCCTATATGTGCATCTTTGTTTGCTCGGCAGTGAAAGCCGTACATTTGGAGCTCGTCACCGACCTCACCACTGAGGCCTACATGGCCGCTCTAAATCGTTCCGTGGCGCGTCGTGGCAAGCCTCGAAGCATCACGTCCGATAACGGGACTAACTTTGTAGGCGCATCAAACGAGATGTATAGGTTCTTGCAATTATCAAATGTTGCATCTGAAATGGCGCAGCAAGGTATCGAATTTATTTTCACGCCTGCATACAGCCCTCATTTTAATTCATTGGCTGAAGCTGCTGTAAAATCATGTAAGCATCATTTAAAACGGTTACTGCATCTTACTCATTTCACTTTCGAAGAGATAGCCACCTGACTCACTCACATAGAGGCGGTTCTTAACTCACGCCCTCTTACTCCTCTTTCTGCAGACCCTAACGATTTTTCGGCACTCACTCCCTTCCACTTCCTAATTGGACGGCCATTTTTATCAGTACCACATCCTCAGGTGACTGAAGCCAACATCACGCGGTTGGATCGCTGGAAGAGAATCCAGTACATCAGGCAGCATTTCTGGCGACGGTTCCATAATGAGTACACTTCTCTGCTGCAGGCAAAATCCAAGTGGTTTCATTCCAGAGGTGAAGTGAAGCCGGGGTCCTTAGTCCTGATAAAGGACAAAACAACGCCACCTCTGCTCTGGTCCCTGGGCCGGGTCACGAAGACCTATCCCGGCGTCGACGGGGTCACGAGAGTGGCCGAACTGAAGACGAAGCGGGGCACCATTCGTCGTGCCTTCAACTGCATCTGCCCCCTTCCAGTCGAAAATTGAAGACTTCCCTTCAACCCGGGGAATATGTCGGCGCATCACATATGCACGTGATTGACCGAGGGGACGGCGCGGGGCGTCGGGGTACCGAACCCGGTACGCGACGGCCGCTGCGCCCTTCACTCCACTCAGCTCACAGAAGCGCTCGACCACGGGCATTTCATTGTTTCTTTTCGTTAATATTGTAAATTATGGTATTACACCTATTTTAATACAGTCCACTACTTATTTTATTATAAAGTCCCGATTGAGCCCATTCAGATATGGACCCTGTCGGGCACAGCAAATTTTTAAATAAGTACAGAGAGGAAGAGCGCTTTATTAAACTTCTTTGTTATTAAGTAATAATTATTTTATATCCTTTATTACCTATGTATTTATATTTCCATTCATTCACTTATTCTATTAATATTTTATCTGCAGGTATATCTATTCATTTATCATTCATTTAATTATATTTAATAATGCTTATTTCTTTAGTCTCTTAATTTTATTATTATTATTAATGTAGTATATTTATTAGGTATTGTTTTATATTTATTTTGTTATTTTACTTATTAAAATAAATATCTATTATTCATAGTTATGTATATTCAACGAGATATCCCCAAAACAACTATCTGTTGGTTCTATATTAGTAATTATTCGTATTAGCTTTTTTTTGAGGTTAAATAAGGAGGGAGCGTCTGTGCTATTTCCCCATAAGATGATGCCATAAAATCAATCAAAATCAAAAGTCATTTATTCAAACTAGGCTGAGAATCAGCACTTTTTGAACGTCAAAATCACATAAGACATTCCCCCCAAAACGCTCGCCCTTCACCACTTCCAAGTGCTTTAGCTGGGAAGAAGAAGTGGCGCAACAAACTCCCTAGCAGCACTGCTGTCTGTTCAGTTAGAAGAACTGGATTCTATACAGTAATAAGTAATTAACATTACGAAACACAAACACATTAAAATTATTGGCCTTATGTCAGCTAGCACACGCCAATATTGAAAACTATACTCAAGCAGAAATAAATAATAAAAACGTTAACAGACATTAATACATAATAAAAAGCCTCCAGGCTTATGCCTTCCGGCGTGCCCACTTACATATATGCTAAACAAGCATATTACAAAAAAAGAGTACAGATTTTAACATATTAAAATCTGTGTACAGATTTTAATATGTTAAAATCTGTATATTATACTCTTTTTTTAAGTTATGAGTTTTAATGTGTACATTAAAACTCATAAGTTTAAAATTTTCATTATACATCACAAGGTATTTTATTGTAAATGATAAATGATTTTATTTCTGTAAGTAGGTTTAAACAAACACTTTTACACGTCAATCGTATTTTAAAAACTAGATGAGGTCGGCATTTCCTATCTGACTACTCTGAGAAGAAAGGCGAAAACAAACTCAGAGGTCACAGTCTCTTTTAAAGTCCAGACAAAATCATGGTCAGATCATGTGAAGGCTATGTAGATTGGTGTTGTGAAATGGTCTTTTGAGGAAAGAACCACACAGATTGAGTGGACCTGTCCAGTCAGTGCACGCATTTGTCAGTAACCGTGCAGCTCAACTCAGAATTTAAGGAGCTCAACGATTCGACGAACAATACCAAAGAAAGGACCTTTGGATAGGCCGCATCAGCTACTCAAACTGCCAGAACATGATTAAAACTGAAACAAAAACACACATAGTTACACACGTACACACGCAGTTTACAATAATTTAAAATAATATAATACTTTATACAGTAAATATTAGTGTCATTGTTTAAGTAAATAAGTATAGATACTTATAGCAAAGATTAAAAGTAAAAATAGTTAGCAAAATAAAATTAAATAACATTACCTGTGCTCTACTGGAGCAACTCAATCCCAAGCCTTTTTGTCCTCAATATAGTCTTTGACAGTATAATAGACATTTTGGCATAGTTTCCTTTTTA
The DNA here is from genome assembly GCA_937001585.2 of Brachylomia viminalis. Classification (NCBI taxonomy): domain Eukaryota; kingdom Metazoa; phylum Arthropoda; class Insecta; order Lepidoptera; family Noctuidae; genus Brachylomia; species Brachylomia viminalis. Next base: position 1,793,451 of record OW443296.2, read on the forward strand.
TTAAAGATTTGAATTTATTAAGGCTTAGCTCTTGAATGTGGCTAGGAAGTTTATTATAAAAACGTTTACATTGGCATCTAAACGAGCCACCTATTTTCTTGAGTCTGGTAGTAGGAACAACAAATTTGTGTTTGTTCCTAGTATTTAAATTATGGATATCACTGTACTTTTTAAACAGATTAATATTTTTATGTGCGTACAAAAGATTTTCATAAATATACTGAGAAGGCACAGTCATTATATTAATCCATTTAAATTTGTCTCTGAGGGAGTGTCTGGGACTTAATTTATAAATTGAACGAATTGCCCTTTTTTGGAAAACAAAAATCGTCTGAATATCGGCGGCATTTCCCCACAACAGAATACCGTACGACATTACAATATGAAAATAACTAAAGTATACTAAACGGGCTGTCTCTAAATCAGTTAAACCACGAATTTTCCTAACGGCGTATGCTGCAGAGCTAAGCTTCTTTGACAATTTATCTATATTTATTTATCTATATCTTTATACATATAATTTTAAACAGCACCCCATGACAGTATGAGTCTACTTTAGTCAGTCTGAAACCTGGTTGATTTAATAGGTCCCTGATTCTGGTGCTACAATTATGTCTTTCACCTCTCTTACTAAAAATATGTGATTTGTGACTATTTCATCAATATATTGACAAGGTACCTTCATGATGTTAATATCCTTAAACATTTTCCTTAGTAACTGTTTATCAATGTGTTCATGTTCAAGTTCATTTATTGCGAAAATGGGTACATAAATCCAGATAACATATAATGTGTACATTGGCCTCTCTATAATCTTCCTGAAAGCATGCAAGTTTTTATGTATTTGTTTCTACTGCTAATTCTATAAGGATAATTAATTAAGTACAACAAAAGTAATAAAAGGTCAGGATTTCAAGACGCTAGACTTAACTGGACTGCGTATCAACGTCAACGGCTACATCGCTTTGCCGATGATATCGTCATAATGGCAGAGACGCTGGAACAGTTAGACCACATGCTTCACGGTCTGAATGAAGCTTTTCAGCGGGATGGCCTTGGCATGCACTTGGACAAGACGAAAGTCATTTACAATTTATACGTCTTGCCGAGTCCAATCCACATCGAAGGGTCGCTTCTCGAATTTGTGTAGGAGTATGTCTACCTAGGGCAAGTCATCCAGCTCGATAGACACAACTTAAAGAAAGAAGCGGAGAGAAGGATCCGACTGGGTTGGGCAGCGTTTAAGAAACTCCGTTCAGTCTTCTCGTCACCTATCCCGCATCCCTATCCCTATCCCGCAATGTTTGAAAACTAGGGTTTTCAACCAGTGCGTCCTGTCTGTTATGACGTACGGTTACGAAACGTGGACACTGACACTTGGGCTGGTCCACAAATTCAAAGTCGCTCAGCGCGCTATGGAGCGGGCTATGCTCGGGGTTTCTTTGAAGGATAAAATGAGAAATTAAATTATCCGGACAAGAACCGGAGTAACCGATATAGCTTGCTTGCTTGCTTTGCTTGCTTAGTGTAAGCAAGCTGAAATTAGCGTGAGGAGCCCTCCAGCTAGATGGACCGATCACCTTAAGAAAGTGGCTGGGGCAGACTGGATGCGGAAGACGGAGGACAGGATGTTGTGGCGTAGCCTGGAGAGGCCTATGTCCAGCAGTAGACTGTGATGGGCTGAGTTGGGTTCTTTTAGAGAATCTGCGGAGATTATATGCGGTTCCGATGTCTCTTTTCCGCAAAATAAAAATGGACTCGACGTCTGCAGCCCGTCCGCAAAGTAAAATACCTTAAGACATGATTCTATGCAATTAAGTAAAATAGAGTAGCCTCGCGGTATCTACATCAGTAAATTAACGGATTTTTTGACAACAAAAGCTGCTGAACTCAGTCGTCCTGCAAGAGATGTTAAATATAATAGACCCCATTGTAGCCCTGAGTGGAGCATGATCCCAGAAAAACAGTTTTATCGACGAATTCTAATTTCTCTTGATTCAATATCTATCTCACAATCACTAATACAATGACCACTTCTGTTAAACGCTATGTTGTGCCGTTAAATTAAGTAATACACAAATCGTCCTATCAGCTCAAAATAATCTTACATCAGCTTTACACTTAAAAATTTGAAACAAATACATCGCATTTTGTTTATCGCAATTTGGGATTCAACGTTTTTATCGCCCGAAAAACAATTTTTTCCACTTCATAAAATTAATTTAACAGTTTTTGAATGCAGAAAATTGCCTGCGCTTAATAGCATTCCGCTGGTGTTCTGTTATTAATAACTTTTGTTCAAATATAATGGTTTATTGTGAGATTGGGGCTTGAGTTTTATTGTTTTCATTTTTTATGTAAGGATATTAAGATTTTACGGTAGGTGTGTGATTAATCGAGTTAGGTTATTAAAAACAAAGTAAGCTTAAGTACATTTAAAGATAAAAAGTAGGACCTACTCTTTTTTGCACATTTAACGAAAATACACAAAGAAGTAATTATGTACACAAAATATTGGTAAACCATCTTTTGCCAAAGTGCCTCCTAAGATCTAATTAAATTAAACGATTTGACTTTGACACATTAATTAATTAACAAAATATCGTTTACACTGTCATTTACTTTTTTTGTGCTGAAATACTTGCGCTTCTGTTTGTGTTCACAAATGAAAACTTACTGAAGCTTAATAAACTGATAGTAGAAAAAACACGTAGCACAATCGACAGAATTATAAATCAACGAGGCACCACAATCTACGACTCGGTAAACTGCAACCCGCATTCAATTACCATTACACAAGAATTAATGAACCTATCCCAAACAAGGAGAAACTATAGAGAACGCAATTACAGTAAAACTGGAAAATCTGAAACAACGAGCTGAATTTAAAAGTAAATTTTAAAATAGCCTGTTGAGTAACAACAACAACAAGTCTAATCCAGTCATTCCGGCAAATTAGCGGCTTTGTTGAAGATTGTTTTTTTTCTTTATGAATTTAAGAATGCTGATTTTTCAAGTATTTGAATGCTCTGTGTATATTGCCCTCAGGCTAGATGAAGTTACTTTCTTTGCAGGGTAATGGATGGATGACAGCGGCTGCAGATAAAACTTAGAGCCATTCTAATGGAAATACCTATGTAGGGAGCTACAGTAGGATAGTGCAGAGGCCGATGTTTAGAACTAAACTTTGATATTCTGACGATGATGATGCGGATTTTTCAAGACTACAGACTACTTTTCTTGACAGTTGTATGACATAGGCGTACATAGTGACGTAGGTAAGTAGATGTCAGTTTGCTTAACAATCAATTTATCTGACTCTATGTATAAGGGCATGAAAATTTAAACAATGATAGTAACAAACAATAAAGAAAGTGTCGTATAAGATGAATGGAAAACTTGTTACGAACTCATGGAATATTATTGCACCATGTGTGGCAAATGACATTACAAGGCTTTATTTTTACCGAATTATGACTTTTATCAACTAATACGAGTATGAAGATTTCTCTAACATTTTAAGAAATAAAACTGTTACAGATTGGTTTGAAATAATAGAAAATTAAGAAATATAATATGTTAGTTTCTTACATTCTGTAGTACTTTGTATTACTTTAACTCACACACAAAATTATTACTTGTTAAAATTTTAGAAATATCATCTACTTTTACAATATTTGCAAATATGTGAGCACCATGTATCTATCACATAATTAATTTACCTGTCAATGCTTTATATTTGATTCTTTTTACCTATTGTGGTTTAGTAATTTTATTCTAGGTGCATTGTCTTCATATATAATTCTATAATTAATGAAGGTATACAAGATATTGTAAAACAATTTAAAAGAGTAACGGCGGAGTTTCTTGCCCATTCTTCTCCATATAAAACTACCTTTTGGAAGGGGCGCCTTGAATCAATTCATTTTTTTTTGACGGTCTATAGTGCATTTTATGTGCCTATTTGAAATAAATGATTACACTTTGACTTTGTATTTCAAGAGGAAATCAAGTTTCTGACAATTTTTACAATAACATATAACAATATTTTGGGGGGCGTCATGGTGTCGGTATAGACATTATCTACCATATAAAAAACAAAACAGAATTCGTACAAATTTATCTGCCAGATATTCGTTAAGCTAACGTACAATCCGGAGGCCCAAAACAGATCATTATCCACAAATCCAAAACCAACTTTCAACGACAAATTCGTTCACCTTAATCCTTTAAAACGATCTTAAAAGTAAAAAAAAAACAAACGTTTGAAAAGAAACCGTATGGTTTGTAAATACCGGGGCTTAGATAGGAATCTAAGATAGTATCGCGACGGAACAATTCCGAGCCATTAGGCAGGAACATCGCTCAAACCTTCCATAGATACGCCCTTTAGGGGAGCTGATTGAATTTCTTAGTACAGCCTGTTTGGGTACCTGATAGTTGGTGCTCGGATTTAGTTTTATTGGGAGCAATGTCCTCAATAGGAATTTTGGGTTATTTATAAATTCTGCTCGTTCGCTAGTCATTGTTGTACTTAATCATTGCTAGATAAGTGACAGTTTTTGAAAGTGTGCTCTCAAAACAAGTAATTTAGAAAGAAAGAAAGAATGAAAATGCGTTTATTTGCGGTAAACATGACGCAAAAAATAACACAAACACTGAAAATATGAAAAGGTTGGGGAAAACATGCGTCACATCCACGCAAAACGGCTATCGCTCAGCATTATGCCGCGACCCTATGCAAGACAGAGCCCCAGCGCTGGTTTTCAGCGACAACCGGCGCTGACGTAGTGACGTCGTCCGGTGAGGCAAACAATAGTTAGGACGCTGTACCAGTACAGCGTACTTACGAACGTTGCACTTAAATAAAAATAATAAAATTAAATTTAAATGTTATAGAATATACTAAACAGAAATGTAAAAGGAAATAGACATGCTACGAGAATATCATCCTCAATAAACGTTTTACGCTTTATGGCAACATTTCAAAGCGTCTTATTATTTATTCTCAAACATGGGTAATTGGTACATTGATGTTTTACACAATAAAGTCCTCCGTCACAAAACAATCTACCTATCTAGCTTTCAGTCTAACCAGATGCAGTGGTATTCAGACCAGTATTTTACATGGAGCGCCTGCCTATCTGACCTCCATAACCCAGTTACTGGATAGCACGATTGTCATTGGTAAGACTGATTGTAAGACTGTATGGGCTCCTGACTACCCGTAACGCAGTCGTGAAGGATAGTCAGAAGCGTAAAAGTCTGGTAAATAGTTAATCCGTTGGTCGTGGCCCTCAATTGTAGATCTTTGACAGTTCAAAGATCTACGAGTGAGAGCCGGGACCGACGGCTTAACGTGCTTTCCGAGGCACGGATGTTCTACTGGCTCATAGGCATGGGCAATATATTTCTTAACTTTTTTTTTCTTTGAAGTCATTTATAACTACAAAAGATATTAAAAAAATCAAATTATTTATTTCTTTGAAAACATGGGTAAATATTTGGTACATAGATGTTGTCATAGAAGATATTTCTGCATGTTCTACCATCACATGGGCATGCAAATCATAATAATATAATCATAATCAAGTAATATCATTTTCAATATTAATTAAAATAATATTTTAATTCGAGTTTAAAAATTAATGTCAAATCATTTGAATCACAATAAATAGAAAAATGTCATAATATTACATCAAATGTCACTTGGCTACAATATTATGTTTGTCAATGGATACGATACAAACATGCTTTAAATAAGTTAAAATAAGAAAATAAATAATTAATTTTATCAAAAAGTCCAATTACATTTTAGTTTTAATTATTATTGCAAAGTGCATGCCAGGAATAATAAACTGAAAACAAAATGAGTACCAAGAGATCAATCATACAGTCATTTAAAATTGCAACAACTTAGGATCCACAGATTTTTTCCGATAAGAACTCCGAAATATTATAATATTATATGATTTACGTATGAGAAAGTGTTTTAGATGTCTTTTAAACAAATTAACATTTAAGGTACATACACGTACATTCTTTTAAATTTTCTGTTTTTGTTTTCTCAAAAATGATAGGTATGAAAAGAAAGTTAGCGATCTTATCGAATCGACAGGCTTTTGAATAAATGATGAAATAAAGAGAACCTAGCCACGATAAAATAATTAAAAACAGGGTAAAAATATCAGAAAATTATACCCAAGTAAATATACATACAAAATTAAGTAACTAAAATCATTATATTTATTACTAATATACAATTTTTACAATCAATCATGCCGTATTGGTCCTTCGCTAGCAGTACGACAACAGTTCATCCATTGTGCAGGCCTTGTAGCAGCACTCGTCTGCGACACCTCGCTTGCCGCGCACGCCACCTAACGCCCGTACTGAGACCCCCGACACCCACCACCCACCATCACGCTTAACCTCCTCAGATCCCCAGCAGAGAGTCGCCAGAACTTCTGAAAGCCGTCGTCACAGTAAAACCTAAGAATAGAACAGATTGAGGATGAATAAAAGGCGACTAACAAAAGGTGTTTACAAGCCAGGTGTTTACAGGCAAAGGTAAAAAGGTAAGGCAAATGTATTTACAGTGGAAACGCTGGGAGGTGACGCCCTAGAAGGACATATAGTAAACTTATTGGTGAACTCGCAACCGGCGTGCATGTATGACCAGATATATGTATGAACGTAAACGAAGCAAAAAAAATTGTTAAGGATCGCAGCAGGTGGTTGTTCTGTAGTTTCTGCATACCAACATGGGAAAAGGGTTGAGTTTATGTATGTATTTATATAATGTTGTTACAGATGTTTATGGATGGATAGGGAGCCTTATCAGCCTATAATGTTCCCACTGCTGGGACACAGGCCTCCTCTTGGTGAGAGAGAGTGGGCTGTAATCCACCACACGGGCCCAATGCGGGTTGGTACATGTCACATATTTTCGATTTTTTTAGTTCTAAGACATGCCGGTTTCCTCACGAATTTTTTCTTCACCGTTTTGAGAACAATGGTGATGAAATAATTTACACAAAGTAAAGCGCCTGTCTGGGATCGAACCTGCGACCTGCAACTCGTAAGTCGCGGCCGTTACCACTGGGGCACCAAAGCTCTAAAAAGAGGCTCGGAAATGGATAGATTGTGCGAGGAATGATAATGAACGTCAAAGGACTGGATTATAAAGAGACAGCTGAAAAGGGGCACAAAACTTAACGCGGGGTTCTGCACAACACGCTTCTTCCATTCAGAAAGAATGTAAAGTGTTGCGGCAACCACAAGTAACATGGGACAAGTGCAGCAGGATGATAATCATAGGTAAAATTGCAAAATATTCAAATAAAAAATAAAGGATATCTGTTACATACCCTATAGTCTACAAAAGTAGGAAATAAAATAAAAAGAGTACGTTAATGTAGGTAAACAAAAAACTAAACTATGTATAGGAAACTATACTAACCTCGCGCCATCCTGTGCTTCAGAGCACCATGAGCACGCTACCACGAGAATAAGGACCAAAGTCAGTTTCATGTTGACTAATGATTTTGTTAGATCTTCCACTAAAGTCAAATTATTTACACAAGGGTTTTATAATGGAGGATATAGGCTATTGGACCCACAGATGTGGTTTGAATGTGTTGATGCTCAGTAATTCTCAGTTTTTATACCTGGAACTGGATATTAATATTCAGACTTATTTTATAAATAGGTCCTAAATGAAATTTAAGTGCGAAAGTTAAAGAGAATTTAGCCTATATGTCACCTTGATTTTCCATATGGGTAAGCATCTTAAAGAAGTGGGTTAAATAGAAACCAGCAAAAGGCAGCTGTGGATTTTTTGCAAATACAAAATAAAGACAAGATCCATCGGGTAAGCGATGGGTGGTTTTGTGGGATGTAACCAAACGAACCTAGAACAAGAGGAAGAGCATTCTTTTCTTGATATTTTTGACTTTTTATTATGGATAGACTAACGAATGAATGATCTTTTTTTCTCTGCTTACACAAATATTATTCGGTAGAGTGGGGATAAGACGTGCATTTGCTCGTTTAGTCTTAGCGGAACATTAATAATAATAGGTCCTTTAATTGATTCTTGATCTATTTTCGACATATTAATCTGAAATTCTTTTGGAAATCAGTAATCGTAAATCGCATCAGTAGTGATAAAGATAAAAGTAAAGTTGACTGTCTCTTGGAACTTCATTTATTTAGAATCGTAAAGATAACACCGATTCGATCTTTCCGAAGATACCGTAATTGGATTTTGGGTAAAGTTATTTTGTGTTTTGGCTTTCTTCTTAAAATAAAAGTTAATGTTAATGTCTCTTTCCAATACTTTTATTTTTACAACAATTCTAGAGCAAACATTCCTAGGCTAAACATTTCTAAACACTTCTTGTGACGTCATTTTCCATTTAATATAACAACAAAAGTTTATTCAACTTTGTAATGGAACAAAAACGGTTCGGTACAGTCTTTTCTCGTTAAACGGTTCATTGCTGCTCTGTCAAGGGAGGAAATTAAAATCTGCCCAGTTAATTAAGCATCGCACGTTGCTCAATAGTCAATAATCCGATAACCAATATGTGCTGGATTTAAATTATTTACGTACACATACAAACTCAATTGGAACAGATAATTTCGAGCCTGAAATTGAATTGAATTCTATGGTTAGAATTTAATTTTGGATTTATTTTGTTTAGAACGGTCGTAAGATAGAAATTTTAATTCGTTCCTTGTATGTACGTATTGTGTTATTTGAAAAGATTCATTGGATTTGTGTGTACTACAACGCCAATTATATGTTTGACTTTATCTAGATTTTTTTTTATCTCGTAGACCTACGGATCTTGTTTAATATACCTAATTATGCTGTATCAGTATATAGACTAATGTGTCCTGCAAAGTCAGTGTATAACTACCAAACACGTTTGATTTCCTAAGATAATAATTCGGTACGTATTTGGATTTATTCTAGCCATAGAAAAGGCAAATTAGGTTTTGAATCCTTGAAAAACTACTCAAAAACATTGATGCCACTTTTATCGGACTTTGCATGACCTTTTCAATGATTGCCAATGAATAGAGTTTTTGGAGCAAACTTTTCCATATGTGTTGAGCTAGCTTTGCCCCTTTTCCCCAAGAGTTTGCCTTTGCGCGCACAAATAGCCTCTAGACAAAATTCATCAAGATTTTTGGCAAAATTGAGAGAAAGTGAACGTCTATTTTTACCAACTCTGTTTCTATGTCATTTTATATTCTTCATTGTAAAATTATTACCGATAGCTATCTTTTTGAGTTTCTGTTTATGTTTGCTTACTACCCACACTTTGACATTTCACTACTGTTGAAATATGGCCATGAGGAACCCTTTTCTGACTGAAATAACTTATTATTTATTTATTGCAACAAAAGAAGGAAATAACTACTCGTGTGTAAAAGATCATCATAATTGTGCAAAGCCGCGTTCACACCAAACGTATGAATCGACCGCTGACTGTGAGCGTCTAATCCAAAATGTATGAAAACAAAAACAACGTCAGGCGCCGACCGACTGTGCGTTGTTTTTTGTTACACTAGACCAAACACTATTCCCCATTTCTACACACCTCAGTACCCACATAAACGTATTAAGTCAAGCAATCATTACTACCTTCAAAACCCTACCTCTCACTGATCCCAGTCCGTCCTTAAGACCTCAATGCATAAAGTTACGAAGCCATCTATTTCTAGTTAATCTTGACGAGGCTTAAAGACACCCGGTTTCTGAAATGAGAATTTGAACTTGAGAACTTGTCAATCTACTTCAGCATTACTTAAGGTGTCTTCTCAATGCAAACCACGAAATTCAAAATTTCTTATGTGTTTTGCAAAGACATTTTAAATGTTGCGTGCTACTTTGAAGTAGTCACCACGTCAAGTAGAGTTTGACAAGTAATCAACTTCTAATTCTCAATTCAGAAACCTTGTGAGAGTCTAGACGGGGATATATTTTAAAGTGGCTCTCTATTGGCTGACTGTAAGGGATGGCCGAGCAACTAATTGAAACCACGCTGAGCACCTTTCCGCTTCGGTGAACGTGTTACTGGATGGCTGTGTGGCTCAAGTCATAGAAGAACGAGATGGTGTGATTTTAAAAGGTTTTGCTGAAATTAATATTTTTATGTTTAGCTTGTTTATTATGAGAAGTTGGTTCAGTAGTTTTCCTGTAAGTACACAACAACATTGACAAGTTTAATACAGTCAAAAATATTTAAAAAAAAACACATGGCTGACTCAATGATAATAAACATTCTGAATCAGTCAAAACTTTGGGTCAAATATTAAAAAGACAGAACTGCAGTCACAAAAAGCACCCGTAAACACAACGGTGAAAGGAAAATGAGGTTTAGCAGGTATTTTATATTTAAGTTATGTAAAACCAACCTATGCAGTTGGTTGTTTTGTGCATCAAGCTATAAGCTATATACTAATTATAAAACCATTATTTTTACCAGGAATTCAGAGGTCAGTTGGAAAGGTATAAATATGTTTAGGCTCTACTTTTAATTGTTTCACGGGCCTTGGATAAGTATATCAGGAAAAACAAAGAAAATCTGGATGACAAGGCAACTTTTTACGTTAATTACAAAGTAATAGTTATTTGTTATACAAGAGTGCAAAGTTGCTTTTTAACCGCGTGTTCAATTTTGATGACCGAGCAAGCGAAGGATTCTAAAATTGAATCACGAGCGCAGCGAGTGATTCAAAATTAGAATCCTGAGCGTTAGCGAGGGAATCAAAAGAGCACGAGGTGAAAAATCTTTGCACTCGAGTGCAACACGTAACTTTTCATTCCACCTCAGCGAGGAAATGACTAAATGCAAAAAAATAACGTTTACAATCACAAGATAGGTACACTTTTATTTCAGTTTAGGTATTAATTACTACATTATGACAGGTAAGTATTACAGAATAATCTTTAAATTATAACAAAATAATACTAAGGTATAATTAAGAAAATTTTAAAGTAACGTTGCTACAGTTATTTAAATTGAGTGTAATATTTTTGTTTGGTACTGTAATATTGGTGTTAGTCACTTGTGTACTGTTTTTCGGTAAACTATCTGTCATACTTAATAGTTGTACCGATTCATCGGATTCCCTTGGCGTGAATGTTGGAGAGAGAGGGAGATGGTTAGGTGTTTCATAACGGCTTATTTTTGATGTAGAAGGGCCAGTCCAAGGATCCGATTGAGGCTCTTTCAGTGTAATGGCTCCTACGATGCCTTCACATATTTTAGACTTATTTTGGATGGAATCCTCTATGTATCCCTCTACAACTGCATTGGACTTCCAGCCTCCGTGGCGCTTAAGGGACAGGAGATCAGCTCCGGAATCAGCCAAAAGTGTGGCTGAAGTTCGTCGGAAACAATGACCCGTGTACAACAGGGGTTCTGGAAGTTCAAGAAATGTTGCTATTTCTCGTGGGATACTGCCAATTTTATTAGTACCCATAGGCTGTCTAACACACTTTCCATTGCGATACTGTAGAAAAAATCGATTGATTGGAGTGTTAGGCGGGCGTAAGGCTTGATATTTCTCAACAATCGTTACGTATTCCTTGCGAATGACGAAGTTGCGGTCTCTTTTTGTCTTTGTATTAGGTAAATTAATTAATAGTAAGTCATCTGAATGTTTCTCAATGTTTTTGACATTAAGTTGTGTTAGTTCATTAGTTCGACATGCTCCGTTTATTCCAATAATAAGAACAACCTGTAACGTAAAGAGTATTGTAGTAGATAAATGAATAAAATTGATATGAACGCATAATTATGCCTATCAACATCTACTAAGTATACTATTTAATTGAGATTAATATACTTAAGTAGATACTGAATGTGCAACTGACTTACTTTTGCCGCCAAATATACGGAATCGGGTGCTTCGTTAAGAAACTTTTCAATATCAGATACTGTGGAAACCTTCGATTTTTTTGGTTGATGACCAGATGAGGCTCTTTTTAAAAATGCCACTAATTTAGGATAGGTATCGATATGTTTGTCTTTTTTCATCTTTATTGTTGCTTTTAGCATCGAATACGTACTCCATAGAGTGCTTGCTTTCTTGTTCTCGGATAATTCTATAAAATATGCCAGCAAAACGTTTTCTGAGAAAGTTTTGGCTCCTTTTGCTAGTCGCCACGTGTTGAACATATCGTACTGTTTTAAATACTTCTCGCGTGATTGTTGAGGGAGAAAGCTCATTTGCGCATTATTAACAGTTTCAGTCAATTCTGTTGGCGTCAAGCAAACTTCCTCGTCGCTAGAATCACTCATTTTAGTTTTTTCACTTGTTTTCAAGTTTCTTGTTTTTAATATAAGGTTTAACAATGACGTGAAAAAATGCCGCGTAAAGAACCGCGTACAAAGCAAATTGAAAAAAGAACACCAAGAAGGTTCCGAGTCTGAGTTTTTAACAAATTAAAAAAAAGTTGTATGATATATTCGGCACCATAGAGGTAGCAGTAAATAGGTTTAATGTTTTTCTTAATTCACAAACTTAGTGCACACGATGTTCTAAATTCAATTTACTTTATCCTCTAGAGAATAAAAACGGCTTTTCCACTCAGATATTGAGGATTAAAAATACTCTTTCCGAGATGGTGGGATGAAAAATATATTATCATTTTAAATGGAATGGAAAAAAAAAATCTCCAATTTCGCTTTGTTTTGACGATCATAATCGAGGAAAGTAACCGTCAAGAAAATATAATAAAACTGATAAAAGCATTGTTTAATGTTTAAATTATAATAAATTTGCGCGTGCAGCACACGTAACAAAAGTGAAACTTCAAAATAAAGAAAAAATTTGATTTAGTGTGAGAGATAGAGAGTGTTATCTCTTTATACCATTCCCCCTCTAAAAAGCTAATTTTAATCACTGAAAACAGTGAATAAAAAGCACTTTTACTCACTGTTATATCGCTACACAAGTTGACCATCCTAATAATAATAACAAGAAAATTACTCTTAATTTTAGTAATTGTTCCAATTTTAATGTGCATTTTAATTAATTTAAGCTTCCTTTTTCTTTATTAAATGTTTATTTTCGCTTAAATCTTTCTTTTTCTCGTAGTCATGGTATAAAGTATAGTATGCAACTCTTGAATAAAACGGATTTATATCGAGGGCCATGAATAACTCGCGTCGCTCAGGATTCTAATACTTGAATCACGAGCGTAGCGAGTGATTCAATCATCATGAATCACTCCCTACGGTCGTGATTCAGTCGTTAGAATCCTTCACTAGCTCGTGATTCATCTATGGCCCTCGCTTTAAATCCGTCCTTTATTCACTAATTGCATAATATACTATTATTTTCTCTCATATAACTAATTGTGCCTAAACGTGACGCGCCAAAATTACACTCTCAATTCTCGTCCAACTATCGAATCATCGCCTAAGAAGAAAAAACGGTTTTTTAATTCAGCCATATTTTCCGTCATCACAATTTTTCACACGACGTATATAGTTTTTTAAACTATCAACTTGTTATTCAATGTTGTTGTTGTTTCAACTTGCATGTTATTCGACATTCTCATTTCTAGATTTTACCATTATTACAAGGATTTTTTATGAACGATTAACGTGTTTCTGGATAGAAGAAGATAAAGCAAGCAAGAATAAATCTAACTAGATATTTACGATTTCATTGATACGATTGGGTCAACTATTTATAGAATATTTGCGACCAATATTCATTTGAACCAACACTACAATAACCGTTAAAAGGCACCATGTTAAATTAAAACTTCTACCAACGCACCATATAATTAAATTGCAGTTTCCAGACTGTAACTGTAATTTACTACTCTCGCTACTCTTCCCTGATGACCCCATCCAAGAGCAAGCCAAGTGGAACGAACTAAAAGTACGCAGACGACACTTCGAGACTTAAGGTGGCGGTCAATATATTTCTATAAATAGGTATATTTTTTGTAAAAAATTACCTATACAAACGGAGCTCACCTCTGTAAAATCTGGCGTATCGTGACATGGCTCTGTAACAAAAATAATATCTTAACGATGCGGGACACTAAACGCTCCCAGACGTAATAACAATAAAACTTCTATTGTGTCTCATTCAGTGTCCGTCTACCGATTAATAACATGGATTAAAAACCGGTACCTGCTACTAAAAATGTCATTGCACATGATAGTCCTCTAGTTCTTTTGCCAATTTATTAGGGGTTGATGCACTATTATTTGTCTTCTTCCGCACAACATTCTCTTTGCTCAAGCTACAGTCAACTCTGTATTTAATTTATAGTCAAAATATTTTGTCCTCATTCATGTTTTTATTCTGCTTGTAATTTCAGCGAATAGCCAATTCAGAACATAATGTTCTTGAGCGTAAAAAAATCTTATAACATAGACGGCGGTGCAGTAGCCACGCGAGCTTTATTGGTAATTCCCAAAACCCAATAAACGCTGTACTTCACTCTCACTGCAATCTCACGCCTGCCTCTAATAAAATTTATCCTCTACTTATTTACTGCGCTTGGCAGTAACTGCTTAGAGCCTTAGACTCTTTTGCTTTTAGAGCTCTTTCGTTAATTGGAATTTGTGCTATTTTATTTTTACCTGTGTATTTTTAGCCGTTTTACAGTATTTTTTTTTGTTCTTTTCGGTCCACCAATGAAGATGTTCTCTGCAGTTTCTGTCTTCAACTTATTTTCTATTAACAACCATGTTATATCAAAGAGAGTAATGAATCAATATCACCGCACACATGTTTGCTCCTATACCTCTAGCTAGAATCTATTAGAAACGATAAAGAGATGACTGTTTTTATTTTTCGCTAGGCTCGCTCCCATCCTACGTGTGACTTCAACATAACTGGCAAAATGTGGGTATTCTATAGATACACCTTTGTCTAAGCCTTCGAGAACTACAGTCGTGATCTTATGTCTTCGTCCCTATTTTTAGGATTATACAAAATAATTTTTAACCCAATATTAATATTTTGTTTTTTTATCAGATACAATCAATAAACTCAGCCCTTGCAGCCCACTGCTAGACATAGGCCTCTCCCAGGCTGCGCCACAATACCCTGTCTTCCGCCTTCCACACCCAGTCTGTCCCAGCTACTTTCTTAAGGTCTTCCGTCCATCTAGCTGGGGGGCGCCCCACGCTACGCTTGCCGATACGCGGTCTCTACTCCAGGACTCGTCTGCTCCACCGGTCATCGGTCCTTCGACAAACATGGCCAAGCCTACTGCCATTTCAGCTTGCTTACTCTGCAAGCTATGTCGGTAACTCCGGTTCTTTTCAAATACACGAACAAGCAATTATTATACAATTCCCGGAAAAACAAAAACATTAACAATTTTTATAAGCATTCCCATTGATTCGCGAATGAAAGAAACTAGCCGGTCATTTTGGCCAAAGCACACTTGATGAGCGGTTGATCTATTTTTCTGTTATCTGACCCAATTCCATTGGAATTAGGTCACAAACGGCTGAGGGGCAACAATCTATCACTGTATCCCACGCTATTTTTACACGCGAACTATTTTTAGCATACAAACCATCGTAGGTAGGGATTTAACCGCGTTTTGGCAGAGAATACCTCTTTCTGGAAAAGTGAAATAGAGGGATTGCACAATTTGAAAGTGACTCAGTGCATCTATATTACATAATTATAATAAAATCGTAGTGAAGTCAAAACTGTACAATGATATTTTTTATATTTGAAAGCACTTTTTGCGAGGCCTGGGAACAATTCTAATGCCGAAAATAGAAAGTTTTGAATTTTTATATGTTTGTCTAAATGCATGTTCCAGCATCACGCAAAAACAACGGGATGGATTTTGTTCTGATTTTCATAATATTTCCTATAGGTGTAGTCAGTGTATAGACTGTAAATTATCACGCTAATTGCTATAGGGTATGGGTGGTAGGGTATTGTATTTTACCGCAATTTGTACAAAGACTAGCCAAACGATTAGAATGTTGCAGATTGTTAGAGATTTAACCTTTTAAATGATTATCATCCCGTTATACCTTTATGGAGCTAAGTAGTCAATCATGACATTAAGAATGGTTATTTTAGTAAACTTTCAAAACAAAGCAAATAGCTCGACGATTGCTTTGCAAACCTAAGTTCGATTCATAACAATAATAAAATTTGATAGTTATAATGATAAATGATTTTATTTCTGTAAGTAGGTTTGTTACAAACACTTTTACACGTCAATCATATTTTAAAAACTAGATGAGGTCGGCGTTTCATAACTGACTACTCTGAGAAGAAAGGCCGAAACAAACTCAGAGGTCACAGTCTCTTTTAAAGTCCAGACATAATCTTGGTCAGATCATGTGAAGACCATGTAGATTGGTGTCTGAAACGGTCTTTTGAGGAAAAACCATATAGATTGAGCGGACCTGTCCAGTCAGTGCACGCATTTGTCAGTAATCTTGCCGCTCAACTGAGAACTTAAGGAGCACAACGATTCGACGAACAATACCAAAGAAAGGACATTTGGGTAGGCCGCATAAATTACTCAAGCTGCCAGATCGTGAAACTAAGAAATAAAACAAAAAAAGTAATAATCCACATAATCTTCACATTCACAATAATTTAAATAATATAATACTTTACAAAGTAAATACTCATGTCATTGTATGTATAAAATTCATCAATGTCAATGTGTATATAAATATTCGAACATAATCTTTGAGGACCATGTAGATTAGTATCTGAAATGGTCTCTGAAATGGTATGCTTCTTTTTTATAGTTTTTATACTATTTTATGATAGTTCGTAGAACGTACATAGAAAAACATACAGTTTAGGCCTCCTCTGCCATCTCTGGTTAAAGTATGTACAGGAACGAAGGCGTTTATTAATTTACAAAAAACGAACAACGTCGCAAGCAATGGGAAATTACTACTGAAGGCTGCGGGTGTCGACCTCAGGACGAGCTGCTTCTGACACGGTCAATTGTATATCACTTGCTTCCGCGTCACCATTCCTGACTCTCTCCATATTTTGGCTGCTAAGACCGAAACTACAAACGTAGATATTAAACAGGAAACTTTTATAAAAATGTGGCTGTTGTTTTAGTATAATATATTGTGGTGTCTTATACGACTTCCACGCGAAAGAAGACGTGGACAGAAGCTAGTCTTCAATAAAAGCAGTACCAACACAATATTGGAATATGAAAGCTAAGGTTTCAATTGTGCCACTAGCAAAACTACAGCGGCAATATTGTGGCCACTTTGTACGGAAAGGTGTAGTTAGATTTTCATACACTATAAAGCAATTGGCTATCGTGAACGGTGGTCAATGCCAACCACATCGCGGCCACAAACGCAACACTCAAGCACAAATGGCTGACCACATCGTGACCATCCATTTCATCACTCCACTCCTTCTCCACTTATTTTGGCGACCATAACGCAACTTCAAGTAGCTGTAACGACATCAGAAATCTTCTACGTCACGAAGGCATTTGTGAATCCCTTTAATGATATTAGTTACTCCGTAATCAACAAAAAAATTAAAAAACATCTAGCAAAAAATCTGAAAATATTCATACGTAATCACTTAATCAGCCTATACTTTTCCCATTGCTGGGACACAGGACTGGGCCGTAATCCACCACACGCGGTCCCAGTGCGGATTGGTATATGTCACATGTCTTCGAATTTTTGGCTTTAGGACATTCCGGTTTCCTTCACTGTTTTGAGAGCAATGGTGGTGAAATCATTTAAACAAAGTAAAGCGCCTGTCAGGGTTCGAACATACGACCTACAACTCGTAAGTCGAGGCCGTTACCACTGGACCACCACAGGCCCCCTGCTGAAATGATTCATATATTATGTCTTTTATTAAACGTATATAAAGCTCTTTGACAATGCCAATTGTAAAGATCTGGATTTAATACGTGAAAATTAAATGGGAAAATAGTATTGCCTTAAGTTTTATTAAAAATCAGAATAGAATTATGACTTATTCTGGATATCATGAGATCTACCAAAATTAAATCATATATACTAGCTAAGCAAATTACATAGAATAATCTTTGTATTAAGTTAATATTTTCACATTGGTATTTAAATCTTCCATGAAGACTTTTTAGAGAATAACTCATTGCGGCTGCACCTTATTTTCTTCTTCTAAAACTTTTAAAACAAAACTCACTGATTCATATTATATCCAAATCTTCGAGTATCCAATTTACCTAAAACATATTCCAGTATTTCAAATCATAAATAAACACAAAGTTATGTCCTGTCATATACAAGACAATTCTTTATCTCACTGCTTTATCGCCCGTAAAAACTGATAAGTTCGTTATTTAGATGCGAGAATAAAGAATTTGCTAGAAATTTTCGCAGATAATCAGACCGTCTAGACTAGAATGACTAATAATTGTCTTGAAGCTGACAAATTACAGTTGAAGCCACGAAAAAATATCTACGGGGATTCGAATAATGCAGCGGTGAAAAATTGGCATGATTGACGTGTTAACCTTTTTTTTAATGTTTTAATAAATAAAGATTTACTGCTTTAAAAGCCTTTTTGTGGCGTGCGGATCTTCTGTCTTGGGTTTCTTGCTAAAGCAGGTTTATAAAAATCTGATTCGGGAAACTTTTATTTTGCATTATCCGTCACGATTTTGAAAATCAATATCAAATGACAATAAAAGTGACTCAGTTCTTACAAATATCTAAAATTTACTGTTTGTTGCCTCTTTTCAACCATAGAAACAGGTGTTACGATGTTTTTCTTTAGCCAGTAACGTAAACCTTGAGAAAGTCACTTTGATGTTAAATTACTGATGGCACAGAGAAACTTTTGGTAGGTTCTTGGTAATCAGTAGATATTCCATACTTTATCTATACTACAGCTGTTACAGATCAGGAAGATGATACCAATGTTACATCAGAGCAAGCAAATGCGGGGCAAGCCTGTCCGAGAATCAATAAATTAATCGACTGTTCACGCGACACGATAAAAATAGATAGGCAGGGGACGAGCGAGTGGCGGCGTTTGTAAACTGGTTGCTGGCCTATTTGTGTCAATGGGATTTTTTTATACTGTGGCTTCGTTTTTGACAAAACTGGCGACTGATTCGGACGCTGTTGTTGTGTGTTGTTTCTTTATCATTGCGTTGCGCGGGTTTTCTTTATTTCACGCTGAAAATAATTATGACATATAACTGAATGCTATAAAAAGAAAAGAAAGAAAGAGA
Source organism: Brachylomia viminalis (assembly GCA_937001585.2). NCBI lineage: Eukaryota > Metazoa > Arthropoda > Insecta > Lepidoptera > Noctuidae > Brachylomia > Brachylomia viminalis. The sequence continues at coordinate 1,812,703 of OW443296.2, forward strand.
AAGAGTGCCCTAAGTACATACATTAACACGGTCTAGGGATATTTTTAAAAAAACGAATTACTATCATGGTGTTAATTATTTATAAGACATGTATATATTTAAAAGATACGTTATTTTAATATTCTACCATTTTTTAATAATGGTTAAGGTACTTCGATTAAAATTTCAGGATTTTATGGAAAAAAATGAAGCATAGACGGAAACCGTATATGAATTAACTTTTAATTTGTGAGTAAAAACTGAAAAAAATAGAAAAATCATTTAATTTGTGTTTATAAACTTGAAGTTAGTAGTCTGAGAAAGCGCCCATGATGTTCATAACACATCGGCAACGATTCGGCATGCTCAGAACAAGGTTGTCAATGTCTTGCTGCGGAATATTGTCCCATGTCCCTCTGAGGTGCGCAAAAAGTTGATCTTCTGTAGCCAGATTTTCAGGAACTTCCTTCAGAGCTCTTCTTTGCAGCATATCCCACGCATGCTCAATGGGATTTAGATCTGGCGATTGAGCAGGCCAGTCTAAGGCCCTAACATTGTGTGTATGTAACCAAGCTGCTACCGTTCTCGCCGTCTGTGCCCGGGCATTGTCGTGCATGAGCAGGAAATCTTGCCCCAATTGTGTTCTGTGGGGCAAGATTACGGGCCCCAGCACCTGTTGGACGTATCGTTCTGCCGTCATATTGCCCCGCACCCAAACCAGATCCGTCCGTCCTCCAAGACGAATTCCTGCCCAAACCATAATTGTTCCTCCTTGGTATGGGTGAACTTCCTGAGGGTTCTGAAGACGGCTCCATCGTCCAGGAACTCGCCAAACACGCGTCCTTCGTGAATCTGGATGGAAGTCGAACCTGGATTCATCCGTGAACAGCACATTGGACCATTGCTCACGGCCCCAGTCCACGTGGTTCCGAACCCATTCTAATCGTCGTCCACGATTGCCTCTCCGTAAAGGTGGGACCCGGAGTGGTCTACGAGAGCGTAGATTGCTTTCATGCAGTCGCCTTCTTACAGTTTGGTCACTCACAAGTACTTCGTGTTCCACTCGCAGCCTTTGGACCAATTGAGTCGCCGTTGCATTTGGTTGAGCTCGCGCAGCAATTTGCAAAAATCGGTCTTGTCTGGGGGTAGTGATGCAACTTGGCCCCCGGTGCCTCTCCGCTACTTCACCTGTGGCACGATAGCGTGTCCACAATCTTGAAATTACATTTTGGTGGGTCCCTATGGCCTCAGCAACATTACGCTGAACAGACCCAGCTTCCAGCATTCCCACAGCTCGTAACATCTCCGCCCTCGTCAAATGTTGGCGTTGCATGGCTACAATACCTCAATTTTAACTTTATCTTTCGTTTAAAAATGAAAAAAAACTGTAACTAAACGTAATTCGTATTGTTTTCTAAATTTCGCACAAATGAAAATTCCCTCTCCTACACATCAAGACATTTTTATGCCACCGAAACAAAAGAATTTTAAAAAATTTGAATTTGGAATTAGTCTGAGATAAATTACAAACAAATCGGTGTATAAAAGATTCCAATGCGGCCAGTACTTTTCGAGTTATTTAATTGAGTATGAAATATCCCTAGACCGTGTTGATGTGTGTAGTATGTAGTAGGTGAGCCTTTAATAATTTTAATAATAGCAGCCTATTATTGTCCCACTGCAGGGCACAGGCCTCTTCTCGTACAAACAAGGCATACGCATTGATCACCAGGCTTTTTATATAAATATTTTTATCTTTTTGCTTCATAAACCAGATATTGTCGAACAGTTAGTTTCTTTTCATGTGTCAGATTTCTCGTTTCATAGAAAAAGTAGAAAACATTGAATTGCAGTACAGGTGCCTTCTGAGAATCGATGTTTCGTTTGTAATAAACCTGAATTGGTAGACTTAAAGATTACAGATTCTGTAGCCTTTTTACAAATAAAGCAACTCTTACATCACACAAGATACCTACTTAGGTTACATAGGGTATACACACAGGGTAGACAGTACGCAGTGATATTTATCGACATACAATATACTGAAATAATTATGTTATAAGAAAATGAGACGTCTCTCATTCCAAAATGAGACAAGCAATTTTCAAGCGCAATCCATTCTTTGAAGAAGCCAGGTGTTCGAAAATTGCATACTCATTATTCTCGTAAAAAATAAGGGCTGTCGCTCAAAATGTTTTAAGCCATAAATCAAAATAGCAACGTTATTAAAAATAAGCCTTTCCTCCGTCAGCTTTAATATATTATTAATATTTTTATACTCCACATAATTCTGATGGATTTTATTAAACCGTGAATTTATAATTTTGTCTCTCTCCGCAATGATGGTAGCTACTCAATTCTTTATTGCTGTTCACTATTTTTCTTGTGTCACCATCTATAAGAAAATATCTAGTTACCTTTTGAACCTTAAGGTTTAAAAACGAGTATAATGGACGAAGGCAATAAGGATGCCAGGCTCAAATGGGATTGGGCGGGTGACATCAGCCGCATGCACGATAGGCGCTGGGCAAAAGTCTTCACACAATGAAGATGCCTGAAGATGGACGGCACTGCCAAGGCTGGCACAGAAAGCGGCGGCGAGATGACCAGGGCTGGTTTGAGGTGGCGCGGAAGGGTAGTTTCCTGAAGGACTTGGGGGAGGCCGTTTCCCAGCAGAGGGACGACAGAGGCTAAACAAAAAAAAATGCCAATCAAAAAGGTTGGCCTATCTTTCCTGGTCTTCTCTTTTCTGTGGTTACAGTTTGTCAGTGATATTTTTGGGGACATTTTAACTATATGACATTATGTAGGTGTAAAATCTTATCACTATTCATAAGCCACAGTTAGAACTTAGTATATTATACAAAGACAAGAAAACTTGTAAAGGTTACATAAAGATCACTCAAATCTGTGTTAACAACATAAGTATTATTCTAGCTATTCTATCAAGTTTACCAAAGTACTGCGGCTTAGTGACCGAGAGTTTGAGTTTACCACTCAATGTCTCGATAACCTAGCCATAAACTGAAAACTTTACCTTAGATCTTTGAGCTACCAATTTAACATCAAACTATAATAGGTTTTCTCAATCACCACTTATGATGTTACAAAAACAGTAGTCGTCAATATTTTACGAATACCCTGAATTTGTAGTAAGCCATTGCTTTTACCTTCCTGACGTTTTTTTTCGAGACAATCCAGTCTTCCATTGGTTTGAGATTAAGAAACTCTTAGGATCATAGCAGACAATACTTAGCATCGACGATCGACGATTTTACAACTCCACCAATATCACGGTAAAAAACTTGGAATCGAATAGTGTTGCTTGACAAAATCGCTGTGACTAGCATCAGACTGTGTGCGGAGTTTAGAGTTCAGCCGTTGTACCCAGCTTCCGAAAAGCGACAATCGCTAATCAAATGGCTGATTCTACAACAAACCACCATTACTCCGGATGGCAACCTACTTTAAGCAGTTAATATCAGGTGCCAAGCACAGCTTGTATGCCAACTGTGCGTAACAATGTAGTGACACGACAGCCGTCAAGAGAGGTGATATATGCGCAGAATTAGCATAATAGTATAAATATGATTATCCGTGTCACAGCCGACGTGATGGGTTATTAGTGTCAGGTGGTAAAGAGCTGACTGTTTTGTAACGGGAACAATGAAACCGTATTGGGTATAAAACATTTTGGATGTGTCATAACACAATATCGCCAAAACTTCACAACTTAATCATCAAATTATTATAAGATGTGTCAAGACATAAGAACCTAAAGGAAAACACCAGTGATTTTAAACAATACCGTTTAAGATGCGTTCCTGATAATTGATTTATAAATACAATCTTTGTTTGTCAATAAGCTCTCATAAACAATATTCTTAATTACGTATTAAAAAACGGTCATGAAATTACAGGTATTATTTATTCAGTCTCTAGAAAACTTAATTTCAGCATATTTTTGTGCTGACTGTGCAATAACGACTCGATCAAGAAGTGAAACATCCTCCCATTGTGCTAAGACTTTCCTCGGTTGTCCGATTTCTTCTGAATATTAATATCTTATTGCTTCTGTAGACAGTATTTAAAATTAAAATGAAATAGTCTTCCTATCATTACTCTTATTTTGCTGTCATTGCCCTATGCCTTCTTGCTGTAGGCCAAAGTGTCAGGGTCCAAATCATCATTAGATATTCATGTGAATGAAGGGTCAAAATAATTCAACGAAACATTTTCATCCGATAAAGCTTTACGTCACTCACATCAGAACCGCCAATCAAAACGATGGCGTACCTTGAACAGCAGACCAAAAATGGCCTGAATTCGATTACTCAGCCTTTGTGAGTTCCAATTTCATCTGCAGCTCAAATTTGAGGTGCTGCAATATCCCGCGTATATATCAGCGGACTGGGCGATAACCCAGCTATTCAAAGTCGTTGCCAATCATAACGAGTCGATATGATCAGTTCCACTGTGTGAATATTAAGTGACCTGTATTACATTCGGATGGGTGGCCGCGGGCTGGGTGAGATACTCTACCTACCTGTGTTGTGGGGATGGGGTACGTGGAAGTTATGAATAGAGACGTGATAAATATTTATAAGGAGCGGATTGTAAAGTGGGAGCTATTGTTTGTTTTGTAATTTAGAATTGACATGGTTATTACCGAAACGGATTGAAAAAAAATCCAAAATCTGAACTAAATTGGAAAAAAAGTCAAGGTTATTGTGTATACTACAATTACTACTACTACAATTTAAAATTTTCCTGCACTCATGATTAAAAACATAACCCGCGACCCTCTTTACCACTCTACACCACAATATCAGTGGACTGAGAACTTTGAGATATAAACTCCTTATTTCCATCTGCCTTCATAAGTATCCTGAAACCTTTCTCGCATACACTCCTTTAGTTTAGCCAAAAACATAACTAAACTAATACAATTACTCTCACAAAACAACAACGAGTTTTCCGCTCCGAAGTACTACAAATTCGCCATCTAAACAATACGAGTTGGCAAAACCGTTCACATGAACGGTTTTGAAGTGACGCCTCATTTACATACGCCAATCACAGCTTAGCATACAAATCGAATTGGGACGGACAGATGGACGAATTTAGTTTAATTGCTTGTAATCTTGCTGTAAATGATGGACAGGTGCAATGTTGGCTGATGAATGGGCTTCTTTGTTTTGTAAATCAGGTGTATCAATATTGTCACCTGGTTCTAATTACACTTTCTATATTTTATAAATAGTATCTTTAACACAAAGTCGCTTTTCGTGTCTGTGTGTGTGTCTTGAGTTCTTCTTCTAGAATATAGGTACAATGGATTTTGATGCGGTTTTCAGGATCATTTGGATAATTTATTTCCGAATGTGTATGTGTATTATAAATTAGTACCTATTTAACTTAGATCATCCTGCCTAGCCTTTTCCCAACTTTGTTGGGGTCAGCTTCCAGTCTAACCGGATGCAGCTGAAGACCAGTAATTTACATGGAGCGACCGCCTATCTGACCTCCACAATCCAGTTACTGGGTAATACGATACCCCTTGGTAAAACTAGTTGTCAGACTTTCGGGCTGCTGACGACCCGTAACGACTATCAAAGATCCACTAATGACAGCCGGGACCTAAGGCTTTACGTGCTTTCCGAGCCACGGAGGGGTCTTGGTATGTAAAGATGGTCACCCATCCATATAGCAACCGCGGCAAGCGTAGCTTAACCTGATCGATCGACCTGTGCGGCTGTTATTAGGTACTAAGCCACAAGTCCCATAGTATTTATCTTAGATATAAAAGATAAATCTGGTGTTTAGACAACATATTGCCGTACCTGTAAAATGCACCCATGCAAAGAAGGGGCGGCGCGCTAGTTGCATAAAAAAGCCTCATTTAACTGGATCTCATGTTGTTAAAACATCATTGAGATTGTTTGAAAGATCATTGATCAAAATCTTCTTTTTCTCTATTTTTGGGATCTCACAGGGATCATAAAAAGTGATGGTGGAAAGAGTTTTAAGAAATGAGAATTGTGTAATCAAATTAATTTAATATCTATGAAATTAGCGCCATTTGCAAACAAAGCTTGTGTTACAGTCTCAGCAATGGCTTCAGTATAATCACTCTATCATCATTATGTAATTGGTTTCCAGTCCACGGAACTCAAAATAAATTTAATGAGGTATTTGAGTGTATGTTCATGACCAACGCGTAAAAATAACACATAAAACATTATTGATATAAAAAAAAGAAGTCCACAAAACCAACACATCACAAACGACGCTTTAAACCATTCGTAATACGCCACAAAACATCCTCATTTGTCAAACGACCTACATCCACCTCCGTACCTACACAATTTTCTACACGTTGAATTCCTTCCTAAATAGGTTTACTACTAATGAAACGACCCCAGTTTATTTATGTTCGAACAAAGCCAATTTCGTCATCAACTAAAAGCATCGATGCTACTTGTGTATGGGCAATAAAAGAAAATTACACAACACATACATTTCGTGACTGCAGACAATTTGCCGTGCACACAAAAAAGAAATGCTTACAACGATAAAAGATTCGGAGAAAGACGTTCGTGTTTTTGTTATTAAAGACGAATCTTTATGCATGTGTAACATCACGCCAGGTAGTGGGTAGACGGATAATCAAGCGGTAAAGACGATGACCTTGTTTTACGTCTGATTCCAGCGACGGTTTTTGTTTTTGTCTCACGGCGAAGACGGAATTGGACGGTCCCAGAATTGCTTTGAGAAATCTAGGAAACGGTGTCCTTCGACATTAGTTTGTCGTGATCATGCTATCTGTGATGTTTTGTAATTCAGTTTTATTATGGTCTATTTCTCTGTAAATGTTTCCCCTATATTGGTCATTATTGTATTGGTATTTTTCTAATTATAATTTAATAATATCCTTTTTTCATTTTGTCTCTCGTAATTTACATTTAAGGCCACAGGCGGCACGTCATCACTACATGCAAGCGCATAGTGACGGCTACGATGCCGCGGTATGCTTAGGCATGCCGTGACGCCCTTTTTAAATTTTATTGGAATTTCAAATTTACTGTCATACTAATAAGCATTTTTTTATTTTATTTATTTCTATTCCTGTTCGTCGGATAGGAATTCCTTGCCGTGTCGTGCATACAGCAGTAATTCGAATGATAAACAAAACCTTCAGTAAATTTTATTCACTTTTCTACCTTCTTTGCCTCAACTGACAGTACTGTGCTCTTCATCAATTCCACCCTAACCTTGAATTGCAATAAAGTTGGGACGATTGATTACTGATAATCCAATAATAGGCCAGAGGTCTCATAAAAGCCAATGAGGGTCAGTACCTAATGGTCTTCATAGGGTTTTATGACAGTTTATGTTTTCTGAGAATAGACGACAACATGGAACTCGTCCTAATTGACTTATAGCTAATAGTTTTTGACTTTATTTATGTAAGTTTTGAATGATTTATGTGTTATTTCTATTCTCTAAAAAACACGACTTAAAACCTAAAGAAAATAACTTAAAGGATTTTTATTACAATTTATAAGATTTATTTTCATAAAAGAAACAACCTAACTACCGCGTTTCCTATAACGCCTCCTGGTTTTATGAAAAAAAAAAACCGGAACGAGATGCTGACAATATTCTTACTTAATTTCGTCACAAAGAAAAAGTTTTAATGTTATACACTTTTTTTTGCCAACCAACATCGCGAACTTTTCGACCAATTAGACTCGCTATTCAAATACACCAGAGTTTTCCATTAAGAAAAGACTTCGAGGGGTTTCCGCCTTCTTTGTCGGGACTTGAAAACACTTTTTATTTTTGGAGCGAGTCTTAAAGTCAACGTACTTGTATTTGCTTAACCATTAAAGGGGTGAAGTCGAAAGCTTTTCGCTTCGAATATTTGCATGTTTTCAACGGATCCACTGTGCTGACAAAGAAACATCTCGTGCGAGGGTGTTAGGCTGAATAAATGATGCCCACATCGCCCTCTGATGGCTCTCATTGTTCTCAAGTGAAATGTTTTGAATGTTTGCTTTGGAGGTGAAGGATTTGAAAGGATCTTTATTGTTTTCTCTTTCGTATTGTGTGAGGGAGACAGAGATAGATGATTGTGTGGATATGGGATGATCCCTGCGAAGTTTGACAGGGCGATGAGATGGGGTATGATAAAGATATGAGGAGGGTCTTCAGGTCGACAATGCAGCGCATTCCTGAGAGTGTTGCAAGGCTTTGTAGTAAGACATTAGTGATGACAAGTAAAGTATTAAAGCTCGGAGGTGCGAGAGGTCCTTCATACCGAGCCGAGAGCACGTTTTAAGAAATGATACGTTAAATTACTGTTAGATGTCACGTTGGCTGGGGGTAACTTTGGAGGAAGCTATCCGTTAGTACAATTTTTTACAGTTTTTTTTTGTTTGTTCTTTATTACGACAATATAGACAACACAGAAGCAACATTTTGTACAATTTCATCAGATCCAGGATTTACGTTATCAACGCATGCAATTTATACTTTAACTATTAAAACTACCCTGTTCATGTAGAAGAGGACTATTGATGATGTTTTTACTATTTCAGTCCTACACTTACGTGTAGCTTTGCTAAAGACAGCTGACACATTCTTTTACTATAACTAGAGCAAAAACGTAACGTGAAACCTAACCATTGGCAAATTATCGCACAACGTCAGCACAATAACTAGAGTTGACCCGGATAACCGTATGTTAAAAAGTCACGCATATAATACGCTAACGCTGGAAATTAAAATTTTCCCCTCCCGTGCCAAATCCGGGGAGGTCGGGCGAACTTAATATCCGGGGAGGGCAGAGCCGGCGGCACAATTTTAGCTTTGAACCACTGTCTCGTGTGAGACTAAAAATACTGCTTTACATATAAATGTTCGAATAAAATGGGTGTCACGATTATCATATTAATCAGGGTGGGTAAATGGCTTATAAAGTAGGCCTTTTACAACCGATAGCGGGAAATTGTATCACGGGAATTAGATTGACTTAGAAAAATAATTAACAATTAGGAGTGATTTCATTTAATAGGCTCGCCCCTTTTTTATGGGACTTAAAACATAGCTGGCAAAATGTGGGTGTCCACTGTACTATAGATACACGTCTAACTCTTATGTTATGATCATTTAAAATAATTATGTTCATTTAAAATAATTACCTATGATTATTTTTCTAATGAATGTGAAAAACAACAGCTTGATGAAAAACCTAACATAAATGAAAAAGGTAAGTCTAGCTAAGCTAAACTATTCTTTTAGCATATTATGCTAACAGAATAGTTTGTGTACAAAATGGATTTTATAAAAGTTGCTAACAACCTTAAACAGATTTTCAAGTTAAACCTTCAATTACCATTAAGTAAACTAAACTAAACTGTACTTATTTCAGTCGCCAACGTGAACCTCAGATTAAAGTTTTCAAGTAATTCTACTTCAATGTAAACTTAATTAAAAGTAAACAGAAAACATCAACTTTACTGCTCGTCGCCGATGAAAAGCAATTTTGATATTTATCTTAAATTACGATACTTTAAAGGTTAAATAAGTAAAGCTGGAAAAAACGAGTTGTCACTTGAAAGTTTTCCTAGTTAGAGAAACATTTATTTACTAGATAACTAGCGTTTGTCCACAGCTATGTCCGCGTGGAGGTCGGAAATTATCCCAAGGAAACGTACTGCCGGGGTAAAAAGCAATTTTGATATTTATCTTAAATTACGATACTTTAAAGGTTAAATAAGTAAAGCTGGATAAACGAGTTGTCACTTGAAAGTTTTCCTAGTTAGAGAAACATTTATTTACTAGATAACTAGCGTTTGTCCACAGCTATGTCCGCGTGGAGGTCGGAAATTATCCCAAGGAAACGTACTGCCGGGGTAAAAAGCAATTTTGATATTTATCTTAAATTACGATACTTTAAAGGTTAAATAAGTAAAGCTGGATAAACGAGTTGTCACTTGAAAGTTTTCCTTGTTAGAGAAACATTTATTTACTAGCTAACTAGCGTTTGTCCACAGCTATGTCCGCGTGGAGGTCGGAATTTATCCCAAGGAAACGTACTGCCGGGGTAAAAAGATTCCTAGGTCCAACCCAGGTCATGGTCTACCTGAAATCATATCGAAATCCGATAACAGTTAGACAGATCCTTTCTTTCGCAATAATTATAATATTATGAATGGACGGATGGATTCATTAGTAGATACACAAGTAAAAGTAGGTACTAATCTAGACCCGTAATTGCCCTTAAACTGTTCCACACAGCATTATTTGTGATTGTGATTTTCCACATAGTTCGTCAGTTTGTCGTATGCTTATTTTAAATATTAGGTGCTATTTCGTGAGACCCCGTTCAGCCATCCACAAAGTGTGTTGTTAAGTTCATATTTCTTTGGAAAAATATATAAGCAAGCATAATTTTGTTTAAGTAACTGGCGTAAATGATAAATGATTTTTATTTCTGTAAGTAGGTTTGAACAAACACTTTTACACGTCAATCGTATTTTAAAAACTAGATGAGGTCGGCATTTCCTATCTGACTACTCTGAGAAGAAAGGCCGAATCAAACTCAGAGGTCACGCAGTCTCTTTTAAAGTCCAGACAAAATCTTGGTCAGATCATGTGAAGGCTATGTAGATCGGTGTCTGAAATGGTCTTTTGAGGAAAGAACCACACAGATTGTGGACCTGTCCAGTCAGTGCACGCAATTGTCAGCAATCGTGCAGCTCAACTTAGACTTAAGGAGCTCATCGATTCGACGAACAATACCAAAGAAAGGACATTTGAGTAGGCCGCATAAATTACTCAAACTGCCAGATCAAGATTAAACTAACTGAGAAAAATACAAAAAAAAAGCAATGACCGACATAGTTCTCACATTCACAATAATTAGAATAATATTATAATAATCTTTGAGGACCATGTAGATTTGTGTCTGAAATGGTCTTTTGAGGAAAGAACCACACAGATTGAGTGGACCTGTCCAGTCAGTTCACGCATTTGTCAGTAACCGTGCAGCTCAACTAGTAGTAAACAAAAAACAGTAAGATTACATTTGAACTTGACCCACACCTCAACTTTGTTGACGAAACGTTCAAGTACACTTTCTATCGTAAATCGTAATGTATAAGATATATCTTCGCAGATCCTCTTGGCTAACAATAGCGTTAATACACACTTATCTTTTACCCTAAGTTTCTTTGTTCTTACCCGTAAGGTTCAAGGGTCCGTAATAAAGTCTGCTATCGGTCATTATCGAAATTAATGCAAGTTTACAAGGTCTTGTGTTTAAAAAAATGTTGAGCCGTTAACACTGACGATGTAATTTTGTGTAACCGATACTCTTGGGTGTCGGGACTTAGGATGTAAAAAAAATTATAAGATGTGGACAGAAGTGGTTCAAGTTATAGTTATAGCTTTTGGCCCTCCCGTCATAGCCTGGCCATCTCTTCCGTGGTCTCACACTTAGTAACAGTTCATCGTTTCTGGATCAAAAGCCTATGCCACTCTTCGACTTATAAACTATCTCTGTTCAAAAAGTCACGTCGATCCGCTCTTGCTGCATGAAAGAAAAACAACAACCAAATCACTTTTACAATGTTAAAGGTTGGCAGTTTTATTTCTGGCGACGCACCTGCAAAACCTCTGGTAATGGAAATTTTCAAAAGCAAGGCGGTGCCACATACCAGCAGGCCAAAAATTGGTAAGGTAATCCTAATTCAAATTTGAGAAGAAAAGCAGCGAACACGATCCGGTATTCAAAATGCTTACCAAAAGCATTTTGGATGATTTTTCTTTTTAATAATTTTCTCCGTAATTTAAACATTCGCCTATTATAATAGTAAAATTTACGCTATGCATAGCCTTTATCCCCCCAAGAAGATCCAAAGTAAAATCAACACTGCTAGTTTCAGATTTGTCTAAGCCATATAAAACCACGACTCCTCTGCCCTCAGCAAAAGCGAACAAAGTAAAATTAATGTGGAACATCTTCCCAAACCGCGACCCGTCCGTATAACTACGGATGAAGTTAACAGTCAAGTATTAAATAATATATTTAGTCTGTTACCGACAGCCAGGATTAATTATTCAGTAACTAGCTCCGCAGACTTTGTAAGGTTCATTAGCTTGGGAGATATAGGATTTAAGGTAGAAGATAGATTTATATCGGTGGGTTGTGAAGATTAGGAAATTGTGGTTCTTGTGAACGTATTCGGTTCAATAACCGAACTGTCGATAAATGGGCCAAAGAAAGAAAGAAAGAAAGAAAGAAAATGCGTTTATTGGCATTACAGCAAAATAAATACACCTTAATACTATAAAAACAGAATACAAAAATTATAATGCCAAACGGGCCTCAGCTCAGCATAATGTCAGATGACAACACAAGGTGTACCACCTGACGCTGATTTTCAGCTGCAACCCACGAGTGCCATACGCTAGAATAACAAAACATAGAGAAGCTTGTGTCCGTTTTAATACATTAATAGAATTAATTAAATGTGATAGTACATAAAGAAAAGCTCATACAAAAACAAATAAAATGTTGTGACATACATGTTACAAAGGATAATAAATTGACGTCATAAGTACCACTTTTGGCAGATATAACTATCAGTAATGGCAGTTTTGTAATTGACTGTAGAACGTAGAAAACTATATTCATTGGAGGAAAGGCAGACATCGTTTTTGGTAGAAACCACCAGTATTAAATTATACAGCTAATTTTGATGTGTCTGATAAAGACGTCCTCCAAGCTTGGTACCTATTATACGAATTGATAACTGTGAAAAATTTAATAGCACAAAATAAACAAAGCCAAAACCTGAATCAAAAAGTAGTCCGTAAAAATAAAACTGAAGTAAATCCTTTCTTCTTCCTCATAAAGATCCTCATAAATATTTACCCATTGTTAGAACTTCAACATTATTAATCCGTGCCCGTACTGCAAAGTGCTCGAGATGTACCGAATCATAAAACAAAACACCACTAGATTTCATCCGTAAAAGTGGTTTCGATACAATTAATTTTTTACCCTCGTCCTCATCACGCTTAACCTAAACGTTTTTTTTTCTGTTGAGCTTTAGACGCTGCGCCACTAAATATTTTCCTGTTATATTAAAGAGCTTTGTTATAAAGAGGATTCTGCTGGAAGCTGTTTCAAGTGTCGGGAACATCGTTCACGCTTGAGCCTTAACGCTGAAAAAATAAACGCACATTTTGCAGAGTTTTTTCTATTTTACGTTTTGTTTAATCTCGGTTGTCTTTCAAAACTTTTGTTAAAATAGTTAATGAGATAAGAATATTTTTAATCAAATTTTTATAGTTATCGATGAGTTGAGTTGAGTAACGGCTGTGAGTAGGTACCTATACCGTACAACACATTAAACATTTTTTTTTTTGTCGAATATGGCAATGTTACCGAATGAAGTCCTTATTATAGAGAGAAATGATCAGTCATTTACGAGCACCAATTAATAATATCGATAGAACAATATCTGAATAGAAAACTAAATCATTATTAGATTGAGCCAACCATGATCTGAGGAGCCAACTAATAAAATAAACGAAAAACAATAAAATTCTTAGAAAATAAAATATAGGTACAGTCACGAGCTTTAATTTGGGACCCACCTAAGGTTGAATATCGTGTAGCAAACTTTCGTCATTTAGAGCTATTATGTTAACGCTGTCACTGCACAAACAATAAACGTCATAATGTTTACCATCGACAACTTTACGTTTCTAGGGGCTAACGTCAACTGGAGCGAGGGCAAACGATCATTACCGATTTCCGAGTAATAATTACTTTTTGGTCCTGTGGTCCCATAAGAAAAAAGAAACAAATAAAAAAGAACAAAATGATATTGTCAATATATGATAGCTAGTCAACTAACCCGCTTATTCTTCAAACCTATATTAGTTAAAAAGTTTTGTCTCTTTCTCAAACATAAATATCAAAGTGACGGACCAAAACAACATATTTAAAATAAAATAGGTTTAAAGGCCGTTTATGATTATGGGGGCTTAGAAGATTTCAGCTAAAATATTGATTAATAAAATCTTTAGAAAAACAAAGTTTTTTATTCTTTATATTTATTAAGACATTTATGACACAAACCTCAATCTTAACACAATTATATAGAAAGCATGGTTAGCGGTGCACAAAATAAACACTTATCACCGAAGGCTACGACTAAATTAATTTAAATCTCTCCACTAATTTTTTTATCATAAATATTCAAAACCGCGAATATCCACCTTCATTGTCAATCACAGCCTGGAGCCGGTTACGCATGGATCCAATCAATTTGTCACATATATCAGTACCCCTTAAACTTTCCCAGACTGTGAGGCAGTGATCCATAAGTGCTTCTCTAGTTCTTTCGTTTCTATTTGACCATTTTTGAACCATTAAGCCCCATACATTTTCTATAGGATTTAAATCGGCACACTTTGCAGGCCACGGAATACGATTTAAATTTGCTCTATTATTGTCGAACCAAGTTCTAACGATTCTTGCCGTATGAATTGTTGCGTTATCTTGAACAAAGTTTATTGGAGCAACATCTTCTTGTGGATAATATAGTTGCAATGTTGGAAGGACACTCTCGTCTAATAAATCGACATAATCTTGAGCAGTGGCCCTGGGTGGTAAATTTATTAGTTCTCCAATGCCGGCTGAACTAATCCAGCCAGACATGTTAACTGTAATGCGACCAGACGCGTTGTTAGCTATGACGTGGTCCGTGTATCGCGTCCTGTCAATTCGCCACAAATGTAGTCTGCCCGTTTGGGAAGATTGAAAAGTCTTTTCATCGATGAAAGCCGTCGTCGTCCAATCAAAATTTAGATACTGACGTGCGAAAATAAGTCGAGCAGCTTTATGGGCATCCGTCAACGCAATTTTTTTTGCAGGCCGCCTGTGATGCAGTCCCATAGCTTTAAGATGCCTTCTAACTGTTGAAGGGTGGACTTCAAACGCTTCCGCAAAATGCCTCGTTGGCGTAAATCCATTCATCAGGTATTGCCTTTGCATCAAGCGGCTCTGCTCTTGTGTTATAACTTGCGGGTGATGGTTGTTTCGTCGTAAGTCAATAATATTTTCCTCGTTCCCGTGGCGTCGAACCCAGCGGCGAACTGTGTTTCTTGTCACATTTATTCGTCGCGATATCTCGTGAATGCCTACTCCTTGTTCGTGCAAATCAATAATTTGGAGCCTTATTTGGTCACGATTAGCCGCAAGCATTTTATTAATTGGTAAATTATATTTTGTGAAAATATCACATTAAACTATTTTCTTAAATGACACTGACACGACACATGTTCGTAATTAGAAAATCGTAATGATAGCTTTTTGCAACGAGGTTATCATTTCATAGGTCGATTAGATAAGACATTTTATGTCTTAACTTGACATTCAACATTTCAACCTTAAAGCAAAGTTTCAAAGTTTCGACCTTATTGCATTATGATTGTTCTAACAACATTTAACGGAAATGGGTCCCAAATTAAAGCTCGTGACTGTACAAGCCACATCAGAATCAGTATTGAAAATTACGAGACGTGTAGATATTAACAAAGAAATTATGTACGATTGGCACTTTGGAAAAGATAAATTTAAATTAGATTCCAGTTGAATAATATTTGCCAAGTTCTTGTAACACGAATATAGTCCACAATTAAATTAATTTGTAACGTTTTGTATTATAATGAAGATTATGTTCATTTTAGTTTACGCTACGCCTCACTGTAATTGTCAAAGAAACATGAGACAATTTGGAGAAAATTAAGTAATAGAGTCAACCCAGTTAATATGATACTTAGTTTGATTATATTGTTATTAATAGTTAGTGTCGTATAAGACGAACTTAATTTGATTTAATCTTATTTTTAACTCATTAAAAGTGTTGTTATGTACTTAACCCAAACAACTAGGCCCTTCGTACGTGGCACGGTTTCTTCACGGTACGTCGGGTAAATCGCGGCGTAGAAAAAACGTGTCTGTCAACAATCTTCCATAGTGATCCATACAGCATAGATGGCCGTGTCTACATACGGCGGCGGCGGCGTATAAATCGTGCCGTTGAAAAAGCGTGTCCGTCAACAAGCTTCCATAGTGATCCATACAACACTGATAACCGTGCCTACACACGGTGAATAAACCGTAGTTTTTCACGACAAGAAAAACGTGTGTGTACAAAGGGCCTTACAGCAGCTAACATGGCATTATTTGATAGCAGATAGAGTTAGTGCCAGCGCTAACTGTGAGTTTAGGCGCTGCGACAGAACGCGGAGTTGTCGTGTGTGCGTGCACCGTGCGTCTACTCGCTGCGACAAGTAGTAAGAGCGTGCGGTTCCCCTAGCCTGCCGTTGCGACTCTGCACTCGACGCTACCTAAAAAAAGTACTCTGTGACTCGACGCCAAGTAAAACAAACAACAAAACAAATGACAATTTTTGGCCGCTGCCTGTCGTTGCGTCTAGTCGCCGCGGTGTCGCAGTGGCATAGTGTGAGCCATGTCCAAAATATGTCAAACTATTATTGTGATATAGTTAAATTATATAGTGCAGATCAGGTTCGGAACCATACGAGTCTTAATGAGACCTTCAAGCGTTCAGGAACCATGTACTAAAATACCTTACCAAAACAAGTACTTTGTCTTTAAAAGACGAAATAAAACAACGAAAATAATTTTTGGATTTTATTTTATTAAAATTTTTAGTCTGTATTCCGGTGAGTACTTTATAATGAAGTCTTTGTACAGACTTTATTGATATCTATAAATACACTTACGTTTTTACAACAACAAAATTAGTGCGTACGGAGAAGGAAAGTTGTTAAAAAAATATCAAAAATTACTGATTTTGACAATAAAAGCACAAAATCGCCCAAATAACCTAATACTTCACTGTCATTCTAGACATTGTAACTCTGTCAAAACTCATTTTCTTTACAGGCCGATGAGTTTTGTCAGATATTCTTTTTCGTTCAACCTTTTTTACAATTTCACATAAATTAAGATGATAAACAATCAAAATCAACAGGATCAGTCGTGGTTGGAAAGCTAAATAAAAAAGGATGTTTTACAACCTGTTATACCGTTTCCTAAGTTTATTTACATATTTACAAACACTATTGGTCCATCTATGTTGAAAACTAAGAATGACGCGTTTACTGAAGAAACAGATGGTAGAAAAAAAATTACCAGACGAAACAAAAAAAGAACATGTATACAGAAAACATAGTTATAAATGTGCGTGTCTTTAAGCTCGAAAAAGTAACAAAATGAAACATTTTATAAAGATTAAAACAAAAAATGAATCACCGTGTTTCTCCAGCAATACTTTTTGTTCTCTTATAAACTAAAATCGCTTAAAAAATGACTTTTTCGAAGAACCATTATTGCTTCTAACTTCGATAAAACCTTCGGCGAAGATAACATTGGTGTCTTTTATTCTTCAAATATCTAGTTTTCAAATTCAATATTAAATCCAAGTTCGGTCGGCTGTTAGAATTTTATAAAAATGTCCTAAAAGAAAATGGCCAAAATTTCGTCACTCGAAATGTTCAAAGGAAAATTATATTTGATATCAAGGGGGCCTTAAAAGGGTCCTCTGTTCTCTCTTAGATTTGTCCGCTTGAACTATTAATAAAATACACTGATTCGTATTTAGAGCCGACGCCAATGTTGCAAGAGAATCGAAATTCATTTTTCAATCGTACAGCTTTATACAATATCTTAGTATCGGATTTAATCATCTTAATAGCCTAGTATTAGGCAAATTGCTGCACTTAAACACAGTAAAATCTCATCTCAAGTGGGTGGAATATAAGCTTATTACCCTGGCAGATATTCCAGAAGATAAATTTCACGAAAATAACGTTTAGTAAACAATGTAATTTCTTTTATCGCGCTGAAACCACGAAACTTATTTTACATTCATAGAATTTTAACAGCCGAACGAGAACGACGACGATTAATCATTAATATTTTATTTAAATTTCACTATTTTTGAGATTATCATAATTGTAATTAGGATGGATATGCGGCTGAGCTGCTGAACTATATACAATTATTTCGCTATTTACAACCCTTATTATACACCGATAAATCGTCCAATAACACGCTATTATACACTCTAACGTCTCAGATATGATAATCACGAACGTCACTTATTCAAATATCTCACTTGAGTTTGAAGAAAATCACTGATTCAGTTCACATTGTCTTTGGAAGAGAAGTCTTTAATATTAATAACCTTCAAAGTTCAAGTGGCACAGTAAATGTCTATATGTAATCTGTGACACACTTGAGAAGGTCCGGCTCAAGTCACACGATCTCGTCGTGGTGGACCACGTCGCTGCAACTGCCGGCTCGTTGCAGTCATGCCCTCTGACGTCACACACGCAGCTCCTCCATCGTCACGTTCGATTTCGCGTTCAGTTGTGTGTTCTTCTTCGTCAAAGTGTTTGTGTTTATCATTTGCATCTGATGTGCTGATAGCAATGGCTGGTTCTCCTGAAGCTGCCCACTTGCTAAAGTATTTATATTACTTTTCCCAAGTTTTGGCGGCGGAGGCGCCCGAGGTAATGTCGCCATACTGGCAACGTTATTGCTTGGAAGATCAGCGAATTCTGGTGGCGGCAACTGATGGTGAGAATGGTGGTGATGACTTAAAATAGTAGCTGGATCATTTTTCAAACTAGTTTGATAGGTCAGCGCTCCTTCTAGGTCGCCACAAATGTTATTTGGCATTTGCCCATTCTCCACTCTTTTTTTTAAGTGAGCTCCATTCGTGTGGCCATCTTGTCCGTTCATTCTCGTTTTGTCTCGTTGGTAGTAAACTCCAGCGAATATAAGAACATTCAGTATGAGCAGTGAGCATCCGATAGCGATGGTCACACTAAGAGCTGTAGAATATGCTGCGAAGCCATCCTCAGGTGGAGTAGCAGTAGTTGCATCTGTTTTATGTACTTCAGTACCAGCAGTACTTTGGGTAGGAGGATTGATGCCGATGATATTGAAATTCAAAGGAGAAGTAATATTAAGGACACCTAAGACTGGGATCTTAGTGGCCAATCCAGTATCGGTTATGACCATGTCTGTAGTCTTTTTGAATGGTGGGCTGAACGTTTTGAGGGTCGGCTGGAGAGCCGAGTCTTCGTGTTCGAGCTGATGATGTGATGGAGGCACATCCTCTCCTCCAGGACGGTGAAGGTCTGGCACTAAGTTCAACCAGAATGATAGTCTGTTGACAAAATAAATATTTTCTTACAACTGCCTCCTTGTAGAAAGACATTTCTCAGAAAACCCGAGATTGATTAAAACAATATATTCATATATTCATGATAAATGTCTTGTTTTATAAAAGATAAAATAAAGCATGAATATATTTTAATAATATCGTTTTATCAAAGAAATCAAAATAAGACTAACATTCTCGGAAAAAATACAGCAGAAAAGTTCTTTGGAATATTCCTTGAAATTTTCTTTTGTAATAAGAAAAAAGAAAGAAAGAAAAATAAGTTTATTTGTCACAGAAACGACGTACCTGTGAGCTCTGTAGTGGTTCTTCAATTTAGCTTTGGTGTCGATGTTCAAGTACTTTTTGTGCACGGCTTCGTACGCCGTCCATTCTATGTTCTTCATTCTCACTCGCTCTTGTCGACCTGCCCTTATTGGATCACTTTCTTGTGCTTCGTTAGGATTCCTAGACAGAGAATAAGGAAGATTATTAGACGATTATATACGAGTAGATTCTAGTTTCATTATGAGTCTTATTAAGGTCGACATAAAGATATGGGTTTGATTTTTTTTTAAACATTTGGCTGTATGTTTGGATGCTTTCTTCTTTTTGTAGGTTCACTTACCTACGAAAAACTTAATCTTACATCAGTTTGGGTAATTACAAACATACATAATCTCACGTCTTCTTCCCATGGTAGGCAGAAACTACAGAACGCTACCCGCTACGATCCTTACATACGTTTTCCTTGTGGCTCGTTTACGTTCAAACAGTCGTCTGGTCCTACACGCACACCGGTTGCAAGTATTATGCACCTGACCTTTATGAGGAACTTCACCAATAAGGTCACTATAATTTATTAGGGTAATTAATTGATAAGCAAATTAATGTGACCATTATATTATGTCTGTCTATTTCTACCATTACTATATTTTTAATACTGTAGGTAAAACCAACTGCTCCACATAATACTATACTGCAGAAACCTGTGTACTAAACAGAAAAGGTAGTTATAGTTTCCATTTACGCCTAAAGGAAATTGCTTCAGTAATTATCCTATTATGGGAGCGCCAGTCAAAATGCTAAATATTTACCACCTCAAGCCAATAATCCACGTTTATCGTGACTAGTTGCAATTAACATTTTATTGTCCATACTGTGAGTATGTATGTACTTGACACATTTTATAATTTTATTCGTTTTGTAGAGATTCGAGCAGATTTTCCTTTTATTGTTCAACATTTTAATTAAATGCGCTCCGATGAATTTGACGCTATAAAATCTCTAAATTATTTTGTAATTGGTGTTAGCAGCTGGTATAAAAATATTTTAAAATTGAACTCTCTGTGTTGAATTTATAAGTGTAGTTTTATTAATTAAACTACACTTTTTCATTTTATCTTCCCCGATTAATCTAGGAGAATAAAGTAAAATTAGAAAAAAGGCCAAAACACAGGCGTTAATAGATTGCAAAGATTTCTCGCACATTGTTTCTTCTCGTCAATTTAATTCATACCTACTTTAATTTTACGGTTTCTTTGATATAAAATACAATTGAAATTGAATATTTTTATGAAGGAGTGAATACTGAGAGTCAACGTTTCTTCAAAGACCCTTTTACTTAGACTTTATCCTAGTGACTTTGCGACAATTTGGGACGACAAAATCTTATTTCAGATTGTTCAAACAAAAACACTTTGTACTGTAGACTTAAAAAAAACAAAAACCTAAACCATACATATTTAGAACCTTGTCATGTTATATGATGCACACGGTGAGATCAAAGATGCGAAATATTGCATCACTTACAAGTAACGAGTTTATTGTGAAAAAGTCCAAAAGTGATCAATGTTTTTATAGGGCGATTGTAAAGTTAGGGTTCATTCATTGACAGTTGTAAGAAATGGCTATAACCCGGCCAATTAAGACTTAGCTTAACAATTAATTTCCCTGTCTGTACTATTAGCAGCTACTACATATAGCCATTACATGAAAATTCAAATCACTTCTACATACCACAAATTCTACTTACCCAGTTTTAGCAAAGTTCCCCCAGTACAGCATGACAGACTCTGACAGGGCCACCTCAGCTTTCGTGTAGTTCCTCGCAAAGTGGGCCAGGCCCCCCACCAGTGGGGCCCCGAATACGTACGGCAACTCTTCACCGTGGATGCAACCTTGGCGCTGCAGAAATATGGAAGGTTTAGTTTGGTGTAAGTAAGAAGAAGAAAACAAAATTGTTTATTACTGCACAATTTAATTATTAGTAGCTTTGCTTGGCTATAGGCGATTTAGCGATTATTTACAGGAGTTATCGCTAAATTGCTTTACTTAGTTAATCCCTGATTACAAACTAAAATACAGTGTCCGATTTAATTATCTCTGTACACATTCCTCTGAAATTTATACAAATTTGGAAGCTGGTCAAGGCTTAACCCTGTAGGCGGGCGAATTTTTTTGCGCACAAATTTTTCAATGCACTGCTTAGCACTGAGCGTTAAAAATCCTCCATTCCTTGGGTTTCGTCACTCTGTTGGATTCTCAATGCTCGGCCCAATACCGAGAGTTGCAAATCCAGAGCGCCATAAAAAAAGCAGTATCAAAAAATCGCCAGTGCTAACCTGGGCTAACCAGTCTGTGTATTAATACGTAATAGGAAACAAGTTAATTCCGATTCTTAAGGTGATTTAACACGCCATACGCATTTTAAATGTCTACTCTTTCTTATAACATAACTTAGAAGGTCGTACGGTTTTATGTGACCGCAAATTTACTCGAAACTCAATAACCGACTCAAAATTCTACAATTTACTCAGTACAAATGCAAAATTACGGTTACAAAATGGCTTCTTACAGTTCTTACTATGGACTATGATATGACTGAAAACTTCTTAACAAAAAAAAAATATATAAAAAAAAACATGGAGCGCTTTGCTAGGTACTGATACATATCCGTATTTATATATTTACTATTCTATATCACAAACATCCACATAATTATATACATCCTCAGGTATCACATTCACACACACCCTCATCACCAACACAATTATCTTAATTGATACACCCACACAAACACACTATATCACACATACACACACCATAGCATACATACATACTTGGTTATGTACTGTTTTCTTTTTTAATAAGCATTCGTTTTCTTTTGTTTTTTTTTTTTGTATATTCCTTTTCCAGTAGATTACGAGTAGATTATATGAAATTAAGAAATGTATTGTAACGTAACCTTTTACATGTATAGCAATAAAGATAAACGGAACGAAGGAGCCTGCAGTGCTATTCTGTAACCATCTCACCGTGAAAGCGTAGGTGAAGTGAGCGTGGAGTGAGCCGTCAACAATGCCAATCCCTAGTATCAAGTGGAATGAAAGCTCACTTCAAGCTCACTTCACCTAAGTTTTCACGGTGAGATTTTTCAGAATAGCATTGCTGGATCTCACGACACAGGGAATCCTAGTGTGAGTTCCAGGAATCAACGCATTCGAATGTAATTTCAAACAATACATTATTCTCATTCTTATTATAACATTATTGCGAGATACCACATGCGAATAAACCGTGATAGCGCAAATTCACCCTTCATACAATGTGAATATCATTAGCGACTTCTCCTTTATTGCATGGGACCTTCATAACACTATTTCCAATATACAAAATTGTTCCTTAAGCCGCCTCATTGCCCTCGTTAGTTGATCTATAGCAAACAAGGTAACTCCACACTTCCATATTAACAGGAACATCGCCAATATGACTAGTTAAGATAGACCTCTAACTATGCTATAATTGCTACGTGTAAGGTGTCTTCGTTAAATGGTCATATAGTAATTGCTCCTCAAAATGTGGGTAGTTAGCAGTTTGTCGGAAACCGGTTGATTTTGGTTGTGTGATGTATCGGTGTTAATGAGTAGGTCAATGTGCACTATTATTAGGACGGGTTTTATCTCCGATTGATGATGAAATTATGCGGAAAAAGTGTTAATTTTGGACAATTTGGGATTCACACCATGTTATTTGAATGCAGTTAAATAAATTATTTCTGGGATTTAAATGCTATTAATTTATTTTACGTATCAATCCGATAGCCGAGCAGTCTAATTTGTAATTTAATGCATATTTTAGTTGTCGGCCAAAAAGTTGAACCAATTTCAGCAGCGAATTTAGAAACGAAACTCTAAGCAATTTCTATTTCAGCCTAGGTAAGCTGGTGCAATTTTTTGAAGATATATGACCCAAGTGCTTCTACGGCACTTACACCTTTTGTGTTTAGGGCCACGAGTTCATTGGTATCGATATTTACATGGCCTATACAATTGTTTGTTCCAATTCCAAATGTTTGTGTCCAAATGAAAGTGGCATGCACATTCATAATCTATAATGAATTCTGTTAATGAAGAGATGAAGAATCAGTTTACCATTATTTTGCCATCAAAACTTAATCGATTCTCAACTCCAAAAACTAAACAAAGTCGAATCTAAGTTATGCAAAACTTTCACTTAATGGAATAATTTGTGCCCAGTTTCGGCTCGTTAACACAAAATGTGAGCTTTTCAAGGCTAAGTTAATTGTTCCATGAACTCCTATGAAATAAGTTTCGGCGAAACAATTGCGTTTGAAATTTCATTTACCGATTCGTGTTTGCGAAATTCAGAATGATCTAAGTTTGAATGTTTGTAAATTTTGAAATGTATTGTGTTTTTAGTATTTGTATTGCTTCTTTGAAAACAAGTTACGACATCGGCGAATTGGGGTGGATTTCATTGGGGAATCATTTTAAAGATTGTTATATACACAATTATTTTTCATTATAAGCTTTCATTAATAACAAAGTTATCGTTTACAAAAGTCGTTTATTCAAACTAGGCTGAGAATCTGCACTTTTTGAACGTCAAAATTACATAAGACCCAAACCGCCCGCCCTTCACCACATCCTAGTGTTTTAGCTGGAAAGAAGAAGTGGCGCAACAAACTCCCCAGCAGAAACTAATAACTATGTAGCTCAAACTGACTTTGTAAGGTCCTAAGAATTCAATATTCATTATAGCCACTTCAGTTATCAAAGATAATTACATTAGGTACGCAATTACTAAGGTGGAGATTAATAAACGTGACTTAGCACGTGCTTGGACTTGGATACTGTAGTTGGACAGTTGTACATCATCAATCTCTTGCCCTAATTCCAATATGTATTATGGGGTCGGCGTCAGCTTGACCGTCGTGCGACAGTGCTAAGTAACGTTTCTAACTCTGGCCTAACATTGTTTTGTGCAAGTTCACCTAAAAATACAACCTCGTTTGCCGCCACAAACTCACCTGAGGATAGTCTCCATACTTGGTCTGGTAGTCAAACACGTAAAGGTACGAGTTTCGTCGCAGCGCTGAATGCGTGTCAGCTGTCAGGACCATTGGAGCTACCACTTGAGCGTCGCTCAGTGCTTCTAGCGTCTCGTCCCTGGTGAAAAATTGACCAATATTAGTGTGGTAAGTAGGTGTACAGAATCGATCAAACAAAAAGTACCTATACTAAGTCTAAAAGTTACCCTCCCTTTAACTTTACAGTCCGACAAATAAGAGCGTTCGTTGGTACTTTTATGTTTTTGATTTCAGTAAGTAATTTAGATAATGGATAAGGCGGTGGCATTAGTCAAGTTATGAATTTGTTAAGCGACTTGAGATGTTTTTTTTTTTTTAATTTGCGTCTTTTTTTTCACCGACAACGTAGTGCCTAACATTTTGAATGAAAATTATAGTTTGAAAAAGTGAGATGCACCCACTATGGGGCAAAGGAATGTGTTTGAAAATTAGTTAACATTTTCACTCCTTCAGCGTATCCCGTACCAACATTGATTAACTCATAGAATGGCTGAATTCATTTAGCATTAGGTGTATTTATGTACATGTGAATGCCATACAAGCCCATCATCATTCACATCACCCAAATCTTGCTTTACACCGTTGATTGAGAGATTTGTTTCTTATTTTTCTATAGAGAAGACATCGGACAGTAATTAGAATTAATTGTTTAGAGATCTGAGATTTGAATCTCAGATCTCTACACAATTCATTCAAATTACTGTCCGATGTCTTGTTAGTTATTCTCAATAAAATTAGTGCACGAACTAAGTGTAATATGGACTAGTTCTAGCAAGGTCTTGAGGGTAAAAATGATTCCCTTTTCCTCTTTGGTTTTGATGAGCCCGTGACAGCCCGTGACATTGAAATTATTACCTAATGTAATAAGTGATATATATATTTGATATGAAAGAAAGAAAGAATGAAAATGCGTTTATTTGCGGTAAACATGACGCAAAAAATAACACAAACACAAAAAATAAGAACAGATATACTGGGTTATTTGCAATACGTCGGCAATCTATTAAGGGGATGTAGGGGAGGTAATTTGCAACCAAATAACCCCTTATGACCCCTAGCAAATGTCAACAATTTTCCAGTAATTTGACTTTTTTTTTAAAGATAACTGTGATCTTATTGTATCTCGTTGGATAGCTGAGAAGTTGTGAATATTTTTGGAATGTTCTGTCGATAAAGTATATCCATGTTTTTTACAGAAATCAACCAGTTTAGTCAAATAACCTGCTCACTTATAAACATTGTGTGCTTTGATAAAAAAAAATCCCTAAGATTATTGTCATTTTATGGTTGATCATTAAATATAAAATGTCAAATTACTCGAATATGGTCGACATGTGCATAGGGGTCATAAGAGGACATTTGGTAGCAAATGACCTCCCCTACATCCCTTTATAGATGGCCGATATATTACCAAAAATCCATTCACATCAGTGCCTAATCTGTATTAGGGCCGTTTCACCACATAAGTTCCGAGTTAGTTGTTTATCTAGACTGCGTTACATACCCATTTCAATAGTGTATTAACCTCAGTTTAAAACTATGGAACGCTGAAACGCATAAGTTCTAAGTAGGCAAGTAAGTAGTCTTCATTTCGTTTGCAGAACATGTTAGGTAGACTACGTACTAAGTTTCTTCTAAACCCAGCTTCCTAACACCCTGAGCTTAAGCTTAGTTTTAAACAGTTTCTAAATACAGACTAAACTTAGCCCAGTTCAACACTGTACTCTGCACTTTGAAGATAATATCTTGGTCTGCCATTTTGAAACACAATCTGGCTCTGTCTAGGGAGAAAATAAAGACTTTGTCTGTTTGTAAAAGATACAACGTTGCAAGTTTGTATTAAAGTATTCTTAATGTAAGTACAAAGTTTTTGTTTAAGAATGTCATAAAGATTCGAATAGTTTCGGTCTTAATTATGCAGGTTTAGTATTTATCTAGTAGTTTTTAGTTCAGTTTACATTTTGGTACCTACTAGTTTGTAATAGTTTGGTACTAGTTAGTTACTTAATATAACTTTAATGGTTTCTCTCCCTTATAACTACCTTACTCTACCTTATAAGCTATTGATTGAAAAAATATATGTTCTTTATGCTCAAAAATTTTTACGTTGCCAATTTCGGAAATATTTAATCCGTAGTCTATGATTGCGTCCTAAAATACGTAGGGTAGTTGTTTGTACAGGTTACTACTCACTAACAGTAGTGAATTCCTAAAAAAAGCGCGCTGTTCGATTTGACTTTCGGTACTAAATTGAGCATTGTAAATTCAACAGCGCGCTTTTATTTAGTGCGCAGTGAAAACCAGTTTTTTACTCACCTAATATTAATTGGATGCTGCACAGGCCTCTCCCAGTCAGTGTACTCATTGATAATAGTGGCCAGGATCTCTGACAGATGGTAGCTGTATGTGTTCCTGACGAAAGATTTGAGGATCTTCGATCTTCTGTCAGCCTCTATACCATACTGAACGTCATCTCCGCTAAACGCGAAATACGCTTCCGCTTTTGTTACTCCTAACATAAGGTCGTATCTGTGAAAGGAGGCGATGGATTAACAATGTTGCCAATACGTGTTGAAATACATTTTATATTTTTAGTGATAGCTGACTATAATAAATACAATCAACAGCACATGCATGCCAACAATTGACAACGCCTTTTATGTCGTAGTATATTGGTTCGCTTTTTGAAGCTCAAGTGTTACCCACTGCTGTGCTGTTTACTATACTAATAATAGATAGAGAATACTAGCAGATTTTAACAAACTTAAATGTCCGTATAAAAAAAATTACTTCTCAAAAGTTTGTATGGTTAAAGCTATTTGACATATATTTTCCCAAGTAGAGGAGAATATAGCACTTTTTAGCTCATTCTACAATAAATAATACAACACTTACTTGGTAAGCTGTGCCACCGCGCTCTTCCTCATCAGCACAGCATTGATGATGTTTATGGCATTTTGCGCCTGCTTGCCGAGCGGCGCGTGCGCCACCGTCTGTCCCCCCCACTCATACCCATTCTCTGGGTTCACTAGCAGGTCGCCGGTGTCTGGTAAGAAAGAGACAGGGTTGTATTATACACAGGAAGACCAAGATGAGCATCTTGATCTTCCTGTGCATAATATTTCTTTTTAGGTTTACTACGATCGGTTTTTACTACAACAGTTGTAGGATAGAAAAGTTAAACAACAGTTATGATGAGAACGTATTTCATTTAAACAGGTATAGTCGGGGAAATTAATTTTTCATAAATTTGCCGTGTTAGAGCCATTTTATACAACTCTCAAACAATGACACTTGTGATTTGTATATACGGTATATTTAAGTCGATTTGATAAACAATTAATTTCCCTGATTTTACTTCCATTATGAGGAACTGCTCGCATTGTTAACTAGACAGCAAAAATTAATTTTACAAGTAAACCCAACTGCTAATATAAACACCATCTAGAACATTCTAAATCTTATTTACAACTTTATTTGGAAACATCACAAAAGGAACGTAAACTAAACGAACTTAAAATTATCAAAGCTATGAAAGCAAAAATACAAGAGCAAGTCAGAAACGGCTATTAATTGTCCAACATCACAAAGAGCGGAGATCAAGCTAAGAAAAAAAATCGTTGTTCAACAAACTGAGCTAACAGAGGACGTTGTCGCTCCAAGAGCTTGAGATGAGAAAAGTTCTCAGAGACAATTTAATAACACCGGGTGGACGAGACGCCGGAATGCCGATGCGAAAACACGAAAACTTTTGTGAATTTATGTCTTGTGTTTGGGTTATGGTGGCTGCACTTCATGAGCTCCTTGTCTCTGGATGTTATGTAAAGAAATTGAAGGGTGGAAAGAATAATGAACATTATAAAGGCCATGAAGAAACAATTATAGGAACAACACAAACGTCTGAATTGTAAAAAGCAGCTACATTTCGTTCCAGAATTGTCTTTCTCTTTACAATCCTATTTTCATATATTGATATTTAACACCAATTCAAACTAAAAATGTATGGTTTCTTGATGATAAGTTTCAACAAATGCAACGTTTGTTCAATTCCGCTACATAATATAGGTACCTACTACTCGAATCTTAATTCTGAAGAAGTCAATTTTATGTAGTGTCTGCAAGTAGTATCTAAATTTTAATTCTCCGAAAGCAATGCAACTACAAGGAAGTAACCTGTAACCAAAATCGGTGAGAGGTCCTGAAGCAGATATGAATATTTGCTTCAGCTAATACTGAATTTTAAATTTCATAAAGTAGGTAGGTATCTATTTTGAGAAGTCAATAAACAACGAATAAACTAGATTATGGGCGTAAAAAGTTACGAGTACATGGATCAGGATCAATACTACTTAGGTTTGCCAATTTCAATCCTAGAGTCGATTCGTGGGTAATTAATATAATGTCTGCTTAATAACTCTGATAATTATAAGTGGTCGGTAATATTGAGGACATTTTGTGGAAATAAAATTGACAAAGATACTTCATTTTAAGTGTTCTTTCCACCCAGTCCTTCTATCTTAAATTTACCCGTCTTAAACCACATCAAATCTCCGCTGAGAAATTCGCAATGCGCATTTACAGAAGCGCTTGGGTCATCCAAATGAATTGCAACAAATCTCCGCTTTCTTAACAGCTGTTGGTTTCTTTGAAGGTTTGTAAAAGTACCACCGGCAGATCAGTCTTGCCCGCAAAGCTCGAGCAATTGTTACCAGGACACGAACAATAGAGCAGCAATAATTAAGAAAAGGAAAAACCAAATGATTAAACTAGCAACGACTACGAAGATACAGAAATTGATGAATTTTAGAAGTAATGTAACAGAACAAAACGAATAACGTAAATTAACATGTTCATTGGGAAACGAAGTTGCACAACAGTGTTTTTGTGTAGCGGGAACATGTTGCTGGCAACATGGAATGTTGCAGTGTTGTTGGCAACATGTTAATGTTCCGTATTCATGGTTGCCAAAAACTGTTCGTCATTGTGTCCAGCAGTTTTTATGTTGCAGGAAACAGTGTGGCACAACTGTTTCTCAACTGATATGATTGCACAGATCTCACTAATAATTTAAGCTACGTGGTTCCAAGAACTGGCATTGGACGACAGGTGCGCTCACGTCCGCTTTTTGCCATTTTCTCCTGCCGCACTAACGCTGGAGGTCGCGCACTTCTTTTCTTTGTCATTATACCTAGCTAAAAGTTTCAACACTGTGTTCGCAAATTTGGATTCGTTTACATTGTCTGATAATAAGTTTAGAAGCTCGTTGCTATTAATTGGCGTCTCAGATTTTGAGTTCCTTTAATTTGTTCTTTATGTATTATTATTTAAAAAGTAATGTATTTTTTCTTTTCATTTAAGAATTTTCTAGAGATTTCACATTTTAAGTTTCACTCGTGCGCAAATGTTTCCTTAACGATTATGTAGTATTTAAAACGTGGACTATGGCGTGAGCATTATGCAATCTTTTTTTTCTCACTACCTGTTTATTAAGATATTTGTGTAACTGTTTGTATTCCCCAATTAAATGAATAAACAAATAAACTTTGTTTCCAATGGCTTAAGAAATTATGTTCATTACTACATCACAATTGCTTGATATAAACTCCCATTCGTTTCAGACGTGCAAAATATTTATCAAAAATCCAAAAAACTTGAGAGATAATAAAAGAATCTTCTCATAATTAGCTTACTCGTGTTTTCCCGTCGGACCGAAATGTATTGGTAAACTATTTGGGCGTGAGCCAATCAAATTGAGTCGTAACCAAGAAACTCTTGAAGTGACCTAGAAAGATTTTTACTTAGATAAGGTTCCGTGGAAAATTAGTTAATGGTATAACGTTAAATGAATTCAATAAGTCCACATCCGTT
This sequence comes from Brachylomia viminalis, assembly GCA_937001585.2. NCBI lineage: Eukaryota > Metazoa > Arthropoda > Insecta > Lepidoptera > Noctuidae > Brachylomia > Brachylomia viminalis. The sequence goes on from OW443296.2 coordinate 1,843,228, forward strand.
TGCAACACCCACAACGTAATTATCGTCGTGATTATATTATATGGGAAAACATTTTCACCCATTAGATATCTAACACTGATGGAGATTTCTAAGAAATAATTTACTACTTTTCCTTTGCTGAATTAAGAAGTTACAGCTGTACTAAGAAGTGTCATGCTTTAGTTAAGAGTTAGCTCTATACTGGCATCGTTATTTATGAAAGGTTTTAGTTTATTTGGATTCACTTGTTTCTGATCTCTGAAGACTTAATTTTTCTTTTCTTTTTTATTCGTACTTCAACAAAGACTATTATTCCTTGCTTATACAATAATAGCGTTGTTACAAGAAGTTTATTGGGGTCTCACGATTGATGTCATAAAAATGGCTATTCTGTTGTAGACGTCTTTGTATATTTATCGGGAAATGTATTTGGAAATGAGATTTTCTTTTGAAATACTTGTCAATACTGAAGAGCGTTTAATTATTCGACACAAATTCTTTTTGTGAAGTTAGTAAAAGACGTATAAAAGAAGTCATTGACTGAAAATAAACGGCCTTTTTTGTCCACTAGACGAAGTCTCGTCTTAAGTACTTCCAAATAACTGGTAAATTACTCCACGTAAAGAGAAAATCTACTCGTGACTAGGATTAGGATAAGACCCCCTCAGGCAGAAACTGTGACAAACAAAAATAAACCTACAAGGTAATCCTAAAAGGAAGATCCTTCTCTCGAGAAGTGGTCGCCATTAGCCAAAGGGCTATGGTGAACTTATTATGGCTATTGGTGGAGATATGATCTTCTAAGCTAGTCTACAATCTACGAATTTAACAGATTTGTATTTACATGATACTCTACCTATAACAACACCGTCGACGCTAGGCCCGAAGGCGTAGGCAAAATCAGGGGCTTGCACTGGCGCGGACAGCAGCGCCTCTAGCGGCCGCTCCCGTAAACACCGCAGCAGCGCAGGCGGCGTTAGTTCTGTGGACAAGGTTGTTTTGTTAATTTGGTCGTCATGTATTTGCAATCTGCATAATGTGAATGAACAGTAATTGATAAAGGGAACTTGAGATAGGTCGGTATGGACCGATACAAAAAGTAAAAAACCAGCCGGTAATTTTTTCTCAAGAAACGAAAGAAAAAAAAAAAGAAAGTGTCACTACAAAATAATTAAAATCCTTATAACCTTCGTAAATCATATGATTGTTTGGTATAATCTGTTCAAGTTATCAGTTTGACGTGTACATAATATCTTAATAAAATTGTGATAATGCGTACAACTACTTCAAGGGTAATGTTCACCTAATTAACTAAATAATTATTCATTTATTTAGATTTCATGCACAATGGTGGTACATAAGGTACATCTACCATCCAATTACTGTGTGCCAAATTGATCTTTCAACATCACCCTATAATGCCGTTTGCAAACTAACCCCTTAAATGCACATTCTATTGTACATTCCGAAACAGCTGCTAGTGAACATCTACTGAACACTAAAGTCCAGGTGCCAGGTGTCACTTCATTGTCACAGTATTCATGTCACAGTCGAAACTAAACAGAACGCTTGGCACACATTGCACTTAATACCACTACTGACGTGGCTGTAGCGCGATTGTGGGACACAATTGGATGGCCTAGTATTTTCGTTTCGAAAATTCTAGCTGCAATGTGTAACAGGGACTATTTTGGCTTGTGGATTCGAGATAACTGTTACGTAATTATTATTATTATTTGTAGTTTTTTAGAAGCTCTGTTGCTATGGTAGTAGGATATTTCCCAAAATAATTCTAGTTTTGAATGTGCGGTCAAGGAGCTCTATTTTGCTCCTTGACCGCAAATTAAGCAATTTTCAAACTCACATATCATTTCTCACAGTGCATGCAATATTGTCATCTTTTCACGCTGTTATTATCGTTCAAAATGTCATCAATACGTAGTCAGAAATTAACCTTATAGTTCTTGATATTTTCTTTCATGGAGTGTACACAGACTATTTGAGTTGCTTTCTTCATTATTATAAGCGGAAGGGTTTTAAACATTTAATGCTTCGACAGCAGGATCTTTCCAAGGTATTTTCGCGAAAATCTGCTTCCCAGTTTGAAGGAATGATTACTATGTTTCAAGACAACAGTCTCACAATTTCATCATCTAATTTTTAGATTATTCATTTTGGAATGCTCAACTGGTTCCGTAGCTTTTGTTTTTCACCATTGTACCCCAATGAGAATACCGGCAATATTTCGATGTTGCATATTCAGGCAAAAATCTTTTCAAGCTTTGGCTTTAAAATTTTTCCTATTTGTCTTTCATATTTTACGGTTTTGCGCTAGATCAAAAAAGTTGATTTACCCATCTGTTTTTTTCTCTAATACCTGAGCCATGTTTTAAAGAGTCAAGATGAAACCTATGTTAAGGACAATGACCAAAAATAGGTGTCTTTTTTTTCGGCGGCTATTAGGACAACATAATATAGCAATTTGGTCATTGTCATTTTACAAAAACTGTATCGTTCTCTTTGCACTTTAGGTAGCTATCAGCCAGACTCTATAAAGCCAGTAACATGAAGTGTGTCGCCTGTTCGAAGCTCCACGTGCGCCATATTGGACGCTTGCCAAGCTCGATGCCCCAATACTGAGGCAGTTCACTTAACAAGGACTCACTGGATTGTCCGTTGCGTATGTGCAAGTAGCTGTGTTCTAGTTTAATGGAGAGATAAGGACAGCTGCTGATAGTATAATTTTGTAAAAGTCATACATATTTTGTTACTATTGTGTTGGTAGTCTTCATAAACAGTTTTATTTAACATTACAGAGATCAATATAAATGTTTTGCATTAGTATTGCACATCGAAGTTTTAGTAAAAGACTGCCAAACAGGCATAGTGACTGAATTGATGTTCTACAAGTCCGAACTTCAAAAAACTCCGTTATGTACTGAATTTGTTTTATTACTCGAATAATTTTGTTTGTTTTTTGTTTCAGTATCCATACATGTGGATTTTCCCCTGAGTAAGGAATTGGTATCCAGCAGTATAACCGATTACACTTTACGCGCGTGTGCCTTTGCTAGTATCTACGTAATATACTGAGAAAAACATATGAAAAGGGAAGTTCACACTTACCAGGAGAACAGTTTGCATGTGTTGCGACTAGTGCCGCGTATTTGCTGGGATCTGCGACCAGCGACCACGGGCTCAGCCCTGACCCTGACATGAGCACTGCTCTATGGAAGAGAAGACCTGCAACAAGAACCATTTTTGAATTGCATGATTCACACCATGGTGTGAATCGAGAAATCCCAAAAAAGTCATTCGGTGATCCACACCATGGTGTGAATCGCCGAAGGACACTTTTTCAATTCGCCGATTCATACCAACGGTTCTTTCTTATTAATTAACAAGCAAGCACACAAGTGCTTAGCGAAATACTATTAAAAATATTAAGTAAGTACCTATTATGAGTGAACCAGTGCCACCACTTTAGGAGTTCTGTGGCTACTATAATAATACTATCTACTACTCCTGCGGGGTTTTTTTTAATAATTAAAATGATAAAACATGCAATCTGATATTATAATATCAGCTTAACATTGTATATCAATTTTATTTAAAAATTCAGTAACGTGCGCCTAAACAGTGCGCGGCGTAGGTACGCGCCAATATTCTCAGGTAAAAAACAACCCTTTTGTAAACAATGGAAAATTTCTGAACTACCACAATGCACTAATTTTAAACGTAATTGCATCATTTCTATCCTGAGAGTAGTGTTGTGACATGTGAAGTGACTGTCATATTTTGAGTGAAATATAATTTTGGTAAGTACAGTTTTCAATATGTTGTTAAAATTAAAAAATTTATAATTATCTCAGGCACAAAATTAATTAATTAATGTTAAACATAATATTTAAAGTTGTCTTCTTCATTACTTGGTAGATACCTATTGCTATTTTTATTCTATAATACTTAATTAATTTTTATATTGGTCAATGTTAACAGTGCATCTGCATTATTAGCTTTAGCACTTCAAAATCTGGTTTACAATTAATCTTGGATTAATTGTTTATGGATGAAATTGAATACAATATTTTAAAATAGCGTAAAACAAAATGGCGGACTGTCCGCCATTTTACTTTAGTGTGTAGGTACTGATTTCAATAAGTATTGCACCATAATGCCAAAGTGTGTAATAATTTAGTATACTATATTATAATATTTTGTTTAGTCATTGCTTGTGGTGTTTGTAATCATAGAATTGGATTTTATTTAATCTCAATACCTATCTAAAGCTTTATGAAATGTAAATAAGTAAAATAATAAGAAAGGAGAGTGTTATCTGCATGCTTTTAATATAAAACTTTTGTAAATAAATTTTTAGATAGTTAATATAACTAAATCGATATTTTTTAAGCAAGTAAAGTATTTTACAATGTTAATTATATTTAGATATTAAAATCCAATTTCCTTATTTTTGAACAGGCTCGGTGTAAAAATGTCTGAAGATGCGTCAACTTCACATGCTCTTGAAAATATGGAGTTTCAAATAACCGAGAGAGGTCGTCGTATGCTGTGTCGAAATGGATACAATTATATTTGGAAACGTATAAACAAAGATGGTTCTGAGGTCTGGAGGTGCACCAAAAAAGATAGCAAATGCAATGCAATATTCAAAATGCACCCGTCTCCATTTGCAATATTATGTGAAACTAATCATAACCATGCTCCTAAGAATCAAACAGCGATTGAAATAGACCAGCAGATGCACATATGTACCGAAACTGTTAAAAACAATATCAATAAGCCAGTCACACAAATTTTTCAAGATTCAATAGATGTACTTACAGATAAAGGAATTAATCTAACGAAACCGTTACCTCAATTCAATAACGTAAAGAATAAACTGTACAATCAAAGAAATAAAGCTATAGGCGCTAATAAACTTATCTTCAATAAAGCCACACATCTTGAAGTGCCAAAAAAATACGATCATCTGTTGTTCGCCGATTACGCATACAAAAACAAGCGCATCATAATTTTTGGAAAGACCGAAATGACAAAATATTTAAAGGAGTCGAAACATTTTTTTATCGATGGCACATTTAAGATTTGCGTCAAGTGCTTTCATCAAGTATACACTATTCATGCGGATATAGGGAGCAATGAAGAATACGTCAATGTGGTTCCTGTGCTATATGCTTTGCTTCCAGATAGAAAAGAAGAAACTTATGAGATTATGTTCCAAATTATTAAAAGCCGAGTTCAAGAATGGGAGCCCACACATATATCAATGGACTTTGAAGTAAGTGCAATGTTGGCACTGAAAGTGTTGTTTCCAGATGTGAAAATAGTTGGCTGTTATTTTCATTTCATCCGCTGCTTATGGCGTAAAGCTAAGAAGCTTGGAGTAACCAAATCTAAACTGGGCAGGATCCATGTAAGCCTATGCGCAGCTATGACACATTTGCCACAAAACTTATTGGATGATGGCTGGCTGTATGTTATGGGAGAAAGTCCCAATACCGCAGAAGTTACGCTTTTTAATGATTATTTTGTCCAAACATGGCTCCAACACTCAGTTCTATCAAATACGTGGAGTACTTACAATGAAAGTCATAAAACAAATAACATGGTTGAATCGTGGAATGCTAGAATTAAAAAAATTATTCCATCAAAACCAAATATTGCCCAATTTCTTCATGGAGTAGACAAAGACGCACACTTTTATTATAATAAAATAAATTTACCGGGTGACGTTAAAATTTCAAAAAGAAAACTAGTAAGCGTGCAAGTTAATGAAAAAATTAATAACACTATAGATGAGTTATTGACTAACCAAATAAGTATTGGCCATTGCTTGGAGAAGTTGAGATTTTGAAAAAAATCTAATTTTCGTATTATGCTGATTTATTTTTTGGTAGCTCATCATTATATAATTAACAATAATCTTGTTTATAAGTAACGTTAACTTAATTTATATTATTTTATTAATTACAGCCATATAACCAAACAAATCTGTGATTCCAATTACAAAGAAAAGGGTAATCTATTCAATCTGTTTTTTTTTAGATATAGTAAAACTATGTACTATTGTACACTCTTAATTAGTAAGGTAAGAAGACGACAAGCAATTTTAGTCATTGGATATATCTCGTTATATAAGTAGTAACTAAAATTACTTATAGTAATAAAGTAGGTATTACTTAGTCTTTTTTTTTACTGACAAATAAATCGTAAGTCAAAATGTGCAACATGTGATTTAATTATTATTAAGGTGAATATTTTATATTAAAGATGTTGATGACAAGTATTTTTTGTAATTAGTAATAAGTAACAGGGTAATCTTTCAGTCTGTATTTGTGATTTTATTTATAGTTGTTTTTTATTTTTTTATAAATACCTAGATCTTTATTAATGTTGACCAATATTGTGATTTATATTTACAGTTAAAACTGTACATACCTAAATATCTTTATTCAAGTTGAACAACATGTGATTTTTAAATTAATCATAAGCATAGGAATAACTGACCTACATAATATGAATAATCTAACATACTTGTAAAAACTTATGCTATGTTTAATTTCTTATGTTAGCATAATAAATATTATATCCCTATAAATAATTTGTTTCAATAACCGTTTTGTACCAGTCAGTACCAAAAAGTAATTACTTTTATAACTTTTTTATAATGGTGCGAATCGACGAATTTGCAAAATGTCTTTCGTCTTTTCACACCATGGTGTGAATCGCCGAAAGACTTTTTTGGGATTCGTCGATTCACACCACGGTGTGAATCATGCAATTCAAAAATGATTCTTGTGCGATTCACACCATGGTCCGAATCGCGCGTGGTGTGAATCGACGAAGTACCCCAACAAATAGTCAATATTATTAAGAGCTCCATTTGTAAAGGAGCTCATCCGAGGAAGTACTAACACATTTTTTTTTACCTACTCATGGCATCTTTGAAAATGTAATTTGACATTAAGTCCGTCTACCGCCTACCAATATTGTACATGAAAATTAAGTAAATCAATATTTCAGCTTTGTCTCTAGTTGAAGGGTCTAAGAATGGCGAACCATTATCGTGATGCATCTGGTACTGCAGATATCCAAAGGTGATGGTAACCATTCACTATCAGGTAGGTACTACTTGTTTGCCGCCTAATCTTCTCCTTCTTTGTGTCGCTGGCAGTACTTTTCTCAGATATTGTTGGCCGAAAACTTCGCCACTTTCACGGCGTCGTCGGTGGCAGCACTGAGGTCACTTTGACTCAAAGTTTTGGGCCACAGTGGGCAAGATAGAAGGTAGAGCATAGTTTGCGACATAGTTCCACATCCACCCTGTTGCCGTTTCGTCGAAATTACCTAATGATATAAAGTGTCAAATCTTATACAAAGAAACTAAACGCTTGTTATTCCACAGCATGAACAGCTCTTAAAACGCTTTCAATCTTCATCATCGACTACAAAGTACAAGAATAGATGAACGTTTTCACGTCCCTAATTTGTTGGAGCACTTAACCTTGTTTGTCCATCAGAATCTCGAACGACAAACAACGGAGCATCGTCAACGTTTTAAAACGAAGTACTCGCGGGGGAAATCTCTCTCCACGTAGACACGCTTCAATTTTCACCAGTTCAAATAGTTTGTACACGTGTTTGCCTGTTTTTATAGGCAAAGTTTGAGCGATACCAAACGCGCTCCGAAGCCAGGTGTCGGAATGTTCTGTTTTCTGTTTAGAAATTCATTGATTCCTTTTTTTTTACCGAAACTCACGTATCTACTTGTATGTTCCCCAGAATGGTAAGCAATGGTGTATTAAGTTCACCCAGTTATGTTAAGCATAAATAAATAAATACTTTACAGGTTAAACCCTTAAGTATGCAACTGATGGATAATAACTTAACGACACGGTTGGCGCAGTGGTTAAGCGATTGACTGCTGCGTTGCGTGTTGCGGGTTCGATTCCTGTACGGAACAAATATTTGTATAATCTACAAATAGTTGTTCCGGGTTTGTGTATGTATGTGAGTTTAAATGTTTGTAAACGCACCCACAATACAGTAGAAATTCCTAGTGTAAGGTAACGTTTAAAAAAAAAGAAAAGACCAGACTATTATAAACTTTAACAATCTCCATAATAAAATACCTACTAAAACCGGAATATTTTTCTTGCAATCCCTTGTCAGAATAGAAAGAAAATGTAAAGTTAGAACGTAGTGGAAAGTCTGGAAGCTCAGACTCTGCGATAGTTTCAATTGTGTGAAAACAGCCGATTAGGGGTGTCTCTAGCGGGACATTGTGGAGTGAGTGGTAATTCTTAATAATAGCCTTTTCTGAACGTCTTTATGTTACCGAGAAACTAGTGAGAGAGACATGATGCGAAAACAGCGGCTTAAGTGCTTTTGGTTAGAGGGTCTCGAAATGTTGAGATGGAAAAAAGCATTTTAGTTCTCCGACTTGAATGTGAAGCACTTAATTCATTTTCCTGACACTTTTAACAAAGGTTCATTTATTACTTCGGTACCATTTTGTCGATTTACGTGCCAACGGAAACCTATCACTAGGCTTCAGCTGTTCGTCCGTCCGTCTGGCCGTCAGAGGACGGTATCTCATGAACCGTAATAGGTAGACAGTTGAAATTATCACAAAGTGTGTATTTCTATTGCCGCTATAACAACTAATAATAAGAATAAAACAAAATGAAAGGAAAAAACGCCGAAAAAAAACACAATTCTTGTATGGAAATACAAGAATTGTGTTATTTTCGGCGTTTTTTGGCTTGTGGTCCAAGTCCGACTCGCCTTAGGCCAGTTTCTATGTTTTCTGTATTTTATTCACACATAATTTCACACGAGTGGAGCCGTCAACACAGCTAGCAACTAGTAAAGTCAAGCAATGAAAGGTTTACTAAAAAAAACCAGACAAGTGCGAGTTGAACTCGTGTGGTGAGGGTTCCGTACGACGAATATGTTATCAACCATGTTTTGACGTGAAACGTCTTTAAAGTCACACCGAAACATACCGGATATCCGGCAATATGTTTATAAAGTCAAAGTTTGAGCGATACCAAACGCGTTCCGAAGCCAGGTGTCGGAATGTTCTGTTTTCTGTTTAGAAATATATTTATTCATTGATTCCTTTTTTTTACTGAAAATCACGTATTTATTTTCCTCAGAATGGTAAGCAAAGGTGTAGTAAATTCATCTAGCTATGTTTTGCATAAATAAACAAATACTTTGGAGGATAACTGAACGATAATAACTTATCAACATACTAATATAAACTTTAACAATCTCCATAATAAAATACCTACTGAAAACGGAATATTTTTATTACAATCCCTTGTCAGAATAGAAATTAAATGTAAAGCTAGAACGTAGTGGAAAGTCTGGTACCCGGTCCTATCGTTCCATTTTTAAATTACACGATAAATATAATAATAATAATTTAATAATGATAATAATATGAGACAACATCCAAGAGTTTACTATGTAATTTGTTTGGCCGCCAAACCACGACCGATATGGATTTTCATACAACTTTTGCCGGCCGCTGTTCGCATGTATTTGGCCAGTACAGCAATTTCGATTTATCTCGAAGAAGTTTGTCAAATAATCCTCAAATTGTTGGCAATTTGTTTATTTGTGGCATGTTTGAGAAATAAGTATATTCTGTAACATTTTTTTTAATGGAAATATCAAAGTAATCAGTCGTTACGGGTCGTCAGAAGCCCAAAAGTCTAACAACCAGTCCCTTACCAAGGGGTACCGTATTACCCAGTTGTGGAGGTCAGATAGGCAGTCGCTCCATGTAAAATACTGGTATTCAGCTGCATCCGGTTAGACTGGAAGCCGACCCCACCATCGTTGGGAAAAGGCTAGCCACATGATGTCTAACTTGGCGATGCGACCAAGTGACGTGCAGATGTCCGTGTGAGAAGCAGCTGGTCTTGAGGTCGACACTAGCAGCCTTCAGTAGCAATTTCCCATTGTTTGCGAAGTTTTACTGAATTTGTGAACGCGTGCACAACACTCATACACTGATTGATGCATTCTTACAGAGTATTGCTAACGAACGGTATACCGCCGTTTGCCCGAATTGTATTTGCCATAATACCATTTGCCATAATAGTCAACAACCATAATATTATATGACGTAATATTCATTTGCCCTACTCTTATTTGCTATATTAGTCACGTGCTAGAAGCTTTGTTTCCCATGAAGTCACTTATCATAACATAATTTGTCATAATCATCGTAAGCCCTAATTATCACGTGCCCTAATTATCACATGCCCTAATTATCACATGCCCTAATTATCACATGCCATAATTATCATATGCCATAACATCATTTGTCATCGACATTGGGTGTGTAACGGTTGTTATATTAGGAGAAACTGGATGCAATCGGGACTTTAAGGCACCCCGACTCGGATAGGTTAGGTTAGAAGGTGATGGTGGGGTCGTTTAAGCGAGCGAAGCGAGCGAATAGACCCCGCCATCCCCTTCGTGGTTATTTTTATATAAACCACCCAGAAGTAGGAGCCCCGCATAGCGGGGCTCCGGCGACCAAGCCCACCCTCGACCATGCATAGAATATTTTAAGGTTTTGGTTAGGTGCCATTTCAGTAAGGTTAGAACTGTGACCATTAAACATAAAAGAGAATATTTAAATATTTGTCTAATAATTATTATGGCATTTAAATATTAAGTCCAATAATCATTATGGTGTTTAAATATTATGTCTAATCATTATTATGGCAATTAAAAATATGAAAAACAATACGTATGGCACTCGTATCTTATGGTATCTAAGTTTCGAGCAATTAAAAGTATGTCATATGTCTTTTAGGGCAAATAAAGCATTCGGGCAAATGAAATTCGGGTAAATGAAATTCGGGAATATTATGATTATGGTATATAATCTTCGGGTAAACAATAGACAACCCTGACGAACGGCTATCACTTAAATATTATTACATTATACTGTAAACGCACGGGATTTCTCATTATCACTCACCTAACATAAACATGCCTAAACTTCATGTCTAACTTTGTACTTACGTTCGACAAAATAACCGGTTAAGCGGTTCGACAGTTATCAAACCGCTAAGCTATTTGCTTTGTTAAAAGGTAACTAAAATGCCCCGTTTTTATTCTCATGTCATGATTCACTACTTATGTAGTAGCTCCATAAAGGTATAGTATGATGATAATTATTAACAACGTTAAATCTGTAACAATCTGCAATATGCTAACCTTTTGGCTCATCCTTTTACAATTTGCGGTAAACTGTAGAAGAATACGAACATAATACAATATTGCTCATCTTCCATAGCAAATAGCGTTATGATGTATAGCCTGCAGACTGACCAGACTTATAGGGAATATCTGTGCGAAAAAATTCTAAAAACTATGTTCTTGACGTTCGAATCGTTCGCAGACTTCGTATTCGTAGCAATTACATTTTTTCAAAATACTCTATGCAGGTACCTACAGTTTTGACTTCGCTCAGACCAATGTTAAACAAAATTGTGGTCTAATATCAATCCAAATAAGTATTACGCTACCATTCAGTGTTGGTTTTGTATAATATTTTTTTACACTAAAAGGGACTCGATGATAAAGACGTTTCACGCTATACCAACGACCGTATTGCCCCGGTACAGCCCTACCCAAGTTTTTTTTATCACAAGAACAAAGGAGAATGGGCAGATTTGCCCAAGTATTGTAGCACTTTGAGTAATATATCGTTAGAAAGATATAATTTAGACAAACAATTTGTTGTATGACAGCGATGCTGAAATCTACATCAGTAAAAAGTTACAGGAGCTTAAAGTTCCTTTACATCACATTAAAGTGTTTAGGTTTATTTAACGTATTTGTCAGCAATTCTAAAAGAACTTGACATAATATCATACCGAGATACCAACGTAAAACTACCACGTGTAATAATAATACAAATCAAAATGGCGTCACTATAATGCGCTCGCACCAAGTGCACGAGAGTAAGTCACACAGCGTGTGAGGGAGCGAGAAAGGCTACTGTTAATACGGCTTGCTTTCTCTCTCGCTTATACTAAGCGGGAGTGAGCGAGATAGTATGCAAACCTAAAACAAAAGCGATGACAAACAGACAAACTATTCATGCCCATGTCGCCATTCATTCGTGAATACTGTTCTGGTGCTAACGTGCGTTCAGAGTGATTTTATTCCTATACTTACTAACGACTCGGCTGTGTTTGGACATTTTTATGGTTTGATTTCTTTACTGACGACTCGGCTGTGTTTGAACATTGTTTCTGTTATTACCTACGATTCGGTTATCCTAAATGGACTTTGATTACTGCAAGTGAACGGATTTTGGTGAAAATGGAAACACATAGAGAACAATTTGTGACTTGTGGCTGGAGTGTCCGACAAGGCAGGTCGCGGCACATTTTAACTCGAGGCGACCTTGAAGAAATCGCTCGATTCGATTTGCTGAATATGTTCTACAACATAATATCAACATACATCAGGTAATACACTTCACAGGTACACACGGCGACGCGTCCCTGCGTACGAAATCCCATACAAAAACAAAAATATGTACTGTAATATTCGCCAATATACTAATGTCATGGAGTATTAGACTACCTAGTATCGGTTATATTTACTTATATGTATATTTAGTATTATTACTTTCTTGTGTAATATGCGACGAAAGTGGCGGATACGACTAATAACAATATAAAAGTTGAGTTTTTTCGTTGTTGTAGGCGGTTGCGAATGACCAAATGATGATGTGTTATCGCTGCTTGGTGGCTGCAAGGCGTCATGAAGACCAAATGAATCGGCAGAGTCAGCAAGCTGTAGCAGATCAAAAAGAGGACCAAGCAAATGCTATAAATGTGGACGTACAAGATCAGTCCGTGGTTTTATCCGGCTATAAAAGATTGTCGAATTCGTCGAACCGCTGTATGTTTAGGGATTGTTTTGAAATAGAACGAATGACGATTCCTAAGAACATAATTATATATTTATTAATGCATTTAAAAATATACACTCCGGGCAGTGCACGCGTATTTCAACGTCATTTGCGATCCAATATATGGGCCGATTTAGACAATGATGACTTATTAAGAACTGTTGAGTCTTTTTCTGTGAGCCAATTAACAGATTTGCTGGAAACTCAACGCAAAGCATATTTGGAAAAAAAAAGAATCGATTTTGACACTTCTGAAAATATAGACGCAGATGAGTTATATTTTTGCACTGGCTTAACGCTTGTGCAGTTCAACAATTTACTATTAGAAATACCTTCATTGATAGACTGTTTTAATCGTCAAAAAACCGCACTGGGAATTTATTTGATGAAGCTTCGCCAGGAGAAACGAACGAAAGACTCGCAAGTCGCTTATCAATGAGCAGACGAGCACTTGAGCGTTATATGAATGTTGCCCGCGAGTGCCTTTCATCCCAGTTTGTACCGCGACACCTTGGCTTATATCATATGACCCGGGATGAAATCATATCACACAGCCTGCAAATCCCAAATGCCATATACGGAAGTAGTGAAAATAATCAGCCAAAGGCAATATTAATCTTGGATGGCACTTATATATAGATTCAGAAGAGTAGTAACTTTTTATTTATAGCTTGCACAAGTTCCGAAACCTATTAAAGCCATTTGTTGTTTGTTGGTGTTTGTTGTTGTTTGTTTGTCCAGACGGTTATATTTTAGAAGTGCTTGGCCCATACTCAGCCAGGACTTCTGATGCAACAATAATGTCTCGTATTTGCAATGAGGAAGATGCACCATTATATTATCTTCTCCATGAAGGAGATACGTTTATGCTTGACCGTGGATTTAGGCATGCAATACATGTACTTGAAAACTTCGGCTATGAATCGCACATTCCACCGTCAAAAGACCGTAACGCTACGCAACTTACCACTCAACAAGCAAATTAATCCCGGCTTGTAACAATAGTACGTTGGGTAGTAGAAGTTATTAATGGCCGCATTACTTCAAGTTATACCGTCAGGACTATTTTAATAGAGCCATGACCCATATGTTTACTGACATACGAATTGCCGCTGCTCTTCTTAACGTATTTAGAGCGCCTTTAGAAAATAATGCCCACGCTAGCCAGATTATTAATATTATTAATGACAGAATAGATATACCAAATCGTCTTGGTAATTTCGTAACAGAAAATGATATAAACAGGCGAAGGGAACAATTTATCCAAATGAATAGTGACACATTAAATATTCCTTTTCCTATTTTAAGCGAAGAAGATTTGATATTGATTGCTCTTGGAACATACCAAATGAAACTGGCCAAATCGTATGTCGGTGAACATTTAAGGGGTGGTATATATACTATAGAAGTGTGCCACGAAATAAGTCCAAACCTAACGGATTATGAAATAGACGCAAGTAACTGTGTGTTATTACGAGGCCAGATTCATTCACGACATACGTCGAGAAACACATATTACTCGTACATTTTAGTTACGACTAATATGACAGGTAGAGAGGCTTTACCGCACCTTTACTGTTCGTAAGTCGTACTATCGGATCTTGTGCTCACATTATGAGTATAGTTTGGTTCTTGGGATTTGCAAGACATCAGAATGATTTTCAAAGCCAAGTTTTCTAGATCATATAATTGTAAATGATGAGAATGTTTCATATATTTCTATTGTATATGATAAAAGTAAGTCTTAATCTTATACTTAGTTACTTTTGGCTAATATATTGACGATCAGTGCACATGTTTTTTATCCCCCCTTGAACTTCACTCACGTTACCACTTTCAAATAAAATAGCATGCAGCAGTAGGCTACATACATACTCCATAGTACATATAATATTATGATAATGAATATAAAATGTCCTTAAAATTAAAATATTAAAACAATAACCCACTAAACAAGTAGGTTATTTTGCTGATGACGCAATTTTTTAAATAAATAAAAAAATATTTTTTTATTACTTTGACGTCGCTGAGAGTAAAAAAAAATACATTTATGTGATGAGGGCAACTAGTACAACATATAACCATATAGCCTATATTGCTACAATGGTTGGGCAAACGTTCATACAATAATGCCCATTCTCCTTTAAGATTAGTTGATAAACATATTGCAAATGTAAGATTGTACGCAAAATATTGATAGATTTACCATGTTATTTTATAACCATAGAATAGTAGTAGTAGTTTATAGTTTTTCAGTAAATAATTAATAAGTAAATAATTTTCGGTTCAATATTTTCGGAGATAAAGTGGGCGAATGTTATTTTTTTATTTATTTTCTTAAATAATTTTTAAAGTATTTAAAAATTAATTTAAAAAAATATTTGAGACTCAGACAATTAGCTCGTTCGTTTGATATGCCACACGGTACAGTGCGCAAAACGTTTTTTCTGAATTTTCCTCTTTGCTTCCCTTAAAAGTGATTCCAATAGTCAAATTTCATTAATTTCCGTTACGGCCGTGTAACTGAAATAAATGAAATTTGACTGCGTCACAGAAATTTGTAAGTATGCCAAATTTCAATTTAATTGGTGCAGGAAGTTCGGGGTAAATTGGCTGTGACATACGGACAAACAGAGAAAAACACGAGAGATCCTATAATGGTTCCGTTTTTGCATTCGAACCTACGGAACCCTAAAAAAGGTAATTGTAGACTAATAAATGAGAAGGGGAAAAAAACTCTTTTCAAACTAAAGCGAAGGTCAACGAGACGTACAAATAAAAATTTGTGAGCCAACAACAGTTTACAAGCTTTGTTTTGGCTTCCACTCGTTCCTAACATTACATTCAAATTGCTTTTCTCAGACATCTTCAATGCAGACAGGACGTTTCCAGATTCTTAATGTCTTGTGATTCCTACAATATTCTCTCATGGTATAAGCACCTACCTAGGTGTAAGTGTAGTATGATACAATTAGCTATAAATAAAAAACCAAAACCTATCAAAAACCTTTGGTCAAAGGTACAAATTGACTGGTGATTTGAGTTTGTAACTGGTTATTATTGAGTAGCGTCGTGGAGGATGGGCCTTAGTGAATCGGAATTTAGAGACTTAATAAAACAATCAACCACAATCAATCAATATCCGACGAAGCTGCTTGGTAATAAATCTTTTTCTAATAATTATAGTACGTGTTGTAGTAGAAAATAAGGACACCCCAGCACCAAAATAAATCACAACTTCTCACTGCAATAGACTAAAAGACTATCACCGCTCACCGCTTTAACAAGCTTTTATCCTTCAAACGAAATACAGCCCAATTTAATTAGGAAAGACCGTAATCCGAAATAGAGGACGTCTTCAGAATATTTTTAATTTCAAACACGACCAAATAACTAAAAAAATAACGAATCTCGAAGCTTCTCCTGCAAAAGACGGTTTTAAAAACTAAATTGCGTTCACATCTTGTTAAGGAATACCCGTTTCTATGTTGCGTCAGCCAAAAGCATCTCTGTACACAGTGAGAAATGAAAGTTAAATGTATGGATGTAGAAATGTCACTTACAGGGATGTGTTCGTTTGTTTTCGCTTGGGGTAAATGCGTTGGAGATGTCTTGTTTTTTGTTGCTTTTTAAGGATTGAGTTTAGTTTAGATGTGGGGGTGTATGCTTCGTTTGTTTGTTTATTTGTTGTGTAATTACGCATTTGGATTTGTTTTTCTTTCGTTGATAAATCATTTGGTCGTTCGCGTTGACCGTTTTGGAGGCAATTTCAAGGATAGATTAGGGTTCTATAAACAATAGGCTTGTTTTAACTTTTGAAAATACGATCATAATAAACATACACACATATGCACATAATAAACAAGGTCTACTATATATTAAGTATACAAGTAATACAAAAGTCTATATTAAAAAAGTCTATTAATGAAAACAAAAGAAATAAACAAAATCATGATACCCACTGTATCCTCTCCTTTTGTGATTTTTCTTTATTACTTTGTTTTTCAAGTTGTTTACTCTCAAAGAGAGAACCTTATTAATATCTCTTCATTAGTCTTTGTGCCGTACCGGAACAAACGGATAAGAAATAAAAGAAACACTGTTTCCGATATCAAGAGACAGTTCAGTTTAATACATGCCACGATTTATCAAAGGAGAATGAGTAATGATGGGCCCACCTCTCAATAGGAATAAGACACTCATAAATGAATAGGTATGTTTATGCAGAATAAAACTTATTATTACGACTAAGGTCAAAAGTCAGTACTTTCGGAGTTATACTACTTATTATACTGCCATAAAAGTGATCGTAGTTTACCTACTTCGTTAAAAGATAACTAAACTAAACTATGGCTAGACTCAAAACGGACGGCATCTATCTGCTTGCTCCTTACCTGCGCCCCCACCCTACCCGCTGTGCCCGCCGCTTGTCCAGGCGCATTTGCAAATGGCGATCAGTCATATTGCAGTGAACATCTTCGAGACGGTTTATACGTTATAGAAATATACAGACAAAACGATTTACATGATTTAATAGAATATAATATACCAGCAGAGAATGTGTGGTTGCTGCGTGGTAGGATACAGTCACGCCACGTAAGAGCAAGAATATACTATTGCTATATATTAATTGATCGAAACCAAGTTGGAAGAAACGCGATATCACAATATTATTGCTCTTGCTTGACCGGACGGCGAACTGTAGGAAGTTGCGCTCACACTATTTCTTTGATTTGGTACCTAGGAGTTAGGAGACATCAACCATTCCTGGCCCCCGTGGGTTTTTTAAATGATGTAATGGTCTTTGATGTCCAAGACGAATAATAATTCTCTTTTATTTTAAGTGTACTTATTATTACTATTTTACCTTATCTACCTTACTTCTTCTTCTTCTTACCTAACGTCGTATCTCCGAAAGTACTAACATTTGACCATAGTTATATTAGTAACTAATGTTCCACTTAAAATGCCCTATCCAACGGTATATCAGATGTTACTATTGAAGGGTGGGCCCAGACTCCATACATTCATTTCCCATTGTCCTTTACTTAACGAATTGCGTCCATTTTATCTTTGCGAACGTTTTCATAAAATTTAGACAGAATCAAAGAATCAAAACATTTTATTTTACATAAACCTACACGGGCACTTATGTAACGTCAGAAACTAGGTGGACGGTTCCAATTGGTCGTTTCCTATGGAGAAGACCTAGCATGAAACTCCACGGTTACTTTGTTAAAAATACCTAGTTGACCTTTATAATATTTTCACATTACAGTGCTAATAAGTAAGAAGGACAGTGTAGACCTGTCAACAAGTACCATATTTTTAAATTCCCTAAGCAACACAAAAACCTAAATCCGTAGTAATTATTCAACGGATAGACAAAAAATACATCCACAAAACACAAAAAAATACCACATATATCTACAAAAGCGCCCAAACTCCTTTTAATACACCCAAGCATAACAACTCCAACTTCAGCTATAAAGGGTACTAATAATAATGTAACCGCCACGCTTAGACTCCGTGGAACTTAAGGCAGATATTCAAGCACAGCTTCTGTAATAGACTTAAAAATAAGCGCATATTACCGACGCTGCTTCGAGGCAACGAGGCAAAATAAGAACAGATCAGAATATCTCTGAGCTGCTTCGCTCTCAAGATATTATATTCCTTCGCGAGTATTAAGATTTGATTAAAAAGTGGGTTCTGAAGATGCACAAGTACAGTTATATAAATGGAAGAATGTTGTCTATTTGTGTTATTTTTAGAGGCTGTGCTATCCCTCAGCTAATATCAGATTACTGGCTCAGGTTTCTTTATAGGTAAATTATAAAAATAAAATAATATACATAACATCACGCCTGTAATTCCCGAAGGATTAGGCAGAGGTGTACCTATAGTACACCCACACTTCGGCAGTCGGCAGTTACGTTAAGGTCCCATGTAATAGGGGGCGAGCCTATTGCCATACCTATTGTAGTATGGTAGTTTTATTATAGGTGCATCGCATCGTCTTCACATATAATTAATGTATAAAAAATATTGTAACACATTTTTAAAGAGTAACGGTTGAGTTTCTTGCCCAATCATCTCCATACGAAACTACCTTTTGGAAGGGGCGACTAGAATCAATTCTATTTTAATGTAAATGTTGACGTTCAAAAGTGCCTTATAGGTGCCTACTTGAAATAAATGCTTTGACTTTGACTCAGGGTTGCTACCGAGAAATAAATAAGTAGGTAAATATAATATGGTATGCTAGCATAGTAGCAGGTGGCGTTATTCAGTTTCTGCCTACCCCCATAGTTATAGGATTTCGGACAATTTTTAGTAATATAATATAATATGAGACAACATCCACTCAAGGTCTTCAGGTCCCGAACTAGGTAGAACCTGTACTACGGTAACATGATGACAGATATACATACTTATATACATATAAACACTCAGACACAGGTCAAACAGACATGTTCATGCACACAAATGTTTGACTTGTCCGGGGATCAAACCCGGGACCAGCGGCTCAGAAGGCAGGGTCGCTACCAACTGCACCAACCGGTATAGTAGCTCGTATTCTAAAATAAAATGTATCAGGTTATGTAGTGACCGAAAATTTTATCCCAAACAACAATTAAACCCTGTATTAACCGCCATCGAAACAATCCAAGCCTATACTTAAGTTTATCTGATCCAGCCCTCCACCACGAACATTACACTTCAAACAAAAATGATAGTCATCATTCAGGCTTCTGAATCCGATCCCTAGCGAACAAAGGGGCTAGTTCAAAATAGCCACATTTCTCAAGCTCCAATGTAGGTCGAAGTCCGTAAAATAAGATGAATGGAAACTCTATTCAGTGGAAATTGCATGGACTTGAACGTTGCATACGCTGAATTGAAGGAGTTGCTTACTTTCGCAGCGAGTGTACGGAATGAAACGTATTTTTCTTCTTGTTTTGATGTAATGTATTGCTGAGATGTTTTGTGTCTTCGAGCTTGGTTTATGAAAATTGTTCCGTCATCGTACAAGACTAAACGTGTACTATAATTCTACAAATCCTAGTTACCGATGTTCAACGCTCCATCAGTTTGTGATAACAAAACGCAGACCTGCTATAGTCTGTGGTGCATACCGTGACTCGTGAAAAGTTGGAGCGAAAACAGTTTTGCTAGAAGCCCGTGTGTGTGAAAACATTTCCTTTCGCGCTCAACGTTCTCCTGTCCCAATACTGGGCAAACTATCTTTTTCTTCCTTCTACGTGCGTGAATCTCAAACTCGTATCCCGGAATTCCTGTGTTCCTGCCCTCGGAGCCATCGGAGGTGGAAGGCTCAGCGTGTGTCGTAGCAGTCCATGGTACGTGTATGCACTGTATTTTGCTATTGACATGCTGTAGAGTTTTTGAACATCGTGTTAAGCGTCATCGTTGTGTCCCCTAGTAGCAAAAGCCACCCCTGCTATTTCGCCTTTGGTGCGCATGCTACAACCATTTAACTCGTAATTCCGATCCAGCTTGTCCCTTGCTGCCCTCCCCCCAGCGACGCCCTGAGCCTAGGTTCGTACCCCACAGGGGGTGCTCTTAGTGTGTAATCACCTAATTTATAAGTTTTATAAGCGCTGGTTGGAGGCCTACATTTATTAAGGCAACCACAGGCAAGCCCGGCTAAGCAGCCGACAACCTCCAATTTTTTTTTTTTACGGGGGGAAATCCTCATGGATTACCTCCGCCCGGAGAAAAGGCGGAGGGGCGTGCCGGATTCTTACCGGTTAAACCACCCCGGTGTCTTCTCGCATGTGCGCGCGGGGCCGCAGGAATCCAAACGCTTCCGCATCCCCACACTAGTGCTGGCCCGGTCAGCCGACAACCTCCTAGGTTGACCTGCGAGACGCCATTTATAAAAAGTAAAAACTTGTGTGACGAAAATATCTGTCTTAGCACTGTGTGACTGTAAGTAGCCAAAGCGATGGGTTGCTGGTATTAACATTGTATTTTTGTATATGAGTAATTTTATGTTAACCTCTAATCCCACTGCTGGGAATAAGCATCATTGTGATAACATTGCAGGTTGGAATCCGTACTTTGTAGTAGTGATTACTAGCACAAGTAAATTCTAAATTCTAAATAATTGTCATAGTTTATAGCCATATAGTATAAAACAAGACCCTAGCCTTAGTCTCCTTCGTCTATACCATCGATTTCTGTTTAGTTTCACATTTACACTATTCTCTTCCTAGCATACTTTCAATACGTCCAGAAGAGGCCATTATTCATTTTTACGCCATAATTTATGTCAGGCGATTTTTTCGTTGTTCTTTTCTGAAATTTATTCCTTACCCGTTCGTAACCATGGCTATTTTCGCAAAAAATAACCTTATGATTTTATATTTTTCACCAAAACTGATATAGGGTAGGATACGTTGTGTTCTTAGATGGTTATTATTTTAAGATGATTACTGTTTTTGTTAAAGAAACTAAAGTTATGGCATCGGATTGTGGGTCCCGATCGGAACAAGCCCTTTATTGTCTAAGTTTAGTTAGTAATAATACGTACATCGCTGACATAAATGCTTGGCTCAGGGCTGGTCCTGCTCCACAAGGGCGCGTAAACTAATTAATTAGAATTCGAAGATATTGTTGGAGCTGATGAAGGCATCATCTATCTTTGCATTGTATAAATTCAATCTCTTAGTATTGTATAATTGCATAGCACATGTGTGAGCACTATGTACCTACTCTTAAGGTTACTGGGTTCATCTTTCATTGACTTGATTGTGCCCTGGCAGCTGAGAGTATTTATTTATTTATTTAACCATGTACCTACACACTTATATTTATTTATTTATTTATTAAAACTTTATGCACAAGTAAAAAATAATACTGTACAAAGGCGGACTTAATGCCTGAGGCATTTTCTACCAGTCAACCTTAGGGTGATGCAGAGATATACCATGGCAGGTGCAACATACGGGATAGATAGCTCGGAAATGACTATAAAATACAAGAATAAATACTACTATATAGATACATAGATACATACATATAAACAAAATAAACCTTGGTCAGGAGAAATAACGATCGGTAGAGGAGAAAACAAATCCAGCAACTCAGCGCCGGGATGTTTCAGCCAACTTCTGACGGATATGTTCACGTGCCTTCACTTTAAAAGATAACGGACTGGTTGCTGTCCTGATTTGCAGAGGGAGCGCATTCCAAAGAAAAACCGCCTGGACAAAGAAAGAAGAATGAATGAAACCAGAGCGGTGAGAAGGACATCGTAGAAGACGATTGCATAACCGACGATTATATAAACAGACAAGAAGAAAAAAAACAGAAAAATAGGTACAAAGGTGATGCTTATTTCTAATGAAATCTCTTCCAGCATACCTGCGATAGGATAGCAGATTTAGAGATGTAGACAGCGTGTGTGTCATGCTCACTCAAATGTGCCGCTGGTGGTGGCGTGTGTATTGGATCATTGAGTTCCCTTCAAAATGGTTGAGCTGAATGATGCTGATGCATACGTCATGTTAGTGAACGGGCGCCGTCAGTAGGCACTGGTCATGTCTTAGCTGCCACTGTTTATTTTGATTCCTGAATTATTTTTATAGAAAGAAAGAAAATGCGTTTATTTGCGGTAAACATGACGCAAAAAATAACACAAACACAAAAAATATGAAAAGGTTGGGGGAAACATGCGGCACATCCACGCAAAACGGCTATCGCTCAGCAATAAGCCGCGACCCTATGCAAGACAGAGCCCCAGCGCTGGTATCTTATCTTTATCTTTTTATTACGGACGCTTTTAACGTGCACATCTTTCTACATCGTTCTCACATGTATAATTTCAACATGAATGATGTAACCACTATTTTGTAACAATATTATGATTTAAAAGAGTGTCCATGGAGTTTCTTGCCCGTTCTTCTCGTACCTACTACACTTTGGAATGGGCAACTAGCTTCATCTTTCTTTCTGACTGACCAGCCCCTTGACAATTCAAAAGTGACTGTAATTGGTTTATTTGAAATAAATGCTTTGGGTTGAGTTGAGTTGAAAATAATGATCGATTAAGTTGTAATAAAATGAAATGAAATAAATATTCTACAGATAAGATATCGGAATCACTTTACAAGAAAGAGCTAGATGGAGTTGACATTTCCCATCATACTACCGCTGAGAAGAAAAGGCGGAACAAACTCAGGGGCCAAAGTTTCTTTTAAAGACCAGAGTTAGTCTTGGTCAGATCATGTAGATAAGTGTCTGAAATGGTATTTTGAGGAAAGAAACACACAGATTTTAAGGGGCCTGTCCATTCAATGCAGGCATTTGTCAGTAGCTTAACTCAGAATTTAAGGAGCTTAACGACGCGACGAACAATACTAAGGAAAGGACATTTGGGTAGGCCGCATAAAATACTGAAACTGCCAGACCAATATTAAAATTAACCGAGAAAGAAAAAAAAATACATATTATTATATAAAAATTACACACAGTCCGACCACTCTCAATAATTAAATTAATATAATGTGCATCCCGTGTTGACACTATAATTTAACACGAGGACACGCAGATGGATTTATTTTCTTTTCATAAATTACGACTTGTTCTCTCTCCTTTTGCAGCACATAATTTCTTCTGTGTAGACTTTCGTAGGCCGCCGATTAGCATTTTCCCATGTCTATACATTAGGCCTTCTTCTTGCGAATGGTATATTATCCTGTTTATTATTGTTTGTACCTATCCCGTACGCAGCCGTCGGGACAAGTGAGCTAGTCTAATATTGCCAAAAATCAACATTGGTGATGAAATCCCAGAAATCAGCTCATATTTTTGTATTTCAGCGTCTATTTTAATATTAGGTCTTTTACCTATGAAGTTGCCTTTTATAGAAAGTTAAAGTCATTTTTATATAAATATTTTTTATTTCTATCAATCTAAATATGCACCCATGCTATCGATGCATCTCTGCCAGCCCAGTGGTAATTTTTCAAGGCCCTTATTGAAGGAGTCAGGTGTACGGGAGCAACAAACAATTCAAAGGCATTTTATGTATTGAATTTTTTCCCTGCCAAGAAGTTATCCAAATTTTGGAAAAAGTAGAAGCCTGTCAGCGCAAGGTCTGGTGAGTACGGTGGATGACGCAAAACTTCCAACCTTAGCTCTTGCAGCTTAGAGATCATCTGTTGTGCCGTATGAAGTCGAGCGTTGTCGTGTAGGAGCAGCGGGGAGGAGCGATTAACCAAGGCTGGTCGAAGATTTCCAAGCTTCTCCATAATTGTGTCCAGTTTCTCGCAGTACACATCCGCATTAATGCTGGTGTTATTTGGTAAGAAGCTGTGATGAATTGTACCGGCACTAGACCACCAAACAGTCACCATGGCTTTTTTAGAGGTAAGTTTTCGTTTGGGGCTTCTCCTAAGCGCTGAACAAGGGTCTAACCAACATGATGACGCTTACGATTATCAAAAAGATTCCATTTTTCGTTCCCTTTTCCCTTCGTTTCTGTGTCTGTTAAGCAACGCAAGGCATACCTCAACGCGTTCGTTGCGCCGGCGATCGTTCAGTTCATGCGACAACCACTTATCAAGTTTTTTTACCTTGCCAATTTGATGCAAATGGACCAATATTGTTTTAATGATAACGTTTAAAGCTGCTGCTAACTCAGCCGTAGATTGAGTATCGTCAGCTTCCACTATCGCCTTTAATTCGTCGTTGTTGTTGACTTTCTTTTTCGGGCGACCACGGAGTTAATTTTATAGATTAATATTTCCATGTCGGAAGCGTTCAAACCAATAACGGGTCGTGCGTTCGTTTGTAGTGTTCATTCCGTACACGTAATTAATGTTGCGAGCCATTTGTGCGGCATTGCTACCGCGACGGAACTAGTATTCCATTATTACTCATATTTTTATCGTGTCCTTAATGATGAAAAAGATACAAATGTAGTAAAAACAAAACACTAATCATTAAACAAATGACTGAATTTGATAAAAGAATTCCATAATTTTTAAATAAAATTCATTTGAATTTAGAATGTAATGCCAGCTATACATAAATTACGTTTCAAACGGGCAGTATTGTAAAACGGCAACTTCATAGGTAAATATACCTAATATAAGTAATCTGTAGACGAAATATTTGAACGAATGTTCGGAAAGTTTCTCAATTCTTCCGATCATTTTAATTTTGTTGAAAGCTAAATGTGTTTGTACGAATGATATGGATGATTTACTAGAATAAGTAGGATATTAAGTTAAACAAATAATTATCAAATAAAATTCATTAGTTGAATATGTAATTGACAATTTGAAGAATCAATTATTAATATTATTATACGCTCACTCAAAGCGCTCAAAGGATTGAAATTATATAAATAATATTTTAATAATAGCTTTACGCGTTTAGGAGTAAAGCCAGGCATTTATCCGCAGGGTAATTTTTTGATAGGTACTTAATTTGAATACTTTGCAAAAATGAATTCCGCAAATCTAATCTAATTTAATTTAATCTATGTAATTGAATTTAAATAATCAAGTAATCAATTTAGCTTTAAACATATTCTTTATTTTTGTTTTTTCAATTTATAATACTTGTTTTAATGAATGAATTGCATTATTATCTGCACATAATGCAAGCTGTGCTTTTTTTCTGTGTAATGGGGCTCTTTAGACTTAAGTTTGCAATGTACAAATTGTAAAGTAACGGTGTACTTAGTCAATTATGTATTGTACTCATATGGCTGAACCTTACCTCTTAAGCTAGGCCTAGCTTAAGATATAGACTATAAAAAAAAATACTTCATTGTTTAAAAGCCTAATAATAAATAAACATTTCTTTCAAATTCCAGTTTAACTATTTATTTCTCTCATATGGTAAAAAAACTATTACAGTTTGAACGGTCCAGCACCTGACATAGACCTTTCAAAGTGTAAGGGGTTTGCCCTTACACTTTTTACAATTTTAAATGTAAATTAGTGTACCTACCTATATTTAAAAAAAATCATATCTGTCACCATCACCTTCCAGCCCTTGTCCCATGCTACTAGGGTTCAACAACCCATTAAACACACATGGAAAGCAGTACAGCAACCAACCAATTAGCCTTTAAAGTAAAAGTTCGCGAGCACATTCGTAAGAATCTGGCAGTATCTTCACAAACGTTAATGTTCCATTGATTGTCTTATTTGTTTGTATATTGGTGTATATTTATTTGTACTTATTTAATTAGGTACCTAAAAAAATTATATTTATAGTTTGTAATAAGTAGGTAGGGGTAAAGTACCCAATTATTGGCACTTTAAGGATCACTTGCCACTTAAATCGTGAAAACTGTCTATAAGAAATGTTGCCAGCATAAGAAATTTATAAGCATGACAGAATGAGAGTTAATCTACGTTTTGAATATATGAAAATTCTACTATTTCATTATTTTTAGGATTATTTTTATTTTATTTTTTATACACACGTTTTTCCCAAATATTGCCATGCTTTGGCCAACTATCAGCATATAGGCGTCCCATTTATTGGCATTTCGGATTGTTCAGTAAATTATTGAAAATTATGGATATTTAGGACAAAGTCAAAATAAAAAAGTTCAGTCAAGAATCACATTAATTTATGTGGTAGCTCTTTAGACACATAAAAATAAAAATAATACAATCAGAACAAACCTCTTAGCAAACATTTGGTTCATAGAGTACCAATAAACGTTAGATAATCTTTTAGAAAAAGAAATATTTTAGCAACAAAACAATTATAAAAATATACTTATTTCTTACAACTATAAAACAACTTAAACGTAAGAGATCAATAGTAGGTGGGTTATATTTCCAAGCTATTGGTGCCGATTCTGTTGTACACCGAACTAAACTAACTAAACTATCACTAAAATTCCTTACTTTTGGCTATGAGAATCTTAACGCTATTCTGCAAAATTTAATCTCTAAGTTTAAAAATAATTTTGACACATCTAAAATCAAATTTGACAATTATTGCGACTCCACGTGGTACTTGTTTGCCGTACCACGTGATCTTTTTTTAGAGCCGTAGGCGCGCATTATGTGCGGCCTCGACTTGTTTTGTATGGAATTTTTTACTTTTTGTATGGAAAATATAAAAAAATATTACCAACACGTTGAGTTTTATAGGTTTACGGATAGCAAAGGGGGTCGAAATGTTCATTATTTTTGCGATAGGACACACCGTTTTCGAGATATAAGCAAAAGAAAAGAAAAAAAGATACAGTACTGTTTTTGCATCTGAAGTCGAGGTGTTGGTGTGAATTTTAGTTCATGACAACTAATTTTATTCCACACCTTTTTAATCGCGATTAAAAATAGTCAGATTTAGTTAAGACAATCAAAATTTTAGGTGAAAAACGTAAAATTCAGAATAGCAAAATTGCCATTTTCACTAAATTATAATCTCAGTGCCATCTTAGTGCTGTCAAACTAAAATATAGTTAAGTTGTGTCACTTTAGTCAATTTCAGAATGGGAAATCGTCGTTTGACAGGAATAAACTAAATTTTGGTGATTTTTAGTCTAGTTTAGAGAATTTTGTGACAAGAGAATCAGCACCATTGTCTAAATATCTTAGTCTTCAAATTCAGTCAAAAATTTCTCTATTTCAACTTCATGTCATTCTATGTCCCAAGTGCCAATAAATTAGAATACGGACATTTTTGAATACCGATTTTTGGCGCCGTGATAAAGTAGTAAAAAAACAATACATTTCTTAAAAATAAACTGTCAAAGACTCGAATAATACGCGCTGAATTTGCTTTACATCATATATCACATTATAAACACTTATATGACTAAGATTCGATGATATTAAAAAAGCTCCTACCTTAGCAAAAAATTAGTTTCCACTGGTATAATCGAGACGCGTTCAGCTGTTGTTATCTTTTTTTTTTTTTTTTTTTTTTTTCATTCGCCCGTAGAAAAGGCAGGCATCGATCTTTAGACCATTCAGCCTCGTCATATTTTCGTATTCTTCTGTAATATTTAAAAGTAAGGCCAAAGCCAAGTCTTCAGTAAATTCTTATCCAAGTATCCTTATCATTCAAGGCATATGCCATGTCTTCTTTTTTTCCATAGTTAAATGTTTCGTCAATCCAATTTTTTTGTCAAATCCAGTTTCATCGTCATTTCCATGTGGTCATATCCTATCTCAATGGGTCATATCTATTGACTTATAATGTCATATCCAATAATTGTCTTGTCATATCCATGTGTTTATGTCCCGATCAAATTTTACATCCACTAGATGTAATAAAATTAAATAAGGGAAAATACGAAGAAAAATTCTCCAGCAATCCTTGAATGTCGCGCGGGAGGTTTGCCGGTGTTTTGTAAATCTCAAGCAATTTGTCAATCAATATTATACGATTCACATTATGCGCTGGACATTCAAAAATAATATGATTAAGGGTCTGATCTTTATCGAGGTTGCAATCAGTGCATTTAGGGGAAGCTATTATCTTCATTCTAGCCAGATGAGCATTAAAACGTCCATGTCCAAATCTTAGCCGACATAGTAAAGAATAAAACAGTTTGCTTCTGTGAAATTGTGCCTTCGTAAACCAAGGAGCTGAACCAATAGCTGTATTGATTTTTGCATACCAAGTGCCTTTTATTTGTAGAGTCTCCAGCCAATCTTCAAGCCAACATCGAATATTATCTTCTTTGATCTTATGTAATAAATCTGAACAAGGTATGGCAACTCTTCTAATTTCTGTATTTCCTAGGTCAACAATGGTTCTCGCTAGAATGTCTGCGTTTTCATTGCCACTGACTCCAATGTGCGAAGGGGTCCACAAAAATTTAATATCAAAGCCTCTTGATTGAAGTGTGAAATACTTTTCTTTGATGCGATATATGATGTAGTTTGTAGAAGCATCCAGTTTGTTGTTATCCAATGCCATAAGAACACTCATGCTGTCCGTTACAATAAGCCAAGAAATGATGCCAGAGTTCTCTTCACTTATGAAATCCAAAGCAGCTGAAATAGCCATAGCCTCAGCAGAAAATATAGTTAAAACATCAGGCAACCTTACACCATGACCAGTCTTATTATAAGGTATGTAAATAGCCATTGCGACATTTGTACTGCTCTTAGAAGCATCAGTGAATATACATCGATAGCCAGAATGTTCATGCAATAACTGGTACACCTCTTCCTTGGTTTTCAAATCATGCTTTATAACAATATTCATAACTATAAATTTACTATTGTATTTGCCAGAATAACATGTCCAAGTGTCATTACATTTGTAAAGTTCATGTTGCTGATTAAGTGTTATTGTAGTAGAGAAGTCATGAAGTAAATAGGGAATGTTAATATTATTTGAAGGATTATAAACTGTATGATAAAATGAAAGTTTTCTGTAAAGAGGGTGTTTATTAAATGACAAAAGCTTTAAAAGGAATTTAGATTTTAAATATTGAAATCTAATTTTCAGTGGAGGAACATTACACTCTACTTGTAAGGAGTTGATAGGTGTTGTTTTAATGGCACCTGTAATGCAACGCAAGTTATGATTCTGTAAGACATCAAGTTTACGGATAAGTCTCTGATCAGACCCAAAACACAAAAAGCCGTATTCAAAATGACTACGGACTAATGATTTGTATAACATTAACAAAATTTTAGGATCAGCATGTACTGACACAGATTTTATAAAATTATATGCTTTATTTGCTTTACCGAGTATGTAATCAACATATTTATTCCATGTCAGATTGGCAGAAAAAATTACTCCTAAGTACTTAAACTCATTAACAATGGGAAGTTCAACATTATCATAAAAAATTTCTAAATCAAAATCTATTTCACCAAAAACAACAACTTTTGATTTATCTGGACTAATTTCTAAGTTTAAATAATGAAAATATTGACTCATATTTTTCAAAGCCTCATTAATATTACTCTTAATCTCATCCATATCCGGACCAGATGTATAAATAACCAAATCATCAGCAAATTGTAAATTTAGTACTTTGCTACCTAAAACCATATTGAGCTTATGCACATAAAGCACATAAATCAATGGACTCATAATACCACCTTGACACACCCCTTTATATGAAAAACGGGGTCCAATTAATTGCTTATCTACTTTTACATAAACTTCTCTACCATGCAAAAAATTAAAAACCCACGAAACTATTTTTTCAGGTATTCCAAGTGAGCGAAGTTCAAGTGACAAAATGTGATGATTGACGTTATTGAAAGCACCAACTATGTCAACAAAAACAGCAACACATTCATGTTCCATTTTACGAGCATTAAAAATATCAAGATACAAATGAGAAAAACTTTCATGTGTTGACCTTCCTCTACGAAATCCAAGCTGATTAGAAGGTAATAAATTATTACTTTCTATGTAAAACTCTAGTCTTTGCTTTAACAATTGCTCAAAAATCTTTCCTATACAAGAGGTCAAAGCTATAGGTCTATAAGAATCAGATTTGTTTTTATCTTTATTAGGTTTTAAAATCGGAATAAGACAGTCTATTTTCCAGTCAAAAGGTATGATTTCATTAAGCCAAAGTAAGTTAAAAACTTTTAAAACCAATAGTAAGGCTTGCAATGAAACATTTTTAAGCATTTTATATGGCATACAATCGAGGCCAAAAGCTGTATCACGCCTGGAGAAAATTGCAGCTTTCAGTTCTTGCATAGTAAATGGATCTGTTAAATAATTTGAGTATGCTGCTGTTGGTAAATGATCATGTGAATGAAAGGGGGCCTCTACAGTATCAGGTGTGAATTTTTTAAGAAAATCCAAAATCCATGGATATACATTATTGCAAGATGGTACATATGTTCTATTAAACTTTCTAGAAATACCCCAAATTTTACTTAATGGAGTTGTTCTGTTAAAAGACTCGCACAAAGTTACCCAACTCAAATACCTTTCTCTTTTTAAAGTCAGTTTTTTAACAGCTTGTCGCCTTTTAAATTCAATATAGTTTGCTTGTGAAGGGTCATGTTTAAACTGTATATAGGCATTCTTAGCGTCTTCTACAGCCCTAGTACAGTTGTTATTCCACCATGGAAGTGGACAGCGTTTTTTCTTTTTCGAAGTTCTAGATGTATTAAGTGAAGCACTAGAAGTAGTTTGCATACGAGAAATATCAGAACATGGAACAGTATTCTGTATAGCTTTATTTAAGATAAGAATGAGTTCGTTATAAGTTTGTAACGGGTTTTGATGATTAACCACAAAATTGTGTAATAGATTATCTACTTGAGCTGTGTAAAGTTCCCAATTAACTAGTTTAAAATTTACGTGAACAGGCAGATTTGAAAGATCATTGGATGAAGGAATAAAATTATTAAACACTATTTTTGTAATTACAGGCAAATGATATCCACCTAGAGGAACATCATGCACTGACCAGTCACAAGACAAAGCTAATGATGGTGATACTAAGGTCAGATCAAGGGCATTTCTCTGCCACCTATTTGAGCCTACTGTAGTCATATCTCCGTTATTCAGCAACACAAGATTGTTATCATTGATGCTTTCAAGGACGTCAATACCACGACTGCACTGTGCACTACAGCCCCAGGCCGAATGATGGGCATTGAAATCCCCACCAATCAAAACAGGACCAGGAATACTTTTGATTAAATTATCCAGCTTTGATTTAGAAAAGAATGGATTACAATTACCAGGACTATAAAATGACACCAAAGAAACCTCCTTAGCACCATATTTTAACCGTATTGCAATATTTTGTATAGAGTCATCATATGAAGTATAAATTTTTTTGAACTGTAATGAATTATGTATTAATATAGCTACACCATTATGACTATTACCAGAATCTAATCTAACAGTATTATAATTTTTTATATTAAAACGCATTTCAGGCTTAAGCCAAGTTTCACAAAGTAAAGCTACATGAATATTGTTCTCAATTAAAAAATGAGAAAAAATATGTTGATTACTACGAATACTCTGAGCATTCCACTGTACAATATTTAGCTGATCCATAATTAAGATTGTTTAATGTTATTATCACTCTGTATTGTCGCTAAGAGAACTTTTTTTATGTTTTCATTTGTAATGGAACTTTCTTTGTTCCGATTTTGTGTAAATAAAGTAAGAAGGGTCTGAATTAAAATGTTTTGTATTTGATCTGTTTGTATTAGAAATTTAAGTTGTTCAGCAGGGTTTTTGTTGTTTAAAGGAGGGAATGACTTTTCATTTAATACGTCAGCATATGATCTTTTTTGAACTTTATTTTTATTTTCTTCTATCTTAGCTTTTTTGACAGGACATTCTGCAGAAATAGCAATATGGTTTCCTTTACATTGGCAGCATGTAGCTTCTGTTGGGGCAATCGTACATTCTTTATAGCTATGATCTTTTCCGCATATGGAACACCTGATGCTATTTTTGCAAAATTTGGCAATATGTCCATACCTCAGACACTGCAGGCACTGCTTTACCGGTGGGATGTACGGCCGTACCTCAAACCGCCAACTGTTCAGGTCCACGCTGTCGGGCAAGGAGACGCACGAAAAGGTGATGCTCACTGTCTTCATTGGTTCAAAAGTGACTTTATTTTCTTTAATAATCCGACGCATAAATCTTTTTACTGAAATTATGTTTTTGGAGCTGGATATAGCTGAATAAATTTGCTCATTCGAAAGATCAATAGGAACATGCTGTATAACTCCAGTAATTTCTGTAGCTGAGGCTGGAATGCTGGCTTTGAGTTTAAAATTATCCAAAAACTTTTTATTTATGAGTGCAGCATTGGCAAATGTGGGACGCTCAAAAATAACGCCAACTTTGTGCCGATTTATTCTAATAAGTTGCTTAACCCCTTTGTTGTATCTCTTAAAGTTGGTGGCTAACGACATCATATCGCGGTCACCGATCGGGACTTGGTTTAGACTTTCGATGAAAACAATGTATTCGTAATTTCCACCAGACTCTGGATAAGACCGGGTGTAATCACTAATTCTAAATTCAAGGTACTTATCCGTATCCTTTTCTTTTTCATCTGATGTGGCCGTCTGCATGGAGCGCAACGACCCAGTATCAGCATCATCATCGAGGGGCTCCCCAGGGGGATCCGTTCCACTTTTCTTCCTCTTCTTAACCCTCCCCATCACAACAAACTACAATTAAGTAGTTATGAATTAAGTAACTATTAAAATAAAAAAAATTTGAATTTTTTTCAAAAAACGCGCCTACTTTCTTTGACTTTCCCGCGCTTTTTTTTTCGCTGTTGTTATCGTTTTGGCGCCATTGACATTTCTTTTTTTTTCAGTGTTGTCAGTTATATGACTCAGGATTGTACTAAACTATTTAAATAAGTTGCAACACCGAGAGATTAGGTGTTTTCTTATGAAAGAGATTAATTCACAGAAGTGCCAATAAATAGTGGGGTGCCAAAGTAAGGTCTCATTACCCTATATTGTGTGTATTTTATATTTAAATAAATATTTAATACATAATTTTTCATAATTGCACCACATATTAAACATTTTTTTTTCATTGCACATAGAAAATGCTATGGCATTAAGACCGCCTCTGTGCGTTTGTGTGCTTGTAGTATTAAATAAATAAACACACATCTTCTTGTTACAAAATAATGCTGTTGCTATGTAAGTTTCCTGAATATTGACATCGTGACTACGCTCGCAGTGTCAACAGAACCCTTCAAGAGTTAATGCACTTCGGAACGCTATTAGCCGCATCGTCTCATACATAACCGCTGCCTAAGATGTTTAGGCAAACTATAAACTTGTACGTTTTATGGATAAACCTTACAATGTTCTGACGTATTCGTGAGGGTGCTTTTATTAGATTACAATAATTAAAGAAAAGAAAGGCAAATAGATTTATTTGTCACAGAAACACGTGCATACAAAAAGAACAGTTACGAGTAACTCGAATAT
Source organism: Brachylomia viminalis (assembly GCA_937001585.2). Classification (NCBI taxonomy): domain Eukaryota; kingdom Metazoa; phylum Arthropoda; class Insecta; order Lepidoptera; family Noctuidae; genus Brachylomia; species Brachylomia viminalis. The sequence goes on from OW443296.2 coordinate 1,877,119, forward strand.
TAAAAAAATAAAATAAACAAAAAAGATATATAATCACGAGCACATAACAGAAATATCGGCAGCTGCATGTCCTGACTGTGACAAGAAGGCTTCCACCCAGCCTGATGCTGTGCTATGGGAGACCCACAGCACAGGGCTGGTTTGGTATATGTTTAAGTTTGCGACTCAGTTGATTACGAGCGGTCACCGCCAAGGTGCATTTTTGGTGTTGAAGATTCCGTATGAAAATGGTACATAACTTTATGGGCAGTCGTGTAAAAAGGAACCATCTGTGTGGAACCAAACAGACATCTTATAGATTATTTTACTTTTATGAATTGAATAAAATATTGTTCTAATAAATACAGAATTAATTACATAAAAGATACACCCTTGCTTAAATCCTTTGGGGATAGCTGGCGTAATATAATATGAAAAAAAAAACAAACGCATAATAAATACATAGCTCCGCCTTGTGCCTATCAAGCAACATCCCCATTAATAAATAACTATCCCCTGTTGTTACACGTCAGTTGATGAGCACCTTAACTCCGTTCATTATAAACCGGTGTTCACACTCCAGCACAACTCTCACGTTTATAGCCTGTAGTCCTGTGTAAACTGTCCTAACCGACGTCAGCAGGGCTTGTTTATGTTTACGATATGTTACGTGCTATCATTCCCTAGCACTTTACCATAGTTCGAAGAGTAAGTTGTTTTATTTTCTACAAGTGACCCGCCCCTGCTTCGCACGGTTTTTACGACTTGAAAAAACATCGAGATTTCTTTATTATTTGTTAGTTTAATACATAAACTATACATAAACTTTCCTATAAATAAATTCTCTGAATTTGAAAACAAACTGGTAATAATCATAAATATCAAACCAAGGAAGCGTGGCACAAAAGTAGACTGGACTATACTCAGCATTCTGTGAAACATGGCTGCCATTGATGACGATGATTAACTTGGTCACAAGTCCCTCGATTATTAAAATTTTCACACAATCATATTTTTCTAAGTTGAATCAAAAACTGCTGGAAATCAACAGTAGTTCTTACTCTAACAGTATTATATTGTACATTAATAGGAGTAAACAAAACAAAATTGCCACGGGAACAAAACTTTTATGCAAGTTATGATTAAGTTATCGACAAGTGCCAACTTATCTGCCTCATCGGTAACTTTCCCTCTTGAGAGTAGCATTAACTTGAGGGTTTTAAGTTTACTTTATCAATGACACTTTCTGAAATAATATAGGCTACCTAAATGTTACTTCTTCTAATTAATTTTTTTTTTCCAAAGTGCGACTGCCGGCCGCGCGTCATAACATACACCACATAGCATTACGCTCATAATCCCAGAAGGGTTAGGCAGGTATGTACTAGACTCCAGGCTGCTACTGAGAAATCCCTGATCGAAAAACCTAATAACACTTCGCATGACCTGGGAATCAAACCCAGGACCTAATGCTAATCCCAGGCCGATTCCCGGCCACCGTAGGCGCGGGCTTGCGGACGGCGAGCAATGGGAAGCTCGACGTCTGATAAATACCATGCCCGGGTCCACGGCACGTTATGTTCCACTCGTGCCTCAAAGTTATGTCAGCACCAATGACGGGGTCCGCTAGGGCCAATGCCTGCTAGGGTGGCGGGAATGTCCGAAAGGGTTACCGTGGCCCCTGGCACAGGCAACTGAAGGAACACGGGTGGGTTTTAGTCAGTAAGAGTCTGACACGCCCTCCCGCTCCGCACAGAGCGGGAGAAGTTATTTTATGACTTCCAGGCTCCAAAAAAAAAGGACCTTATGCTCAACAGCAGTGACTACGACCACTAGATCAACGAGGCAGCTGCGCTTCAGTAGTAACAAAACCAGTTAGCTGACTTCATATTCTTTTAAAACTCTGTACTATGATAAGCCGGTTCAAGGTCAGAGTGCTTCCACTAAAGTGCGGCCTATTGTACAAAACCAACCAAGTTATTCCTTTTCGTGTTAAAATATTCCTCTCGCAAATATTTTATTATTCTTCCGTTTCGTAATGTAAGATGGGTTACAAAATCACAAAATGCATGACTTTATGGTGAGTAGACACCATAAAGTTTCAGAAACATGAACGAACCCTCTTCACTCTATTACTGAAACAGAACGGGCCCCAATAAACCATGGTATTTCACCATAACCTTATATATGCATATTGTGTGGGAGGCCGTGTAACAGAATTAAGTTGAATCTTAGACATGACTAACTGATAAATGATGGTGAAGGAAAATATCACCAGAAATATTTTGCTTTTATCATATATAACACCCACGGTAAATAAAGCACCCACGTTTCTCCATTTATGTTTAAATACCATCTAGGTTAAAGAAAATGACCCATTTCTATCTGTCAAAGTCAGACTCTGGGCTGCTTCTCAGAAATTCTATAATTATTATTATGGAAAGCTTAATATAAAAACCATTAAAATAATGAAAATGTATCTACATAGGAAGTAGCTAAATATTTTGTCTATCAAATTCCTGCATAATTCAGTCTAAAACAAATTCTAAACAAAATTCCCCTACCTCTCATGAATGCGTTACCTTCAGATTATGTGTATGGATATACAGTTATCGCACGGTATATTGTCGGTAAATGCTGCATATTATCGCGTTTGGTGGGACGTCGCCTCGGGGCTTTAGAAGTAGCGTGATACAGAATCTATAGGTAAAAAAAAAATACTAAATTAAAGATCTTTTATGGACATGAAAACTCCCGAAAAATAACTTCTTGAAATACAATAAGGTCTCCCGCGCACTGAAGGACAACGGTTGCTACCAACGTCTGAATGTAACAATAAACCATGAACAATGTAACGTAAAACGTTGGTTGCAGTGACTATGTGATGGTCGCGGTCATGGCCGCCCAGTGCACGCAGTTACTAACTGTTTTCATACCAACATGTTCAAGTTAACGAAGCAACTAGAACGTTCCCAGCAGCAACCCTATAACTAAAGATGTGTGAATGTCAATAAATTGCCCTCTAAAATACGGAACCTCTAACGTAAACCTCTTCGTAGCCTTGAAGAATACAGGCATGGAGTTTGTTATGTCACGTTAGACAACAACGCAGAATAGTACATCGCTCAATAATTTATTCTCCTGTGTGCATAGTTAACCGATCTCACCTCATTTGATACGATAACAGATGCCACGAGATAATTGAATATGGAGTAGGTTTAGCTAGATCAGAGATGATATTGTGGATGCTCTATCTCTTTCTGAATGGAATGCAGCACCAATTTTCATCTGCCTGCCATTTCCTTACTTTGGTGGGGTCAGCATCGAGTTTAACCGGATGCAGATGAATTCCAGTATTTTACGTGGAGAGACTGCCTGTCTGATCTCCACAACCTAGTTACTAGGTAACATGAGTCGGGCGTTCTACCCGTAACGTTTGTCATAGATCTACGAATGACAACTGGGACAAATAAAACTCGAGTCTTATAAACTGTGCTATGACCTATGACTATGACATGTTCTGTCAAGCGTGGTTTTTATAGATTTGTCTTGTCGATGTCACTTCGTTGTAGTCTGCATCATTAGGCGACGGTTAGCCTGTTTAAAAAATCTTCTTGAATGACGATTCTTATGTGCCTCCAGCGCACCCTGGGTAGTCCGCTTCAATATCAACCTACTGACTAACTAGTAATACTATTTATCGCGGTATTGCTTGTCTCCATGTAACCCGATTATCGTTTGTTGAAGTTTCAACACTTTTTTATGCTATATAATATGAACTTTAACGGCAGTAAATTCGAACTAACCGCCACTTTCGAGGCCACAGCTTGTAAGGAAGTAATTTTGCGTTCAGTTTGCTCCAAACGCCCCTTGCAGCATACCTGATGAAGGGAGCAAAACAATTTGGGGGCTCAAACTTTGGAAAACTAAAATAAAACCCACTGCCTCTTACCCCAACGGAATACAGACTACTTTTGAATAAACATCCGCTAATTTCGTTCTAGTATGTTTATCAGCGAAACTAAAATAAACTCGCTGGTAACTTATGTTGAGGGAATAAAGACTAGTTTTGAATGGACTTTTATTTAATTTTGTTTCAGTTTGTTTGGGTTGCTTGCTTATTATGGAGCTGGCTTGAATGTGGGATACTAATGTTGTTTGGACATTAATAGAGGTGCATAATTAATGTACCGTTGGATTAAGTATAATAGTTACTGTCCCTTCATGGGGATGTTGTCGAGAAATAGATCCTGTTTAAAATTAAGATTGTAAAATAATTAAAGTTATATTTTAAACTTGTTTTTATAATATCAGCTTTAAGAGGACAGGTACTTACAGTACTTCCAAGTACTGTTTACTAATGGAGTTTTAGTCAGATACTTATCACACATGTGTGACTGACAATAACAACTACCCCGTTGGTCTCGTGGTCGCAAGCGCGACTGCTGAGAGTGGGGTCCTGGGTTCAATTCCCAGATTGGGCAAAGTTTAATTGGGTTTCTCTATCAGTAACAGTTTGGAAGTTGGCGGTGTGATACCCCCGTGCCTCGCCTGATCTCTCTCCGGTCGTGTCGGATTGCCGTCCCATCGGACTATGAGAGTGAGGGATGAGAGAGTGCACCTGTATCTGCGCACACACTTGTGCACTATAATATCTCCCACGCCGAAGGCTAGTCTCTATTGACATTAGCTGCCATGGCTAAAATACGGTCTGGAGGACTATTGTGAGTGACAAAGACGGGGCTCTACAAAGTCGAACCTTTTCAAAGACTCCATGTGTCCCACAATAACAGCCGGTTACTGTGGGTACATACACTAATATTACATTCCAATAATACACCTCTTTGAAGTTCACATATTTTTACACTTCTAAAGGCGGAATTTAGTTCACTGGATAAAGATAAAGTAGACCTTTTTACACACGATTGATTCACTCATCAAAAGAGAACGAATTATTATTTATTAATTTCAGGATTAATCTTTCATTGGCCGATCTAAAACTGACAGAAATAACCACAATTAAATTATACTTGTAGCTAAAATAATCAAAGAGTAATTGTAATACCTTTCATCGTATAATTCTCACAATAGCTTTCATATTGTCTATCAGTTAAGGGTTGAAAAGGTTTTCAAAAGCAATATTTATTTTTCACTGAATATCATATTAAACTCGAGCGTGAACTGAATTCATTTGCTTATTCAGATATTCATGCATCTCTTTGTTAAAACATGTCTATATGCATAAGGTGATAGGCAGCCGTCTATCTGTCGTGATGGAAAACTCTTTTATTAATCTTCTGACATTGATTTATGGAGCATCATTCGTATTTCGCCTATTTATTCTTTAAATGACAGTTAGACGGGGTAGCGGCGGATCACGTAGGGTACGGCGTGGTGAACTGGATATGTTTCTACCAAACTGGAAGGAGGACACACGCGCTCGCGAAAGATTGAAGGAGTAGGGGGTGGCCTTTACCCAGGAGTGGGACAGAGACTAGGAAAAAAAAATGTGTAATTTTTTAGCACAACATTAAAGTGTGTTCTGCCAGAAGTATATATCGTATCGTATGCTATTATATCGTAGAATTTTGCACTTCTCAGCTAATATAAACCGTCAACCGCTTCTTACTCAGCGTTTCACTCATTTCGCTCATTCAAGGTTGGCATAAACTTCTGGTACAAAATTGTTACAACCTCTGACGCATTTATTTTTATTAAAAGTTTTTCATTCAAACTTTATGCACGAGTAAAAAATACTGTACAAAGACGGACTTAATGCCTGAGGCATTTTCTACCAGTCAACCTTAAGGTAATGCAGAGGCAAAACGTGGCAGGTGCAACATAAGGGATAGAAAACTCGAAAAATAATAAATTCGAATGCATAGATACATACATACATATAAATTGAATAAACTTTGTCAGGAGAAATAACGACAGGTAGCGGAGAAAACGAATCCAGCAAATCAGCGCTGGGATGATCCTACCAACTTTTAAAAATATGTTTACATGCCTTCACTTTGAAAAATAACCGACTGGTTACCATCCTGATGTTCAGAAGGAGCGCATTCCAAAGAAATACCGCCTGGACAAAGAAAGAAGATTGAATAAAACCAGAGAGGTGAATAGAACACCTTAAAAGACGATTGTTGGTGGAACGAAGATGTTTACCATGGGCAGAGCATAAGTATTGAACATAAGAAGTCAGATAAGAAGAAGAAGTGTATAATACAACATTGACAGAACCCTCAACTCTCTGCGCTAACGTATTGGTAACCATTTTAAAAGCAATCGGTACCCAGACCGCGACATGATCTTACTTACGAAGATTGAAAACGAATCTAATGTTTGTTTTTAGAAGGCGGTCATGTTTATTGAGATGTTTTTTCAAGGCATAGTAACACACATAACCATAGTCTATTATGGGAAAGATTAGGGACTGTAAAAGCATTGCCTTTATGTATGATGGGAGCTTTGTCAACCGATACAGCAACAGCAATGTTCCGGTGACTTTACTTCGCGTAGTCGTGATCTGCTTTCGTCTTTCAAGAAATGTGCCGACATGCAGACCAAAATCCTTAACATCTAAACTAAATGAAATGACTGAGCTGTCAAACATTACAGGTGGCACAGTTAAGCCATTCAGCTTTCTCATACTGTAGGGGCTCCCTACAATGATAGCCTGACACTTTTTTTTTTTTTTTTTTTTGAGGATGGGAAATCATCAAATGACCCCTCCCGCTCTGGGTGGAGCGGAAGGGAGTGTCAGACTCTTACTGACTAAAACCCACCCGTGTTCCTTCCTTGGCCCTTTATGTTCCGGGTCAGCGGTACCCCTTTTGGATGATCCCGCTTTCCCGGCAGGCTTGGGCCCTAGTGGGCCCCCTCTTCGATGCTGACATCTCTTTGAGGCGCGCGTGGAACACGTACGCGCCGTCCAGCACGGGCCTGGTCCTGATCGGACGGTGAGCTACCCATTACTCACCGCCCGCAGGCCCGCGCACAACAACGCAGTTAACAACGCAGTTAGCCCCTCATTTAGCCCAATAATAATAATAACGTACCGACCGAATTTCGATACCAGCGGCCAGTTTCAACAGATACTAGATACTGTAGTACACAATGTGTGCGCAGATACAGGTGCATTCTCTATTCATTTTCCCATCTATATATAAATCTTTTTTCTTTTTTCTAAAAAACGTTGCCCCACACTAGGAATTTCACTAGCAGCTAGGCTTCATATATAGTTCAGCAAATCAGAACAAGCTAGAACCCCAGCTGGCCTATAAAGTTAAACACACAAGTACCATTCATTCGCGAGGATTGAACTAAGACACGCTCCGTTTTATTATACCTTGGAAATATTTCCTATCAGCATTGCACCCTTATTCAATTCCGACTTGAAGATTTGCTAGGTCACAATATGTTACGTGCAATAGAAATATTTGGTGAGGTTTTGGAATATTTCTGAGGATTTAGTTGAATTTTGGCTGGTTTAAGATTAGTGATATTATAATGCATTTTGAAATATTTCAAGTGATTAAGGTGCGCTTTGCATAATGTTTGGTAATAGCTATTTACAAATCAAAATTTTGATCTAACTATACACTAGAGTACAGATAACTTTATGGCACTATAAATATTGTTTGTGTGAGTTGCTTTGTTTAGATTATATTATAAATGTAATTTTTCCTAAGGTCGTGGTGGCTGCTGCAAAGCGTCCGTAATTTACAGTCGAATGACGTCACTGAAAAGTTACATACGAAAGTTTGTGTTTCCTTAGAGAGCGTTTTTTAACACCCGTCGATTTTTATGACACTACGGCCGTTACGTGGCGGCCACCGCTCTTCCAGGAAATTGTAGCTTTTCTTCCCTCACCGCGCGCCGGCCGCCGGCCACCCACATGCATTTCAGTGCACCAAGCCACTATGATATTTTATTTTTTTACCAGCACGCCGTGTGGTCTGCTGTGACCCCAAGAATTCATTTATTTTTATAAAGGCTGGATCGCTAGATAATAACTAAATAACTTGTCTCGCCGGCCGCCTACATGGCGTGCTGCAAACGTTACACAAAATCTAGCGTAGCGTGATGTAAACGACATTGCATGGCCCGCACGCCGCTCACACGGCCTGCTGATCTAGAAAAACCTTAAATGTGTATGGCGGTGAGAGTCTTAAGTAGTTATGCGTACCTATATGAATATCCTCGAGCCATTGACATTATTCCATATAAACCAATATGTATTAAATTCTGCAACCCTTTATACTTTTTTGAAGATTCCTTGCTTAGTATGACAAGTGGCTCCCAAAACCGACAAAACAATAAAAAGCAATTTCGTTCAGAAAAATTAAATACAGAAACAATGTCTTTAATTATTGTTCGGTTTTATACTTCGCACGTAGCAAACTGGCTGGCTCGGAACAACATCATTTCATGGTTTATTGTCTCGCTAGTTTGCTTTTGTAATTAAAACCGGTATTCTGCTCGAGTATTGTAGATTCTTCGCCGTTTTCGAAATGAGTTTTATTTATTTTTGCATTTTATTTCGCCGCAGGAAGTCTTTGGAAATGCGAATTGGTATTACGATGGCTTTATGGAATTGGAATTTATTCTCTTCCTGTTTGTTTTGAGAATATCTTGAGTTGACTGGCTTGATCAGAAAAGTTATGTTAGAAAAAACCGGGACAATTATTAGTCATAAATAGAAATATGTATGAATATTTAGCAGTTACATACATTTATACATCAACTCACGCCTTTTCCTATATGGGGTAGGCAGGAAGCACAGCACGCTACCTGCTACGATCTTTACTTACCTTCCTTATGCTTCGTTTGCGTTCATACATCTGCGGGCTAACTGCGTAACACACTAAGGGTAGGAATGGCTTTCAATTTGACAGTTCAATAACATTCATTGCGCTATTTACGTTGTTGAGCGGACACATTTTTGAACATATGAAGCAATGAATTAGAAATATCCTTCAGAATGTTTCAGATTGTGATTGATAGTGTGTTACGCAATTAGGGCGCTGGTCATACACGCACTCCGCACCGGTTGCGAGTACTACGCACCATCACCATCAACATAACCTACATATATATACTCAGTATTATGTCCGTCTAGGTCGTACCCTCTCGGCGTTTCCATTCACATTTGCCTTGTAAATACATTTTGTTATTCGCCTTTCAATTAATGCATAGAATATCGATATTAATGATAGTTGTAAGACATCCATAAATAAAATTAAAACTAGTTGACTGCTTATTTAATTATGTAAACTTATTCATATTGAGTTTTTCCTTTACCGATACTGATTTACATTATTCTACCTAATCTCAACCCATAAAGCGTGGTTAGCGTTGAATAATTGATTTGACTCAATATAAAATACACATTCGCGTAATGAATTTGATTAGGTAGTTAAGAAAATAATGAATGGAAAATGAAATCTTTTAGCTTAACATCTATAGTCAATCATTATATTATTATTCGCCACAAACGCACGAAGCTCCTAACAAAATGCAAATATAAAAAATATATATATATAAAAAAACAAATATTTGTATGACCCACAAGTAGTTGTTCCGGGTCTTGCTGTTTGTGTATTTATGTGAGTTGAAATGTTTGTAAACGCACCCACAATACAGGAGAAATTCCTAGTGTAGAGTAAGTACCGTTAAAAAAAAATAGAGAAATTGAAAAACCATGTTCAAATATTATCTGGTCCTCACTTTTACGTAAAAATCAAGAAGTAAAGCTGATTTCAGGCATGGCATCACCGGTGGCGATCTCTCGCTTCCGGCCCTGGTCCAGACCATGGTACGGAGCGAGAGCGCATGGGAAGCCGTCACCTCCTTCTGCGAAGCAGTAATGCTCGCAAAGGAGGAGGCGAAACGCGTGAGGTAGAGGCAAAATTCGCGCCCTCAAGCCCCTAGCTGCTGCAGGATATGCCCTGGGCGTCGGGAATCCCAAGCCGATTCCCGGCCACCGTAGGCGCAGGCTTGCGGGTGGCGAGCAATGGGCAGCTCACCGTCCAATAAGGACCAGGCCCGGGTCGACGGCGCATTTTGTTCCATGCGCGCCTCAAAGAGATGTCAGCAACAATGACAGGGTCCACTAGGGCCGATGCCTTGCGGGGTTGCGGGAAAGTCCGAAAGGGTTACCGTGACCCCTGGCACAAGCAACTGAAGGATCACGCGTGGGTTTTAGTCAGTAAGAGTCTGACACGCCCTTATTTGAAGATTTCCTACACTAAAAAAAAAAAATCATAAGCATTAATTTCAGGCCAGTAACGCCAATCTCGTTATGACACTTATCCCGACAGCTGCGAAAGAGATACAAACATTAATAACTACCTGCTTACTTTCAAGGAGGATACACCTATTGCAAGAAAAAGACATAGCCCTATAAAAATTCCTCCAGTTAATACTCAGAAGTAGCCATGTGCGTATACGAGGATGATAAACCGTGGGAGAAAAAGGAGACAGGAGATATTATGAATAACTAGCTGACCCCGCGAACTTCGTACCGCCTAACATTTTTTTTTTCTTTCCGTATGAACCATCCTCGTACTTCAAGGAATATTCTAAAAAAAGAATTAGCAAAATCGGTCCATAAAAGTGGCATTGATTTTTATATATAAGGATAAAAAGATAAAAAGTCTGTATATTATCCGTGTCTTAAAGGTCAAACTCAGGTGACCAAAGTGTATTTGAACGAAAAGAAGAGAAAAAAAAAATGGTATATCGCTCAGAAATCTGGGGAAGCCTTCTAGAAACTGATGGTTTTTTATTATCCTTGGCCAATAAGCGGAATACTACTGCAGATGGAAAAATCAGAATTGCGCTTAGGTACCTGTCTGGGGCAAGTTTTGTATTATGAAAATCATTCCTGCATAGTGAAGACTCAAAGGACAACCAAACCACTATTGATTTGCTATGTTATGATAAGTGTAATTGTGTATTTTTTAGGTACCTACGTAAAAATATTGATGTTATTCTGTTTATTTGTATTAGGCATGCTTAATTTCATAGTTCTACCTTATACCTAATCAATATAAAGGTCATTTTATGCAATAGTTGCTTAAACTGCATAAAAAGTGTATTTAACATCAACATAAAAAACGAGACAGAACGGTACTTCTTCTACTTTCCGGTAGCTGGAAGACTTCAAGTCTATAATGAAGAGGTTACTCCCTAGATGTAACTCAAGCATGTACCATTGTCGACCACATTCTTGCTTACGAAAGATAGGTACTACTCAAATAGGCTATAAACTGTACTACTTAATCAAACAGAGACTTACCTTCTGGCACAGCCAAGGAAGTAAGCAGGAAGTGCACGCAAGCAGCACCAGTGCCGTGGCCCATGAGGGTGACATTCGTAGGATCTCCTCCGAAGACTGCTACGTTCTCCTTGATCCAGTGCAAGGCTGCTATCTGGTCCATGAGGCCGTAGTTAGCAGGAGAGCGAGGGTACTCGTCTGACCGAGGGTTGAGGAAACCTGCAAAGAAAATTTTAACTACATAGAATCGTGTGGGTTTTAGGGTGTTAAGTTGTCACACGCTTCAAGTAGGTTCGGTCGTCTTTAAGTAGGTTTGTACAAACACATTTACACGCCAATCATATTTTAAAAACTAGATGAGGTCGGCGTTTCCTATATGACTACTCTGAGAAGAAAGGCCAAAGCAAACTCAGAGGTCATCTTGGTCTGATCATGTAAAGACCATGTAGATTGGTGTCTGAAACGGTATTTTGAGGAAAAACCATACAGATTGAGCGGACCTGTCCAGTCAGTGCACGCATTTGTCAGTAATCGTGCAGCTCAACTCAAAACTTAAGGAGCTCAACGATTCGACGAACAATACCAAAGAAAGGACATTTAGGTCGGCCACATAAACTACTTAAACTGCCAGATCATGATTAAAACTGTAACAATGACCCACTTAGTCCTCAAAGTCCTGTAGGTGCGGAATCCTAAAAATGACGACAAAACTTGATATTTTACAATAACCATGTCATTTCATGTGAAGGTTTCCTACCGGTTCGGCAAGAAACTCCTTGGTTGAAAGGAGGAAATAATATTTGGTTAGGTATCTTAAATTAGTGAATTATTTTCCCAGTCTTTGGGGTGATTGTCGTCATCATCATCGTCTTCCCGCCCTCGTCCCACGTTACTTGTGGTCGGCGCAACACGTTTAATTCTTCCATTCTCCTCTGTCATCCGTCATCCTATTATCATTAACTCTCTTCTCTTTCTTATCATTTCTGTTTCTTTAATTTTTTTTTATTATAGCTTTGTCCCAGACTAGGAATTTCTCCTGTATTGTGGGTGCATTCTTCACACAATCCATGGATGGGGTAATTATAATAATTATATTATGATAAATTACTGATGCAAAGGCATTCTTCATTCATGTTGAGATTTCCGGAGAGAAATTAGCTGTAATAAAATAAACCTAGAATGATTTCTGACACAACACAAAGAGTAACGATGAAATTAACTCTTTTCTTTTTTTGCTGTATACTTGTACATAATATAATTATGTATTTTAGTGTTAGCTTGTAAATTGTGACTAAGGTTTGTCAAAATACAATTTGAACTAATATATAACTAAAAAAAAAAAAAACACAAAGAGTTGTGACCAAATTGTTTTACGTTATCAGTGTTTGTTACTTTAAGACACTGTCTTTGACTGCATCCTAACCAAAAGCGATAGTTTCGCGAGAATGCGATCATCGTGTTATTTTACATGAATATGAAATAGTCGCGCGATCAATCAAGTCGCGTTTGTACGTCAAAATCACAAACGATTGCGTCGGTTGCGTACTCGTGCGACGATAGCTTTTGTTTCAGACCCGGGGTTATAGTAAAGGCCTTACGTCAGTGGTTACAAAACCGGTAAAAGCTGGCCTATTATACATATACTTTTACCACTACATTACTACGTACGCGTACTAGACGAGCTCAAGGTCAAAATGTTATCAACCTTCGCTGGAAATTGAACTACAAATAGTTTTGTAAATGCCTGAATTTGAGTGTAATTGGTAATCCTATTAGACTAAAATTCCTTCAACCTTTTATACCGAAGAAATAAATAGAAAAGGGCCTAATAGGATATCTATTTCATAAAAGATATTGAATTTGTAACGTTATTTAATCATGTTACCAAATTCGTTTATATGAAGAAAATTATTTAGGTAAATTATTTTGCGCAAACATTTTTAGTGAAAATCTTTTACAAGCACTGCTATAGTGCGTCGCGTAAACTGATTGAATTTTGTCAACCGCGTTTTTAAAAAATTGGTTTGAAAATATATTTTACGCAAACATTTTATGAAAGTGTTAATGTAAATATTGGAATATTTCAAATACTTAACTAGATTTTCGCCTAGTATCGTTTAAAGAGGCGTATACTTTTTTAATTAAACTGAGTTACTTACCTGGAAATCTGTCACCATTTTTATATTGTTTTCGGGCACCTATGAGTGGGTATACGAAGCCGAAATCTATTTTTGTCTGTTAATGTGTCGCGAAGACTCGTGTTTTTTTTTTAGCCTTTTACTGTCCAACTGCTGGGCAAAGTCTTTCTATAAATTCTTACATGAACTCTTTTCCCGCGCCACCTCGAACCAGTCCTCATGGTACGCGTCCAGGTCTTCTCGTCACCGCTTTCTGGGCCCCGGCGGCGCCATCCATCTTCAGGCACCCATTGTGTGGAGACTTTTGCCCAGCGGTCATCGTGCATGCACCCAATCCCTTTAGAGGCCGGCAGCCTTCTTTCCGTTGTGGTTGTGAACTTATTTTGGGCTTACTTCTGTAATATAATAATGACCTAATAGGTGGTAGTCTTGACTCGTAAATGTCCTTTTTTTGGTATTGTTCGTCGAATCATTGAGCTCCTTAAGTTCTGAGTTGAAGTGCATGATTACTGAGACATGCGTGCACTGACTGGACAGGTCCACTCAATCTGTGTGGTTTTTCCTCAAAAGACCATTTCAGATACCAATCTACAGGTTTTCACATGATCTAACCAAGATTAATTCTGGACTTTAAAATATACTGTGACCCCTGATTTTGTTTTGACTTTTCTTCTTAGAGTAGTCTGATAGGAAACGTCGACCTCATTTTTAAAATATGATTGACGTGTAAAAGTGTTTCTACAAACCTACTTACAGAAATAAATGATTTATCATTTATCAAATCACGAAGTAAACATTATTTACTATGAGTTCTTAACTTTACAATTATTTTTTTGTAAGAAATAGGTAATCTAAGGAAGTGCTGGGGTCTACTCTCTATAGTTTCGGCAAAAGCTACGAGCGTTTCCTATTCAGTATTACTTACGGACATAATATTAGTTCGGAGCCCGAACTAATATTTAAATCTTACACGTTCAGCAATATGGTTTCACCAAAGGACGTTGTACGACTGACGCCGGTGTCACTTTATTGAAACACATATTTACATTGTGGGAGGAGGCCCAAGATGCCATAGGGATCTTTTGTGACCTCTCCAAGGCATTTGACTGCGTTGATCACGAAACCTTGCTCTTAAAACTTGACCATTACGGACTAGGTAAACTCGCGTCCAAATAAATGGTGTCAATTCACTTGATTTAAAAGTAAAAATGGGTGTTCCACAAGGCTCGATATTAGATCCCTTCCTCTTTTTAGTATACATATATTCATGATCTACCCTATTTATTAAAAAACCGACCACAAATGGTGTTATTTGCTGATGATACTTATTTAATCTTTAAGATAAATAGACGCATCAAATCTTGACGACGTAAATAATGCCCTACTGCAGGTAAGTACACAATTGGTTCACTGCTAATAATTTAGTATTAAATGGGAAAAAAACTAAATGCATAAGATTTGCTTTACCGAATGTTAAAAGTAGTGATTGTGACATAGTATTGAATAAAGAGAAACTAGAATTTGTCGATGAAACTGTTTTCCTGGGGATAACGCTAGACTCGAGGCTGCAATGGGGTCCTCATTTAACATCTCTTGCAGGACGGCTAAGTTCAGCAGCATATGCTGTAAGAAAAATCCGTCAATTTACTAATGTAAATACCGAAAGGCTAGTCTATTTCAGTTATTTTCATAGTATCATGTCTTACGGTGTTTTATTATGGAGACGGGCTGCCGATATTGAGTCAATTTTTATTCTGCAGAAAAGAGCCTTCAGAGCAATATACATCCTCCGCAGGCGCGATTCTCTAAGGGAACTGTTTAAAGACATTAACATCATGACGATACCTTGTAAAAACATTTATGAAAACATCATGTACGTACGGAAAAATTTAAATCTTTTCAGTAAAAGAGGTGAAAGACACAACTATAGGACTAGAAATAAGGACCAATTAGTTCAACCAGGTTTCAGACTGGCTAAATTAGACTCATCTTTCATGGGGTACTGTTTAAAATGTTACAATAAAATACCTCCCCACATACTCCAACTGAATGAAACGAAATTTAAATCTTGTATAAAACGCACACTATACAGCCAAGCATATTATAAGTTGGGGGATTACATCGCTGATAAAAATGCTTGGCTCAGGGCTGGTCCTGCTCCACAAGGGCGCGTAAACTAAGTATTTAGCATTCAAAGATATTGTTGGAGCTGATGAAGGTTGTACGGTGGGCTGCATGAATTGGGTACCCCGGTCGTATTAAAAGTAACTTTGAAGGCGGGTACCCGCATCGTGATGCTTACCGTATAATCTATCTTTGCAATGTATAAATTCAACCTCTTAGTATTGTATAATTGCATAGCACATGTTTGAGCAGTATGCACCTACTATATAGGTTACTGGGTTCGTCTTTCATTGACTTGAATGTGCCTGGCGGCTGAGAGTATGTCATGCTCACTCAAATGTGTCGCTGGTGGTGGCATGTGTATTGGATCATTGAGTTCCCTTCAAAATGGTTGAGCTGAATGGTGCTGATGCATACGTCATGTTCGTGAACGGGCGCCGTCAGTAGGCACTGGTCCATGGAGTTTCTTGCCCGTTCTTCTCCATAGGTACCTACTATGCTTTGGAATGGGCAACTAGCTTCATCTTTCTGACTGACCGACCCCTTGACAGTTCAAAAGTGCCTGTAATTGGTTTATTTGAAATAAATGCTTTGAGTTGAGTTGATAATAACTGACAACACAATTTGCCAGTTGTCCCTACTCCCAATGTGTTTTTGACTATCCGAGAAATTTCCCGGACGGTCAAATATGGTCAAATACAATTGTATTTGACACTAACTTGTTTTGACGAACCAATTACTATCGAACGGCCCCTATCTTTGTTGATGGACTTGAGAGTAGACCTCCTTATCCGATCACAAAAATTCTTTCACTGATAAGAAGCTGAACTTTAGACTTAGAATCGAACCTGAGTGTTTATTGTTTAAGAACTTGTACGGTAATGGTAACAAGTAGGATGATACAACAAATTCCTAATTCATATTTTGTCTCTTATTAAATAATTTCACGAAAAGAAAAAGCAAATAAAAGTCACTTCTTCCGACGAAGTAACGCTTGTTTACAAGAAATAAGAATTAATAATTAATTACCCAAAAGAATTTGTTTCTTTTAATTAAAATGTGGGCAGTCATTACTTTGTTTGGCATTTAAGAGGCCAAAAATCTTATAGCGACAAGGAATTATTTAAGAGGCTTTTGTTAAACTTTTATTTCGTAACTTAGTTAAACTTGATTGTTGAATATTATTTTTCGTTTTGCTTTGTAGAAGGAAATCTTATTTATTTACACATTTACATTACAAAGAAAAATATCCATTCTACAGGGTGGCAACGCGCGGGGTGCATGTTGAAGAGCCTCCTCGTGGCGCACCCTGGGCAACGTCGGCTCCCATTGCCCACCAGGTTCTGGTGGGCCATGGGGGCTGGCGGCTAATCTTCAACAAACGAGGAAAGGTCATGGTTCCAATCACCGATCATGCTTGATGGTCGGTGAAGGGAACCGGGCTACATGGGGTCAATACGCCCACTCCTCCTCTGCTTTCAGAGGAAGTTGAGTGGGCGGTAGACGGAGAAGGGCCGCCGCTGCGGTGCAGGCGCACCAAAGCGGCGCGTGTTTCTCTCCTTGAGGAGTAGTCCTCGAGGAGTGAACTTTCGGCGGGTTCGCTGAGTCGGGTTGGCCGGACAGCGAACGGAGGCATGTCTAATGCCGCCGCCGGGGGCTTGGCTTAATTGCCTGGCCCAGAGGAAGGCTACCTCTAAGATAAAAAACCACCCAATCCTAAGCTTCGAAGCGCGGTGAGAGGATGAATGGCTGGAGGGAGTCCAGTCGTTAGCGCTTCCCCTGCAGAGCACCTGCCGCACTCTGCAGTATGTAGGCTTACCGGGCATCTAGGCTCTGCCCGGTGGACATATTTACCTATATTTACTCGTGGGATTAACTATGAAAAATAAATTTAAAAAAAACAAAAAGGACGTAGAGGAGGGGAGTGATGCGGGGTCGGAGTCCGACGCCGCATCTGGCGCAAAGGGCTCAAGCCAGAGCTCGGAGCGCGAATTGGAGGGGGCTGCTGGGAGGAACCGAAGTTTCTTCCTGAAGCGCCCCAAATCGGGGGAGGGCCAGGGGTCGTCCTCCGAAGAGTGGACCTCGGGCCCCAAAAAAATCCACTCCAGCCGGCGGGGTGGGGCCCGGGAAAAAGGTTTAGGCAGAGGGCTCGCCACCCAGGAGGCCAAGGAGTTAAGCCAAGCCAGCCCTGCCGAGCCGGCCCAGCGAGCCGCCATGGAGGAGAACCACCCAGGAGTGACTGGCCGCAGGGCGGCCATGTCAGAGTCCTCAGATGGTGAGCCGGTCGCCGCTGGCGGCTCCAACTCGGAGCGAGCGGCCAGGTTTGCGGAGGTCGTGGCAGCCGCGATAAAGGATGTGGCCGTGAAGAGGATTAAGTCCTCTAAAGACAAGGCCATATCCGCGGCCACGGCCTCCATTTTAGCGGCAGCGGAGGCCATTCAACCTGGGCCTCCGTCGGACGTAATGTCCGAAATGCGGGCAGAGGTTGCCCGCTTGACAGCCGCCTTGGAGCTTCTCCGGAAGGAGAATGAGGAGCTCCGAGCAGACCTGGCCGGGCTGCGAGCAGCCGGCCCCAGTGAGGTGCCGCAGGAGGGGGCGCAGCAGCATGGGCAGGGACGGCCCGTGCCTGCGGAAGACCGGCTTCTGACCCTGGTGCGGCAGGAGCTAGCTGCCTTCCAGAGTCGGTTTTCCGCCCTGGAGGCCATTGTCTTGCGCCCCCCACTAGCGGCGAGCCAGCCGGCCGCGGGCCGGCAGAAGGCGGTCTCTTTTGCCGCCGTCGCAGCTGGCGCGGCCAAACCTCGGGCATCGGGGCAGAGGAAGGCCCTCTCCGTGCCGAAACCCGCGGGGCCGCCCATGCTCAGGGAGGGCGGGGCGGCTACACAGACGGCGAGGGTGCCGGCCCTGGCTGCAGGACGGCCGCCCCCACCTCCTATAACTCCTCCGGCTGGCGCCGAATGGCACGTAGCCGGGGAGAAAAGGAAGGCCGGTAAGGTGGCAAGGGCGGCCAAAAGGAAGGAGAGGCGGCAGCGGCAAAAAGCGCGAAGCGTTGCGGCTAGGCTCCGCGCCCCGAAATCCGCAGCTGTAGTGATTACGCTACAGCCGGAAGCGGAAAAGAAGGGCGTGTCCTACCGCGACGTGCTAGCCAAGGTGGGGAAGGCGGTGAGCCTCGAGGAGATCGGCGCCACCGAAGGCATTCGGGTGAGGCTCACGGCGACTGGGGCCCGGATGCTCGAGATCCCCGGTGCGGCCAGCGGCCCGGCCGCTGACGCTCTGGCCGAAAGGCTTAGGGCGTCCTTAAATGCGGACGAGGCCCGAGTGTCCAGGCCCACCAAGTGCGCTGACATGCGCATCCTGGGCCTGGACGACTCGGTGACGGAGGGAGAGGTGGTGGCCGCCGTCATTAGGACTGGAGGGTGCTCTGCCGAGCAGGTGAGGACAGGCACCATCGGTCCTGATTTCAAGGGGATGCGAGCCGTTACGGTGAGCTGCCCCGTGTCGGCGGCCAAAAAAATAGCCGAGGGCCGTAGGCTACTGGTGGGCTGGGTTTCCGCGCAGGTGAAACTGCTGGAACCCAGACCTCTGAGGTGCTTCCGCTGCCACGTGGGCAACCACGTGGGAGCTAAATGCACCTCGGAGGTGGACCGCAGCCACCACTGCTTCCGCTGTGGTCAGCCCGGTCACAAGGCCGGGTCTTGTAATGCCGCACCGCACTGCACCGTATGTGCGGCAGCTGGCAAGCCAGCCGACCACCGGATGGGGAGCAAGGCCTGCGCTCCACCCGCCAGAGCTAGGGGCAGGGGCAAGCCCTCCGCCACCGCCGTCACTGCCGCAGCCGCCGCCACTGCCGTTGCCGCTGCCGCCTCGACCGCCGTCGTCGCCGCCGTCACCACTGCGGCAGGGCCCTCACAGAGGGCTCGGGAGGAGGCTGACATGGAGTGCCAATAACGGCCCCATTACGCCTCCTCCAGGCGAACATCAACCACTGCGCCTCTGCCCAGGATCTGTTGCTCCAGAGCATGGCGCAGTGGTCGATTAACATCGCCGTGGTCGCTGAGCCGTACTTTGTCCCGCCCAGGGATGACTGGGTGGAGGACCTGAGCGGCTCAGTGACCCTAATTTCGTCGGCCGCCGCCGGTACTCCGTCCCTCGAGGCAGTCACGAGGGGACGGGGTTGCGTGGCAGCACGGTTCGGGGAGATTGTAGTGGTGGGGGTATACTTCTCCCCGAACCGAACTCTTGCCGAGTTCCACAACTCCCTTGCGGAGTTGAAAGTCGTCGTCGTCGGGTTCCGTTCCCTCCCCGTGCTCGTCCTCGGGGATTTCAATGCCAAGAATGTGGCTTGGGGTTCCCGGTATACGGACACACGGGGCAGGATGGTGGAGGACTGGGCTCTGGAGACAGGCCTGGTCGTCCTGAATCGGGGTTCTGTCCCCACGTGTGTGCGGATGCGGGGTGAATCGGTGGTGGACATCTCGTTCGCCAGCCCCGCTCTGTCACCGCGTGTCCTTGACTGGCGCGTCATGGAGGGGGTGGAGACCTATTCCGACCACCGGTACATCCGGTTTGACGTCTCCGCCCAGACCTCGAGCGCGCTGGTCCGACAGGCCCCGAGTGGTCCGCGGTGGGCGCTGAAGCAGCTGGACCGGGAGCTCCTCCTGGAAGCCTCGATCGTGCAGGCCTGGGTGTCATCACCGGACAGGCCTGCTGACATCAACGTCGAGGCGGAGTGGTTCCGGGAGGCCATGTCCGAAATATGTGACGTGGCAATGCCCCGGGCCCAGCCCGGACGCGCTCAGCGCCAGGTGTGCTGGTGGTCGCCAGAGTTGACGACTTTACGCAGTGCGTGCGTCGCTGCGCGACGCCGATACACCAGGCACCGCAGGCTCCGTATTCGCCCTCCGGATACGGAAGCCATTCAGGCGGAGCTGTACGAGGGGTACAGAGCGGCGAAGACCGCCCTCCAAGCGGAGATCCTGCGGGCCAAGGGACTGGCCCGCGAGGAGTCGCTGGAGACTCTGAACAGGGACCCGTGGGGACGCCCCTACAAATTGGTGCGTGAGAAGCTCCGCCCATGGGCTCCCCCGCTGACGCAGAGTCTCCGGCCCCAGCTCGTGGAGGACGTGGTGAGCACTCTGTTTCCTTCTAGAGGGGACCATATCTCCCCGCCCATGGCTCCGCCTACTGCGGTGCTGAATGCGGACCACACCGCCGACGACGACGACGATGCTCCGGAGGTGACCGAGGTAGAGCTGAGAGTGGCGGTACGTAGGCTGAGTGCTAAAAATACCGCCCCAGGACCCGACGGCTTACCTGGGAAAGCCTGGGTCCTGGCCTCGGAGGCTCTCGGGCCTCGACTAAGGGGGCTCCTAAGCGCATGCATGGAGAGGGGCCAGTTCCCACTTCTTTGGAAGACGGGGAAACTGGTCCTCATCAAGAAGCCGGGGCGCCCAGCGGACTCTCCGTCCGCTTACCGGCCCATCGTGCTGCTCGACGAGGTGGGCAAGCTCTTTGAGAGAGTCATTGCAGACCGCCTCGTCGGGCGGCTGGTGCGGGTGGGGCCGGATTTGGCGGAGAGCCAGTTTGGCTTCCGCAGGGGGCGCTCTACGGTGGACGCCATCATGCGCGTGCGGGCCCTCACGACGGGGGATGCTGTGGCCCGGGGTGGGGTCGTCTTGGCGGTGTCTCTAGACATCGCCAATGCCTTCAATACCCTGCCCTGGAGTTGCATCAGGGAGGCACTCCGGTATCACCGGATGCCGACCTACCTCTGTCGTGTGGTCGAGGCCTATTTGACGGACAGGGCCGTCATCTACCCCGGTCACCAGGGAGTATGGAACCGGCAAGAGATGTCGTGCGGTGTCCCACAGGGATCGGTCCTGGGGCCGCATCTGTGGGATATCGGCTACGACTGGGTGCTGCGCGCCGACCTCCCCAGCGGCGTCAGCGTGGTTTGTTACGCTGACGACACGCTAGTCCTGGCGCAGGGGAGGTCGCACCAGGCGGCGGCCGAACTAGCGACACGCGGGGTTGCGATAATCGTCGAGAGGATCCGGCAATTGGGACTCGAGGTGGCCCTGCACAAGTCCGAGGCCATGTGTTTTCATGGTCCTCGGAACACGCCACCGTCGGGTTCCCAAATAACGGTAGGAGGGGTTCACATCGGCGTCGAGTCGACGATGAAGTACCTGGGACTCGTCCTCGACAGCCGGTGGAACTTCGTGGAGCATTTCCGACGTTTGGCTCCCAGACTGGAAAGGGCCGGGGCTGCCTTAAAGCGGCTCCTGCCCAATCTAGGGGGGCCAAACGCCTCCTGCCGGAGGCTCTACGCGGGGGTCGTGCGGTCCATGGCCCTTTACGGGGCACCGGTATGGGCGCGTTCCTTGAGGCGGCGGCCAGCCCGCTGGTTGAACGCGCCCCAAAGGGTCATGGCCATCCGGCTGGTCCGGGGATACCGTACGGTCTCCGGTGAGGCGGCGAGCCTCCTTGCGGGATTACTGCCATGGGATCTGGAGGCAAAAGTCCTCGCGCACGTTTGGGAGTGGCGCGAGGAGGCGAAACGCCGGGGCGTAGCTCCGCTGCCGCGAGAAATCACGGTACAGCGGACAGAGCTCCGGCGGGATCTCAGGGCGGCATGGAGAGTGCGATTATCGCAACCCAGCGCTGGGCACGCCACAATTGCGGCGATAAGTCCCCTCTTTGAGGAGTGGCTAGAGAGGCGCCACGGCGTCCTCACCTTCCGCCTGACGCAGGTCCTCACCGGACACGGTTGTTTCGGGAGGTTCCTGTTCCGGATAAGGCGGGAGGAAACGCCCGGGTGTCACCATTGTGTGGATCGCCCGGAGGACACGGTGGAGCATACGGTGGAGGTCTGCCCGGCTTGGGCGGAGCACCGCCGTGTCCTCGTGGAGGCGATTGGCGGTGGCGATCTCTCGCGTCCGGCCTTGGTCCAGGCCATGGTACGGAGCGAGAGGGCTTGGGAAGCCGTCACCTCCTTCTGCGAAGCAGTAATGTTCGCGAAGGAGGAGGCGGAACGCGTGAGGGAGAGGCAAAGTTTGCGCCCTCACGCCCCTAGCCGCCGCAGGAGACGCCCTGGGCGTCGGGAATCGCAGGCCGATTCCCGGCCACCGTAGGCGCGGGCCTGCGAACGGCGAGCAATGGGCAGCTCGCCGTTCGATAAGGACCAGGCCCGGGTCGACGGCGCGTTGTGTTCCACGCGCGCCTCAAAGAGATGTCAGCACCAATGACGGGGTTTGCTAGGACCGATGCCTGCTAGGGTTGCGGAAAAGTCCAAGAGGGTTACCGTGGCCCCTGGCACAGGCAACTGAAGGAACACGGGTGGGTTTTAGTCAGTAAGAGTCTGACACGCCCTCCTGCTCTGCCCAGAGCGGGAGAAGTTATTTGATGATTTCCCACCCACAAAAAAAAAAAAAAAAAAAAAAAAAGGGTGGCAACGCGCAACAAAATAGATACCTATATTATACGGCAAACTACGGTTTCCTAGAAAAACGGTCGCCGCCATATAACGTCCGCAGTGAAAACCATCATGATAATGATGGCATCGAGTTTCACTTTAGAGGGTCAAATAACGCTCTCTAGGAATACACACGAACTTATTTTCATAAATAAGTTTCAGTGACGTCATTCGACGGTAAATTGCGGACGCTATATGGCGGCCAATGCAGTCTTAGGAAAACCCTAGTTTAAGTACTAATTATTAAGTACATTTAAGTAAGAATTACGGGAGCGGGTCAATATTATAGTAAAATGCTAGTGGTCAGAGGTACCTTGAGATATTAATCTGTGCTATATTAATCTGTAGCGGTATCTACATTGCCACATGAGAACTACGTCACACTGACGTCACGCAAAATCTTGCATCGCGCAAGCAGAGTTTACCGCAACTAGCCTATGCTAGTTGCGGTAAACTCTACCAGACGACCAGAGAGAGAGATACCACGTCCCGACATCAATCGTCGGGCAGTTGCCCACCAGACACAACACCCGTCTGGTCGGAGGATCCTCCCTTTTCTATAGAGGTATGAGATCCCCTGAGAAACCCTGTTCCTCGTTTCCTGTCCATATAGCCGAAATTCGTTAAAAAATCTATTGTTTGTCAGAAGACCATACATACTATATCTTTAATTCGCATTCACATTATTGTAGTATTTGGTGGACATATGTGCAAAGTATGTTGGTCTAGGAACGTTAAATGTTCGGTGATTTCCTTCTGCGAGAAGTCTGCGTAAAGGGAGAGGGAACATTAAAAGTCGCGGGGGGAGTCAAACACCTTACCTAGACCCGAAGAGGCCCGTACCGGCGGGCCGGCACCAGTCGGGGGTTGCGGAAGGATCGCACGTTCCCGCGACCCCTGGCAGAGGTGAGATGGAACACCGGGGTGGTTTTTAGTCATTAAGAGTCTGACAGACCCCGCCGCCCGCCCCAGGGCGGCGGACATCCATGAGGATTTTCCACCCCGGAAACAAAAAAAAGGAACTTTTAATGTTAAACTTTTTTTTTGGTACTCTATGTCGTGGCCAACTGCTGGTCAAAGGTCCCCTTTTTCCTTCCACATCTCTCTATATTGTGCTATCTCTGGCCATGCTGACCCCGCAACCATGATCTTAAACAAAAACTTGATTTTGATAACCATTTCAATAACAATTTAGAGGACAGTTGTTATAGGTACTACAGTGACGTCATAAGCAAACTCTTGAAACTATAGGTACATCTTATCTCGACCCTCCAGAGATACTAAGCATTACAGTTATTCAATTCCACGAGAATAGGAGTAAGTAGAAACAGTATGACTGTTACAAGTGCTCCGAAGGAAGGGACGGTACAAAACTACCAAGTAATTACTCGCCTCTAGAAATTAGTCTTTGTTTAAACGCTTGAGTTACAAACGTTCAGAGATGCCCAAGTATTTATTGAAATAAATGAGTTCATTCCCAGTTTATCGATCCGTCTGACTTGTCAAGTTGTCCGTTTGTGTAACAACGTACATTGCTTTGGGTTTTAGTTAGATTTGAGGATAGTTTGAGGGTTATTTAAGGAAATATTATTTGAGTGAATACTATCAACTTACTCGAAGATGTTATTTTGGGTTGAAGATGGCGTTTGCAAAATAGTTCCAAGGATTGGTTATAAATAGTCATAGTTTGAGACTTCAAAGTCGAATAATATTCAGAAATTTTGACCAATATTTGGTTTAACACTGATTTCAACAAAGAGGCAAAATTAGCTAAATTTAATTACAAATCGCGACAAAGTCAAAATATTTATTTAAAATAGGCACCTAAAAGGCACCTTTGAATGTCAGCATTTATAAGAATTGATTCTAGTTGCCCCTTTCAAATCGTATGGAGAAGAATGGGCAAGAAACTCCACAGTAACTCTTTTAAAATGTTTTACAATATTTTATAAAGATTCAATAAACACTGGGCCGCAAAGAAAGCGGGTTGATAAGAAAAACCACAATAACTTCCAAAATATTGGAGCTAGCTTTATGAAATAAAGACTGTATTATAGACAATTTTGTAGTGCTTAAATCAATGTCCTAAAAGTTCAACATTATGAAGTTTATTTTGAATAAAAGTAAATTAAGTAAAATATTATAATTTACACTAGATTTCGAAAAATGTGCTATGGTGTCAAATTTTACAATATCTTCGTATTGTGTATTACCACCACGAGCTGTTAATTAATACAGCTGTTATACGGTTTGGTATGCTTTCCATCAGGATTCTGAGCTGATGCTGTGGAATATTCTCCCATTCCTTTATCAGTGCTTCTTTCAGTTCACGAAGCATGATTGGAGTGGAACTTTGGTGGCGTACACGTCGGTTCAGTTCGTCCTAGGTATGCTTGATGGGGCTTAAGTAGTTTTGGTAAGCTTCAAGGTAGTGTTTTTATTATTTATTTCTGCTTGAGTGTAGTTTTCAATGTTTTTGTTGGTAGGTATATTGGCGTGTGCTAACTGACATATGGCAAATAATCTAATATAATGTTTTGTGTTTCGTAATGTTAATTACTTACTACTATATATAATCCAGTTCTTTTAAGTGAACAGACAGCTGTGCTGCTGTGGAGTTTGTTGCGCCAATTCTTCTTCCCAGCTAAAGCATTAGGAAGTGGTGAAGGACGGGCGTTTTGGGGGACTGTCTTATGTAATTTTGACGTTCAAAAAGTGCTGATTCTCAGCATAGTTTGGATGAATGACTTTTGATTTTGATTCAAGCACTATCCGAGCTGTATGAGGACGTGCGTTATCTTGCATAAAAATGGGCCAACATACTAATTTAACATTTCATTCACGTATCTTTCTGCAGTTAAAGTGCTTTTTATATCACCACTAGCAAGGTGCGGTTTTCAAGAAATTCCAGCCACACGTGTAAGGAGCCTCCCCCATATAGCACTTTCTCTTAAATGCAAGCTAAGTTATAGCGCTCTCCTGGTCTTCTGTAGACTATTTGCCTCCCATCGTGGGTGTACAGCATGAACCTTGACTCGTCAGAAAACACTAGTCTTGACCAGTCTTCCAGAGTCGAGAATGTTGATGCTGCCTTTCGAGTTTTGGACCATTTGCAGATCTAAATAGCATCAAGTTTGCTTCAAGCATGACGGCGCATCACAGTACAAGTGCTCGGTTTGCTCCCTCCAGCACGTATAAGGTGATTTTTGACTTTTAGAGCTGTTTGAAATCGATTTCTCAACATTGTTGACACCATAATTATTTCAATCCTCCCGCGCTGTCGTGCACCTTGTCCGGCCTGTTTCTGGTCTGTGAATATTGGATCCAGTCTCTTCAAATTGCTGTAGCACTCGTAGCACTCTCTTTGAACGGTTGATAGCGACACACCAACAGCTCTCGCTGTAAAATGCTGACCGCGGCTGTCTTCAATGATTGTCAGAACAAATTGCTGTAGCACACGTAGCACTCTCTTTGAACGGTTGATAGCGACACACCAACAGGTCTCGCTGTAAAATGCTGACCGCGGCTGTCTTCAATGATTGTCAGAACAAATTGCTGTAGCACTCGTAGCACTCTCTTTGAACGGTTGATAGCGACACACCAACAGCTCTCGCTGTAAAATGCTGACCGCGGCTGTCTTCAATGATTGTCAGAAAAAATTGCTGTAGCACTCGTAGCACTCTCTTTGAACGGTTGATAGCGACACACCAACAGCTCTCGCTGTAAAATGCTGACCGCGGCTGTCTTCAATGATTGTCAGAACAAATTGCTGTAGCACTCGTAGCACTCTCTTTGAACGGTTGATAGCGACACACCAACAGCTCTCGCTGTAAAATGCTGACCGCGGCTGTCTTCAATGATTGTCAGAACAAATTGCTGTAGCACTCGTAGCACTCTCTTTGAACGGTTGATAGCGACACACCAACAGCTCTCGCTGTAAAATGCTGACCGGGGCTGTCTTCAATGATTGTCAGAACGCTGGTACAGTATTCAGAGGTTAGTGACAAGTTTTTGTAAGAAATGCCATATTTATAAACAGAATCAAAATTTAAAAAAATAGTTTCTTTATTGATGAAATTTAAAAAATCGTCTTTACTTTTTATGTACGGTTTTTAATACAATCACTAAATATAAATAAAAAGGTTTTACTTCTTCCTATATTTGTAATGAAACAAACTTTAATTAAGTTTTTAATTTAAAAGGATTGCTCAAATATTTTAAAACGTATCGCATTTTTATAACCGACCCGCTTTCTTTGCAGCCCAGTGTATAATTATAATAATATGTGAAGACGATGTACTTAGAATAAAATTACTATACTGCCCGTGTCGCGTCATAGCACCCTCGTTTTCATTCATTTACGTTATTTTTAGCAAAAAGCCGGACATGTTTATTCCAGCCGTCAGGCATGAACGTTTACTTTATTAAAATATTTGAATAATAAACGTGATACGGTACACAACACGTATTTATTTGTTGTGTGAAGTTCGACCCAATTTATATTCTGTAAAATATTGCTGTTTCTTAAATTAATTGTAGGTATATTGAAATTGTATTGAGCACTCTTGCTATTTTGTACCTGTATTGCCACGTTTGTACTGCGTATTGGCAATCTTAGCTTACCGTACGTCCAGAAGGCCAATTCCTGTAATTAAAAACGTTCAAAATCAAGTTGCAAACTCATCTCAGAGACAATCAAATGTCATAAATTTAGGTAAACGGTATACTATTTTTGACAGATTGGGAGTTTGGGACTGAGATTAGAATGCGAATGATTTTAAAATACGGGAATTGCCCCTCTGGTATCTTCACAAAATTTTCGTCCGTATAGAATAAAAATAGACACGTGAATACCTACTACTTAAAGGTATGGTAGTAATTTAAAACAAATATATACATAATTATAATTAAATCGTAGCGAAGGCAAAACTGTACACTGTTTTTTTACGAAATTTTTGCGAGGTTTGGGAACCATTCTAAAGCCCAAAATATATTTTTTTAAACTTTTATCCGTTTTCTGCATTCTGTTTGTTCGAATGTATGTTTCAGCATCGCACAAAAACTAGCAAATAGATTTTATTCAAATTTTGCATAGTTATTCCCTATAAGTCTAGTCAGTCTGTAGGCTATAAATTTTCACGCTATTTGCTATGGGCGATGAGCAATATTGCAATTTATTCATACTCCTGTATAGTTTACCGCAAATTGTAAAAAAAACGAGCAAAGTTAGAATGTTGCAGATAGTTACAGATTCAACCTTTTAAATGCTATATCTTTATGGAGCTAAGCAGTCAATTACGTCTTAAACTTGGTGGATTTTTCAGATCGGGTAATAAGGGCAGGTGCCCTAACCGTTATCGCTACAAGAAAACGGTCTTACGAGACTGCTCTTAACTTTTTGAAACATTTTGATTTGCATTCACAGATTTTGAAAAAAAAAATACATTCAGCAAGATAATTGGCAATTTTTACAAATATTTTTTTTGATGCCAAGCGTTCTTGTTTCTTATAAGGATCACAAAACCCCTAAGACCACTGAGGTTTAAGCAGTAGAAAAGTCAGAAATCACAAAAAAAACTTCCCATACATTTCGTAGGAAATGAGACTGTGATGAGCGAAAACACAATGTGTATGACAACAGTCGAATTTTTCTATTAATTTACTAGGCTTAATTTTTTTTCAAAATTGTGATCAAGGGGTCTTTGACAACTTTGCCTTATTACCAATAGTTTCGAATTTATCCTGATGTGCCATCGTAACCACTATGGTCATTTGAATGACTGACATAATTATATTCCCCCACTTCCATGCAGCTGACTATTATTTTGGATTAAAGATGATTCTAAAATCCTCTCATAAGGTTTTGGCGCCGTATGAAATGTTTTTTTTTTAGGTACAAGTTTTTTGTACATATTTGCCTTGTTGTAACTTTGGATTCCCCCTTAGGTGCGGCGATTGACTCTCATTCATGATTATTTAAAGTTAAACAACCACTAGAAATTAAATTTATTCGGTTTAAAATTGGTCACATAAATCGAGCAGTAGCTACTAAAAGTTATTTATCGAGACGACAGCAAAAGACAGTACTATCAATAATTGATAATAACACAAAAAAAGACATACAGTTCAGAGTTAAAAATAAATATTTGTAGTGTTCCTCAGGGAGGCGTATTAGGGCCTACATTAATACATTTAAATGACCTTTGCAAGAGCCTTAAACATAAATGTACACTATTACACTGACAATGAAATCTTCAAATAGGAATGATCTAGAAACTGACCCTAACAATGAAATACTAAAAGCAATGCAATCTAACTGAACAGACAGCTGTGCTGCTGGGGAGTTTGTTGCGCCACTTCATCTTCCCAGCTAAAGGACTAGGAAGTGGTAAAGAACAGGCGTTATAAGGGACTGTCGTATATAATTTTGACGTTCAAAAAGTGCTGATTTTCACCCTAGTTTAAATAAATTACTTTTGATTTTGATTTGATTTTAATGAAATGGCTGGAATCTAATAATTTACGTGTAAACATTGAAAAAACAAAGTTAGTACAATACCAATCCTACAATTCTTTAGTAAACCACCTCAAATACACTACAATAATTCAACTTTGGAACCACTACCATCAAACTTATTCTTGGGAATAGTTATTGACGAAAAATTAAATTGAAAAGAACATGTAAAAAAGTCTGCACTCGACTCGACAGTTATTGTTTGCTCTTCGAAAACTGAGACGAATAGCCAGTACAGAAATAGATGTATTTCATGGTTAGGTTGCATCTGTGGTGCGTTACGGCCTCGTGATATGAGGTAATTCAGTAGACGTCAACAGAGCATTACTTGCACAAATAAAAAATGTGTCAGAGCTGTATATGGAGCAAACTATTTAGCATTGTAAGCCGGTTTTTTCAAATTTTTTTTTGTTTTTTTTTTAAGTACTAAACATTCTTCCATTTCCTTGCCTTTAAATTTTTGATATTTGTGGATTTATAAAAAGGTATTTGCACATTATTCTCATTTTATGAACACATTTCTAAAATAAATAATAGCAAAAGGCCAAATAAATAAAAATGCACCTAGCCAGAGACTGCATCAAAATCTTCAACAATTTACCCCCACGCATCAGAGTGCTGACCGCTAATAAATTCAGCAAAACAATATTTTCCTGTATTTAAAATAACTGTTTCTATTCAGTCACCCGAATTTTTCAATTATAAAGGTCATTGTTTGGCGTCCATACACCAATAGAGACGTAAATTTAATTCTATGTTTTAAATAATGCATCATATTATTTTTAATTGAAGCTAAATTAAAATCTCACTTTGACATTTTTGGGACACTTTTGAGAATTGTATAACATCCAAAATACTTTCGGATTTTGAGGTTATAATTATGCCAATAGAACCATACATTACGATAGTAACTTAGCGTTTTTAGTGAAAATACATTGTATCTTATCTTTAAACGTTTCATTACATACTATTAGGTAGTCAGAGCTATTCTTTCTTTAAACTAATTTATTTGTAGTTATGCCTAGTTTAGGGCTATGAACTGTTTCGTTTTTTTGTGACTTAGGAGTAACTATTGTATTTTACTACGAATACTACATACATAATTTTTTTAAGACTGAAGATTTTTTAAGACTGTCACTATAGTAAGTTTTTTTAATTATAAATTTTATAAAGTTATATAGTTCCTTTTCTCATGTAAGAGTTTAATTTTGCTTTCTTCTTATGTTAATAGTTTAATATTTTTATTTTTATGATTTTTGTTTTTATTTTAATATTTGTACGCCTTCACGGCAAAACATAGCGCACATATAATAACCTAAGATCTTTATGTAAATACCTATGTTTCACCAATAAACACTCTGATTCTGATAAAATCTCGCTTATTTCCTCAAAAGGGTTAGGCAGAGGTTAGGTAGAGGGTTAGGTTCTATATTCTATTTTATTTCTTCTTCTATGTTTTTAGTCCCATGTGATAGGGGCGAGTCTATCACCATATTCCAAGCACTCATTCAGACTCCAGGCTGCAACTGAGAATTACAAAAATCATAATAACACTACTTGACCTGGGGATCGAACTTAGGACGATAAGCAGCTGCGCTTGCGAGCATTAGACGTTAAAACCGGCAGCGAAAAAGGAAGTAATCA
The DNA here is from genome assembly GCA_937001585.2 of Brachylomia viminalis. Classification (NCBI taxonomy): domain Eukaryota; kingdom Metazoa; phylum Arthropoda; class Insecta; order Lepidoptera; family Noctuidae; genus Brachylomia; species Brachylomia viminalis. Next base: position 1,908,273 of record OW443296.2, read on the forward strand.
GATTTTGCAAGACTTCGGAAAATAATATGAATCAATCTAAATACTTCATAAAATAAAACAAAAATGTTTAGATTCCGAACATTTTTATTGAATAATACCGACATAACATTATCTGGTCACATCGGATCATCTATATTTTCTACTAAAATATCATCCAGAAACTGTGTAGGGGGTCGACGATAGTTTTGATGTCTTGCCCAGCGCAAGTACCATAAATAATTATAATAAGTAATAACATGGGTGCAGCAACCAACAATACTGTTGCAACGGTACCGTTTGATGGCGTCTCTGCCAATTTGGGTAGCGTCTACTAAAACATAGAAAAGTATGTTTTTCGGCTTATATGGCGACTACGTATTTTGTCTCGAAGTAGCCATGTATTTTCTGCATCTGCTAATTGCAATTCGCGTCGTAACTCCTCGTCGACCTCCCTACATACTTCGTCTTGTCTCACATGTTCACCATAGTATGAGCGAGCCTGTTTTGGGTTGCGGGAAAGTGCGAAAGGGTTACAAGGGTGGGTTTTAGTCAGTAAGCACGCTGATTTTATGGCAGGATATCATGTCCAGTTCGACGATTATGTGGCCATCGCAACATAATATTTATTATGAATGTTTTGACCAGATTTCTATATTTATGAAGTGAATAAATTTTCTTCTGGTATGAGTAGTCGCTGCCTTTTTGCACATTAATATACGAGTATGTCCCAGCCATTATTGGAATGGCTTTTCTATCCATTCATATATTATCAACAATGAGTTTAAAATGTACAAGTTTCTTTCTGCAACTCCTACGCCTTGAAATGTGCTACTAGCCCAGATGTTGTGGCACGAGGTGTGCCACCTTTACTTCTCTTGCTTGATTCGTGTTTTTGCTCAGTGTGCATCTGCTTATATTTAATAATGTCAAAATACTTTCATCGGAGTATCCTGTACGATGTTTTATTAAAAATGCTCCAAGTGCAATGGCACGCTTATGAAAATCAGGCAATTCAGCTTCTAAATATCTATATTGTTATTTTGTGCGACCCAGCCAATGCCACACCATTTATTGTCTTCCATTTGGTTATTTTTTTCAAAAACTAGAACGTTTATATAATTTTTGAGTAGCTCACAAAAATCTTCTATGTGAGCAGTTGTAAAACTATGCCGGGTATATTAAGTCTTAAAACAAAGTGTCGACAATTGGCTTGCTAAATAAAACCTGCATATCCTGCAGTTTGGCGCTATGTAATATCTGTGGTCACTAAAGAGTCTCATCCTGGCTGTAAATGGAACCGCTTGCTGTGAGGTACTGTTGTAGGCTGGAAATAAGCACCTAGAATGTGTATCAAGTGTGCTTGAATACTTTGGTAAACTGATTCTTTCAGGTCCTTATGGTACTTGGGTACTTGCTATAACTGCATCTGCAAGAACAGCTGCTTCGGCTTTTTGGAAGAATCTGTGACAAAGACGTGTGATGGCTGAATCTAAAAAAAATGTGTCACATATTACTCAGAAAACCTGCATATCCTGCAGTTTGGCGCTATGTAATATCTGTGGTCACTAAAGAGTCTCATCCTGGCTGTAAATGGAACCGCTTGCTGTGAGGTACTGTTGTAGGCTGGAAATAAGCACCTAGAATGTGTATCAGGTGTACTTGAATACTTTGGTAAACTGATTCTTTCAGGTCCTTATGGTACTTGGTTACTTGCTATAACTGCATCTGCAAGAACAGCTGCTTCGGCTTTTTGGAAGAATCTGTGACAAAGACGTGTGATGGCTGAATCTAAAAAAAATGTGTCACATATTACTCAGAAAGTCAATCGGGTTGCATAATTATATTTATATGGACGTCCTGACGTAATACGTATTGTTATCTGTAATTTTTATGATGTACATAATAAAGAGTATTCTATTATATTATTCTTAGTTTTGCACAACATTTAAGATATGCTGGTTCTGCTCGGCCTGTACAACGGAGTATCGCAGTTATGCCACAGACTGACCACATTCTATAGACACATTTTGATGACCTACACAAACGCTGCATAATCTTCTAAGCTCCTTTGTTTATCATTATCAAATATTGTGTGCCATGCATCACATATGTAGTCAGCGGCGCTCACCTGCAATAGAATTAATTATTTTATTCTTGCATGGTATAAATATTTGTTTGGCCTGCCGATGTTTGTTCCAGGCTGGGTGTTATCTGTATTATCTGTCTGAAACTTCACCCACGGGCCACAGTATGGGTATGTTAAATAAAAAAAAACAAACGAATGTATGTCAGTTACCTGCAATGGCAGAAGTCTTTCCAAGATGGTGCTTCTAATATTCACATGATGTACAGTGTCTGTGCTCAGTGCAATTGCTTGATGAGAACGTGCACGATGTGACAATGAAACTTGACAGAGAGCAGTATAATGGTGTATACAATGAAGAATTTGCTCATCTTCTAGTACCATGGCACCAGAAGCTGTTACAGCAATACTTTCCAATTCCATGTTAACGCCATAAAGTCCGTTTAACAAATGCCAAGTCATCGTTCTTAGCACGTCCGTATCAGTCAATTTCAGCCAGAGGTCGATATTTCAAGAGGAAATCACAGTCTTTTGTTCACCACGCCAAATTGTTAGATAAAATCGGAACTGAATACCAAGAAAACACAATACACAACCAACGCATACCGAGCACAGCATAGGAGTGACAAATTGACAAAATAACGGGCAAATGCAAAGTGTCATTTGTCAATTCATCGACTGTCAGTGTCGATGTTGCTCATTTCACACAGCGCTTTTAATCGCTTCATTCTGTTTGTAAATAAACATGTTATTCATAGATGAAGCGCTGAGAGTGCTGGGTTTTGTAAGGTGCACAATAAACCGCTGCGCACAAATACTTAGCAGTATGAGCTACATAATCCTTTACCTAATCAAAACGCCAAATTGAAACAAAAAAAAAAAATGGCGCTGGGGAATAAGACGGAAGTGAATTTACTTTTTAAAATGTTCTCGAAATTATGAAGTGTCCGTTCTATTAAGTATGTAAGCGGGCAGCAGGCCTTTATGCCTGGAGCATATTTTTTTAATATAAAGTTCTGTTTACATTTATATTGTTTATTTCTGCTTGAGTATAGTTTTCAATGTTTTTGTTGGTAGGTATATTGGCGTCAAAAGCATTGAATTGAAAACATTGAATTGAATTGAAAACATTGAATTGACATTTTTTTTTTTGTTGGTAGTTATATTGGCGTCGGCGGACGCCATCATGCCTGTGCGGGCCCTCACGACGGGGGATGCTGTGGCCCGGGGTGGGGTCGTCTTGGTGGTGTCTCTAGACATCGCCAATGCCTTCAATACCCGGCCCTGGAGTTGCATCAGGGAGGCACTCGGGTATCACCGGATGCCGACCTACCTCTGTCGTGTGGTCGAGGCCTATTTGACGGACAGGGCCGTCATCTACCCCAGTCACCAGGGAGTATGGAACCGGCAAGAGATGTCGTGCGGTGTCCCACAGGGATCGGTCCTGGGGCCGCATCTGTGGGATATCGGCTACGACTGGGTGCAGCGCGCCGACCTCCCCAGCGGCGTCAGCGTGGTTTGTTACGCTGACGACACGCTAGTCCTGGCGCAGGGGAGGTCGCACCAGGCGGCGGCCGAACTAGCGACACGCGGGGTTGCGACAATCGTCGAGAGGATCCGGCAATTGGGACTCGAGGTGGCCCTGCACAAGTCCGAGGCCATGTGTTTTCATGGTCCTCGGAACACGCCACCGTCGGGTTCCCAAATAACAGTAGGAGGGGTTCACATCGGCGTCGAGTCGACGATGAAGTACCTGGGACTCGTCCTCGACAGCCGGTGGAACTTCGTGGAGCATTTCCGACGTTTGGCTCCCAGACTGGAAAGGGCCGGGGCTGCCTTAAAGCGGCTCCTGCCCAATCTAGGGGGGCCAAACGCCTCCTGCCGGAGGCTCTACGCGGGGGTCGTGCGGTCCATGGCCCTTTACGGGGCACCGGTGTGGGCGCGTTCCTTGAGGCGGCGGCCAGCCTGCTGGTTGAACGCGCCCCAAAGGGTCATGGCCATCCGGCTGGTCCAGGGATACCGTACGGTCTCCGGTGAGGCGGCGAGCCTCCTTGCCGGATTACCGCCATGGGATCTGAAGGCAAAAGTCCTCGCGCACGTTTGGGAGTGGCGCGAGGAGGCGAAACGCCGGGGCGTAGCTCCGCTGCCGCGAGAAATCACGGTACAGCGGACAGAGCTCCGGCGGGATCTCAGGGCGGCATGGAGAGTGCGATTGTCGCAACCCAGCGCTGGGCACGCCACAATTGCGGCGATAAGTCCCCTCTTTGAGGAGTGGCTAGAGAGGCGCCACGGCGTCCTCACCTTCCGCCTGACGCAGGTCCTAACCGGACACGGTTGTTTCGGGAGGTTCCTGTTCCAGATAAGGCGGGAGGAAACGCCCGGGTGTCACCATTGTGTGGATCGCCCGGAGGACACGGTGGAGCATACGGTGGAGGTCTGCCCGGCTTGGGCGGAGCACCGCCGTGTCCTCGTGGAGGCGATTGGCGGTGGCGATCTCTCGCGTCCGGCCTTGGTCCAGGCCATGGTACGGAGCGAGAGGGCTTGGGAAGCCGTCACCTCCTTCTGCGAAGCAGTAATGTTCGCGAAGGAGGAGGCGGAACGCGTGAGGGAGAGGCAAAGTTTGCGCCCTCACGCCCCTAGCCGCCGCAGGAGACGCCCTGGGCGTCGGGAATCGCAGGCCGATTCCCGGCCACCGTAGGCGCGGGCTTGCGAACGGCGAGCAATGGGCAGCTCGCCGTTCGATAAGGACCAGGCCCGGGACGACGGCGCGTTGTGTTCCACGCGCGCAGAAAACCTCCCCGAGTGCTCAGTGGCTGCTGGTCCTTTTGATTTCCTGAGGACGAGCAGGTGCTGGGCCGGTGCACCCTGGGTACGGGCAACAATCTTCTCCTCGTGAGGGGTGGGAAAGAGGAGATTGTTGTCCGTGGCGAATTTCTGCCGGAGCGGAGGAGTCACTCCCGAGGGCTCTCTATCTGCGCTCTGCAGCTGCAGAGTGCACGACTAGGGAGCAAGGTGGGGTAGACCGCGGGCCGTCTTACTGTCCGCGGTCTAGGGGTCTCCGCGGCGTGTACGTCGCGGTGACCGAGGTGGGGAAGACCGTGGGTTGCTCCTCAACCTGCGGTCTAGGGGCAGCCGTGGCGAGGTGTTTGAGCCACGGTGCCGGGTGGTGGGTAGGTTAAGTTAGTTATAAGTTAGTTTAGGGGGGGAAAAAAAAAAAAAAAATTAAAAAAAAAATAAAAAAATAAAAAAAATAATAATAATAAGAAAAATTAAAAAAAAAAAAAAATATATATATATATATATTAGGTTAGTAGCATTAGTTTGTAGATACCGAGCAGCGGGCGGTATATCCTGCACCGGAGGCATCCGCGGGCCTCGGGTGGATCAAATATCCTCCCAAAAAGAGCGGCCGCATCGCCTTGGGGAAGTGATGTGCGTACCACCCATTCGTAATATGGAAATGTCAGAAATTATTAGAGATTTGTCATGCGACCCGGCTGACGCCCGGCGCTCGCAGGTACCCGGGCCTGCGAGTGATAAATTGGTTACCGACGGACGCGCAGGGGTAGGCGACCAGGCCCCTGTTGCTGATAATATTACTGGAAGCAGTAATTTAAAAATTATTGACGGAGGGCCGCGTGGACCGTCTTCCGTTAGGAAACGTCCACGCGACCTTGGTCTGGTGGGAGGTGGGTCGGTGGATCTTTCCTCAGGTGAGGAAGGCCTGCTGGCCCCGAAGTTGTCGACCGCGAGGAGAGGTCGGCAGGCTTCGAGAGGGGTAAGTGCTTCACGGCCGCGGAGGGACGCACAGGGTAGGTTCGTGCGCCCCAATACTCCGGCGGCCAGCGAAGCAGAGAGTGACTTGGGGGTCACTACCGAGGACCCTGGTGGCGAGAGTTGTGCCTCGCTAGGGAGCTCAAAGGCGGAGCTCAACGCCACCAGAAGAGAGCAGCGCAAAGCCGTCGCGGCCGACGAAGTGTCGGAAATGGCCCGACGCGCACGCGAGCGACGCGCTGCTCTAGCGGCGGAAGGGGGGGAACCATCTGCGGTGGCCCTAAGTCAGCTTGCCTTGGACGGGGTGGACTTAGTCCTGAAGGTTGCCACCAAATCCGGCAGCCTGAAGGGCACGTTCATCCGCGGTCTGAAGGAAGCTGCCGCGGACATTAAGGAGGCGGTTGGCATCCTCCTCAACAGGACGGCCTCAGACGAGGTCGCGAAGTTGCAGGAGGAAAACAGCCGTCTCCGAAATGATTTGGAGGACCTCCGGCGACAAGTCGCTGCGCTGAGCGAGCAGCAGCAGCGACGCACGTCCACTGATGCCGCATCGGTAGTGGCCCCGGCTCCCGCACCGAGACCGGCAAGCGCTCATACCGACGACGAGGTCGAGCGCATTGTCCGGCTCTGCATGCTTCAGTGCGGGAGCATGGTCAATGCTCGTATGGAGGCGATTTCTCGGCGCCTCCCTGCGGAAATCCTCCGTCCGCCCCTAGCGGCCGAGACACGGCGGAGGGCTGAGGAGCCGCCGAGACCTGCGCCTCGGAAGGGGAAGCCCGCGGAGGGTGTTAAAAAGCCCGTGGAGGGAGCCCCATCGAGCGATCAGCCCACGACTGTCGGGTCTAAGGGTGAGACCTGGGCGACAGTCGTGGGCCGCAAGAAGGCCCGCAAAGCCGCCAAGGCGGCCACAGCAACAGCGCGCGCCCCCGGACGTACCGCAAAGGCGGTTGCGCAGCCGGCGCGGCGGACTGCCAATGGCAGTCGCAAAGGACCGGCGATACGTGCTCCACGTTCCGAAGCTGTGACGCTCACGCTACAGCCCGGTGCTACGGAGCGCGGCGTAACGTACCAGTCGGTCATTGCCGAGGCCAAGGCCAAGATCAAATTATCAGATCTTGGTCTTCAGTCCGTCACCCTCAGGCAGGCTGCCACGGGTGCGCGGCTGTTCGAGGTGGCTGGTGCTGCGAGCGGCAGTGCCGAAAAGGCGGACGCTCTGGCCGCCAAGATGAGGGAGGTCCTCAGCCCTGAGGACGTCCGGGTCTCCAGGCCAATGAAAACCGCAGAAGTGCGGATTGCTGGTCTGGACGACTCCGTGACCTCTGAAGAGGTGGTGGCGGCCGTTGCCCGAAGCGGAGAGTGTCCGCCGGACAAGGTGCGGGCCGGCGATATACGCACCGACGCCACCGGACTCGGCGTGGTCTGGGTTCGGTGCCCTGTGGCGTCAGCGAACAAGATCGCCTTAAGCGGCAGATTGCTGGTTGGCTGGGTTGCAGCGAGGGTGAAACTCCTGCAGCCCCGGGCTTTGCGGTGCTTCCGGTGCCTGGAGAAGGGGCACGTCCGGGCAAAGTGCACCGCTGAGGTTGACCGTAGTGACGTCTGTTATCGCTGCGGTCAGCCCGGCCACAAGGCGGCCCAGTGTTCCGCGGCGCTCAACTGCAGCTTATGTTCGGCTGCAGGGAAGCCAGCGGGACACAAAGTGGGCGGAGGGGCTTGTGGCGCGCCTGCCAGCAAGGCCAAGAAGAAGAAGAGCTCTAAACCTGCCGGGGAAACCTCGCCGCCTCCGCAGGCTAGTAGCTCCACGGTCGACTCCCGGCCCAGGACCGTTGCCGAGGGAATGGAATGTCAATAATGGCACAATTCCATTTCCTCCAGGGCAACATCAACCACTGTGCCAGAGCTCAGGATCTTTTACTCCAGAGCATGGCAGAGTGGTCGATCCACGTGGCTGTGGTCGCCGAACCGTACTTCGTCCCCGCCCGTGACAACTGGCTGGGGAGCGCTGACGGTTTGGTGGCCATTATTGGCGAGGCTCTGATCGACCCGTCTCGGGGCCGCGGCTGGGCTGCTGCGGTCTCGGGCGACATCGTCATTGTGGGGGCGTATTTCTCCCCCAACAAGAGTCTCGCCGACTTCGAGGGTTTCCTTGTCGAGTTGGGCGCCGTCGTAGGCCGCTATCACCCTCGTCCCGTTCTGGTGCTCGGGGATCTCAACGCCAAGTCATCGGCGTGGGGATCTCCAGTCACTGACCCTCGGGGCGAGGTGCTAGAAGGGTGGGTGGTGACGACTGGTCTGGTCGTCCTGAATCGGGGTTCGGAATACACGTGCGTGCGGCAGCGGGGCGGGTCGATAGTGGACGTCTCGCTCGCTAGCCCCTCTGTCGCCAGCCGAGTCCGCGACTGGCGTGTCGCCGTGGGGGTGGAGACGCTGTCGGACCATCGGTATATCCGGTTCGACGTCTCTGCCCAGACCGCGAGCGGCCGCCATCCAACAACCCCGATTAACGACGGCCCGCGTTGGGCGCTTAAGCGCATCGACAAGGAACTACTCGAGGAAGCTGCCATAGTCCAGTCCTGGATTTGGGAGTCGACGACGGACGGCCCCGTCGACGTCGAAGCGGTGGCGCTGTGGTTTCGCGGGGCGATAACGCAGATCTGCGACGCGTCCATGCCCCGTGTCCGCCAACAGTCCGCAAGGCGCCAGGTGTACTGGTGGACCGACGAGATCGCGCGGCTGCGCGTTGAGTGCGTTGCGGCTCGCCGCCAGTACACACGATACCGGAGACGACGTCGACGGGATCCTGTCGAGGAAGACGCGCTGTATGAGGTGTACCGCGCGTCCAAGGAGACTCTGTGGCTGGCCATCGGCGACTCTAAGTTGCGTGCCAGGGAAGAGCTGCTGGGGTCCCTAGATCGGGATCCGTGGGGGCGCCCATACCGTTGGGTACGGGGCAAGTTGCGTCCCTGGGCGCCTCCACTGGTGCAAAGCATGCAACCCCAGTTGCTAGAGGCGGTAGTATCGGCCCTCTTCCCTGAGCGAGCGGGACACGTTCCCCCGGCGATGGCTTCGCCCTCAGCCACAGACTCTTCAGAAGAGGAGAGCACCGATGTCCCCGAGGTGACGCAAGCAGAGACGAGAGCGGCCGTGTCGCGACTCCGGGCTAAGAACACAGCGCCCGGACCCGACGGAGTTCCTGGTCGAGCTCTCGTCTTGGCTCTGAAGGAGCTAGAGCCCCAGCTGAGGGGGCTCTTCACGGCATGTCTCAAGCAGGGTCAGTTTCCCAGTGTGTGGAAGGAGGGGAGGCTGGTCCTGCTCAGGAAGGAGAGGCGCCCAGCGGACTCGCCGTCCGCGTATCGGCCCATAGTGCTGCTCGACGAGGCGGGCAAACTTTTTGAGCGCATTATCGCAGATCGCCTCGTCAGCCACTTGTGCAGGGAGGGGCCGGACCTGGACGACAACCAATTCGGTTTTCGTCGGGGGCGCTCCACCATAGACGCCATCATGCGCGTGAGGACCCTGGCGGAGGAGACGGTGTCCCAGGGTGGGGTGGTGCTGGCGGTGTCTTTAGACATCTCCAACGCATTCAACACCCTACCCTGGAGTTGTATTCGGGAGGCACTGAAATACCATCGCGTGCCTCCCTACCTCCGCCGTACGGTAGGGGCTTATCTGGAGGATAGATGCCTCACTTATCGGGGACGTGACGGTGCCGGTCGGCACCTCATGTCGTGCGGTGTTCCACAGGGATCGGTCTTGGGACCGCTCCTGTGGAACATCGGCTATGACTGGGTGCTGAGAGGCGAGCTCCCGTCGGGCGCCGACTTGACGTGTTATGCGGACGACACGCTTGTCGCTGCCCGGGGGAGCTCGCACAGGGAAGCGACGTTGATAGCCACGGCTGCGGTGTCACAGGTGGTGAACCGCATCCGGCGCCTGGGCCTGGAGGTGGCCCTAAACAAGTCGGAGGCCATGGTGTTTCATGGCCCCCGACGTGCGCCGGCGCCGGGATCACACATCGTGGTCAGCGGGGCCCGGATAGCTGTCGAGTCCACCATGAAGTATCTGGGATTGGTGCTCGACAGCCGATGGGGATTCGGGCCCCACTTCCGGCGGCTGGCGCCCAAGCTGATGGGTGCAGCGGGCGCGCTTTCAACGTTGCTTCCTAACTTGGGGGGCCCGAGCGCCGCCTGTAGGCGGTTGTACGTGGGAATCGTGCGGTCCATGGCCCTGTATGGGGCCCCTGTGTGGGCGATGGACATGACGGCCGGCACTCTCGCCATTCTGCGTAAACCGCAGAGGGCGATGGCCGTCAGAGTCGTCCGCGGGTACCGCACGATTTCCTACGAGGCGGCTTGCGTCCTGGCCGGATCCCCGCCCTGGGACCTAGAGGCGAAAGTACTCGCGTCATTATATCGATGGCGCGAGGAAGAGCGGGCACGGGGCTCGAGGCCGGTGCAGCGGCAGATCGCGCTGCGCCGAGAGGAGCTCCATCAGGTCTTGGTGGCGGAATGGCGGCTAAGGCTTATGCGCCCTACCGCCGGCCTCGCTACCGTCGAGGCGATCCGGCCAGTACTCGACGACTGGCTCGGGAGAAGGCACGGCTCCCTGTCGTTTAGGGTGACGCAGGTGCTGTCGGGGCACGGCTGCTTCGGCAAGTACCTGTGTCGCATAGGCAGGGAGCCGGACGCTCGGTGCCACCATTGCGTCCATTGCGGGGAGGACACGGCGCAACACACGCTCGCCGAGTGTGTAGCTTGGGAGGAGCAGCGCTGTGTCCTCACAAATGAAGTAGGAGGCGATCTGTCGCTGCCGGCCGTAGTGCGGAGGATGGTCGGTAGCGCAGAGTCGTGGGACGCGGTGGTGTCCTTCTGCGAGGACGTGATGTCGCAGAAGGAAACTGCGGAACGGGAGAGGGAGATCTCGACTCCCTTCCCCGGCCGCAGAAGGCGCACCGGGCGCAGGAGAAGGGCGGACAACGCCCTTTTCCGGCCCCCATGAATGGGTCCTGGGGCGTGGGACTTGGGGAAGTCCTCGCCCTCTATTTGATGGACCCGAGGCGAAGGCGCGCGCGGGTGTCGGCGTGCGCCTCTGAGGCGATGCACGGGGTAGTTAAACACCTCACTACCCCGTGCAGGAGACGAGGCCCGGACAGACCGGGCCAGCACTAGTGTGGGGCTGCGGAAGAATTTCGATTCCCGCGGCCCCGCGTGCACGTGCGAGGAGACACCGGGGTGGTTTTAGCCGGTAAGAGTCCGGCACGCCCCTCCGCCTTTTCCCCAGGCGGAGGTAGTACATGAGGATTTCCCCCCGTAAAAAAAAAAAAAAAAAAAGGGATACCGTACGGTCTCCGGTGAGGCGGCGAGCCTCCTTGCCGGATTACCGCCATGGGATCTGGAGGCAAAAGTCCTCGCGCACGTTTGGGAGTGGCGCGAGGAGGCGAAACGCCGGGGCGTAGCTCCGCTGCCGCGAGAAATCACGGTACAGCGGACAGAGCTCCGGCGGGATCTCAGGGCGGCATGGAGAGTGCGATTGTCGCAACCCAGCGCTGGGCACGCCACAATTGCGGCGATAAGTCCCCTCTTTGAGGAGTGGCTAGAGAGGCGCCACGGCGTCCTCACCTTCCGCCTGACGCAGGTCCTCACCGGACACGGTTGTTTCGGGAGGTTCCTGTTCCGGATAAGGCGGGAGGAAACGCCCGGGTGTCACCATTGTGTGGATCGCCCGGAGGACACGGTGGAGCATACGGTGGAGGTCTGCCCGGCTTGGGCGGAGCACCGCCGTGTCCTCGTGGAGGCGATTGGCGGTGGCGATCTCTCGCGTCCGGCCTTGGTCCAGGCCATGGTACGGAGCGAGAGGGCTTGGGAAGCCGTCACCTCCTTCTGCGAAGCAGTAATGTTCGCGAAGGAGGAGGCGGAACGCGTGAGGGAGAGGCAAAGTTTGCGCCCTCACGCCCCTAGCCGCCGCAGGAGACGCCCTGGGCGTCGGGAATCGCAGGCCGATTCCCGGCCACCGTAGGCGCGGCCTTGCGAACGGCGAGCAATGGGCAGCTCGCCGTTCGATAAGGACCAGGCCCGGGACGACGGCGCGTTGTGTTCCACGCGCGCCTCAAAGAGATGTCAGCACCAATGACGGGGTTTGCTAGGACCGATGCCTGCTAGGGTTGCGGAAAAGTCCAAGAGGGTTACCGTGGCCCCTGGCACAGGCAACTGAAGGAACACGGGTGGGTTTTAGTCAGTAAGAGTCTGACACGCCCTCCTGCTCTGCCCAGAGCGGGAGAAGTTATTTGATGATTTCCCAACCACAAAAAAAAAAAAAAAAGGTATATTGGCGTGTGCTAGCCTAGCTGACATTATTATGGCAAATATTTTTTGTTTAGTTTCGCCATGTTATTGACTTATTTATATGTTATTAAATCCAGTTCTTCTAACTGAACAGACAGCTGGGGAGTTTGTTGCGCCACTTGTTCTTTCCAGATAAAGCACTAGGAATTGGTGAAGGGCAGGCGTTTTGTGGGACTGTCTTGTAATTGTAATGTAATTTTGACGTTTGTTTGACTTTGATTTATTGTAATAATTGTACTTAAATAAAATTATTAAAAAAACTAGTAATTATTATAAAGGTTTCATACGTATTGACTCGTAGCCCATTTTTTAAAATGTCCTTTACATTTTATCATACTTTGTTTGTGTATACCTATAGATATTTTTTTTGCATTTGACATTATATAATCAATTAGCTTACATTTCGTTCATAAAAAAACAGCAAAAAAAATTAAACTTTTATAACTTAACATTGTATCAAAAACTTACCCATTTTCATTTGTAACTTATAATTATTTAAATGGGGATATTAATTGTAATTTAATTTTTATATTTCTACACCGGCAACGGTAGTATATGTGAAGCTGTTTATTCATATTAGGGGTTAAAGTATGAAATTGCCGATTTGTACGGTAAAATTTAAATGGGGTTTTTTCAATTTAACATATTTATTTAATCAAAATAATTACCATTATTATCTATACATTGCCGCCATCTAATAGGAAGGTCATTTATGCCTTTGCGATAGAACTCTCGTGATCTAGATTCGACAAACTGTGTGAAAGCATTTTGTACTGCCTCCTGAGAAGAAAACTTTGATCAAGTAAAAAATTGTCCAAATCACGAAAAAAATGGTATTCCGTTGGAGCAAGGTCTGACGAATACGGAGGGTGACGAATAGTTTCTAATTGCAGTTCCTGTAGAGTTAAAACGGTTTCTTGTGCTGTATGAGGTCTCACGTTATCATGGAGCAATGATGGTGAAGATCGATTCATGAGTCGGGGCTGTTTCACTGCTAGTTTTGCTATCATTTTTCGGAGTTCGGCACAGTAGACATCTGCCGTTATTGCTTGACCAGATCGGAGAAAGTTATAGTGAATAACACCATGCTGAGACCGCCAAACAGTAACCATTACCTTTTTATTGGTAAGCTTTGCTTTAGGACACTGTTGTGGCGTTTGACTTGGGGTCAGCCATTGCATTTTTCGCTTACGGTTATCGTAAAGAATCCACTTTTCATCACATGTCACAATTCAATCCAATATTCCTTCATTTCTGTATCGATTTAACAAGGCCACACAAGTTTCAACACGCGTTTCTTTCTGCAGATCAGTCAAATCATGAGGCACCCATTTCTCATATTTTTTATTTTATTGATTTGACGCAAATAAGTCAATATTGTTGGTAAGGTAACGTTAAACCATGCCCCTAATTCCTGGGTAGTTTAGCTCGGATCGGCTTCCACCATATCTTTCAATTCATTGTTATTCACATGTGTGGGGCGGTCATCCACGTGGTTCGTTCTTTAAATCAAAGTTTCCATCACGAAAGCGTTTAAACCAGAATCGCACGGTACGTTCATTAGCAGTCTCCTTTTCAAACGTAACATTGATATTGCGAGCTGTTTCTGCCGCGTTAGTTCCGCGTCGGAACTCGTATTCAAAAATAACTCTAATTTTCGAAGTATCCATCTTTCTTGTCTAAGCTAAATAAAAAAAACAACTGAAAGTTGACAATCGAATGTTGCACATTTTTTAAAAGAAGAACTTTATAGGTACCATGTGAAAAAAGTTTCACTCAAAAATCTCAAACCATGTAGGTTCTATGTCAATTCGAAGTAGGTACCTAATACAATAAAACGGCAATTTCATACTTTAACCCCTGTATGTATACTAATGTACCATATCGATACCTCTGGGCTCAAAGGTCGTAAAGGACATTTGGGCGAAAATGACTTTTTGATACTGTTTTACTCAGTTTTTAATTCTCTATCGATCTGTATATTCCGTTTTACGAAATGCGCAAAAAAAATGCCTTTACGACCCACATAATTTGAGACGTTAAACATAGTTTGCCTTGAAAATATGGATGTAAAGAACACTTAGTTACCAGAGTGAGCTCATTTTGGTAGTAAAGCAAAGTATAAAACAACTTTTGGGTGTAAAATACATAAAAAATATCAATTGTCTTATACCACCTTAGGTGGTTAATATAATTCACCTCAAAAATTTGGATGTAAAGGACATCGTCTTTGCAAATTTTCCTGTACACCCTTACAATTTAAAATAAAAAAAACAAGTGTCCTTTACGACCTACTTAGTTTCATTTTATTTGCTTCCACTAAGGGCGTATATAAACGTAAATGAGGAATTGTCCCATAAATACTAGAATATTTATAAAACAACGAATTTAATCTAAACTTTCTACATAACTTAATAAAAATTAAATCATTTACACGAAACTATTCCTACTCACAATTTTGTGAAATGTATTTATAACGATTAGGTATCGATTATTACAAGATGTTCAAGTTTAGGTATCCACTTCACTATCGTAGAATTTGATTTCTGTACACAAATTTTCAAGCCCTACCTTATTAAAACGACATGGACAAAGAGCTGCTGAACTCTCATCTCAAAGAGAAGATATTTACTTATAAGAGATTTAAGATTCATTAAACCCTTAATTCACCCAACAATGAAACTATCACCTGCAGCTTTGACCTACAAAAAGTCCTGAATACGCCACATACGACAGAGTTACTATTCTAGATAATATTCAGTGTTTAATTTCACCATTTATGAAAGTCGCACACAGGATGTTAATTGTTATACATGGGGGGAATGTGATGGCAAAAGAGGGAGTAACGAAATTGCAACTTGCTTAGTGAAATATCTTGAGGAAAAGGATAAAACGGGCGTAAAACATCTACTGATGTACTGTGATTCGTGTTGTGCTCAAAATAAAAATAAAATCGTATTAGCTGCCATGAACCATTTCCTAAAATCAGCAATTAATTTGGAGGTCATTCAAATTAACTATTTACTCCCGGGCCATACATACATGCCTGTTGATACAGTTCATGCAGTTATCGAAAGGGAAGTGCGTAAAATTATTGTATGGAGTCCCTCACAGTGGTCTACATATTTCGAGTCGGCCCGCAAAAGACCAAGACCTTACAAAGTGAATGTCATGGAATGTACTGACTTTTTATTTGATCAATTAGCTTTAAAAACATTCACGGCAAAGACCTTAAAAATATTAAGTTCAAAAACATTATCCTCAAAAATAAATAATTATTATGTCCGAAATATCTCGAGACCCGGACATTTTGAAAGCGAGGGGCCGAATCCAACTCGCAAAGGCCCGTTAGATGCTTTCAATGAAACGAGGCACCAACCGACAAATCCCTGTACCTACGCACTATGCAAGTGCACCCAAGGACAACCCCCGGTTGGTATACAACTATTGCAGAATATGGAAATAAAGGTATTGAACTATGGATTTGGGTGGCTAAAGTGGACTGGTTATCTAAAACTATGAGAGGACTATGGCCCCTGCCTGACCAATGTTTTATACAAACAATGTACGGATAAATTGGTAGGGGGAGGCTTACACACTCAGTAATGTGCCCCTGGAAACGGTCGCTAGCACATAGTGACGTAACGACGTGCAGGCAACATAATATCCTGAGGTGCTTTAGGAGTGGAGAGGTATTCTATGGCTATCAGGACAATCCCGAAAGTACGCTCCCTACCAGTATCTCACTAGCATACTTCCTTCCTCCGAGCACGTTTGCTCTTGAGAATCTCCACTCAATCCAGCCAATTGAGGCAAGAATGAGGTGGAAAGCGGGATCACCCGAAAGGGGTACCGCTGACCCGGAACATAAAGGGCCAAGGAAGGAACAAGGGTGGGTTTTAGTCAGTAAGAGTCTGACACTCCCTTCCGCTCCATGCAGAGCGGGAGGGGTCATTTGATGATTGCCATCCTCAAAAAAAAAAAAAAAGGCAAGAATGAGGTAAGAGCTCAGTTCCTCGTCAGTGCTCACTCCAGCTGACCAATAAGGGCGAGCCAGAGATGAGGAACATAACTTCTCCCGGGAGGTAGGGTCCGCGGGGTCGCTACTGCCCAACAGTTTGTCATATTATGCTGCCCTGCGGGTTTATGTATTTCTCTTAATCAAACTCCTCACCCTGGCTCCTCACTTGTTTCGGCAAAGTAAACTTTACCTGCACATAATATCTAGAGTTTGGACCTTATAAGTTCGATTACTGCTTTGCAAACCTATGTTCGATTCCCAATCATTGATATTTTTTATGCTTCCTTTTCTACATTTTGTTATATTATTATTATTATGGTAGTTCGTAAAACGTACACAGGATGACATTAAGTTTAGGCCTCTTCTGTCATCTTTGGTTATCATAACAATTAGTGACTGTTCATGAGCAATCACGTGTTACTGTCTACTGTTATAATATTATTTTAGTGACAGCTGTTTGTCAGGAACAATCTGTAAGAATGCATCAGTCGGTGTATCAGTGGTGTGCCATTAAATAGTATATGCAGGAACGCAGGCGCTCATTTATTTACTCAAAACGTAAAACTTCGCAAACAATGGGAAATTACTACTAAAAGCTAAGGACAAGCTGCTTCTCCGGCAGACAACTGTACCTATGTCGCATACTCCCACGGCACCAATCCTGACTCTCTTCATATTTTGGATGGTGAGGCCAAAACTACAAACGTAGGAAAGTTTTATGTAAATGTATCTATTATTTTGGTATATTGTGGTGTCTTACGATTTTCATGCGAATGAAGTCCCGGGCAGAAGCTAGTACATAATAATAGTATACCTAGGCACGTTCCTAGTTCTAGCTATGTAAGTTACACGATTTTCTTGATGAACGACAAACGCAATGACGTCACTCGACTATTAATATGTCAAGCCGTATCGCCAACGATATCGAGTGATATACGAGCAGTTCGCAGAAATCTTTTGATTTATTAAATAGGTTAACCTCGAAATTTTTAGCTAACAGATTGTTAGTGTCAAGACCACTGTTTGCCTACATTTGGGTGGTGTCTGCAAACGAGTAGGTACAAAATGCAAGAATCACGTCACTTAAAAGTTTGGACCTAAATATGAAATTGGTAAGGAAAAGGCGCCAGGACAATAACGAAAACTTTATTTACAACTCATAAATCCAAAATATTCCCTATAAACTGTTCAACTTTAGTGAACCGAAACCGAAAACTTTCTAGTCTGCAACCCTTAACTGAACTTGTGACTTGTTTATTATGTTTGCGCCATAAAACCTACGTAGCAACGATAACCATAACGTTTGAGTTAAACGCAAACAATTACGTTAGCGTTTATCGAGATAAAATAGATTTTGGCCACAGGACGATACATTATGGGTGGTGTTGGGGTTAAAATTTGCTTAGTTTAGAATAATATTGAATATTGATGAGTTTTAAAATAACTATGTTGATGGCCCTTGGTCCTTTATGAGGGTATGTCTCGGGCTAAGAAAGAGCTTTCCTAATAATAACAGTTTGTGTTTCTGGAATTCCTGGTATTAGTTTATTACAAATTTCAATGAGCTGATTTCAGAAGTAAACATTTGATTTTAATAATAGTGTTGAAATAAACAATGATCATCTTTAAAGCCAGTTAATTTTAAATTCTTACCTTGGATACCTTCTACCGATGAAAACTTGTTTTTCGGCGCGTCATCCCTAATTTCTCTCCCCCGTGTGACCCTGGCTAAGTTATTTCGGTATAAAGTGGAAATTTTCGCAACAATGTGACAAGTTCCCTTTTTGTGTCGTTCTCTATTACAAAAGCATGCCGCTGATGAGGTATGCTGGCTCCGTTTATATTGACACTGACGGAAAAGCGTTTCAAAGTCCTTTATGTTTCGATGCAGGGGTTGATGCAAAATCTCGTGTACGTAACACCAGAATTACACGATTCACTTAGAGTTCCTTTGTATTATTTAGTCATCATCTGCGTAGGCTTTTCTCAAAGCTCAAAAACTCAAAGCATTTATTTCAAATAAACCAATTACAGGCACTTTTAAATTGTCAAGGGGTCAGTCAGTCAGAAAGATGAAGCTAGTTGCCCATTCCAAAGCGTAGTAGGTACCTATGGAGAAGAACGGGCAAGAAACTCCATGGACACTTTTAAATCAAAATATTGTTACAAAAAAGCGGTTACATCATTCATGTTGTAATTATGCATGTGAGAACGATGTAGAAACACGTGCACGTTAAAAGCGTCCGTAATAAAAAGATAAAAACAATTATGGAATTAAAATAAGCCGTGGCAGCTAAGAAATGACCAGTGCCTACTGACGGCGCCCGTTCACGAACATGACGTATTGATCAGATTCTTATGTCGGAATCAGCTTTAAGTCTAACTAGATTCAGCTGAATACCAGTATACTTGGAGCAACTGCCTATGGGACCTCCACAACCCAGTTACTCGGTAACACGAGACCTCTTGGTAAAACTGGTTGTCAGACTTTCGGGCTTCTTACTACCCGTAACGACTGACAAATAACTACATATGACAGCCGGTATGTAATGGATGGCAGCCCATCCACGGACCGACCTCGGCAAACATTGCTTATCCTTAAAGATCGACCCGTGCGGCTGTTAATAATAAGCCTCGAGACCTTTTGTATTAGTTAGTACTCTCCTAGTTTTAGTGAGTTTCATCAACCATAATATATATTTTAGTTTTAACGCGCTGTAAGTAGGTACTTTAGTAAATACATGAAAAATGTTTTGTATTTCATTTATTTCTTCGTTTTCTTACTTTCATTAGTCTCGGAGACATTTTTCTTATACTATTCTGCGTTATATTTTCTTTTATAAAAGAAAATACAATTCTCGCAAGGTTCTTCTTTCATCATTTTAGGAAAATGAAGTACCTACCTCTGAATTTAAGTGTCTATATTTAAGTCTAGACTTAATTTTGTGCCACAATATTATTATAAATATTACTAACTCCATTAACGAGGTGTTTATTCAATTAACTCAGATTCAAAGAGATAATTTTAAGTTTTTCCTAAATTATTCGCAAAAAAAACATTCTTGATTCGTAATGGCGAAATTATTTTATTCATAGAATCGCAAAATTAAAAAGATCTGCTGTTTTTTTCGGCGAAATGAAGTTAATTTTGATAGAATGACAATTGTTTAAAAATACTGGTACGGATCTTGATATTTTTATGTCGATTTTAAAAAACATTGTAGTCTAGGTAATATTGAATGTTTAAATAATGTATACATGTGTCATCTGTCTTGACATTTCTCAACTATATTGGGGTTGGCTTTCAGTCTTACCCTATTATAAGTCAATGGTCTTACCGGATACAGGTCAATCATGCATTATCCAAACTAAAAATTACGAAAATTCAAAAAAAAAAAAAATCCTTTGCTCACTATCTCATAAACTACTTTCTCACTTTAAGAATATTACAAGTCACGAAGGTAGCACCATTCCCATTCATTCCCCCACTTTTAAACAACATCGCGTGTTATTGTACTTCTGCCATATAACAAAATTTTTACAATAAAAATTGAGTATCGAATCGAAAGTTTTAATAACTTAATGTTTAAAAGCACCTTTTTGCATGTTAAGGTGCAATATATTCAAATTAAGTCTACACAAGGGTTTTATTAGTATTTAAATTATGATTGTGTGTCCAAAGCTTCAAAGTACAGGAACGGTGACCGCACAATCTACGTAACTAAATTGCTCAATTTCTCTCACTGACCGACAACGTAAGCTTTAAACCTCTGGATCTAGAAACATGTGCACAAGAATTCCTTAGAATGAAGGTGACCACTAGAATAGATTTTTGAAAATTTATCTCCAAGGGGTTTAATGAGATCGGAGCGAGAGGGCTTGGAAGGCCTTGACGTCCTTCTGCGAAGCAGTAATGCTCGCGAAGAAGGAGGCGGAACGAGTGAGGGAGAGGCAAACTTCGCTTTTTTTGTATTTTTCTCAGCGTAAACATGATCTGGCAGTTTGAGTAATTTATGCGGCCTACTCAAATGTCCTTTCTTTGGTATTGTTCGTCGGATAGTTGAGCTCCTTGAGTCTAAGTTGAGCTGCACGATTACTGACAATTGCGTGCACTGACTGGACAGGTCCACTCAATCTGTGTGGTTCTTTCCTCAAAGACTATTGCAGACACCGATCTACATAGCCTTCACATGATCTGAACAAGATTTTGTCTGGACTTTAAAAGAGACTGTGACCTCTGAGTTTGTTTCGGCCTTTCTTCTCAGAGTAGTCAGATAGGAAACGCCGACCACATCTAGTTTAAAAAAATATGATTGACGTGTAAAAGTGTTTGTTCAAACCTACTTACAGAAATAAAATCATTTATCATTTATCATTCGCGCCCTTACGCCCCTAGCCACCGCAGGAGGCGCCCTGGGCGTCGGGAATCTCAAGCTGATTCCCAACCACCGTGGGCGCGGGCTTGCGAACGGCGAGCAATGGTTAGCTAGCCGTCCGTTAAGGACCAGGCCCGGGTCGACGGTGCGCTGTGTTCCACGTATGCCTCAAAGAGATGTCAGCACCACTGACGGGGTCCACTAGGGCCGATGCCTGCCAGGGTTGTGAGAAAGTCCAAAAGGGTTACCGTGGCCCCTGTTACAGGCAACTGAATGAACACAGGTTCAGGGTTTTAGTCAGTAAGAGTCTGACACGCCCTCCCGCTCCGCCCAGAGCGACAGAAGTAATTTGATGATTTCCCACCCTCAATAAAAAAGGGGTTTAATGAGATAAAAAATTGTATGGAAGTTCTTCATCTTTGACGATCAGAATGCCATCGGGCACACGGTTTGTCTAGAAATAAATTGAATAGTCTATGTACCACGTACTTTTGTTTGTAGAAACTGTCCTATGTAATCTAATAAACATTAATGACAAAGATAATGTTTATAAATTTAAGTAAATCCCACGGAGCAAATCCTATCAGAAGGCAACAGCATTGTATCGAAACAAACGAATCTCTTACAAATTAACGCATAATCAGCTTATAATGTTGTCACTGCTGAGAGACAGGGGTAAGTAATATATGATATAACAACAAAATCTCTAATATTAACAACATATAACAACGGAACCTATAATTTTATTTAATATAGCGATTAGTTAATATTATTATAATGCTTATAAAATTAGTTATTATAAAATTATATCAATCGTTATATAATTTTATAATAACTAATTTTTATAAGCATAACATACATTAAATATAACATCGTTTGACATAACATACATTAAATATAAAATCGTTTGACATACCACTCAAAAGATATAAAACATATTTGCACCAAAACGTAAGAAATTTTATGAGCAAAAGCAACAGAGAATTAACAATATACTGCAGCGGCAAAACGAATATTGACAGAGTGTGAATTTTTACGAGCTGTGGCTTCTAATTTAAGCTTAAAAAAACAATAACTTTGTATTTTGTTTAATAAATATTTAAAAGTATTTTTTCTTTGTTTTATTCTTTGTAAGTTCTATCGTAGTAATAGGTAATAGTAACCTAATTAGATATTAAACATAACTAGTAACTGATTACCACCTGCGCTTAGCGTGGCTCCTATATCTGGGTGGTTTAAAAAAAATAACCACGAAGGCCTTCTAACCTAACCTATCCGAGTCGGGGTAGTCTGAGTCGGGGTGTTAACCATAATGACGTTTTTTATATATGTATATTAAAAGTTAGACCTAATGATTTTCGATTAAATAAACAATATACATATTAAACGTTAGACCAAATGATTTTCGATTACACAATATACGTTATATCAAACAACGTTATACTAATTTTACTATAAATACTAACTTTATACTAAGTTTTAGAATAAAAAAAATTAATAAATGATAAATGATTTTATTTATGTAAGTAGGTAAAGAAATTATATCAACAGTTGGTATATATCACGTTGATTATATCTTATGAACGATAATACAATGAAAATATACCAAATGAGTTTATACATTATAAGACGCACCCGAGAGGCAGGTCTCCTCTCTGTGAGAGGGAGTTAACGCAATCACAATGAAACACGTTGGAGCAGCCCGGAATATACAAAAATAAACACAACATAGATGGACCAGAATGTCTCAATCAGTAATACAACTAACAATTAAGCCATTTGGACAAACATTTGAAGACAATTAAAAAAAGAGATTAAGGCTGTAGAAGAAAGATAGAACAAAAGAAAATTAATTTATTTGCTGTAAACATGACGCAGAGAACGAACACAAACCCAAAAAAGAACAAGTTGGTCATTGCTAAGGTGTTGAACGGTGTTATTGATATTCAGTTACGACAACACCTACAGCTTCATGCGGCACAGTTTGGCTTTTGCCCTGCTTTGTCAACAGAACTGGCTATACTGAATCTCAAGCATACCGTCCGATACTACCTATTCACTGTCTTTAATGATGATGTTAGCTGGCGGGTGGTGCAGAGATGCAAACGTCCTACCAGTATTTCGTGTAGGTCTCTTTTTAGTTTATTAGAATATTTATTTAGTATTTATATCTGTTTTTATTGTATATTTATATATATTTGTGTCCATGACAACATCTGATAACGAATCTTTTTTCTCTGCCAATGAATCTACTGCCTCTTCTGGTGATGATAGCTTTTGTTCTGTTACAGAAACCCTTGGTGAACTTTTACGTCTAGGTTTCAGCCAAAATCTTGGCCGGCTGTTCAACGTCTGTCATATAAATGCTCAAAGCATTCCAAGCCACTACAATGAGTTGTATGAAACTTTCACGAACAACAACGTCCATGCCGTCCTGATTTCTGAAACTTGGCTAAAACCTGAACTTTTATCCACCTCCTACTCTCTCCCAGGGTTCGTTCTGTTGCGGAATGACCGAGTGGGTAGGAGAGGGGGTGGTGTAGCTATATATCTCCGTGCTGATCTTCCTTTTAAAGTTCTTTTTACTTCTTCCTGTAATGCTTCGGCTGAGTTTCTTTTTCTTGAGGTCTGTGTCAAAGGAGCTAAAACCGTTCTTGGCGTTGTGTATTGTCCCCCCTCACTTGATTACTTCACCGAATTCGAATCGGTCTTAGAATCTTTAGGTTCGGAGTATGCACATCACATAGTCATGGGGGATTTCAACACCAATCTCCTTGCCCACAACTCCCATCGATCCCGTAAACTTCTACACCTGGTCGAGTCAGCTAGTCTGCATCTGTTGCCTCTCCAACCAACTCATCATAACGCTGCCGGTGATGATACTTGGCTCGACTTGATCCTCACCTCAAATCCTACCCTAGTCTCCTCACATGGTCAACTTGACGCTCCTGGTTTTTCCCATCACGACCTTATTTTCCTGTCTTATGTCCTTAAAGCCCCTAAACTCAAACCTACATTCCAGTACAGGCGTGCCTTTGCGAGGATGAATTGTGAAAAGCTTACACAAGATGCTTCTAATGTTGACTGGACAGACATGGAGGAAGCCGCTACAGTTGACGATAAAGTAGCGTGTTTCAACAATATTGTAGTTAAGCTGTACGACACCCACGCTCCTATTAGGAGAGTCAAGCTAAAGCGGCCACCTGCGCCATGGATGAATGTGGGAGTTCGGATGGCGATGCGACGAAGGGACCGCGCGTTTCGGAAGTTTAAAAAGGATCGGTCAGATGATAATTGGAGCCTCTTCAAAACTGCTCGCAATCGTTGTAATCAGATGATACGCAACGCTAAACGCCGCCACATTCTTAGTAACATCACTTCTTCTTCTCCTGCTGATATCTGGAAATTCCTTGGAACTCTAGGTATCGGCAAGTCGCGACATTCAGACCTTCCTAGCACATTTGGTTTGGACGATCTAAATCGTCATTTCTCTACTGTTCCCACCCTTGATAATCCAACCAAATGTCAAACTCTTGACTACCTTGCTGGTCTGACGCGACCCAATATTACCCCCTTCACCTTCAGCCCAGTCGATCCGGGAGAGATCAAAAAGATTAGCCTATCCATCAAATCCAAAGCCGTTGGTTGTGATAACATCAGTCGACACATGATCGTGACAGTGGTTGATCAGCTCCTTCCTGCAATTTCCCATATAGTTAACTTCTCCCTTTTCTCCGGTGTTTTCCCTTCCCTGTGGCGGAAAGCCCATGTTCGACCACTACCAAAAATCCCTAATCCCACTCTTCTTAGTCACTTTCGTCCAATTTCCATCCTTCCCTTTTTGTCCAAAGTACTTGAGGCCTGTGTACATAAACAATTCTCCAACTTCATTCACAAAAACTCTCTCATCAGTCCGCTCCAATCTGGGTTCAGACCCGGGCACAGTACCGTTTCTGCTCTCCTCAAAGTGACTGACGATATAAGGCGAGGAATGGAAGACACTAAAGTTACGGTTCTAGTGTTGATCGATTTTTCAAATGCTTTTAATACCGTCAGTCATGAAGTCCTTTTATCCATCCTCTCCTGTCGCATGGTCTCTCCCGAGTGTTTGGAATGGTTTTCTTCCTATCTTCGGGGGCGTCAGCAATCAGTTCTTGCTGGTGACTCTAACTCCAGCTGGTGCGATCTGGAAACTGGCGTCCCACAAGGCGGCATTTTATCTCCACTTCTGTTCTCTATCTTTATAGATCTCATAACTTCCCTGCTTCAGTGTGCGTATCATCTCTACGCTGATGACTTACAGCTTTACTGTCAGGCAGGTGTTGACAGCTTAACCCGTGCGGTCGAGGATCTAAATCGGGATTTACGTGTTGTCAAAAACTGGTCTGATCGTTTTGGGGTGGCGGTTAACCCAAGCAAGTGTCAGGCTATCATTGTGGGGAGCCCCTATAGCTTGAGGAGGCTGCATGGTTTAACGGTGCCACCTGTTACTTTTGATGGCACTGTGATTCCGTTTAGCTCTGACGTCAAGGATCTGGGTTTGCATGTTGACACTTGCCTCGACTGGCGTAAGCAGGTCGCGATTGTGAGCAAGAAGGTCACTGGAACGTTGCGGTCGCTCTATCGGTTAAAAAATATTCTCCCATCACACATTAAGGCAATGCTTGTACAGTCCCTAATCTTCCCCATAATTGACTATGGTGATATGTGCTACTATGACCTGAATGCAGATCTCCTCAATAAACTTGACCGACTTCATAATAGCTGCATTCGATTCGTTTTCAATCTCCGCAAGTACGATCATGTATCCGCACATCGATCGCTTTTAAAGTGGTTACCCATCCGGCAGCGCAGAGCGTTGAGGGCTTTGACAACCCTGTTTGCTATCCTTCACAAACCCACTTCTCCTTCTTATCTGACCTCTCTCTGTCAATATTTATGCTCTGCACATAGCAAGAATCTTCGGTCTGAAAATAATCGTCTTCTTCGTTGTCCTTCTCATCGCTCTGGTTTTATAAAGTCTTCTTTCTTTGTCCAGGCGGTTTTCCTTTGGAATGCGCTCCCTCAGAATATCAGGACGGTAACCAATCAGTTCACATTTAAAGTGAAAGTTCGAGAACACATACGCAAGAAGTTGGCAGATTCGTCTCTGAATTAAGTTGTTGTTGGTTTTCTTGTTAACTCTCATAATGTTTTTAGTTTATTTTTTTGTTGTATGTATGTATATATGTATTTATTCTTATTATTTTTTTTTTAGTTATAAATATTTTCTAAGTTATTTTTGCACCTACTACGTATTGTCTCTGCATCACCCTAAGGTAGACTGGTAGAAAATGCCCAAGGCATTAAGTCCGCCTTTGTACAGTTGTTACTTGTGCATAAAGTTTTAATAAATAAATAAATAAATAAACTGACAGAAGCACACCTGTCTATGCCTGCTTCTTAGATTTATCAAAAGCTTTTGATCTTGTTGCTTAAGACTGGTTGTGGCAAAAGTTGTCGGATGATACGGATCTACCTACTGAGTACACAAGTCTCCTAAAGTATTGGTATGGTAACCAGAGCAATGTTGTGCCGTGGTCGGGTCACTGGGCGGTCACGGGGTTGGAACGTAATGTAAGGCAAGGCGGGCTAACCTCGCCGACTCTCTTCAACTTGTATATTTGACCGTCTGGTCCGTGAACTCAGTAGCGCCGGTGTGGGCTTGTTCGATTGATGGTGTTCTTGTCAACTACATCAGTTACGCGGACGACATGGTGCTGCTGAGTCTATCGACCATTGCCCTTCGAAAACTGATTTCGATCTGCGAGCGGTATGTGGGGGTCCACGGGCTCAGATAAAATGCCATTAAAAGCGAGCTTATGGTGTTCAAGGCTGTTCCACAGGTCATGCTGAATGGCAGTGTCCTTAAAAGAGTCTCGCAGTTCAAGTATCTGGGCCACTGGGTCACCGAGACGCTGGTTGATGATATTGATATAGACAGGGAGCGCAGGGCTTTGTCTGTTAGAGCCTATATGCTGGCTCGTAGGTTTGCGCGCTGTACTAGGAAGTAAAACCTACGATGTTAAGGAAATTTTGCCAATCGTTTTATACGTGGAGCCTATGGGTCAAGCAAACAAAAAAACTGTACGACACCCTGCGTGTTCTCTACAATAATGCCTTTGGGGTGCTGATAAAGCTGCCTCGCTACTGTAGCGCGCCAGGTATGTTTGCGGGCGTAAGTAAATATAGACTTGTAGATTATTTTGAGAATTATGACATACTCATTGTACTGTATCCATGTTTGATTACATTGAAGCAGAGTCAGAAAGCTCAGCTGGTTATTTAAATCTTTACGACACGTCGTTCCAAAAACTTTGTATACTCGCCACAATTCACTAAGAAATCTTCTGAATAAAATATATATTGCTCTAGTACAGTCAGTTTTGACGTACTGCAACCCTGTATGCAGTAAATCAAAATTCATAGATGTTGAGCGTGCACAACGAGCTTTAATAAAAATTATGTATTTTAAGAAATTGAGATTTCCCACAGTTGAATTATATCAGAACCTCTTGATTGCTCTCTGTGAGAAAATTATATATCATGCAGACCATCTTGAAAATGCACAAAACTATACCGTTAGACCCCTCCAAATTAACAAAAAGACGAAAGGACAATATTATGCAAATTCCCCAATCACGAACTCGCTTTGCTAGAATACAATTACAAAAACGTTCTGCCCAATTATATAATAGGATAAATAGGGAAGTAAAAATATATACAAAACAAGACTATGACTGCAAAAAATCTCTAATTAATTGGATAAAACTTATAAACTATGACGAATCGGAAGCACTGTTAACACATGTATCTTGAGTTCATGATGCATGGTTTCTGTCCACTTGAACTGTTGCATGCAATGGAGTGCAACAGTTTAAATGTTGTAGGGATAGTGGAAGTGTGGTGGCACGTCCATACCTCGCATCTCATGTTGGCACTCATATTATACTCGCACACAAACATGCATACACTCACTCACAAATGCACACACACACATACTCACACATATAGTCACTCGAAAAGTATACAAATAGTGTTTTTTTTTTCTATTGTTGGAAGAGTATGGAAGAGCGGAGTCTCCCAATACAGGCATTACTTGCTTAAAGGGAGGCTCCAATCACTAATCTGTTTAGCCTAATTTATGTTGTAGAAATACACAATATTTTGATTTTGTTTTATTTTTTATTTGATTGACAATATTCACTTTTTGTATATTTACTGTTATTAGTTAATTGAGAAGTGTGTTTATTATTTTACTTATTACATTGCTAACTTATCGAATTTGTATGTATTAGTACTATGCTTGTTGATGTTTTATAAATTCAACCCACTTTTGTCCATAAATCTACCACTTAAATTACAAACTACTTGCATGGGACGAACTGCGAATGGAACTAACTGCGAATGAGACTAACCGCGAATGGGACCAAGTGCGAATGGGAGGAAGTGCTAATGTGACCAACTGTGAACGCAGGACGAATTGCGCATATCCCGACAAAATAACGCAAGAAATAAAATAAATACACAATACCTAGTTTAAATTAAGTGTATAAATTAACAATATTTATAAAATGGTAACATTTCGGTCAACGACCCACGCCCCTTTGATAATCTGTGCGCGCAGTTGTCATAAAACTATAGGTTTGACGTTTTGACATACTGATTACGTAATAATTATCGTGGCGTATTTTCTAATGAATTGTTATACTATGTAGGAGGCCTACCATAACAGCCTTTATCTCTTTATTGGCTCAACTACCTCAGATATTGACTCTGATGCTTAAGGTTCTTATGTACAATCAAAGCACCAGTACGGCTATTTTCGATATTTATCAGCCTTATCCTTTTAACAACGGGGTCTTATCAAATTCCCCGCGGCCATGATGGCCCACACAGATAATAAACTCACAATACTCGTAATGCCAAAATAAAGTGAGATTGTCTTGCTAAGTGGAATATTATCCTTTTGAGACAATGATTTTGTGAATGGAATGGTCGTTGAAGTGCTCTTGTTTTCTTAAGTATGTAATGTAAATGTGGAGTTTGCGTAAGTATGTATTTTTAGGGTTGAATACACGTTCGTTTGAATGTGGGGAATGTTTTCGGGTGCAGAGGTAAGGGCCAGGTTAACTTTACATTTCTTCGTGTCAGCGCTTTTGCAGCGTTTGTTTGTTTGAAAATCCTGGTTGTTTGTGCATGCAAAGGACAGTGAAATGCATGTAATTGTTTAGAATTGTATACCTAAATGCGACGTGTTTCTTTTGTCTTTTAGGTTCCATGATGTAAAGTTATCTATCGTAATAGCGTTCTTGGCAAATATTGACGAACCTGATTATATTATTATTATTACTGTAAGTGTATAAATTAACAATATTTATAAAATGGTAACATTTCGGTCAACGACCCACGCCCCTTTGATAATCTGTGCGCGCAGTTGTCATAAAACTATAGGTTTGACGTTTTGACATACTGATTACGTAATAATTATCGTGGCGTATTTTCTAATGAATTGTTATACTATGTAGGAGGCCTACCATAACAGCCTTTATCTCTTTATTGGCTCAACTACCTCAGATATTGACTCTGATGCTTAAGGTTCTTATGTACAATCAAAGCACCAGTACGGCTATTTTCGATATTTATCAGCCTTATCCTTTTAACAACGGGGTCTTATCAAATTCCCCGCGGCCATGATGGCCCACACAGATAATAAACTCACAATACTCGTAATGCCAAAATAAAGTGAGATTGTCTTGCTAAGTGGAATATTATCCTTTTGAGACAATGATTTTGTGAATGGAATGGTCGTTGAAGTGCTCTTGTTTTCTTAAGTATGTAATGTAAATGTGGAGTTTGCGTAAGTATGTATTTTTAGGGTTGAATACACGTTCGTTTGAATGTGGGGAATGTTTTCGGGTGCAGAGGTAAGGGCCAGGTTAACTTTACATTTCTTCGTGTCAGCGCTTTTGCAGCGTTTGTTTGTTTGAAAATCCTGGTTGTTTGTGCATGCAAAGGACAGTGAAATGCATGTAATTGTTTAGAATTGTATACCTAAATGCGACGTGTTTCTTTTGTCTTTTAGGTTCCATGATGTAAAGTTATCTATCGTAATAGCGTTCTTGGCAAATATTGACGAACCTGATTATATTATTATTATTACTGTAATAGTATAAATGAGTTACCTACCTTGTAGATTTTTTTAACAAATAACCTTTTTTAGGGAATTAAACCAGATACTCCATTTAATTTAAATTCAATATGTTATAGAACAATTAATTTATTATTCAACAACTTAAATTCAAGTTTCAGTTTGAAATAATTTATGTTTTGGTTATTTCAAATTTAAATGAACGAATTGCAACTTACCCAATCTTGTTATGAATAAATACATTTTAAGTAAGGTTAACAGCCAGATAGTTTTGCTTGAGAGGAATTACTTCCAAGAGCTATCTCTTTGGGTTAAATTGGAATGCAATTAGCATTGCAGCTTCGTTTTCACTCGGGAAGATTCGAGATAGCTCGGCAAGTGGGCAGCTTTGATGTAACAATCTTATTCAAGACCCAAATTAACGGAGCGGTGCGGCGCGTCCGTACCCTATCTCTTCATAGAGTAACGGAATGAAAATCATTTTATCCGTTTCGAGAATTCATTTTGTTTTGAACCTAGCTGTTTTCGAACTTATTGTATTTTGATATCCAATTAAGGGTTAATTTGTATTTGCCTTTGTTGAAGTTTTTGATTCTACGTTTGCCTTAATAATTTAGAAAAATAATTGTATTTCTTTAATCCACATTATGTATTTTAAAAACCCGAAAAGGTATATTTAAAAAATAAAATTATCGTTATATATTCGTAAAACAAACAACAATTTATTTGGCATTTACGATTTGGAAATGTATGGATGGAAACTTTATAGAAACCTCCCTCCCTACTTCAGTTTTAATCGATGGTCAACACAAGAGGGCACGAGTGTCCTACTGCTAGACCCAAACCCTACCCTTAACTTACCACAGCGAGGTCCTCTACCCTACTTATTATTCAAACATTTCACTTACCCACAACCTGTACTTTATAGTGTCAACCTTGAGAACCACGTGTGCCATAACAAGCACAAAGTTAATAGTAGGCTATTTTTTAAGTTTCCTTTGTAAATAAGTAGGTGTAGACACGCCTCTGGTCCTCGAAAGGAAACCCAGTTTTCTCCACAAGTATTCTTACACATACAAGGCTATCAAGTATCATAAACCCAAAGAGCTCTTGGGCGGCCCTAGTTTGGTTATAAATATTTATTAATAGAGATTCTGCCTCACTGGTTAATTTTGTATCGAAAATAGTAAGTTATAAAATACTTATGACGCTGACTCGAATGCAGATTTCAATTTCGACATCTAAGACAAAATTATTCACGGTGATGATCAGAGATAGTAAACGAAAACATAATAATGAGCTTTGTGGTCAATACTCAAAACAGACGACAGTCTTAGTAAATATTATACTAGTTAATAGACTCACCCAAGATCCCTAGCCTGTAGTTGATAGTGACGACGACCAGGCCGGCGTGGGAGGCCAGGACAGTGCCGTCGTAGGGGTTGCCAGAACTCCACTCGTAGCTCTCTCCATGCACGAAGACAAGAACTGGGTAGCGAGCCACTGCGTCTCTTACACCTGCTAGAAGAATGACAGAGGTTAGAGATGTCGATACAAGAAATACTTTATAGTGGTCAATTGTGAGCTTACCTATCATTTTGTTTTAACAAACTAGGGTAGTCTCACAATGGGGACTGTCTTTGTCGTCCCCTGTGTATTTTTTGTTTAACGATAACTCTATCTCAATAACTCTTAATACCTCTTCATTTTGTTTAATTATGATGGTATTGCGTAACTATTATTTTAAGTCTTTAAAAGCCCAGAATATTACAACGACTTGGTAGGTCCTAAACCAAGAATTACCGTTTCAACATTTTGTTTCCTTTTTCATTATAATTTTTGTTTCATGTCAATATACGATTAACACCATTTTACTTAGCAGAAGAGGCTGATTCAACCAACAAAAACAAAGATAATTCCAGATACATATAAATACAATAGGCCCCCACAAAACAAATAGTACTTAATCAACAATATAGAAAGAACGATAACAGATAATCACCAAACTTATCCAAAAGAGCAATATAGCTCGGGTCATAACCGAACTAATACGTCGCCCCCAACAGAAGGGCAGACAAGGCAAGATATGTTATACCTATATGTTATTTTTATGAGCGTCTAGAAACTAATAAATGTAGCGATGATAGCTTTCAAGGCGGTAACAGATAGTGTGGCCGTTTTTGTAGTCTATCTAAGTATCTACCTACCCGCATAGTCAATAATATTATGAATTTGTTAAAGAAGGAAAGGTCTAATACCTCCTACGTGTATCATAATTTTAATATTCATGAACTTTTTAATATAGATTTTCAAGAAACAACTACTCTCGAATGAACTAAAGTCTAGCTAGACGATGTGAATATAAAATCCACTGAACTGGTTATCGAGAATTTGATCGTTCAAGAGGAAATAGAGAATATGAAAACCGAAAACCAGACGAAAATGCATCATTATATTATCCCGAGGAGATAATGTACCAAACATGTCACTACTTATGCAAAGTTGTGACCTTTTAACTCAACATATTACTTACTGCTCGCCTGAAGCTTGGAATAATGCCAACGCACTTAGTGTTAAAATTTGGCTTTCAGCTTACTCTGCAAACATAAAAATGCGAGGAAACGTACCTACTTTAGTTTTAAATATCGATAATGTACGAACGGTGGTGCTGAAGGCATACGTAGGTATAGAAGATTTAAGAGACACTACACAGGGGCGTAGTGAAAGAATCTCTAACCTAGTTAGCCTATTTTTCCCGAATGACCCTATTCGATTTTTCCTTTATTTTCGTTGCAAAGTTCTTTTGTCAGTTTTGAATCGGAGATGGAGACGATTATCGACTTTGGACGCCGGTAATAAGGGTCAGTTTGATGTGAAATGAGATGACACATTTAATCGGAGGCGACGAATGTGGGGCATGGTAGAAATACTTGCAAATTGCAAATGATTAATAGGTACTTTTAAAATAAAGGCAGTGCTGTGGTTAAATGAAGATTTGCAATGATGATTGATATCTTGTTAGAGATCATAAAGAGAAAGCAGTTCCTTTCTAAGTTTCAACGTTTTTTTTTTTCTGATAATCCCACATACTCTATAAAGTACCTAAGATATTGCTCTGTACAAAAACCTTTTACCAAGATCTTTGTCAAAAACTCATCTTCTGTAATCACAGGAAGTCATCTTTTCCTTTTAAGAACAGAAAATTGCTAAAACAGTACCAATCCAAGAAGCATTGTCTGTTCAACAAAAGGACCAAAAAAATTTTTACCACATAAAATTTCAAACAATTTGAACAATACCGAACACTCACTATCTCGCATCTTTCCATTCAGATTGTCGGATGGAAACAAAAAAAAAAGGATAGCTGTCTATCGGATTCGACGGGAATTTCCAGTGAAGGTTCGGGATATCTCGCCCGTCCTCCCCGCAACCCCCACTTCGTCTTATCTCAGCCATGATGGATCGGGAAGAAAAGGATAAATCAAGTTTTTGTTGGAAGTTAGATGTGTGGTGCAAGACGGGAGTGGATAGCTTGGCTACTGCTTTTGTAGACTAACTTAAAAACTGCAAAATGGAACTTATAACTAAGAACTGCAGTTGAAATACAATAAAAACAACGTCAAACTGCTTGTCCCACAAATTGAAATTAAAGAATATAATGGAATATCAGAGATGTCATAGAATTTGAAAGATTAGTCATTTAGGTATTGTGCTTCTTAATAGTATGCGCTGTAACGTTATATTTGTTAAGTGTCCGTATTCAAATTTATAAATGTTCCGTTTTGTTTTGTATTTTGCCTGTAAACACTGTTCAAAAATCTACATTCACGTTGGCACCAAAATTGGCACGAGACCCACGCTTAAATCTCACAATGTCCATTTAAATCAACACGGACATGCAGCAATTAGCACGTCATCCTGTATATGACCAGTTTATTACTTAGACCATTACAGTAGGGACTTTCATAAACACTGGCCGGGAACTTCGAGGCTATCTTGCAAATCTGCACGGTAATGAGGGTAGAAAGGGATAGATATATGTTTGTATGATCCCACCGCATATTGTATAACCCTAACGATGTTGAAAAAATTGGCTTAAGGTTAGAAGGCTTCGGAAGAAACTGGGAAGTTTGTTAATATGGCTTTTGATAAAAGAATCTTTAAGATGGTATTATTTTATTTCAAAGATTATCAAATTTAAACAACTGCAACACCCATTTGAATCGATTCCTTATGATGTCATGTTCTGTGTTTGCTATAATTATGATCGCGTGTTTAAATTTGTAATTTATCGCTATCACCACGTCTAAGACATTCAAACTCCATTTACTTTACAACTTAACCGAAACTTCGTCGAAACTCAACCGTATCATCTTCACAATAATTCACCCTTCAAAGTTACACTACGTCCAAATTGAAACATACTCCTCCATACATCATATCGTCCTCATCAATTGTAATGCAATTCACAAAATCGATGTGTTGTAAGTCAATCCACTCCTGGATATAAATTAAATCCGGGGTTCTGAAGCAATAAATCCGTATTTGGGTCACCATTTACTTGTACCCATCGTGTTTTATTCAGTTGATGATATAAGAAGTGTTTCTAATAAAAAACCGTGAAACGGAGATACGGAGTTTGACGTTGGTATTTAATGTTGACTTTTTTTGTTCGGGCTCTTCATAAAAGGGTAGAGTAAAGTTTTAAGGAGTGGGTGATGCGGAAATTCCAGATGAGTGGTCTTTGAAGATAATTACATACGAAAAAAATACTTAACTATGATACGTTACTGGGTTATCGTCTAGTACCTACTTAAAGATGTTTCATGAAAAGTTAAAAAGAAACAGAACTCTGACTTAGGTCTCTGTATATCCTGTTACGATAAAGTTTGGTATTTCTCATGAAAAATTTATAACTAAGTTATTCCAATTATTTATACTTGTCGTAACAAACTCTGATGTAACAAAAGTTTATCTAGATGACTTTCTAGTTTTTGCGAAATTCTTGGGAATTAACAAAAGAAAGCCAACTTTTTCTCTGTCTGCAGGGCCATTCATTACAAAATAGACCTAGATTTTTTTTAAAGCCCGTAATGCTTTTTTGTTACGAGCTCCAAAAATCTTGATAAACTTTCTAGTCTCGATCAAGGAAGGTTCTCTGGGGAGAAGTATAGAAAACTTTAGCCTACATCCAGACATGAATAAAGAAATATTTATCCACAAAAGTGATCGTTGCGCCGGTTTGGTCCGTAGGGGATATTTTTCGGTTAACGCGAGTGAATCTAGGTCTCACGTTGGAGATAAAGTGTGTTAATGTTTACGTGGCAGTTGTTTTAAGATGGCGCGCGTTGGTAGTACGTCATTCATGTTTCTTTTATGTGAAGGGTTATATATGATTGTAGCGTTATAGTGGAATGTATGTGAGTTAGTTAGTGAGTGAATTTTAAGCAATATAAGGTGTAGGGTTTTCGATGTTTGTTCAAAATCGTTTGTTTTTGGCTGCAACTGTTCGTAGGAGTATAAGCAAACAAATATGTTAATATCTTTAATTAATGATTAGTTTTTTTTGCAAAAAACAAATTTTAAATACCTATCTGTTATTGGGATTCATTGATTAATTTTTCCCCAATATATGCTAGGATGCATAATATCCAACCCTGAATATAATATAGATAACTCGTAAGTATACCTTACTAACATACTATAAATAGTAATTACACGCATTTAACTTTTGCAAGAAATATAAGGCTTTTTTCTATGATCATTTTTAAACTAAAGGTTCCGAGAACGAGTCAATCAAAATCAAAAATCAATTATTCAAACTAGGCTGAGAACCAGCTCTTTTTGAACGTCAAAATTACATAAGAAAGTCCCACAAAACACCCGCCCTTCACCACTTCCTAGTGCTTTAGCTGGGAAGAAGAAGTGGCGCAAAAAATTCCCCAGCAGCTCAGTTAGTAGAACAGGATTCTATACAATAGTAAGTCATTAACGATCATTGCGGAACATCATGCGAATAAAAGCTTTGGCGATTTTTGGAAAAATACCCATAAACTGAATCCAAGGTCGGGCTCTCCGGCGAGTGTTGGTGGTGCGCATGAGCCGCGGGACATAGCCTGCGCCTTTCGGCGGCATTTTAGTGTGGTATCACCGCTCGGGTCCGCGTCGCAGGTGCTCGCGGCTGAGGATCGGCCTGGGCAGGTTAACATTAGATTCTCCGCCAAGGAAGTGGCCCAAATAATAAAGAAGATGGTGAGAGGCAAGTCCCCAGGTCACGATAGTCTTAGCATCGAGCATTTGAAATACGCGGGCGTACACCTGCCAAGAGTCCTTGCACTATTATTTAACTTGTGTGTTAGTCATGGTTATTTACCCGATAATTTAATGCACACAGTCATAGTGCCAATTGTTAAAGACAGGACGGGTGACTCATCAGATCTGTCTAATTACAGGCCGATCTCGCTCGCGACTGTCATAGCTAAGGTGCTGGATGGTTTGCTTGACCGACAGTTGGAGAAGCACCACCACTTACATGACGCTCAGTTCGGGTTCAGACCCGGTTTGTCAACTGAGAGTGCTATCCTATGTCTCAAGCAAACTGTTCAGTACTATACGGACAGAAACACACCAGTGTATGCTTGCTTTTTAGATCTTTCAAAAGCTTTTGATCTGGTGTGTTATGACAAGCTGTGGCAGAAGCTACAATGTGAAACAGATGTGCCACATGAGATTGTGTCTTTGCTCCGGTACTGGTATAGTAACCAGCAGAATACCGTTAGATGGGCGGGTGCGCGGTCGGACGTGTATCGGTTGGAATGCGGAGTGAGACAAGGGGGTTTATCCTCGCCTCGTCTCTTTAACCTGTACATGAACCGGCTGATCGGTGAGCTCAGCAGCACTAATATTGGATGTTCCACAGACGGAGTGTGTATAAACAACATTAGTTACGCGGATGATATTATGGTGTTGCTGAGCCCATCGATTGGTGCGTTACGCAAACTTTTGCGGATTTGTGAGTCATATACGGGGGCCCATGGGCTCATTTACAACGCTAAAAAGAGTGAATTTGTAATCTTCAAAGCCGGTACCAAATGTTACTCATCCGTACCTCCTGTCACTCTTTGCGGCATTCCTTTAAAAAGGGTGCAGCGTTTCAAGTACTTGGGCCACTGGGTCTCTGACGACTTGTCTGACAATCTGGACATTGACAGGGAGCGCAGGGCGCTGTCTGTCCGGTATAATATGTTGGCTCGCAGGTTTGCGCGATGTACTAGACCTGTGAAGGTAACTTTATTTAAGGCATATTGTCAGTCGTTTTACACGTGCAGTCTGTGGACCAACTTTACACAGCGGGCGTACAGCGCACTGCGCGTACAGTACAACAATGCCTTCAGGATACTGTTAGGGCTGCCGCGGTTTTGTAGTGCTTCGACTATGTTTTCTGAGGCGCGGACCGATGATTTTTTCGCGATCATAAGGAAGCGCAGCGCTTCACTATTGAGTCGCCTACGAAGCAGCTCGAACAGTCTCCTGAGGGTGTTGTCCGAGCGGTGGGACCTGTCCCTGATACAGAGGTGGATGCAGCTTCATGTTAGCGCGTCTCCTCGTATTATTTGACATGCTTTTAGTTTATTTTTTAATGTGTAATGTTCTTTATATATTTTATTTAACTGTCACATTGGATAAGTAATGTAATGTGTATGTGTAATTTTATTTATTGCTGTTTATTTTAATGTAATTTGTTTTTATTTGATTGATTTTTTTATATAATCTATGGACATGTCTGAAATAAATAATAATAATAATTAACATTACGAAAAACTTTCATCGTGTTGTAAATAACGATATATTAATGTTTAAGTTCATTGGAAATGGCAGATATATTTAAAAAATAACCTTGTAACCCAACAAAAGCATGTTATGCTTCCAATATTTCATCTAACGTATCCATATAACGTTCAAACAGAGTAAATGTTCTTCAATCACTTCCCCGCCATTGGCTTTAAATGTTGAGCAATTCACTCGAATTGAAGCTTCCTATGATATAACATTTACAAAGAAATATAAAGAAAATCTCATATCAAAGCAGCATTCAATATATCGAGTTATAATATTTAGTCATGAAGCGAAAGAGACTCAATCGAAAAACTGGATTTGTACTTTACGTGGTTGAGTACTTTGTGATGTTGTATTGGTTGAGTAGCTTACGCTCATTTATTTGGTTATGTGGAAGTGTTTGCTCTTGTAGGATGGAAAGAGCTTAAATGGTATCGATTTAATGTTATCATGCATGGTTGTTTAAGGAAAACATGTATTGCAGTGGCTTGATAGGCACTGGAAAAAAAAAATAAACGCAAAGAAAAAAACGAAATGTTTTTATGCATGTACTGCCTAGATGAATCCAAGCTGATAGGCGTGAGGCGTAGCAAAAGGGAGTCTTATACGATACATGTAAGAGCTTATTTTGTCAGCTGCTTGTATGTGGGCTTAAAACAATGCTGTCAAAATGTATAGTACTCCCGATGATGTTATATGATTAAAAAGATAGGTATAAATGTTACATCAAACGCAAAACTTGTAACCGCAAAACACTTCACTCACTCCTACGCCACAAAATTTCCACGAAGCAGAAAAACGTAACAACACTATACATCATTGTAAGTAGATCCCGTGCTTCATAAACCACCAACACTATCGGTTATCCCTTGATGGATCGCATCGGGGGCATAAATCAACTTTCGCTGTATAAATGTATAGCTTCACACGGCTGTCAAATCAATTTTTTGATATAACCTCGTGTTTAGATTATCTTGTTATTCTATTTTGAGATTAGATTCCCCTAAAGTGGTTGTTTTTGTGAGAAAATAGAGGAGAATCTTGTCGTTAACGTCGTGCTGGTAAGTGGTTCTATGTCAGTAGCTGGTATTACGTAGAGATTATTTTTGTGGATATGTGTCTAATCTAATTGTAAGAGATGTTCTTTAAAAGGTTGGAATTATCCTATGCGAAGTTATATGTTAACCACACGTAAATTTTCGTTTCATAGAAATACCCGAAACTACAATAAATTGACGTAGATATTTTGAGTCATCGCTGGAAATGTGAACAACTGGAAACATCATCACTAGGGAGTGATTTTAGAAGCAAATGGTAGCTCCATATTTAGTAGTACAGAACATAAATATCAGTGGATCCATCAAAATACAAATTTGAAGATCGTGCCCAATTCACGCGAGATAGAATTTATTCAGAACATTCAAATTGCATGACCACGTTTTGGTCCGCGTCAATTCTGTACCGGAATTATGAACGCTTCGGATACGAATACCGTAATACCGTTTAGACTCAAATACCGGAATCCGACGTACCGTAATTCGGAAGTTTTCCGGAACGCACGACGCTGAGGGAAGTATGTAAATGCTTAAAATGATCGTTGCCGTTAGGTTATTTCATTTTCGGTATTTTAACAAGTTCCTTTGTAGTTTGTCGCAGAATTTGGTGCGATGAATATAATAAGTAAAGTAATTTTTTTGTTCTATGTGATTTAGCAACGGCTCAACCATTTTAAATTCGTATAGATTATCTTGTAGTCTTAAAAGTTATACATATACAACCAAGAGAGTATTTTGAGATAATTTAATTACTTTCAATTCTTTTAAAAATTACTTTCCCTTGATCAACTTCAAAACTACTTTTCATAATTATTATTATTTACGGGACAATATTATGTCTGCTACTAGCTTTTGCCCGCGGCTTCGCCTGCGTGGATGTCGGAAAATGTCCCACAGGAACGTGCTACTGGGACAAAAAGTAGCCTATGTTACCCCTTATAACATGATGGCAGCTATCTGCCAGCAAAAGTCCCGTCAAAATCGGTTCTGCCATTTCAGAGATTCGCCGAAACAAATAGACAGACAGAGAGATCACAATTAAAAAAAAAACATTAAGTAGCGTAAGTTTCATATGCATTTAGTAAACAGTTTTTATTTTGAAATTACAAACAGACGCTTCAATTATATTAATTTATATAGATACTTATAGTAATTTCGCCTAACGTCAGCATTATAAACGCTGGTAGAAGAGAATTTTAGAGAGCGACATAGAGCTTCATTTACGGTTATTAAAAAGCCAGAAGACTATTTCGAAGTGGGGTCCCCAAACCCCGCACGTGTTCGGAGATTGGCGCAAAATTTTCCGGGAAATCGCATTTTTGGGAACGAGGAAAATCATCTGAATTTCAATGTAGATCGAAAATTTCACGGTGTATTACACATTAGTTATGTTGTTAGAATTGTAGATGACAGAATGAAAGGTTATGCTGCTGAATTTCATGAAAAATATACATTTTTCGTCGCGATGGATCTACTAATAATACTAAATTTTACCTACTTGATTGATGACTAGACGTCCATTGTAATAACCAGAGGTATAATAGACACATATTAAGAGCCCCTAACAATTTCGGCGCGCTACTAGTTTAGGTAACTATCGGAGCGCAGTGTGTCTGTGTGCGTTCGAGCTATAGCTGACAATCGAAATGTGCGTTGTCGTATGGTAAATCGGGAACAAAATAATCTTGGTCCGTAACCGCTATTATCAGTACTCCATATTTTTTACTTACTAGGTTCCGTAATACTGTATGGATTTTATTGTGGTTATGACGTATTATGTTTAGGTATCCCATAAAAATAGCGTTACGTATACGCCTAGCACGGCATCCACTATAGTAAAAGCAAACTATAAAGTGTGACCAGCGTATATATTAAGTACTACCTATGAAATTGCCGTTTAGTATACAGAAAGTTAAAGTCATTTTTAAATAAATATTTTTTGTTTCTGCCTATTTAATTCTCTACAATTATAAATAACACGTTTTAAGATTATAGAAATAATAGTAAATTATAAAAAAAATCTTAATTAAGATGAGGGCAACAAGCATTACCTAAGAACTGCACATGCTTTTCGTGTTTTTCAACGTTTTTCTTTTTATTTAGATTTTTTCGTGATAATAAAGTTCACTTTATCGAACCATTTTCACAAAATTAATCACTATTTTACAAATAGTACAATATAAAACATTAAATAAAATGTATGAATAACATTAACAGGTCACACAGTGTTAAACACTTTGCATGAAAAAAAAATTGTCAGTCTCAAAACTGGTTAGGCCTAGTATAAAATACAATATAATACGCGCGATTCGCAAGTTACGTCGGGAGCGGCGAACGTCACGGGCGACACAGTTCTAACGTCGAGAAGCCTCGAGCAAGTGCAGCGGTTTGTAAGGCATTATTTAGATATTTTATTACAATAATAAATAAGCAGTCAAAAATAAAATATAATAGTTGAGTTTGATAGATAAATACTCGTACCTCAAATTTTTAACACTTATTGATATTTTCAATAAATTTGTACGCGTAGACGACGGTTTTGCACATGATTTTATTGCGTTTTTTCAACGCGGGTCACATTTTTTTTAAAGTACTAATTCATTAAACTATAAAAAAATAAATCATAGACTTACTAATATACCATATGCCCAGTATTTCAGATTGTTATTTGCTACCAGTAAGCTAAAAAAGCATTTGAAAAACCTGGTGTTTTGTGCTTACGTGAAAACGTGTGTTAGTTTTTTATTTTTGTAATTTATATTGAGTACTTAGCAAAATTTAAATTCTTAGTCTTACTAGATAAATAGGTGATGAATAATTGTGCATTAAAAACATATAATAATAATAATAATCCATCATGTCTGCCTCTCAAAATGGATGTAGGAATAGGTCCCGCGGTACTAAGGAGCTACTCCTCATTGATATGACCATTAGCCAACAGGTTCGTCGTTCCCGAAAGGATCTGTCGACATGTTGGATAGATTATAAGAAGGCCTATGACTCGGTGCCGCATACATGGCTCGTGAGGGTGTTAGAGTTGTATAAAGTAGATACAACTCTTCGCACCTTCCTAATGTCATGTATGCGGCAATGGAGGACGGTCCTTCACTATCCAGGATGTCGAAATATTCATGGGAATAGCGAACCGATAAGGATCGAGCGAGGCATATTTCAGGGCGATAGTTTAAGTCCGCTTTGGTTCTGCTTAGCCTTGAATCCTCTAAGCACATTGCTGGAGGATTCAGGTCTAGGCTATCGGTTGAGGAGAGGTGGTCAGGTTATATCGCACCTCCTCTACATGGATGACCTAAAACTCTTTGCCCCCAACAATTTGCAACTGATGGAGCTACTGAAAGTAACTCAAAATTTCAGTAGCGCCATCAGGATGGAATTTGGTGTGGACAAATGTGCGGTCATGCATGTAAAGCGAGGGGAGATTGTTGAATCCGTGGGGACCCAACTCTCGGATTCCACAAACCTTAGAGCCCTCTCCGCATCCGAAACCTATAAGTATTTGGGTATGTCGGAAGCGTTAGGCATCAATGTTACTGACATGAAGCAGTCGTTGAGGGAACGCTTCTTTGGCCGCCTGAAAAAAGTACTTAATAGTCTTCTATCAGGCGGAAACAAGGTGCGCGCCTTCAACGGTTGGGTCATGCCAGTTTTGATGTACTCTTTCGGCATACTCAAATGGACTCAGACCGAACTCGACGCCCTGGATAGGAGGGTCCGTACGCTGCTGACTGCAAATCGAATGCATCACCCACGATCATCGGTAATGAGGCTGTATATCCCGCGAAAGTGTGGAGGTCGAGGCTTTTTAAACGCTAAGACCCTCCACAATCGCGAGATATGCAGTCTCAGGGAATATTTCCTAGAAACCGACGTGGGTGTGCATCGAGATGTAGTCACGGTGGACAAGGGCCTCACCCCGCTCTCCTTGGCTAAAGAGAACTGGCGCAAACCTGTAGTGCTTGACACTAATGATCGCATGGAGGTATGGCAGAGTAAGGAGCTCCACGGACGCTTTTTCCGGGCCCTACATGGACCGGATGTAGATCTACTAGCGTCCG
Source organism: Brachylomia viminalis (assembly GCA_937001585.2). Lineage (NCBI taxonomy): Eukaryota > Metazoa > Arthropoda > Insecta > Lepidoptera > Noctuidae > Brachylomia > Brachylomia viminalis. The sequence continues at coordinate 1,950,998 of OW443296.2, forward strand.
TTGCCTGGCTGCGTTTCGGTGACCTCTTTGGAGAAACCGAAGGTTTTGTCTGTGCAATTATGGACGAAGTTATGATGACGAACAATTACCGGAGATTTATTGTGAAAGACGGCACGGTTGACATCTGTCGGGCATGCCACCGGCCGGGAGAATCAATCAGGCATATCATCTCCGGGTGTTCTCGTCTAGCTAACGGAGAGTACTTGCATAGACACAACCTTGTAGCCAGGATAATCCATCAGCAGCTTGCTCTGAAATACAACCTTGTGGAATCGGAGGTACCGTACTACAGGTATGTGCCCGACCCAGTTCTCGAAAATGGTAATATCACATTGTACTGGGATCGATCCATCATCACTGATAGGACTATTGTTGCCAATAAGCCTGATATAGTGGTGGTGGATCGATTGGAGCGACGCGCAATGATTGTTGACATAACCATCCCGCATGATGAGAACCTCGTGAAAGCCGAGAAAGATAAACAAATCAAGTATCTTGACTTGGCTCACGAGGTGGTCGACATTTGGGATGTGGACTCAGCGGTCATTGTGCCGATAGTCGTGACAGCCAATCGGCTAATACCCAAGAGCCTCGACCAACACCTAAGGAGGCTCTCGTTAGGCAGCTGGATCAAGGGCTTGATTCAGAAAGCGGTACTTCTGGACACGGCCCGCATTGTTAGGAAGTTTCTCTCTCTGGAGCCCTGACCGCCGGTAGCTTGGACCCTGTTCCCGATACCGGTGGGCTACTATTTTTTATATTTTTAAATGTTTTTGGTATCTTTTTGTTTATAAAAATATTTAAAAATGTAATTCATATGTATGTAAATGAAATAAAGGAAATAATAATAAATCATTTATTTCAGATTCATCCGTAGATTACATCCATATTTGTTAGTACAATTGCGAGCTTACAGACTAGTGTTAGTAATAAATAATTTTTTGCATAATAATTATAATCAAAATAAAGTGGCAGGTCCGGGTGGACTTCCCGATGCTGGCAGCAAATCACTAAACGACTGCGTGCAGCCGTATCCAGCGCGCCAGGATCGGAGAGTCCCACCGGTCCACCAGCGCGCGCAGGACGGTGTTGGGACTGTCGCGCGTGCGGCGCATGATAGATGCGCACCGTTTGCGCATGATGGCTGCAAAGCCGTCTGTGTCAACCGCCGCGAACATCGCGGACATACAGATACCTAAAGGTTATTGAGAAATAAGCGCTGAAAATCTTGAATTATTGGTTTTTAGAGCGCGTAACTGATAGGGGCTCTTAATGGGCTTCATAAACATACACAAAATATCAATATTATTAATGCCATATTAAAAATAATCATATTTTAAAATATGTTTTATTGGTTAAAATTTTGAATGCCTGTAACAATAAGTTAGGTACTTAACTACTTACAATGATTCACTTATACCTTTTTTTCAGAGGTATCGACACGAAAATCTCTTAATCTATCTCATATTTACTACCTTTCACAACGACAGACATGAACACAAAAAAGAGACAAAACAAAAGCAAGTTACAAATTCAGGAAAGTCTCTCTAATCGCTCCCCGTTCCAAACTCAGATCCTGCCCAAAAAACAAACCAAGGTGGAAAAAGTATTTCGTATACGCAGAGCCGTACCACCGCATTTGTGACAAAAGCCAGTGACGTACTACCTACGGAGGACGAGAGAGAATATACGGCTGCCTTGTAATGAGAGAGAACAAGGCGGATTTTTTGGACATAACCACGTGTGTGCCTTTATTACGACTTTCGTTTGACAGGGTTCTATTGGAGTGGTCCGGATTAAGGTGCAGTCTCGTAATTAGTTAGTAGTTTCGGTAAGGGGTTAGTTGAGGGTTTCTAAAAGTTTTGGGATAATGAAGTGACGAATTGGATCTCGTTTCTAAATATGGTTGTTGTTGTTTGAATGTGGAATGAAATAAAGTTGCGAACGAATGAGAAATCTTTTACCGCAAAAAAAAAATACAATGGATTTGGGCAATATAACGTCTGACTTATTCGGCTATCTTCCATTCTCTTCACTAACGAAAGCCCAACCACCATAATCCGTTATACGATTTTTTTTACATACAAATTATGCGGAAAACCTTTAAACGAAATTTAAATCCGAGGTTTTTCCTGTTTTTTTATTGCTCAACTCCAACACGAACCAAAAATCAACGCAGAAACGCAACATCATTACCACCATTCACGTTCCAATTAGTCACATCCGTGGGTTCCGTAATAAAAGACATTGCATTTATTTTTAATACCGGCCCGCAGCCATTCAAAAAATATCCCTGTCCAGCCAACTGCTAAAATGAATGTGTACCTCCGCAGACAAGGACAAAAGTCTTTTTGAAAATTAGCTCACTGGAGCTTGGGGAGGTTTTAACTGAAATTATAAATCAAGTTTTTGTTCCCACCATCAATTTACGAGTGTAATGTTTGCCTGACGAAATTTGGATTAAAATGCCTTGTTTATACATCCCTGTTGCCGTTTTGTCGTAACAAAGTAAGGGAATAAATTTATCAGCAATGAGAAAATGGAGGTTTTGTTGGTGACGACTTTTTGATGGCATTCCTTCAGAAATGAGTCACATTTTTCATACTATAGCACTTCTAGCTAGTAGAGAGCTGACTTTGTATTTATTTACATGTTAATTTTCTTATAAAAGAAACATCACAATGCAAGGCGTCTCTTAGCCTATTTGAATGTTAATAAGTTCTGAGACGCTAATCGGATTTGTAAGCAATCGTTTTATTCTTATCTAGTCTCTTCGGACGAGAATAACAAAATGGAGCTGCAATAGACGCCGAAGACATTAACAGGACTTACCTTGAGCGGGTGCGTAGATGTTCAAATATAAGCAATCTTCAGACTGGTTCGTCAGGAACGGGAGTATCCTTTTCAAGTACTCCAGCCGTCCTTTTGATATCCTCTTCAATACAGCGGTTTCATTCCTTATATCGGGAAGCACTTGCGGACATACTGGGCTGAACTCTTCAGCAATTTTGACTCCTGACCATTGCGCGCCGGAAACTGGAGGCATGAATCTCAGGGAACCTACAGGAGGCGACGCATAGGGCACGCCCCTAAAGACTTCAACTGGTTCTAAGAACCTAGATTCTGGAGTCACTATAAACCCTCTGAGATCACCATACTTAGTCCTCACTACCCGGGAACTGATGAGCGGTTGCGGCTGTTTGTCATCCATTGTGGTCTCGCCCCTAACGAACCTAGAAGTTAGTACTGGTAGCGTAATGAAGTGTATGATCATCAGAATTAACATGTTTCCGCTTCCACCGCCACCGTCCGAGTAAATGTCCCCGGCCGCTGACTGCTATAAGTCGACCATTTTGTAGTTTTGGTACGGTTCTGTAGATCATTTACTGGTTTATCTGTAACAAAGAAATGTAACGGTAAGTGACCATGGTACTTTTAGAATCATCGAGGAATGGACACAAGTGATACAAAAGGCTTGAATAAATTGGTGTTTTTAGTTTGTTCTTCAACGGTGCTTCGGCATTTTTGTGGATTTTTTTACTAAACACAAGAGAAGGACTTGAATAGTCGTACTACTATAATTGAATTAAGAAATACGCTATCCAAGTTTGAGGAACATAAAAATACCAGAATATATTATGTCGACCATCTCGCCGATTTTAATAACATACCCAAAACACGGTTTTCTAATATACAAAACTGGCATACATATAATATGATAGTATATTTCATTACAATCAAATTCAATGAAATGCGAGGTATAACAACAGCTAGACAGATTCATACCGAAGGTCCAGTTTAAACAATCACAATTGTTGGGGTGTAATGCCCAAGAGTGAAAATGTTATGTAAACTTGTTAGGTGTAAATGAGTAGACAAACGATTCCCTTGATGGATTTATTGCTACTAAATATTATTACACAATTTGTCCTACTTAAATGCTATGTTGGAGGACTGCACAGCTAATATTGATGTGCATAAATGAGTGTGACGTACAAACTACCACAAAGGCAAAGCTTATACAATAATAATATAATTATACGCACACATATGGCCCAATGAATAAGCCTATGCAGTCGACCATTGCTACGTTAAGCCACTTTCTGAACAAAATCAAAATCAAAAGTCATTTATTCAAACTAGGCTGAGAATCAGCACCTTTTGAACGTCAAAATCACATAAGACAGTCTCCCCAAAACGCCCACCCTTCACCACTTCCTAGTGCTTTAGCTGGGAAGAAGAAGTGGCGGAACAAACTCCCCAGCAGCACTGCTGTCAATTCAGTTAGAAGAACTGGATTCTATATAGTAAAAAGTAGTTAACATTACGAAACACAAAAATATTAAAATTATTTGCCATAATTATGTCAGCTAGCACACGGCAATATTTAAAACTATACTCAAGCAGAAATAAATAATAAAAACAAAAACGCAAACAGAACTTAATACATAATAAAAAGCCTCCTGGCATAAAGGGCGTGCCCGCTTACTTATGCAATGCTGCATTATGTTTATATATAGCTGTAACTTGTAGCCACAAATGATAAACTAGGACCTTCGAAGTAAAATAAAGAAACATTAATTACTAATAACAATAACAAAACCATAGTCAGCAAGATGACCTGAACATGTTTTGTGCTTGCACTGCCTCAAAATGTATCGGTTTTATTCTATCCCCATCTCTATAACTATATATCACCAAACTGCAAGCTGAATGCAGTCCAGAATAGCACATAAATCTCGCCAAAAACTAGAGCTTTTGTAAGTAATAACAGCATGACCATAAAACTGACCTGGATTACATAGATATTGTCTGTTATCGGCTTTTAGCCTGTAATTCATGTCAAGGTGAAATTATAACCGAATATGCAAAGCATGACCACAGTAGAAACGGCGAAATCGAAAGTTAAAATGACAGATTTTGGAAAGATTCTGAACTTACTTGAAGCAATAATCCTTAATTTGATGTTGGTATTAAATTTCATTCAAAACTGTTCCTTGCATACTGTTTTATGACAAATAAACTGACAAAGGTGTAAAAAACTCAACTGTACTTCAAATGAACTCAATGAGAATCAAAAGGCATATACATATATATTGTGCATAATACTGTATCTCTCTTATTCATACCGTAGATATTATCTACTGCTTCATGACTTCTCTCTCCAGCGATGTCACTAAACCTTCTGGAACTTGTATTTTACAGGTATAAGTCGCTACGTCACGTCCTACTCGCTCGCGGCTCTCATTATTAGAACATGTTCAATCAAAACTGAGGCACGTCTTTAATCATATTCGCCTTAGAATTCAGCTTTATTATACAAAATAGTATTTAGTTCAATACATTCCATTTTGTAATGAGTTTGTGTCGAAATGGAAGAAGCATCGGCTGTTGGCGTTATTTGGTGACGGTTTTTAGCTGAATGATGATGTTAATGATATATTCAGAGGGCCTAGACAAAGCGACATTTTATCAGCGGTAACGTTGATCTCCTTTTTCGTGTTGCTGGCACGATAGCTGTCAAATTTTGTTGGCCCAAAACTTCGCCACTTCCACGGCGTTATTGGTGGCAGTGTAGAGGCACTGCACTTTGGCTGAATGTTTTGGGGCACATAAGGCAGGATATGAAGTGGAGCATAGTTTAAGACACTGCTCCACATGAAAACTCATCGCTCAACTTGCAGCCGTTCCGTTGAGGTAGCCCCACTCTTCGAGATTTGATTTACACCTTCCTACTTGGGTTCCAAGACGGTTCAGGGACTTCCAAGTGGTCCACGGAAAGTTACACCGTGCAGGAAGATGCTCGTTTGGTGGTAGATAGTAAGTCGGTGCGGGAAAGGAATATAGTTTGCAACGGGTGACCGGGTTACATATTAGAGACGCTGTCGATTTAAAGAAACTGTGCTTGTAAGATAACGACACAGAATAGTGTGTGTGTCAATCCTGTTAAAAGTCTTAGTAGAAATACGAAACACTGAAAGCGATTGCCTAGGTCCTCAGGGCCTGCAGTCTCGACATAGTTAGCAATCGTTTTCGGTTGCTAAGTCCTAACAATCCAGATTTAACGATATTTGGCGGTCTCCACACTCAAATTTATCGGTTGTTACTGGTATTTTAGGTAGGTACCGGTAGGTAACAACCGATAAATTTGAGTGCCGAGACTACCAAACATTTACATCAACATTTACATCTGGATTGTTAGGACTTAGCAACCGAAAACGATTGCTAACTTTGTCGAGACTGCAGGGCCTGGGTTCCTCTTGATACTTTTCTTCTCTGTTAGTCATAAAAAACTAACTCAGACAGTAAGTCCATAATAAGATAGACACATTGTTATTAACCAGGTTCGAACAAGCACCATCATGCACGAAAAGGCACTCTTTAGCCTCCCAGCCATCACGGCTTTTAACTGATTAACTTGCTTATGTATGTGTGAAATATTGATGTCTATTCCTTTAATCAATCCAACAAAGCGATAGTGATTTAGTTCCAAAAGTTTGTTGAGTTTTGTTACTTTACGGCCGGGTACGTTTTGTAGTTCGAGGCTAAAAATAACTTTCCCATTTTCTAGCTGTGTAGTAAAATTCGAAGACACACAAAGGAATATTATATAATATTTATTTGATTACTGTATTTAGTTGGAAAACATGGACATTACATGTAAATAATATATTTTACCAGTAGGTTCTAAAATAATGAATATTAGTCCATTTTGACATTTTATATGATTCATTGTGATTTATTATTCTCAGAATGCTTGTTGTGTAAAAATATATTTGGGGCAGTGCATCAAAATATATTCAGTGTTTATGAATAAAGTTCATTGATAAAAATAATTAACGTAAAACGGCCCAGTACCAACATTATAAAGGCTGTAATTGAGTTAATGTCAATACGCCTGTTAACAGTCATAATTATTACAAATGAGCAGCATATTCCCGAATTAATATTTAAATAACCACAAACTATACCTAATTATAACTGAGGTATCAAGTTCATTGAAGTTTCATAGCAGGAAAGTTTTCCCATATGAAATTTATCATGTGAAAAGAAGAAAATTGAACAATATCATTTATTTTCGAAATTCTAGTTTTTCAACAATTTATAGAAATTCTTGAAAATTTACTTAATTTATTTGCATATTTGGATAAAATTGTCAGAAGCTTCACCTACTCCAGCTCTAGAGCTGGAATAAGTGAGGCTTCAAGGCTTTTCTTCAGCAGACGAGGCTTTTCTCTCATCTGGACATAGAATAGCTCTAGGTAAAAATATCAACCAGTCAGAAAGATAAAAACAATGCTGATTACGAACGGTGCGATACACGCAAATCAAAGTATTGCCACTCGTAGAGACTGCTTCAAAACTCTTTTTCTATCAATAAAGCAACAATAGGTTTCCATTCACACCAACCACACACACCTAACACCTCACACACCCCACACAACTCACACACCCCACACACTCAACACACTCCGCACATCCAACACACACACATTGATGTATAGATTCTTTTCAATTCACGAGCGAACGAGTGTGTGTGAATTATAATGAATAATTATACTTTATTGGCAATAAAGCACGCAACACGCGCTCAAGAAAAATATAATATATTATTTTAGTTATAACGAAGAAATGTAATTCAAGAATCGAAAACACAAAAAAAAACAATTGTAAGTTGTATGTACAAACAGCCAAAGCCATGGAAGTGCAGAGTCTCCTAACACAGGCACTATCGTGCTTAAAAGGAGGCTCCAATCATAAACTAGCAATCAATAAACTCAATAAACTCCAATCATAAACCTAATGTAAACTAGTTGGTACAGAAATAGACCCTATCGAACGAGTCTACGAAGCACGTAATCTAGGTGTTATCATGGACACGGAACTTCGTTTTCATAAACACGTGTCTGAGTCAATCCGTAATTGCTTTTATAGACTTAAGATATTATACAAAGCCCGTCCCTATCTTAGTGAAGAGTTGCGGGTCTTGCTTGTGGAGTCTTTGGTTCTATCTAAGTTAAATTATGCGGATACGGTCTATGGCCAACGACTACTGTCAAAAACTGAAAGAATGATCCAAAGACTTCAAAACGCCTGTGCACGCTTCTGTTTTAAAGTTCCCTTTAGGGGACATGTTACGCCTTTCCTCAACGAGCACAACATTTTAAAAATGAAAGCTAGACGTAAACTCCATATGGCAAACTTACTCTTTGGTGTTATTAAGTCTCAATCTCCTTCTTACTTATATGAAAAATTATCGTGGACAAGAAGACACAGAATCGGTGAGGGAAGAAAATGTTCTCAACAGCTTTCCATCCCACAGCATAAGTCGGCGGCTTTTAGAGGCAGTTTTCGCTACGCAGCTACTAAATGCTGGAACAATATCCCTCCTCCCATAAAGTACAGTAAAACTTGCTCGACTTTTAAATTGAAATTAAAAGAATTCCTTTTAAGCCATCAAAAGGATTTTGAAAATGTTCGAGCCGACATATCTGCTATATAAAACCATATTTTGTATCAATTTTATAATTTTTATTAATTTTATCAACTTTACCAATTTTATCGATCTCGTAATTAAGGGGAACAATGCAGTCACACAATTTTGTCCTATGGGTATTTTCTATTTATTTTTTATATAGGTAATACGCACATATTGGTTATTTATTTTACTTTTTTTTCACTAATCACAATACAACACACACACATGTATGTCACATCATTTTATTTGTTTTTGTATGAGCTTTTCTTTATGTACTATCACATTTAATTAATTCTATTAATGTATTAAAACGGACACAAGCTTCCCTATGTTTTGTTATTCTAGCGTATGGCACTCGTGGGTTGCAGCTGAAAATCAGCGTCAGGTGGTACACCTTGTGTTGTCATCTGACATTATGCTGAGCTGAGGCCCGTTTGGCATTATAATTTTTGTATTCTGTTTTTATAGTATTAAGGTGTATTTATTTTGCTGTAATGCCAATAAACGCATTTTCTTTCTTTCTTCTTTCAAATAAACAAACATTTGTATTTGTATTCTCCTTAAATTCAGGCACTATGTAGCCATTCAGCCTGCACCACAAAGTCACTATTCCGCCATCCTACTTTCGATCCCCTATTTATCTCCTCACCAAACGTATTTGTTAACCCTATCCATGCTGATCAGATGCCACGTACTCTGAGTTATTGGTACAATAAATACGTTCCAGATAAACAAGCTAGAGCTAAAGATGTAAACAGCAGTCGTAAAGTGTCCTCTCTCAAAGGAATCGCTTCCTTACCGAACATAAAACGCGTGATATGTATTCTTTGAATATTTATAGCGAGTGGACAACCAGACGAATAGTTTGGGCTCCGTAATAAAATTTGGTGTTGAATGATTTATTTTTTGATCATGTAGTGATGTCGGGTTAGCACGTGGTTGAATGAAAGTAATGAAAGAAAAAATATTTAATGTAAAATGTTGACCACTTGACTTTAGGCCTGTGAATACTCACACTGTGAATACAAGAAACTCTTACCAAGAAATTTCGTCTTACCCAGTAACTGGGTTCTGGTAGTAAGATAGGCAGTTGCTTTATGTAAAATACTGATATTCAACTGCATTCGGTTAGATTGGAGGCTGACCCCAATATACAGGGTCAAATTAAATTTGCCAGCGAGACTCCGCAGACGTGATGTGTATCGTCGATCTAAACATAATTTGATGATTTTTTGTGAGGTTGTTGACCTCTGTTTGAATATTCACTTGAAATATTAGTTTACAAATCAGTTTTTTTGTGTAAACTTTACAGACGTGATTGGTATCGATATCGGTATTGGTGTTTTCAACTCTTACTTCATGTAACAACACTACCAGCGGCCGTCGACGCCTAAGAAAAAACATCACATGTTTTTATTTTGATTTTATCGTGTTTAGATATCGATATCACAAGGCGACAAAGGCTAGGCAGATGGTGACGACGATAATAGCAATGTCCCGCTAATATCACATCTCCGAGATAAGAACATTGACAAAACACCAAGGAAACTGCGAAACGGGAATTGAAATAGGTATGGGTAAAATAAATAGCAAACCATTTATAATTTATGTCCATAATATCCATCATAAAAGTCGGGATCACACAAGATTAGTCTGCACAAGCATTTTACCCGAAGCGTGATTAAGAAACTCACATTCAAACGGCCAACAATGTATATTGTAAACATGACCTTACTTCTGAAGCGAATCAACGGCCATTGTACACGATCGGACAATGTGCCCGGTTTACACCACCAGATAAAGCGAGAGACACAATGGATGGAACGCGATACAGATGCCTTTAGGGAGGACTCATATACTCTTCATCCAGATTTTTTGTTAGTACGTATATAAGAATTGGAAACTATTTTGTTCTGTATTGTAATAGGTTTCGAGATATTGGTTTGAGGATGAGAGATGTATCTACATAGACTAGTGTTTCTGGAAACCTTGTAAAGTCCCTGATGCTGCCAGCCAAATACGAATTATGCTGTGGTCAATTGTTACTTTAAATCACAATTACCTTACATATCATTAAAAGGAACTCGAATAGGATTGAAAAAAGACGGGCCGACAGTAGAGAATTTGCAACAGTCCTTTGATAAATGGTTAATGTTTTTATTTCTTTATGCAGGCTTGTACAAACACTTTGACACGTCTCTAATAAATCACGTTTTAAAACTTGATTACTTCGGTGTTTCTTACTCGACTACTCTGAGAAGAAAGACCGAAACAAACTCAGAGGTCACAGTTTTTGTAAAGTATACTAAGCAATATCAATTATATTTGTTAAACTCTCATCGACGGTTCATTCGTGGCGGCCAGAATTTTAAGTCATCCACAGAATAGCCCGGTTACGCAGCTGATAATCTACTGGGTTAGCTCCGAAAGTGCCACCATGACCCCAGGCCCCAAGTTTTAAAAGCTGTCCTCCTACGTAACTTAAACTAATGCATTACTGACCAATTCGTGCACGACTGGTCCACTAAAATATGTGTGGTTTTTCCTCAAAATATAATTTCAGACACATACTCTACATGGTCCTTACATGATCTGACCAAGGTTATGTCTGGACTTTAGAAGAGATTGTGACCCGTTAGTTTGTTTTGGTGATTCTTCTCAGATCAATCAGATAGCAAACACAGAACTCGTCTAGTTTTAAAAATCTTATTGACGTGTAAAATTGCTTGTATAATCCTACTCACAGAAATAATAACTGACTTAAGCTAGGTGGTCTAGATAGGAAGTAGGAACTCTGTTCACAAAAGCCAAGATGCAGTAGGTCCAATAAGCCAATTCCACACAAAACAGCTTACTTCCGAACGACGGTATTCGCTTGTATTTCATTATTCGCAATCAAGTTGGGCGGAACGCTTAGCTATCGGAAATACGGTTTTATTGAATGCGACTTTTGGACCATTTGGTGGAAGCTTTGTTTGTGTGTAGGTAGATACATTTACAAACATCACTTAAATTGAACAAATACTTTCACTCACATTCACTTGCCAACATATGACAACTGCTTCATTCAACGATGACTGGGAGTAAAAGGATATTAACGATTATGCTTTGTTATTTTCCTTCGCATAATGTACTATTGTCACCGCTAAGTAGGTGATTATCATTCTATCTTCAAAGATTTACGGTGCGATGTCGATGACTTAGGTATTTTGCCACTACCCACATACCTAATATTTCCACAGTGTGTTTTTATAAACATGTGAATATGTAATTGTTCACCTAAATACGTATTGTTCTGACACTTCAATCACTTAAATTAAGTAATGAGAAATAACAAAAATAATCTTGAAAGTGAAATTGTATCAGTCTTCCTGAAACGAAACGTAAAAAAATTACAAAGGAAACTGCAATTAAAACTATTGAAAAATGTACATTATTTTTACAATATCGTTTTGACCTGTAAAATTTTTTTTTTAGTTTGTTAGTTTAGTTGTTAACTAAATTGTGCATGCTGCGGTCTCCTATATAAGTGAAGGAGTACACCTACTTAATACCCGATGTTGCCATTTATTTATGGGTCGTGTATTGTGTATGTTTTGTTGAAGCTCCTAAATAACTTAACAAATAATTGATACTTCAAAGATACACAACCTCTCTCACGGATCATACAAGGAGTGCATGCAAAAAAGATCATAAAATTTTGCACGTCACAATACTCGTCAGGCACACTAAGTCAGCTCCGTTATCAACATGGCCGCCTGGCTAATCTATTCACCCCTACACCAGGTATTTCCATTTAGCCAATGCCGACACAGGTGCAGTAGAATCCCCCGAGACGAACAGTAGGTTCATAATAACTGCGAGCTATTTTCGTATGGTTTGTGTTGACGGGTATGAAGTAGAATTCTGCAAACCTAAAGGCCAGGCTATTAGAAGCATTTCAGTGACAAATAGCAGTGGTGGCGTAGTGCTAACGGCCGCGACTTACGAGTTGTAGTTCGTAGGTTCAAACCCAGACAGGAGCTTTACTTTGTCTAAATTATTTCATCAACACTGCTCTCAAAACGGTGAAGGAAAAACATATTGAGGAAACCGACACGTCCTAGAACCAAACCTTCGAAGACATGTAACATCTACCAACCCGCACTGGGCCCGCGTGGTGGATTACGGCCCACTCCCTCTCACAGACATGAGGCCTGTGTCCCAGCAGTGGCAACATTATAGGCTAATTATATTATATGTTGTGTGACGGCCGTATATCAAATTAAAATGAAAGCAAGGAGGAAATATTATTATCGTCTCTGCATCACCCTAAGGTAGACTGGTAGAAAATGCCCAAGGCATTAAGTCCGCCTTTGTACAGTTTTTACTTGTGCATAAAGTTTTAATAAATAAATAAATATTCAAATTACGTAATTAGGCTGAGAATCAGCACTTTTTTAACGTCAAAATTACATAAGACAGTCCTCAATACGCCCGCCCTTCACCACTATCAAGTGCTTAAACTGGGAAGAAGAAGTGGCGCCACAAATTTCCCAGCAGCACATCTATCTGTTAAGTTAGAAGAACTTGACTTATCGAACTGTCAAAGTCATCCAGTGCAAAATATGGTGCTATATGCCCTGTATAGCTCCATCTCTCTTTCGCACTAGAAGAAAATGGGCATTGTAACGAACCTGTTTATTAACATTATAATGATGACCAACCCTGTTGGGCAGTGATTAAGGTCACAGTAAATTGAGGATAGTGGTTTGTTTTTATTGCGAGAGTAGGGCATTCAAGCTGTCACTATGAAATGTCCACTTTATTTTTTTTTTGCTAAATTGTTTTACTGACTTTTCTTCAGTCAAATATTTCTTCTTTTCTTTGGAATAATAAAAAAAGAAACATACTGAATATCATTATAAACGTGCCTGTTAATGGTCTTATTAAAATAAGCAATTTGGTTTCTACTTTAATCAATACTTGATGCTCTACTTGTATTTTTTATTATATTCTTGTACATAGTATAAATATTTTATTGTTAGCTTGTTGTAATTAAGGTTTGCAAAAATAAAATTATATATCACAAAATAAAAATATATAAAACTCATTCTATACTACTATTGTAATAGGTATAAACTTGACGTCAATAAGGCACAGTCCCAAACTCTTGTCTGTTAATATGACAACTATATAACAGAAAAACTCAAGATTTCTTTGAACCCAATAATAAGGATATTTTCACATCATAATTCTCATAGATATTCAGTGAAGATTGACTTAGCTTGTTGGCTTCACTTATCTTTTACACACACACAACCACAACACGTGTTTTTATACACACAACCAGTACTAAAAAATATTGGAAAAAGATTTTTCTAAAAATATATCAAAGATTTCCAAATCATGTTCTAGAGTTATGTTCGTCAGGATAAAGAGACAAATGGCATGTAAAAATAAATTTACTTAGGGTTTAGGAGTTAACGATGCTTGAAGATTGGTTAGCTAGTACCAACACTACGAGGGTTATCTATTCTAGAGGTTGAAATATATAAGGTTGTGTTTCACACGTCTTTAGGTTCGATCAAGCAAACTGTTCCTTCCTTTTTGTTTTGACCTTTTCCCTTATTTTGATGTTTCATGATGATAGACACAATAAAACCATTTTGTCTCGCGTAGATCTGAGTTTCGGACATAGAACGAGTTTAATCCGACGAAAGGATTATTGACAAAACGTAATAGGAAAAAAAAACAAAAGAACGTCTTCGCAAAAATGACTTCTTTTTTAAAACCCTTTTTACTCTTATCTCATTTTAAGCATGAGCAACAAAACATCGCGATTTTGTTTCTGTCTCTTAATCTTATCAAAACGACTGTTTATTTTAGTTGAAACAACATAATTTACATCAAGTAGAAATATATAAAAAAAACTTTGTACAATTTTCTTAGATAGTATCGACGCTTTAATGTGTCCTTGTAGCATGTTTCGACCCCATAAAACGACTATATAAAATAGTCCAGGGCCATTCTAGAGGTCAAATAGGACAATCTGCAATAAAATTCTGCTGAAGAACCGTCGACCTTTAAAAATGTATCATGCCCTATGTTGTAAAAGTAATAGTTGGGACGAAGATTTGAATTTTTTGGTTCTTCTTATCTTTGTAAATATTAGAATTTAAAAAGATATTGCAAAAAATAATAGAGGATTTTAAATGATTTAGTGTGGATTAAGATGCAGTACCTATTGCTTGCCTCCTTAGGCGATAAATAAAGTATTTCAAGTGTTAGGCGTGACCTTACTTTATCCGCATCTACTCAAATCCGACTAAAAACGGGAAAAAAAGAAGACTAAGAAGAAAATACAGACGACCTTCATTTAAAATTAATTGAAGAAGCATATACATACCTACCTACACACACACAGGTAAGCAGCTAAATAAATCGCCACCAACTTATACACTCGAAGACAAGCCAACAACCTCAAAACAAAACACAAACACTTCGATTAAAACCACATTGCTAGTCGCTCGAGACACAATATAACGTGGTAACTGCAGCTTTGCACACTGGGCCAGTTTGCAAGCCAATAGCTGCAATCGTAGTCAGTTTGTGAGCCAATAGCTGCACACCTTAGGGATCTGTTGTCCAATTAAACGCAAGTTGCAGAACAATAAGCAACTGATACGTTTACAGAGCTGGGATTCACTCGGAATCAATGCAATCCATATCGTTGTTAACTACTTTCTAGGGAATCAAGAGTCTGTAGTTTGTAGCGGGTAATGAAATTTTTTGTGAACATCTCTTTTAACGGTAGTGTACAATAGTGTAAAATAATATTTTACGAGTAAATATATATACATTTTGATTGGGTTGGTAAGTATTTAATTATTGTTTATGGTTCATGAGAAAAAATATCATGGTTGGTACAGGCGGTAAACTTTATGCAATTTGATAGGGAACACTTTGATGTTTATAGGTTAGGTACCTTTAGATTGTATTGCGAGTAAAACGCCGCCTATTTAGATAATACGGTGTAAATTAAAAAAAAGCTTTCGTGTGCCATTGACATTCTTTAGGACTTAAACCTAAGAAAATCCTATACAAATAAAACAAAATCAATCGTAATAATGAACAAGTAACTTACAATTAATTTTTTCCCACTCAGCACAAAGTGCTCTAAAGCGCTGTATTCTAATTCAACGCTCGTAATTTCACTCCTGAGTTCTGACGTCACTAGTACGATTCAATACGCCTACACGGACCATGAGACTGCAATTTCCCGCCAGACGTGTCTATTCACTTCTATAGTCATTGCTATAGGGCTATAGTTGCTTGACAAATGACTTGCTTCAATAGCATTAGGTATAATAAGTGAAAAAGATCCAGCTGTATTTGAACAGAAGATATTATGGGTTGGTTAGAAGGGTCTATGGTAATACTTAGATGCTTTAAATGTAGTTAGGCACCTTACTAAGAAATTAGTTTAGAAAACTGGTCGCTTTTGAGAACTGTCTTTTGTATAAATGATTACGTATTTATGTTTTAAATATGTGGCGCCTTAGGGCCGGTTTTTTGATACATAGTTAATTCAACCATTACTTGAAAATAGTAACGAATGATAAAATTTTGGCAAAATGTGTTGATGTAATTAACAAATTTTGCCAATTTTTTTTATTTTCAACTAGTGGTTAAGTTAACTACGGATCAAAAAACTGGCCCTTAATAATATTGGGTAAACTGTTTCTACGGGTGCGTCTTAAGAATATGATTAGAATGCATGCAAAGCTTACTTAAGTGGTAAGATCACCTTCTGGAGGCGATAGTCCTCGCGCGCCTGTATGAGTGGCGCGCGGAGGCACTACGCCGGGGGGAAACCCCGCTTCCGCGGCAAATCGCGGCGGAGCGGACGGACCTTCGGCGCGATCTCATGGCGGCATGGAAAGAGCGACTGTCGCAACCCAGCGCAGGGCACGCCACGATAGCGGCGGTAAGACCCCTCTTTGAGGAGTGGCTAGAGAGGCGTCACGGCGTCCTCACCTACCGCCTGACGCAGGTCCTCACCGGACACGGAAGTTTCGGGAGGTTCCTGCACATCATCAGGCGGGAGGAAACGCCCGGGTGTCACCACTGCGATGATCGCCCCGAGGACACGGTGGAGCATACGGTGGGGGCCTGCCCTGCATGGGCGGAGCACCGCCGTGTCCTCGTAGAGGCGATCGGCAGCGGCGGCGACCTCTCACGCCCGGCCTTGGTTCAAGCCATGGTCCGGGGCGAGGGGGAGTGGGAGGCAGTCGCCTCCTTCTGCGAAGCAGTCATGCTAGCGAAGGAGGTGGCGGGACGGGAGAGGGAGAGAGTCTCCCGTCCAAGCCGCCGCGGTGGACGCTCCGGGCGTCGGGAGCCGCGTGACGACTCCCGGCCACCGTAGGCGCGGGCCTGCGGGCGGTGAGCAATGGGTAGCTCACCGTCCGATCAGGACCAGGCCCGTGCTGGACGGCGCGTACGTGTTCCACGCGCGCCTCAAAGAGATGTCAGCATCGAAGAGGGGGCCCACTGGGGCCCAAGCCTGCCGGGAAAGCGGGATCATCCATAAGGGGTACCGCTGACCCGGAACATAAAGGGCCAAGGAAGGAACACGGGTGGGTTTTAGTCAGTAAGAGTCTGACACTCCCTTCCGCTCCACCCAGAGCGGGAGGGGTCATTTGATGATTTCCCATCCTCAAAAAAAAAAAAAAAAAAAAGTGGTAAGATCACCTTCACGTTATAAAATTAAATCTAAAGCACGAAATAAACATTCGCAAGAGAATTACACAAGCATACCTTAGAAAATACACGTTACCACAAAATAAATTGTGTGTTCACCAACAAAAAAATGAATTACTTAAAACCCATATAAAACATCTCATTCATAACTCCTTTTATTACAGCAAAAACGAGAAACTGCATTACCATAATACCTCCGAGGAAAATTACAACGCGCACTAAAAGTTCGCAATATAGCCTCACCATTGCGGGGTAAGTGACGTTTCTAAAAACTGCTTTTAATTTAAAACCGCAACATATTGTCCGTTCCAACAGGAAGCGGTCGCGTCGACTCGGTTCTGTTACAGGAAATTGCGGCCCCCACGCCACGACCCGACTCTGACAGTTAAGCTTAGTATGCACGGGCGACGTATCGCGTAATCGCTATGTGCGTTTCGAGGTTGACACACCTGTACCTGCCCCGAATTGATAATGTTACATTTAATACACTTTAAAGTGCTTAGTATGTTAAGTAAAGTGACACGATGTTTAATTTTGTAATGGGGGTTAAGATTAATTGTTTGTCTTAGTGATGAGGACTTGGTTGTTAACAGTTTGTTGCGTCTAAAGTGAAATGATAATGTAGACTCCTATTCATACAAGCTTACATACATAAACTCACGCCATTTTCCATCGGGGGTAGGCAGAAACAACAGAACGCCGCTCGTAGATTCAAGAATAATAAATTCAGGTGCTGAAGAGACGCTGCATTGTTCTTATAAAATATCCTCATGCCACCAATCCCTTTTTAGAACCTTGTGATTACCTCTCATGCCTCTAGCTGTGCTGTTTTTTAGTGTGCCCTGGCAGCTGAGAGTATGTCATACTCATCAAATGTCTCGCTGGTGGTGCCGTGTGTGTTGGATCATTAATTTCTCTTCAAAATGGTTGAGCTGAATGCTGCTGATCCCATACGTCATGTTTGTGAACGGGCACCGTCTGTAGGAACTGGTCATCTCTTAGCTGCCACGGCTTATTTTAATTTCTGAATTGTTTTTTTTTTTATTGTATCTTTTTTATTGAGGACGCTTTTAACGTGTACGTCTTTCTACGTCGTTCTCACGTGTATAATTTCAACATGAATGATGTAACCAACTTTTTGTAACAATATTTTGATTTAAAAGAGTGTCCGTGGAGTTTCTTGCCCGTTTTTCTCCATAGGTACCTACTACGCTTTGGAATAAGCAATTAGCTTCATTCTTCATTTTTTTGACTGACAGACTCCTTGACAACTCAAAAGCGCCTGTAATTGGTTTATTTTAAATTAATGCTTTTAGTGTGAGTTTCAGATAAGGGATGCCATTTACAGGCTATTTCGCGAGTAATCCCGCTGATCGTGTCAACGTCGCAGACATGCGTTCCCACCGCTATTATATGGCTTCAATGGGAACATTTTAATTTGCTACGATGTAGCAAAATTATGCCGCATTTTTTTATCAGATTTGTCCCTAACCTATATGTGTTTACTATGAAAATTACATGTTTAGATTGTAACACCTAAAGAGAACTTGCTCTGTCAAAAACAAAATCTTAGGGTTTCTGGCGAAATGTGAGTGTACTAAAGGTACACTTCTGCCTAACAGGCGTACCCTGGAGTCACACGGGGCCAGGCGTGATGTTATATATTTTGTTTGTATTAAAACCTTTTATAATAAAGATGTTCTTTATTTAAAAATCCATTTATTTCAAAAGCACTGACAAGCACAATACAAAGTTAGTCAGACAATAAGAAGAAGCCGAAATATTGATTGACAAATCGAAATTAGAAAAGTTCTATAACTCCGTGTCCCCTGAGAACAGCGGAGGCACTTAATCGAATACCTACCTCTTATAAGCCGGGCTTAATATATTGGATTTCTATATCTGGTAGCTATGTAATTAGCGTCCTTAGTAAATTCTAATAATATAAATTAATTGCGACTAAAGATCTTTTGTTCAGCTGCCTCGTTAGTTTAGTGGTCGCAAGCTACTGCTGAGAATGAGGTCCTGGGTTCGATTCCCGGGTTGGGCCAAGTTTTGCTGGGATTTTTCATCTGGATTTTCTCAGTAGCAGCCGGAGTCTGTATTTGTGACCGGTTGATGGTAATACACTAATACATATGTAATAGGTGGAATGTAGGTATACTATAGGAACACTAACTACTATACTATACTTTAAATAGACAGCGATGAAGCCCATAGAGGTTGCTCATAGAGCCATACTTAAAGTTGCCACCTTACGCCCTATCTTATTTCCAACGACCGAACTTTATAAATCCTGGAACGTTTTAAATGTACAACTGTACATTTTACACATAGTTTCACTCCAACATTCCACAACACCATACAGACATATCTCTAAACGTCGGAAAGACATCTGCACAATTCCACCTCCACGTACCTCTTTCGTAAAACGATTCTTTTTATATCTTGCTCCATCTGTCTATAATAAAATTAATACAAAATGCCCAATATTTAAACTCTCTTTCTACAATTGTAAAAAAAACTGTACGGACACTCCATTTGGACTTCAATTATGATGACACTGAATTATTTCTCACAAAGTAATCTCGTAAACACACGCATACACACGCACACATACACACACACACATGACACAAAATACACCTACACACACACACCCACACACTTTAGATATGTTTTGTGTAAATAATATTAATATTAAAAATAGCTATTGTATAGTAAATACACTCATATACAGATGCTGTTTAAAACTTTATATTAAGCACACTCTATTTTTATAATAATCCGCCAATCAGGGGACCGGCACTGTCTCTCCTGAACACAGGCTATATTTTAGCATAACTAGGAGAGCAGTACATCACCCACCTTTATTGTTTATCTGAACCTAAAAATATAAATGCAATATTTGTAAACTTTGCAATCCCATTATGAAATAAACTATTACTATATACTATAGGTAGACTTTTACACTAAACGAGACGACATACATACAAGACACGCACTCCGACACAAAACATCCCACTTAAAAATACTCAACAAACCCTCTAGTTATGTCAATCAAAATTTACAATATCATCATCTTCCTGCCCTTATCCCATTTTACTTGGGGTCGGCGCAACACGTTTTCTTCTTTCATTCTCCCCTGTTAGACGTCAAGGCATCATCTACTCCCTTTTCACTCATATCATTTCTCACACAATCCATCCATCTTTTCTTTGGCCGTCCTCTTCCTCTCCATCCATCAACATTCATACCCATCACTCTCTTAGTCACATGAGTGTCATCCCTCCTCATCACATGTCCATACCAAGACAGTCGATTCCCTTTCACTTTTTTTTCTGGTTTATTATCAAGCATACCACTCCAGTCATTCTCCTCATTCATCAGTCTTTCAAAGTAAACCTTCCACCTATTCTTAATTTTCTCATCTTCCGACAGTATCATTCCAGCTTCGTCTTTTACGCATTTTACCTGAACCACATCCTTCGCCTTTCTCTCCCTAGCTCTAGCAAGCCGGTATAGAGGTTTTTGGCCTGCCGATGTTTCCAACATGTCATAAAGCTTTTCGTGAGCACTAGCTTTCGCTATAGCCACAGCTCTTTTGGCTTTTTTCTTGAGAGCATCGTAGTCACTCTTTCTTTCAGCTCTCAGACTAGAACGCTCATTTCCAATGCTCTGCCATTCCTTAAATTTCTTCTTTTTTTCTCGCAGCACATTCTGAATCTCTGTCGATCACCACCACGTATCCCTATCTATCGTGCCCCTTCCTTTCGTCTCTCCCAAAATACCTTTTGCTGCACTCCTAATATACTGAGAAAAAAACAAAATTTACAATATGTCACCCGAATATTTAAGAGAAGAAAAGAACTACATCTATACACGAATAAAAGTTATTAATAAGCAAATGTTATTATAGTGTCGATGAATACTTAAGTGATGAATCCTTAAAACACATAAGTATATAATACTCGTAAGCTAAATGTTACGTTTATTATTATTATAATAAAATATTATTTTGTAAAAATGTGTTGAGAATAAGTTAGATTATAAGTTATGTAAATGATAAGTCCTCTCCTCCACATATCTTTCTTTTGCTGTGCCGGACAGGATAGATTGATGATTGTTTCTTGTGGCAAATATTTACCACCTAAGCCTGCATTGTGGAATGCATTAAAGAATTGAGTATTGAACACCTCTGCTTAACAGGCGTGATTATGTTATGTGTATGTGTGTTCAACATAATCATATCAGGCTCGCCTAGTTTGGGGCCAATGTCGAAATGATATTTTAAATTTTCTCTACAATGTTTGACATTGCTTGTTCACTTAGATATTAGCAAGTATATATCCAAAACAGGTTATACAAAAACCAAGAACACAGCAGTATTATTTACAAGGATAAAACCAGAATAAATAACAAATCAAATACTGTCGCTTCTTTGCCTTTTTGGCGTTTCATGTTTCTGTCTGTTGACTAACGTATCGCTTGTGACTACAGAGAATGTTATTAAACATAAACAGTGAGAAAACAACAGAATTATTGTGCGAAAAAATCCTTAAAACAAATTGTGTAGTCTTTGAAACAGTACACAACTTGTTAGTCAAAGTTAATATTTTTTATCGCGAGGCTACTCCAAGCGATACGTTGCGAGTGTAAACTAAGCTTTAGAATGACTGCGCTGTTGTATGCGTAACATTTGTTTTAATGGAATATGTGAACTTTTTAATGGAAATGATTTTCGTTTTTGTAAAAATTATTGTTATTATATGACGTGATTGTTTTCAGAGCTGGTCTTATAGTAAAAGATGTTCATCAACACAAGTTGGTAGGTACCTTCATGACTTGACATATTTCCAATGAAATCAAAATCATCCCGTACTTTACAAACGTAAATCTACCTCTCTTGTTTGTATAATATACCAAGTGTCCAAAAATAAAACACAATCAATATATCATTAAATCCCAGACACAGAGCGACAATGACCACTTGATTCACAAATTATATCAAAACTGGGAAATAAACATAAAATATTTAACATCGGGTAAAGTCACGACAAAGTCGCTTCTAACAAATTAATTAGCAAACTCGTAGTGACGACTTTTACGAGTATTTTACTGTAGCTCGAAAAGTAATCACTCCCAGGGTGGATGGTGTTAAAACATTAAATGATAACTTCATTACTGAGTTATATTTTGAATGGAATAATTAAAAATGTTGGCTTAACGTCACGGCTGAGAATGATAGTCACGCGATGTTATAGCCGCACGTTTTCAGATAGGCGTGACAGGTTTTGTCCACCGCAATTTCAAGCCTTATTTTCAAAAAAACAAGGTTGTTTTTACTATCTCGCCTTTGGGAGTATTCGCTTTTTGGGTAATAACAACATACTTCAATCATTAATTCATTTTTCTTTGTGGTGATTATGGATAATATTCCCTCGCGAGTTTGAGGCTTGTTTTCATGTTCGTTTCGATTAGAATACGTTGGTCTTCATTTAAAAGATGCTAACCTATTATATATCTATAATTCGTTGGATAAAGTAGGAAAATAATAGGTTAGCATCTTTTAAATGAAGACCAACTCATTTTGCCGGGAAAGCGGGATCATCCAAAAGGGGTACCGCTGACCCGGAACATAAAGGGCCAAGGAAGGAACACGGGTGGGTTTTAGTCAGTAAGAGTCTGACACTCCCTTCCGCTCCACCCAGAGCGGGAGGAGTCATTTGATGATTTCCCATCCTCAAAAAAAAAAAAAAAAAGACCAACTCATTTAAAATATGCTAACCTACTATTTCCCAAAAAAATAGGTTATAGGTTATAAAGCACAGCCAATAAGTTGACTAAATATTTATTTATTTATATGAATTAATATGCGTTATTAACCTTTAGTACAGTTGCACCTATTAGGTATACATTAATCAGTAAATCATTCGTAGTTCACGATCATTTTCACTCTCCCACCCTTATCCCAATTAATTTGGCAAAGTGTATTTTTCTTCCACGCTTCTCATTAAGTCGTCATCTAGCAGTGGTGGCCCAGTGGTAACGGCCGCGACTTACGAGTTGTAGGCCGTAGGTTCGAACCCCGACAGGCGGCTTTACTTTGTGTAAATTATTTCATCACCACTGCTCCGTGCCTCGGAAAGCACGTTAAGCCGTTGGTCCCGGCTGTCATTCGTGGATCTTTGACAGTCGTTACGGGTCGTCAGAAGCCCGAATGTCTGACAACCAGTCTTACCAATGGGTATTGTATTACCCAGTAACTGGGTTGTGGAGGTCAGATAGGCAGTCGCTCCATGTAAAATACTGGTATTCAGCTGCATCCGGTTAGACTGGAAGCCGACCCCAACATACCTAGTTGGGAAAAGGCTAGGCAGATGATGCTTCTCATTAAGTCGTCATCTACGTAGTCACCCCCTTCATTCGCAGTATAATTAAGTATATCTCACCTTTCTTCTTAAAGAAAACGCATTCAGATCAAGTTTATTCTGCTTTAAGACAGCACTAAGTTACTAATAGGTCTGTGTAACCAGGAACTCGTTCACTGTGAATGACGATTCATCCAACTGATTTAATCCCTTCAACGTTCACAACAAGCAGGTCATCTTTATCTTCAACGACGGCTCGGAATCATTATTATTTTTCTATTTTTTTCTAATACAACTACAGTTTTGTTTACAAAAATCCTCTGTGTCTGTGTGTGACAGACAAACAAAAAAAAAGATCTTAAACAGGTTCCGTTTTTTCCGACAATATGCCTAAAAATTACGTAATGAAATTTTATTTATTTTGTAAACATTGACTGAAGCAAACAATTTTCCTGCTACGAAATTGGGACGAAATTAATTTTTGCGACAAAATTCTGCGTAAAGCTCTTTAAACTTCGCCAACCGTATAATGTGCATGTAATCTTAGAATATTATAATGGCGTGCTCGCCCCACATTCAGGCCGGGAAAGTTTTAAATAATAACCTTTTACATTTTTCATTTAAAATTATGACGTCATACGAAATAATTCACGGCTTTTGTTGTATTAAAAGAGGCTATTTTTAGGCTTTTATGGAAACTAAGAATAGTTGCTTTAATGGAAGAAAAAGCTGTCCAAAACTGGCCAGAAAATCAGCAAAATAAATTACTAGGAAATTTACATTAGTACAGTCAAATCAATTTGCTTAGCCTTTTCCCATGCAGGATGAAGCTGAATACCAGTATTTTACATGGAGCGACTGCCTCTCTGACCTCCACAACCTACTTACTGGATAACACGATACCTCTTGGTAAGACAGGTTGTGACACTTTTGGGCTTCTGACTATGTAATGGATGGTCACCCATCCACGGACCGACTGCGGCAAGCGTAGCTTAACCTTCAATCGAACCGTGTGGTTGTTATTATTTAGCCACGAGCCCCTCACATTAGTACTGCAGTCGAGGGCAAATATATTTATGTAGCTAACCTGTATAACATTGTACATAGGTACCAGACTCGAATCCGAAACCTGCACCCTTTTTATGTAACACTCTATTAATCACAATCTGAATCATTATATAGGATACTAGCTGTTGCCCGCGACATCGTCCGCGTCAATTTCTGTTATTATGATCGCGATTAAGAAGTTTTTAAAAGAATATATTTTAAAGTACTTCTGCGTAAATTATATTTTTAGTTTTATTTTCTTGTGGCAGAAGAACATACCTAGTGAATTTCTCCGCAACCTAATCTTGACAAAGTGACTTACAGTGCACCGCCTCCCCCTTGCCCCCCGGCGCCGGCCAGCGCAGCGTCTTGTCTTGCGCATCATGTGCGCGTGTGAATTTTGTTGCGGAGTTATTTTAAAATTGTATTATCATCTAAGATGTCAATTGAAATTAAGTGATGTCAAACAAAATAATTTTGTTCACAATTAAATACTCTTAATCAACACCACATTTATTTGAATAAGGATTAATATTTATATTGATAAAACTCTTGGGCAAATAATTGGCAATAATGTTTACAAAAAATAAACCTAAAAAATAAAAAAGGTTATAGTGAGTCATTCTTAAAAGATAGACATACTGTCGCAGACATTTTTTTAGATCATTTAAAGAGGAATAATTATTTTATACATATTTTTTAGGTAACTTGAACCGTTTACGTAGCCCACGCAACGGAAGCCTTCAAATCAAAACGAACTTGTGGAGCTAAAAACTTTAAAGGCCGAATTCTCAGAGGTAAAGTCGTCACTTCAGTTTGTTAGTGACAAAATGGATGAGCTGACCTGCAAAGTATCAACTCTGGAGCATGACATTGAGTCTATGAAGAAGACCAAACAGGATATCTCAAAGTTGCATGACCGCATAGCTGAATTAGAGCTCCATCAACGTGACAGCGAACAGAGGTCCAGGATGAACAACATCGAAATCAAAGGAGTGCCAATTACTAGCGATGAAAACTTATTCTCAATAATGACTAAAATCGGTGATGTCATTGGATGTAATATACCCAAGGAGCAGATTAACTACATTGCCCGAGTCCCAATGCGTAGTGATCCGGTTAATAAAAATATAATTTGTTCGGTGCATAACAGCTACAGCAAGAATGATTTTGTTTCTGCAGCGAAAAAGCACAAAACCCTAAACGCTGCTCATCTAGGTCTGCAAGGCACAAACAGAATCTATATTAACGATCATCTTACGCTGGATAATAAAATTCTCCTGAACCAGACCAAAGCTCGTGCCAAAGAACGAGGTTTTGAGCACGTTTGGGTCACGGGTTGCAAGATATTTCTTCGAAAAAACTTTACATCCCCAAAGCTCCGCATCAAGACAGAGCAAGACTTAAAAAAAATCTTATTCTAAAAGTTCTTATGTTGAAAGTGTCGAATCAACGTCCTGGTAAGTTGTATACCGCTCACTCCACCTCATTAAGTTTGAGAACCATTTGTTTTTTCTATACATTCCTTTCTCGCCGTCCTTTTGTTTGCTTATCGCTAGATAAGATACAATTCGCACATTATTGCAATTATGACTTTAAATCTTCCACTCGTTACCTTAAAGATGTTTATTGCTTGTTGAGATTTGTCAGTCTACCTTACAATAATTATTATATTTTATTTCTTAACGTTCAACTGTGTACGAAGCTCTTCGGACCTTATTCGTATGGAGATAAAGTTTTATTTTACTTATCTGTACTCATCTCTCAATACAGTCAAACGGGGTGAATAGGCACGCAGGGGTGAATAGAAACGAAACTTTAGAAGGGATTTTAACCTTGAAATAATATAGTTTATTGCCAAAAAGGACTCTTAATGTGTTTATTGTAATATAATTAACGATTAAGTGCTCTTGTTGGGGTCAAACTAAATTATTTCAAGGTTAAAATCCCCTTTAAAGTTTCGTTTCTATTCACCCCTGCGTGCCTATTCACCCCGTTTGACGGTACTTAAAAAATATATGTTTTAACGGATTGAATGTGCTTTGTATTCTTTTTTCTATACTAACTCTGTTGTTTTTTATTATGTACTATGGCGCCTATTAGCATTTTTTATCAGAATGTGCGGGGACTGCGAACTAAAACAGGTGCTTTCTATAGAAATATATGTATTAATGGTTTTGATGTTATTTGCTTGACTGAGACTTGGTTAACTGATGGTATATCTGATTCCGAATTATTTGATGACAGATATATGGTATGGAGACGGGACCGGGATTACGCCAGTACAGGTCAGACTATGGGAGGGGGGGTTTTAATCGCCGTCAGGCGTGAGATTGTGGCTCAAGCGCGCGGCGAGTGGCACTCATCGGCAGAAGACCTATGGGTCACATTAACCCTGCAACAAAAAAGACCTAGGACAACATATAGAATGCATATAGGCGTTGTTTACATTTGCTCTCAAAACCTAGGTAACTCGTTAACAACTCAGCTGGGTAATTTTTCTGATAACTTGACGAATATAATAATGTAGCACCCGGTCGACAAGTTTATTGTGCTGGGAGACTTTAACCAACCCAGCATTACGTGGACCCCTGCAAATGATGGTTATTCTATGCACCCTACAAACCTGAACGGTCATGTCCAAACCATTTTTTTTGACAATATTAACGCAGGTAACCTGTTGCAGTACAACTGTCATCCTAACAAGAACAATAAGATTCTGGACTTGGTATTTTCTAATAATGAAGTTTCTGTCTCCTGCAGCATTGATCCCCTAGTTCCTGAAGATCCTCACCACAACGCACTGTGTATTACGGCAGACTTTGTTCAGCTGCATAGTTTGCCAGCTCGTCCCTATTTTAAATACTTGTACCGGTCTGCTGACTATGCAGCAATAAAAGATGAACTTAACATCATTGACTGGCAGTACCAGTTGAGCCACAGGTCACTAGACGATGCCGTAGCATTCTTTTATGATGTTTTATTTAAAGTTCACAAAACTTATATCCCATCGAAAGCAGTTGTTTCCCAGTCTAAATACCCCCTCTGGTATAAAAGTCCGTTAGTAAAAATAATTAAAGAAAAATCCAAATTCCACTCTAAATTTAAAAAGTATGGGAATGATTCGGACTACCACTCTTTTGTAATATTACGGCAACGTGCAAAGGAGTTAGAGAAGTGCATGTTCGATGATTACATGACAAATGTAGAATCCGCTATTCGCAACAACCCCCGTGCCTTCTGGGGCTACATTAAATCAAAAAAGCAAAACAACTCCTACCCTTCTGTGCTGCGGTTTGGGGACCTGTCCTCTAGCAACGGTGAGGAAATTTGCAATTTCTTCGGCGAGTATTTTCTGTCAAACTTTCGTGAATCCACCAGCTCTGTGAATAATGCACAATACCATTGTGCCAGTGAGCAGACTGACTTCAGTCCATATGATATAGCTGCTATCGATGTATGTGAAGACGAGGTTATGAAACTGCTAAAGTATTTGGACTTAAATAAATCTGCTGGTCCAGACAAGCTCCCACCGGTTTTCATAGTAAACTGTGCTACTAGCCTCTCGGTTCCTCTTACAATTTTATTTAGACGATCTCTTAATACTGGGGTCATGCCTGCTATATGGAAGTCGGCTTATATAACTCCTATTCACAAAAAGGGACCGAGAAACTGCGTTGAAAACTACAGACCAATATCCAAATTATGCGTGTTTGCTAAAGTATTAGAAAAAATTGTGTACAGGCAAGTTTACTCTGCTCTCAGGCTCAGTTTCAGCGAACACCAGCATGGATTTTTGGGTGGTCGGTCAACAACTACAAACCTCGTTCTTTGTAGTGACTTCCTATCAGAGGCTATGTCTAATCGGTCTCAAATAGATGTCATATATACAGACTACGCCAAATGTTTCGACAGAATTGATCACTTCGTTCTCATGCGTAAACTTCTATCAATGGGTATCAGGGGTAATCTCTTCCGTTGGTTTAAGTCGTATGTGGAGGACAGGTGTCAGACTGTTGTGTTGAATGGGTACTCATCAAGATCAATGCGTATCCCATCTGGAGTTCCTCAGGGATCTTTATTAGGGCCGCTCTTATTCAATTTATTCGTTAACGATATTGAAGCTTGCTTCCTTCGCTCTAGAATACTTCTATACGCGGATGACATGAAAATTATGTCACAGATATCCTCTTTATCAGATGCTCTGTCATTGCAGGAGGATCTAGATAGGTTCCAGTACTACTGCAACATTAATAAGCTCGATTTAAACGTCTCAAAGTGTTACGTGTGCTCCTTCACTAGGAAGCCCGTACCTATCACATTTGACTATAAACTTTTAGGCAGATCCCTAGCTAGAGTTAACACAGTCAAAGACTTGGGAGTTGTATTTGATTCAAAATTATTATTTGATCAGCACATAGATAAAATCATTAACAAAGCATCAAAATCACTGGGGTTCATTTTGAGAGTCTCGTCTGAGTTCAGGAGCATCAAAACCATTAAAATTCTCTACTGTACTTTTGTTCGCAGTCATCTCGAGTATGCCTCTCAAGTTTGGAACCCTAATTACAACATATACATCAATCGATTGGAAGGCATACAAAGAAAATTTCTGAGGTATATTCAATTCCGGTCTAAAACTTACTCTCCCACTTATCTCCTACGCTGTAAAAGATTTCATATACTTCCTCTTTCTGAACGTAGAAAAATTGCGGATTTGGCGTTTTTATTTAGAATTGCTAACGGTTCAACCGAGCTTCCAGAATTGCTGAACAAAATCAGACTGCGGGTTCCTTCTGCTTTTCTGCGCAATCCTTATCTTTTGCATACTTCTACGGTAAGAACGAATTACAGACGGAATTCATACTTAATCAGAGCAAGTCATACGTATAATGCGGTCTGCCGGGACGTCGACATCGACATTTTCAATACTGGTATCTCTAAATTAAAAAAGACTATGTGTAATTTCTTTTTTGATCACGTAAAGTAATTGCTTACAGTTTGCGCTGTTTGATACATATAAGATACTGTCTTTACTCAACTGTCTACCTTCTCAAATACTTTTTGTTTATATGTTCTCTTATAACCGTGAAAACTTTTAATTGGCCTTATTTTGTTACTCTCAATCGTGTAAAAGTGTCTAGCTGTAAGTTTTCCAAAAACTGTAAAATAAAATAAAATAAAATAAAATATGAATAATTTTCCCCGTTTTTGCAACATTTATCACTGATGCTTCGCTCCTATTAGTTGCAGCGTAATGTTATATAGCTTAAAGCCTTTCTCGACAAATGGACTATACAACACAAAAATAATTTTTCAATTCGATTTAGCAGTTCCTGAGATCAGCGCGTTCAAACAAACAACGGAAGCCCTCAAAGATGAATAATTATCCCCGTTTTTTCCACATTTTCCACTGATTCTTCGCTCCTATTGGTCGCAGAGTGACGTTATATAGCCTTCCTCGATAAATGGACTATCCAACACAAAAATAACTTTTCAATTCGAGCCAGAAGTTCCTGCGATTAGCACGTTCAAACAAACAAACAAACTCTTCAGCTGTAAATGATAAATGATTTTATTTCTGTAAGTAGGTTTTTACAAACACTTTTACACGTCAATCATATTTTTTGTAAAACTAGATGAGGTCGGCGTTTCCTATCTGACTACTCTGAGAAGAAAGGCCGAAACAAACTCAGAGGTCACAGTCTCTTTTAAAGTCCAGACAGAATCTTGGTCAGATCATGTGAAGGCTATGTAGATCAGTGTCTGAAATGGTCTTTTCAGGAAAGAACCACACAGATTGAGTGGACCTGTCCAGTCAGTGCACGCAATTGTCAGCAATCATGCAGCTCAACTCAGAACTTAAGGAGCTCAACAATTTGACGAACAATACCAAAGAAAGGACATTTGAGTAGGCCGCACAAGTTACTCAAACTGCCAGATCATGATTACACTAAGAAAGAAAAAAAAAAAAGCAATGACCAACATAGTTCTCACATTCACAATAGTTAAAATAATAACGTTATAATAATTAGTTACTCTTGTCATAGTATTATATAAAATTCATTATTAACAATGTGTATATAAAAATCCGGACATAATCATTGAGGACCATGCAGATTGGTGTCTGAAATGGACTTTTGAGAAAAGAACCACACAGATTGAGTGGAACTGTCCAGACAGTGCACGAATTTGTCAGTAACCGCGCAGCTCGATTCAAAACTTAAGGAGCTCAACGATTCGACGAACAAAATATTACTTTAGATTGTTAATCCAATGCTTCATATGTTCGACAAATGTGTCTGCTCAACAACATAAATAACGGTATGAATGATGTTCAACTGTCAAAATGAAAGCCGTTCCCAATATTAGTGTATCCCGCAATTACCCGCTGGTTCTAAAGACAGGAGTTCTTAAACCAAAAAGATTTTCACTTAATATAAACGATATCGTATTTAGTGCTCTGTGATTGTACAAGAAATACTAAATGAGGTCAATTTCATTAGAGAAGTAAATGGTGCTTAATTATATAACGGGCTGTCTTTTCGGGTGAACTGTGCTGTTGCTAGGCAACGGGCTGGGTATCTGTTAATAGACTTAACTTTAGGCGAATAGCGACATTATTTAGGCTGGGTTATTCTCGAGCCAAAGGGTCACCGAAATACCCTTAATCCCACATTAGAGTTAGGACATTTAGGCATCTAAGACCCTTATATGGATTACCATTGTGTCGGATTCTGTAGTCTCAAATACAAAATGGGTATCACATTTTGACCGTTCTTCTTTCCTCTCAAGCTGGCAGATTACCTGCTGCAAAAGCAAGAGCCTTTTATGATTATCTCTCGAAAAAGGGCAGAGCACCACTTTTGCTTATTGAGTTTGTCATTTTTTGATCTGCAAAAATCAGCAATCCATGTTTCATCATTATATCTGTAGCATAAATAATTTATGTAGTATATCATGATGACATTTATAAACCACTACAAAGTGAAAAATAATTTTAATTTCGGAAGTCGATGATTTTAGTTTTGTATTTTCGTTTTTTGCCACCGACTTCCGAAATTAAAGTAATTTTTACTTTGTAGTGTTATTTTTTGTAATAAAGTTTTTATTTTTCCGTTTCTAGTTTTGGTAACTACCTAACCTATCTCACACAAATTCGTATACCGTCACATTCTAAGTAAATAACAGGGACAGGAAGTTATTACAGCATCATCAACATAAAACAAGAAGAAAAATACGTATTATTGAAGCTAACTCAAAAACCACTCATCAGAACTTCACTAAATTTACGTGGGTCACACTGAACGTTTTTAGAAAATAAAAAACTGAATGATGTAGAACCTGATGCCTGATGCCTGTTCATATTTTTATTGCTGTTCGAAGTAGTCTCCGTTCCTTTCTAAGCACCGTCGCATGCGATGGAACCATGCATTGACTGAAGCAGCGAGCCCACTCTTCTTTAGGGATTTTTTCCACGAATTGTACAAACGCAGCCACAGCATATTCAGGGTTCATAAAACGAATTCCTCTTAGTTTATCTTTTAATTTTAGAACCAAATAAAAGTCACTAGGTGCCAGGTCAGGACTGTAAAGAAGATGACTTACTAACTCTACTTTCGATAGTCCTTCTGGCGGAGTGAACTGGAGCGTTGTCGTGGTGGAGGAGGGTCCTGCTTCTTGGGCGCTGCTGTCTAACATTTTCCAAGACAAGCCATAAACAATGACTGCCATACCAATCTGCAATAACAGTATTTTTATCTTCCAGGACAATTGTTCTGAAATGACCGGTCCGTCCAAAGAATGAGGCAATCATCTTTTTCCCTTGACTTCTGCCCTTCTTTACTTTTATCGGCAAATCTTCGAATGGAAATATCCATTGCGCAGATTGTCTTTTAGTTTCGGTTTCGTAACAATATAACCAGCTTTTATCACCTGTGACGATGTCATATACAGCATTCGAGTCACCTCCGTCATACTTTTCAAGCATTGAGCGGCACCAATCCAAACGACCGGCATACAAAGCTTTCTGACGCCTAAATGTTCTTGTAAGACTTTTTGTACTTGACTTCTATCAATGCCTAAAGCTGCCCGAACCTGATGATATGTCACCCTTCTATCAACTTCTAATATTAGCCGCACAGCAGTCACATCAATCTTCAGTAGTCGCCGTAGAAAGACGTCCTTCTCGCGAATCATCAGTGAGTTTGCTTCGACCACGTTTAAACTCATTTTACCAGCTGTACATTGTAGCACGAGATGGGGCTTCGTCATGAAATGCTAATCGAAGTCTATCGTAACATTGTTGTTGAGTAAGACCGCAACGAAAGTCGTAATGAATCATTGAACGAAATTATTCTCTAGTCAAATCCATTTCGACGTACGACAGGGACTTTTTAAATTGCCGTCAATTTGTGAAAACATATGACATATCAAAATCAAAAGTCATTTATTCAATGTAGGCTGATAATCAGCACTTTTGAACTTCAAAATTCAAAGAAAAATATATAAAAAAAAGACAGTCCCCCAAAACGGAATGAAGCCGCCCTTCATATGAATTCATTACACATCTACAGATTCCCAAAGAGTTCCTAATTCGAAATTTAAATACATTTTTCATCGGCTGCTTTACTTATTGGCCTATTCTAAAAACTTTCAGTATCACCCCCGTATATGGGACCAATCTGTAAGAATATCAGTTCAAATAAAAAAAAAACAAATCGTTTTATAGATAACAGAGTTCTGAGCTAAAATATACAAATAAAATAAAATATACAACCGAATTGAGAAACTCCTCCTTTTCTTGAAGTCGGTTAAAAAGGTCACAGTTTATGGTAATGTAATGCATAAGTTATGCAATTAGGGTACTGGTCAACCTTCGAATCATTAGGCCATTGTCTTTAGTGACTTCAAAAACCATCACAAAAGACGAGCGTTAGGTGGTCTATACACCAACGCTACGCTACAACCCTACCTACCCCAATATTAAACCAATACTAAGCTACTCCCATAATAGATGGTCGGATCTCAGTCGAGCCGAAAGTCCATTACTCAGTATCGAGTAGTATCGAGTCATTAATCGAGCCGCTGACGATTAACGGTGCGATCGTTAATCAAATGTATTTGGATTCAACCAACTCGCTGCACTGGCTTTTCGATATATACGATAACAATGTCCTGTTGTGCTGCGTATCATAATGCATTTATGACTTTAGTTGATGGAAACCTCACCTTTATTTATTACTTGTTTCTGCAACTTCGTCTGCGTGAAATTTCTTGCTCCCCCGCCCCACCACGTCGCATCGCATCGCTCCTCCTTGCTATTACTTAGTTTTCGCTTGGCGTTCGTTCTGACTGTTTTATTTTTGCTCGGCTCCTAAAGCTCCTAGCTTCATGTTAAATAGGTCTACAGCCTTTCTCAAGAAATTATCTAAATGCAAATTCGACTGGCAGTTTTCGAGATTAGCGCGTTTAATTAAACAAACAAACTATCCAGCTTTATTATTAGTATATACAAGGTAACTTATAAATCGACGTATATCCGTCGGAAGCTATTATGGGGCCAAAATGCAACAAATTGAATGTATGGATAAAATGCAATAGTTTTCGAGATATTTGTTTTTAAGGGTTTTTCGATATTTACCCAAAATTTTACATTTAATTATTGATTATTTGTTCACGATTAAAATGTTGGTCTCATAGAGAAAGTTGATCAGTTTGTTAGTCTGTACCACACCCTTAAATTTGACTACACATTCCTAATACACGCTGTATACCTACTGCACTGGCCCACAAAGAAAGCAGGTCGGTTATAAAAAACGCGATAACTTTTAAAATATTTCAGCAGTTCTTTTAAAATAAAAAATAAATTAAAGTTTATTTTATTACGAATATACTTATTATTACGAATACTAAAAACTTTTATTTCTTTTGGTGATTGTATTGAAAACTGTAAATCAAAATAAAAACCTGACAAACAAGAACCCATATAAAGTTTAAAAAAAATGTATTGGCCCTTTAAGTTTAACATAAGTTGTAGGTAATATTTAGATCAAAGCATCGTCCCGTCGGGGGACGACTAATGAAAATACAATAGTGTACATTCATTAGTGCTGGGTCCCGTCCGTTTGATGTTTTCATTAGTCGTTCATTTCAGCATCAGCATCGAAATTTAAGTCTAGAGAACATATGAATTGAACTCTGGATTACTGGTCAAGAGTCATGTTTTCGTACGAGTCAAGGTTCATGCTATACACCCACAATGGGAGGCAAAGATTCTACACTTAAACACTATAAAATTGTCTAATTTATTAGACTGTAGTCTTTATTTCATAAAGCTAGCTCCAATATTTTGAAAGTTATTGAGGTTTTTGTTACGACCCGCTTTCTTTGCGGCCTAGCGTATTTAAAAGGATCAGATAAGTTTATAGTTATATTTTTGTCATGCTCGTGTTTGTTTATTTCAACAGAAAGAAAAGCAATGATACGGTCGACGATGGTGCAAATTTGCCAAGGAATAACACCAATTCTCTCCAGACTGGTAGGTTCCTAGGTTATAGCTATCAGGAAACACGACTTCAGCCGGCAGTTTCACTCCTAAGCTGTGCGCACAATGGGTCATTCAACTTACTCATTATCTACATACATTGAATTGACCATTAGGAGTGGTTTCTACGCCCACACAACCCCCCACTAACTATTGCCCCTTTACCACAGCGCACTGAATCGCCGCGCGCCGACAGCCTTTAGAGACTTACTAATAAATGTCGTGGTGCCGAAAGAGCGTTGGGCCCATCACTTCTGTCACGGATAGCGATTTAAAGCAGTCAGTTTATATACGTCATTTGATAACTGTTGAGAACTGTGCGTCTCCCTGATCTGGGTCCTATACCAACCACGCTTGGCTAATATTTTCCCCCAGACAACCCACGGCAAAAATATTACTTAAACCAATAAATATTCAAACAACGTCTCCTCTAATAATATACTTCATGCATGATGCTTGTTTTTTTCCAAAGGCGTAGGTAGAGGTGAACTTATGTACACCCACACTTCGCTAACAAGTTCGAGCAGACTCCGGGCGACTACCATGAATCTCCAAATGGAAATACCGAATAACTCTCTATTTTTTATGAAGATACTCGTACAACTGAAATGTTTATACTGAGTATTTCTACTTAGTTATGTTTTTTGTCTCTCTCAAGTTTTCGTACGTTTCCGTTGTGACTATAAAGGATATTTTTCAACCAATTTCAGCAAATACCATTTTATTTTGTGGGGGCATCTACTTCGCCGCATGCAAACTACGCATCACCTTGACGTCAGAGTAGCGCAACTGGCATATATACGTGAACAACGTCACGATATCAATCGTCGGGCAGTGGCCCACCAGACACGACATCCGGCTGTTCGGAGGAGTTTTCCTTTTCTATGAAGAATGAGTGAACTATACACCCTGTTCCTCATACCTTTAAAATGTTATTAAGGTTTTGTTGAACTATTAGACGTACAATACTATCTCACTATAAGAATCCGTCAATATGCTTAACGTGGCATATTTTTTAAGAGTTTGTTGAAATAAATTGAACATTAATGTTTATCCTCCAAATTCCCGATCTGCATCGTTATCAAAATAACCGTTTTAATCCATTTCTTTTTCTCATCTGAATACGTCATACCAATTTTTTCACGTACGGTACCCTGTAATTGGATGCCGTGCTTTTATTCAAACTTATTAACGTCCGTCTCAATTATAACGAACAAACTCGACCAATTTTTAAGCGGATTGTTACTTATTTAAAACAGAATGTTTTGTTGTAACGAGAAACGCGACTCCGATGATACTGTTGTGATTGCATGTTAATGAATGTTTTCGAAATTCGTTTTATGCTTAAGTTCTTCATAATTTTTTTTTTTTGGTATTTTTAACACTATTGTGTCTGATCATTAATGATTTTATTAATAACTTTAAACATATCACTAAAACAAAAAAACTTAAAAGTTAAAAACAAGCCCATTTTAAATTAAATAAAAGTTGAAAGCAGGCGGGACCCATTCCATTTTTATATTATCAAATTCAAATGAGTCCCACCTGCTTCCAACTTTTATTTAATTTAAAATGGGCTTGTCTTTAGGGTTTCAGTTTTTTTTAAATTATGTTTTTTTACCGCATTCGGGATTTTTAGTTTTTTTAATTACTTTTTTTATTTCCAGCTTTTTAGTTTAGATAATTTATTATACATATTTTTTATTTTATTGTTCTTACGTGTTTTTTTACGATTTGTCGCTTGGAATAACTTTTTTTTTTAATTGATACATAAATTTTGCAAGGTATTTATGAAACCTTTTATTTTGATACCCAACCGATAGTTTTAGAGAAAAAAAATAGGCAGACGCCAAAAATCGGCCATTTTATTTTATTTTCAATTTTGATATACCCAGTGTCAGTCAGTTTGTATATAAAAAAAACATGTAGGTTCACTTAATACATTTACAAAAGTGACACTTTGAACAAAACTCAGGTGTAGAA
This sequence comes from Brachylomia viminalis, assembly GCA_937001585.2. Taxonomy (NCBI): domain Eukaryota; kingdom Metazoa; phylum Arthropoda; class Insecta; order Lepidoptera; family Noctuidae; genus Brachylomia; species Brachylomia viminalis. The sequence goes on from OW443296.2 coordinate 1,988,166, forward strand.
TTTATTTCTCTCGATTTTCACGTTCAAAAAACATGTTATTAATAGCAAATAACAGGAGTCATCCATAAATCTGGTGCGAATAAAAAACTTGGGGCGTAGATATTAAATTTTCAAGCCGACGCTGAAATCCTTATATTTCAGGATTTAAGCACATACATTTATAATGAAGTGCAGAAATTCGGCGAAATACCATGGGGATAGAGACGTGTACTCGGCACGGTCAGATAAAATGGGTTTGAGACGCTTTTAGCCGAGCTGAAAGCTAAATTTTAGGTTTGTGTCGCTATTTTATGCTTTGAAAACGTTTTAAAAACATTTTCGAGTTTTCAACCTAAAGAACATGTTTTAGTCAGTCGGATGGATGTTCCCTAATTAGTTGCCTAAGCTTTTCACATAACGACGTTCAGTATTTTAACGCGAAGTCTCTGAGATTAACTTTAACATTTCATCTTTTGTAACTATTTGAATTCCTGAGTTGTTTGAAACATATCGCTTTTAAGTTCTGTGTATACATTAATCCCCCTGATTATAAACGTTGCCTAAAGTTAAGTAATGTTAGCTTCTGTTTAGCCATACATTTTTGACATTTAAACTTCTGTTAACTTTGAGCAGCGTTTATTAATAAGAGGGTATGTGCGAACTTGTATTAAAGTTAGAGTTTCAATATTAACTCCCATGGTAAAGTGAGTACTTCAATTAAGATACTATGGAGTGCCAAGTGGCACTCAATGTATCTTAGTGCGGTATTTAATACCTTTACGACTAGTGAAAGCCAACTAGTACTTGAGACTTCACAGGTCCTGTTAATAATTATAATGTTAGAAGCAATTTCTAGAGGTTATGAATAGATTTTGGTAAGCTTCTTGAATCAATTATGAATCAACCTAAATTAATGAATCTATCAATGCATTAACAAACTCGGCCTAGCTAAGCTCACAGCTTACATATCACGGTGATAATCAAAAGTGAGGTAACAGTATTATTTATGCAATAAAACATTCTGAAAATTACATGTTCTTGTAAATGTTAATAAATATTCATCATTCTCAATTCGCTACTCACGTTTTAAAACTTCCAAGTATTCAATTATTACAGTTTCGTATAAAAAAAAAACTGATTATTTAAACATACATTCGACGAAACACAACAAAAGCGAACCTTGCCCTCATTTGTGTGATTTTTTCCTGAAGCGAAACGAAAATTTTGTCATAATCAGCACTTGATCGTAAGTCGAAAATAATTGCACCCTGACATACGGGCTGAAACGTCAACGTGCAGGTTGATTAAAAACGATTAAGGCGAATACCAACGTGTATTGTTAGTGCACGACAGATCGGGGTCACTGACGTCACACTCGTAGTCCAGTTCCAAACGTGGAATAAGTGAAAGAACGGTTATAGTACGAGCAAAAATAAACTTTATCATCTTTGTTTCAGATTTGGTGTTACTTTGCTAAGTAAAGTAATAAGAATTAGAACAAAAATTTACGATATACATATAAAACTGGGAAGGTAGCTCCTGTTTTTTATAACTTGACAAATACAGATGTTAACGCTCGTAGATCTTGCGTTGCGCAAATATTAACAAGTGGTAAGTCAACATCTTGCTCCGCATTTTTATAGAACTCGACGAAGGTTTTAGCAGCATTTCTTCGCAAATATTTGAATACCGACGATGGAAACGGTACCAATACCTATGCAGTTAATATAACTGATATGAATTTTAAAGAGCTTTTCAGAGACGAATAATAAATCAAGCATTTGTTGAATCAATTACTGTGGTAATCCCTGAATCAATCAACGCGTTGAGGGAATCAATCTATGAGTTAATTAACCAAGTAACAAACTAATTAATTTGTGATTAGTCAGTTACAGTTCGGTTGGTTGAATATTTGATAAATCTATCAATCAATTTACCATAAAACGAATAATATGACCGTTATCAAAATTGTCTCGCGTTCCGAATTTCAATAAGCAGCCATTTAATATTATCTATTTCGTAAACGTATTTAAAGTCAGGGAAATTAATTGTTTATCAAATTTATAGCTCTTTTACATTGACCGTAAATTCAAATTACAACCGTCAATATTTGAGTAATATGAAATGGCTATAATATGGTACTACGTGCTGTCCTGCTGTATTGATCTCCTTTTCCCATTAATTCATCCAAAGGTCGTCTTTGAAGGATTGCTTTTAACAATAAGGCCGCCTATTGTGTCACTTAAGTAACATTGTATAGCAGTAATTCACATGGTACTCGTATATATTATAAAGAATATTCTATTGAACTCAAATAGGCGTAGTGTGTCGATTTGATAAAAAATATAATTTCCCTGACTGTACATTTTACGCGAATAAGACTGCACAGGCCTAAACAAAACCGTTTTCCCTGTCATTGACAGAACATTTTTACATTTCATTATTAAAATACCCTTTTCTGTTCATTTCGACCATTTTGGATATGAGAGTGTGGCTTTGTTTGCGTGACCACCAAGTCTTTCATAAGGTGATAATCTGTACTATATCATATTATGAGTTTGTAAGTAGGAGGGGGTGGGGGGCGGGGGGGGGGGGGGGGGGGGGGGGGGTAATCTTCGACATTACTGTTCAAATTCCGAAAATAATTTTACTAACAAGAAGCTACAGTACCTATTTGCCGAGTGCCATAGGATGATAAAACAAGAAATTTCACGCCGACGAAGTAGCGGGCAGAAGTTAGTCTGACATAAGGCAGTTTTACTACGAGTACGTCTGTGCAAAGCCTTACGCCAATATTAATCTCACCACGCCTGAACAGAAATACGAGTTATTTCTGATATCCGTATTGAATTAATTCAAGTGGAATCCTCCCTTTTCTAAGTTTATGAGGACAATGCAATCTAGGCGGGCATTGATAATAATTTTCATTTAGAGACGCGTGCCTGTGTTCTATTTACAAAAACCAATTGGTTTACTTCAGTAATGTTTTTGCTTAGCTTACTTTGTGGTTGGTCAGTCTGCTTGGAATCGTGAATATTTTAGAAATTATATTATACTAGCTGCCAGCGGCTTCTCCCGAAACAAAAAGTATCAAAAGGAAAATATTTTCTTTATTTACAAATAAAAAAAAAAAACACATTTCCCAAACTATCAAAAGTCGCGGATTTAGGACATGACACTGAACATAAAATAATTTGCTGTTTCATACATACATACATTTTGACTGCGTAGTTATTATGCCGCGCTAATTAGAAGTGCAGTAAGGAGGTTTTTCGTATAACTTCCTTACTGCACTTCTAATTAGCGCGGCAGTATTGCACTTTTCTATGAAACAGCAGATTTGTTTTTTTGTTACCCGACAAAACATTTCTACGTTACGGGATCTACCTGCTAAGATAATCTTATTCATTTGCTTAATCTTATTCGTAACGAACGAATTATTCCTATATACCATAATCTTGATAATTACGCCCTCTGTGGGATATTCGTACAATCAATACAACGTGTTATAGACTGCTTTAGGAGATCAGCTCATCGGCGCCATCTATTGTCTTCTTGGTGAATTAGAAACACCTAGTATCGTTAAAAGATTACATTTTATATAATTCTGATGTTCTCGTTAAAATTATAGTTAAAATTAATAGGGAACATTTAATTCATGAATTTTGGATTAAAGTCAAATGAAAAATCCACACTTAACATAGTAAGGTCTGTTTATGATCTAGCGTTGCCCAATATTGTAGAAAAATGGCGCAGATTACGTTTGAACGGTCAATACCTACCTCGCATGTTATAATTTATTACAAGAACTAAATTAGTCTCAATAATAATTTACAAACTCTAAAATAAAAAGATTATGTTACACACACTTTTTATATAATTATGAAAACTGTTGTTAGATTATTCCTTGAACTACCCGAAATGTTGTCAATTTAAGTTGTACAATTATTATGTAATGAAGTTACTAGTTAAACTCTCATCATAGATCGCCTTTGCATTTGTGAATATTAGCGTTGTTTAAGAGACTATCACTTTGTTTCTTGTATTTGAGTGTTTAAAGAGTCTCACACTCAAATACAAGAAAAAAATTGATATTTATATAGGTAGAACACTCCCGAGAGAAATAGTCAAACTTTCTCGCGCATTTTATTTTTTTTATTTTTTGGCCATATCTAAACCATAATCACACATGAAAACTCCCAGTTTAGAAGTTCTTTAATTTTTATTGTATTTGAGTGTGATACTCTTCAAACAATCAAACACAAGAAAAAATGTGATAGCCCTCTTAATGATAAAATAATTAACTGATAGGCATCTTAGTATTCTTTGTAAGTTTAATTCAGCTAATTAAGTAATAAGATTTGAAAATGGTAGTAGGAGTGTTGCCGCTCACTTTTGAGGGAGTCATGTTTATGATGGCGGGTAATCGTAACGAAAATGTGTTAAAAGGTCTGAAATTGTAATTGTCAAACAATAAACCTCTGTAACACAATGTTTTGAATGAAAATTTGTGTCCATGGAGTTTTGTACCCGTTCTTCTCCATAAGGAACCTACTTCTTCCTGGAATGGGCAACTAGCTTCACTTACTTAAACTGAACGACGTCTTGTTAATGATAATTCAAAAGTGCTTGTAAATGTTTTAATTGGAATAAATGCTTTGAATTTGAGTTAAGTATTGTGTGTGATTGAAAACCAACTAACTATCTGCCATCAACGAAGAATTACACCGGAGACTGGTCAGAGACGGCACTGCTGGGTTCTCCACCATGTACAACGCATATAACCCTAATCTCTTCAAAGTGAGAGTAAACAGGCTTCTTCTGGGTATGGTCACTCCATCGTCGACTCGGTCTCAGTCACCACTGACCTCGACTAGAGTCAAGAGCAATCCCATTTTAATAAAAATAAAAAAATATTTATAATATATATATTTAGACAAGTAGGAAGTAGGATTTTATTTATATTTATATTAATTCAAAAAATATCATTTTAAACCATTTAGGTAAGCTTGATACATTATTTCATAATTTCAGTCATCCTCAATAACAAAAACAAAATATACAAAACATGGACTGGTTCTGAACAACAACTCGCGATAACTCGATTTATTTGACAAAAAACCACAAATAGAAATAGCCGTCCGAATTAGTTCGCCTATAAACGTCCAAAGTTTATCCGGGTGACACAATCTCACCCGGGTATTGATTTTAATTCGGCCCGGTTTGATCTTCCATACACTGCTGGCGATCCGGTTATTATTAATTGAATTTATAAAGCCGTCCGGCCTTTGTTGGATCAAATGGGATGAATGAGGGTTTTTTGCAAGAGTTAAGCTAAAATATTCGTTCAAAATAGGTTTGGAAAGGATTTTTTTATTAATATTCTCAATTTTAGTGGGTCGAGAATTTTGAGCGACATAAATAAATCATTTGGGAGTTTTTTCGTTTCAGTCACTGGCAATACAAGCGGTTAATACACGTATTATTAATTTATAATCAAAATGGATACGACCTATTGAAATAGGTCCATTTTCATTTTCATGTAAATTATTCTAAATACAGAATTGGTGGGTAGCTTTAAATTAGTGTACTAAAACTTTTACCAAACGATTAAAAATAAACACGATTAAGACATAACATTATTGGCATTGGCAGACCAATAGCCAGGTGGGTGGAAGACTTACAGAAGATCGCGGGGAAGACCTGAATGAGACTCACATAGACCAGGGAAGCATAACACAAAAGGAAGAGTCCTATTATTCTCAGCAGTGGGTGGAACAAGGCTGCCGATGATGATGGTGATGATGACATAAAACAGAGCATACACTAGAAAAAGGAAACCGTTTTGCCTTTCAGGTGACCGAACAGTTTTGTGTTTTCAAAATATTTTTCGGTACACTACATTTTACGAATTTAATAGCCTACATTTTGACAACTTTGATTATGAGACTGTTTGTTGCAAGCGTGCGTGTCATCATTCTTGTCAAAGAGAAATAGGCTGACTCATTCAGCGTAAAGTATACCATATTCAGCCTATAATGTTCCCACTGCTGGACACAGGCCTCCTTTCAGTGAGAGGGAGTGGACCGTAACCCACGACGCGGGCCCAGTGCGGGTTGGCGATGTCTCATGTCTTCAAATTTTTGGTTCTATGATGTGCTGGTTTCTTCACAAGGTTTTCCTTCACCGTTTTGAGAACAGTGATGGTAAAATAATTTACATATATTACAGCGCCTGTCAGGATTCGAACCTACGACCTACAACACGTAAGTCGCGGCCGTTACCACTGGGCCACCACTGCTCCCACAGCGTAAGTGAACTCATTAAATATTGACACCTGAGAAGGTGGATGTAGATAGGTACCTAACAAGACATGTTTTGTTTTCATTTTTCTTTTATTCCTTGCAAAAAAATGAAAATAATATCCAGTGTCAAATAAAACACATACCAGTATCATCTGTCACTCCAGTAATCAGATTGTCGCTCGTATAAAAATTCGCGTTTTACTGTACAAAGCCGATGTTTTGCTCCTCCTTTATATTTAGGGTGAATGATTTTATTAGCTTTGCTCTCAAGTGGTACACTAAAATGTAATTGGTTTTTGTAGTGTTTTGGTACTTTACGGAACTTCAAAGTAAATTAATCTTCACCAGTGAGGTAATTGCGTAACATATAATGTTAAAGCAAATTCTGATTAATGATTTGAAAATAAATATATAATAAATAACATAACATACATAAAATTGCAATCGATTGCGATTCCTTTCATTTTGACGGTACAGCCACGTTCATGCGTTATAAAAAATGTTGAGCAGATAATTTTTTCCAACTAATGAAGTAATTGATAAGGAATCTTTATCAAAACCCTTGGACTGTGATTGAAAGTGTGTTACACAATTAGGGCGCAGGTTTCTGCAAGGTTGGTCAACATTTAAATAAGAATAGAAATAACAATACTTGACTGAAATTGCTTGACATAATGGCTGATTCCAATTGCATTGGTTAACTAGCGAGTTTAGTTCAAGTAGTAGCAAGTTATGTCCAAACGTCTGTCCAAAAGTTACTGATTTTTATTGTGAAATTTCACGTAAAACTCAAGAAAATCAAAGTATTTATTTACATTAAACCAATTACAGGCACTTTTGAATTGTCAAGAAGTCGGTCAGTCAGAAAGTTGAAGCTAGTTGCCCATTCCAAAGCGTGATAGGAGCAGATCGGACAAGAAAATCCATGGGCACTCTTTTAAATGAAAATATTCTTATAAAGTATTGGTAACAACAATGTTGAAATAAAATTAGAATATTACTAGCTTCCGCCCGCGGCTTCGCCCGCATGGTGTGTTAATAAAACGTAACCTATGTCCTTCCCCAGGCTTGAGACTATCCTTAACAAAGTTCCTCACAAACAGCTCAACGGACTGGCCATGAATCATGCGTACATACAGATAGACAGATGGACAGACAGACAGAGTTACTTTCGGTTTTGTAATATCAGGTATGGATTAGAATGAGGCGACGGCCAGCCCGTCGGTTGAATGTGTCCCAAAGGATCATGGCCACCCGGCTGGTCTGGGGATACCATACGATCTTCGGTGAGGCGGCGAGCCTCCTTGCCGGATTACCGCCATGGAATCTGGAGGCAAAGGTCCTCGCGCACAAATGGGAGTGGTGCGAGGAGGCGAAACGCCGAGGCGTAACTCCGCTACCGCGAGAAATCAGAGCACAGCGGACAGAGCTCCGGTGAGATCTCAGGGCGGCATGGAGAGTGCGATTGTTGCAACCCAGCGCTGGGCACGCCACAATTGCGGCGATAAGTCTCCTCTTTGAGGAGTGGCTTGAGAGGCGCCACGGCGTCCTCACCTTCCACCTGACACAGGTTCTCACAGGACACGCTTGCTTCGGGAGGTTCCTGTTCCGGATAAGGCGGGAGGAAACGTCCGCATAAGCATACGGTGGAGGTCTTCCCGGCTTGGGCGGAGCATACGCTGCACCGCCGTGTCCTCGTGCAGGTGATTGGCGACGGCGATCTCTCGCATCCGGCCCTGGTCCAGGTCATGGTACGGAGCGAGAGGGCATGGGAAGCCGTCACCTCCTTCTGAGAAGCAGTAATGCTCGCGAAGGAAGAGGCGGAACGCGTGAGGGAGAGGCAAAATTCGCGCCCTCACGCCCCTAGCCACCGCAGGAGACACCGTGGGCGTCGGGAATCCCAAGCCGATTCCCGGCCACCGTAGGCGCGGGCTTGCGAACGGCGCACAATGGGTAGCTCGCCGTCCGATAAGGGCCAGGCCCGGGTCGACGGCGCGTTGTGTTCCACGCGATCGGTCTTGGGACCGCTCCTGTGGAACATCGGCTACGACTGGGTGCTGAGAGGCGAGCTCCCGTTGGGCGCCGACTTGACGTATTATGCGGACGATACGCTTGTCGCTGCCCGGGGGAGTTCTTACAGGGAAGCGACGTTGATAGCCACGGCTGCGGTGTCACAGGTGGTGAACCGCACCCGGCGCCTGGGCTTGGAGGTGGCCCTAAACAAGTCGGAGGCCATGGTGTTTCATGGCCCCCGAGGTGCGCCGGCGCCGGGATCACACATCGTGGTCAGCGGGGCCCGGATAGCTGTCGAGTCCACCATGAAGTATCTGGGATTGGTGCTCGACAGCCGATGGGAATTTGGGCCCCACTTCCGGCGGCTGGCGCCAAAGCTGATGGGTGGCCGCCTTTAGGCGGTTGTACGTGGGAATCGTGCAGTCCATGGCCCTGTATGGGGCCCCTGTGTGGGCAATGGACATGACGGCCGGCACTCTCGCCATTCTGCGCAAACCGCAGAGGGCGATGGCCGTCAGAGTCGCCCGCGGGTACCGCACGATTTCCTACGAGGCGGCTTGTGTCCTGGCCGGATCTCCGCCCTGGGACCTAGAGGCGAAAGTACTCGCGTCATTATATCGATGGCGCGAGGAAGAGCGGGCACGGGGCTCGAGGCCGGTGCAGCGGCAGATCGCGCTGCGCCGAGAGGAGCTCCGTCAGGTCTTGGTGGCGGAATGGCGGCAAAGGCTTCTGCGCCCTACCGCCGGCCTCGCTACCGTCGAGGCGATCCGGCCAGTACTCGACGACTGGCTCGGGAGAAGGCACGGCTCCCTGTCGTTTAGGGTGACGCAGGTGCTGTCGGGGCACGGCTGCTTAGGCAAGTACCTGTGCCGCATAAACAGGGAGCCGGACGCTCGGTGCCATCATTGCGTCCATTGCGGGGAGGACACGGCGCAACACACGCTCGCCGAGTGTGTAGCTTGGGAGGAGCAGCGCTGTGTCCTCTCAAATGAAGTAGGAGGCGATCTGTCGCTGCCGACCGTAGTGCGGAGGATGGTCGGGAGCGCAGAGTCGTGGGACGCGGTGGTTTCCTTCTGCGAGGACGTGATGTCGCAGAAGGAAACTGCGGAACGGGAGAGGGAGATCTCGACTCCCTTCCCCGGCCGCAGAAGGCGCACCGGGCGCAGGAGAAGGGCGGACAACGCCCTTTTCCGGCCCCCATGAATGGGTCCAGGGGCGTGGGACTTGGGGAAGTCCTCGCCCCCTATTTGATGGACCCGAGGCGCGATGGCGCGCGCGGGTGTCGGCGCGCTCCTCTGAGGCGATGCACGGGGTAGTTAAACACCTCACTACCCCGTGCAGGAGACGAGGCCCGGACAGACCGGGCCAGCACTAGTGTGGGGCTGCGGAAGAATTTGGATTCCCGCAGCCCCGCGCGCACGTGCGAGGAGACACCGGGGTGGTTTTAGTCGGTAAGAGTCCGGCACGCCCCTCCGCCTTTTCCCCAGGCGGAGGTAGTCCATGAGGATTTCCCCCCGTAAAAAAAAAAAAAAAAAGGTGTCATCGCCTACAGTGTTATGATGTGTGTACAGTGTGTGTTGTGTTTTTAAACTAAACTTGCTACTCAACTCAAGCATTGTAAAAAAGCCTTAAGTCTTTCGATATTTTAGTTAGTAGTCGATAGTTTTGTGATCATTTTGTGTTCGCCACGTCATAACTAACATAGTCTTAAAAAAATATATTACTAACAAAATACGGACAAAAATACCTAGCCTGAGATAAATTATTTTTAATTTTAATTTCAGTAAATATTAGTTCAGAAACTAAATACTTATACCAACCTTTTAAAGAAGCCTTTAAATATCTCTAATATTCACTTTTACAAAACCTTACACAAACATGATCATAAATTGAAACTGATAATTATTAATTTATCAATAAACTAGCTCCAGCGCTGTGGCGGTGGTTTAAATTATGAACTATTTAGATAATAATCTCCTGCCTCGTCTGATGCGGGTAATTACCACGCATATCGAATAATATTAACTATACCTAGCTTGTTTTTATTGAGTTTCTATCTTGCCTCGTTAGTAGGAAAGGGGGACGACACTCATTACTAACGCTCTGCTATTATAGTATCGTTTTGAAATAGTAATTTTATACACCTCTTCCTGAACAGGCATCATGACTTATCGCAGACTGTTTTGTTTTATACATGGTGGTATGTTACCATGGATTCAGTACATTATTCTGGACTCCCAGGCGTTGAAATTTTACGTCGGTTATTTAAAAAAAAATTGCTTTGAATAAGAAGAAGAAATGTTATTTGCTCAGACAACATACAGAATTAAAATAATACATGCCCGATCTTAAGTTAGAGTGGCTTACGACATGTCTGCCATATCTCATGGCGTGCAAATATTTTACTTACAATTTTATTATAATTATTGAATCAATGATTTTTATATTTTACATTTCATACATCGTTCCATACATTTTGACGGCGTAGGTAGGTATTGCACTTTTCTATGAAATAGTTGATTCTTTTTTGATAACCGACACAATTTCTACTCTGGGGTGTGTAGAATCATGTGCTGTATTCATGGTTACAGTTTGCCACCCTGTATATGCTTCGCACGGTTTTTAAGACTTGACAAAACATCGAGATTTCCTTGTAATATACAGAATGGTTCAAATAGTGACGTCAATAAAAAAAATGGATTCCTCATACCTAGGGGTGGTCGAAAATACCCCATGTATGTTCCGCGGTTTTTGATAGTTTATGAGATATGAATATTTTTTTTTAATCTAACTAACTTTTTGAGGACATCTTTAAAAATTTATAGCTTTATTTCGCCAGCTCTTTTTATGTTTTTTTTTTTGTGATGGGACTATCATGTAATACATGAACAGGTTACACAACATGCAAGGGTTCATGTATAAAAAAAACTATCTTCCTAACATTAGTGCAAGATACGATTTTTTATCGAAAGTGAGAAATTTACCTTCTTACGATTGAAAGTTTGTTTTTCTTTTTCAATTTCTAAAATCAACATAAAAAAAAAAACATCTTTTAAATCGTAAGAATGACAATTTTTATCTTTTAATTAAAATATATATAATTATTTTAGAGAATACGAGTAGCGATCTTCACTCTGATAGTGCAGAATTTGTTCCTAAAATTTAAAATTTTCTGACACTTGAATGAGCCAATCATTTATTCACTTTTCGTTCATGTTAACTCATTTAAGCTTCGCTTTATTTCAAATGATTAATGTAAGAAGGTAGATGCAAAGTGCTATCTGACAATCACTTTAGCTGTTATGATCCAAATAGATCCTAATCATAAACTTCAGAACAAGTAAAAATAAAATTTTCAAAGTACCAATAATTTCCAGCCAAAGTAGCAAAAAATGGCTCATATCTATTTATACACTAAATTACAGACATATCTTTACAACACGTAAAAATAACAAAATTATTACTAAATATAGTCTCGAGGTTAGGTTAGAACCAATACTTAATAACTGACTATGCGAACCTAAAGGTAGTTTCACTCGACACGTTTTACGACGATAAAACGTTGGGATTGATTTAGTTTCCTATTGAACGTTACTAAACAGGCAACACAGGGATTTAGAAAATGTAAAAAAAAATATGTTTTTATTCCTTTGTTGAAATGAATCAAAGTTTTTACGTCTTAAACTAATTGTAACTTTAAAACTAATTTCAAGTTTTGAAGTAAATCTAACTCAGGCGCTTTCCATACAAGTCCAGCCGCAAAATTTAAAATTCCTTCTTTAAACGAGGTTAAGAATGTATAATCCCTTAGTTGGCATTTGAACCAATTGAATTACAAGTTATGCACGTACAGTCAGGTAAATTAACTGATAAACTGCGATAACTGCCAAAGAGTGAAAGTTGTGATTTAAATATACGAAAAATTTAAGTATTTAGTTAATTTGCTTAACAATACATTTCCCTTACTCTACACAAAGTACAAAAATAACTCATGTAGGTACCTATTTTCTCTTTCGCTTGCACTTAAATATATTATACCAAAAGATCATAGGAACAGTCAGATTCCCATAAGAGGCCAAACGGAAAATTGCAAAAAAATCATCCCATCATTAAACTTTCAATTTCCCTATAGATTCTAACAAAGCTGTGGCGGCACATGTGAACTACGCATCATACTGATGTCATGCAAAATCCTGCATCTCGCAAACGAAGTTTCCTGTATGACTAACATAATATATATACAACGTAACGACATCCATCGTCGGGGCAGTAGCCCACCAGACACGACACCCGTCTGGTCGGAGGATCCTCCCTTTTCTATGGAGGATGAGTGAACTTTACACCCTGTTCCTCATTCCTCTATAAAGCTATTTTATAAACAAACTGTTAATTGTTTGTCCATTTACTGTACAAACACTATTAAAACATTGTTGTACAATGTACAGTGTTAGTATACTATTAAAACGTGCATTACGGCGCGTAAGCAAATTGCTCCAATATCGGTGTGTTTATGTGTACAGTAAAATTTAATGGTTTTGACCAGCTTCTGGATAAGTTGGTCAACTGTTGCTTATCTGGCTGATATATATGAGTATCTATAACATGACCTCACGCCTGTTACCCCTACAGGGTTAGGGAGAGGGGTACCTAATAGGTACCCCTCTCCCTAACCTAGACCAACGGGGTACAGGTAGTATAGTATACTACCTGTACCCCGTTGGTCTCGTGGTTACCATCACGACTGCTGGGTCCTGGGTTCGGTTCCCAGGGCAGGCAAATTGTTATTGGGTTTATTCATTAGGATTTTCTTAATAACAGCCCGGAGTTTGCACGTTGGCGGTGTGTGATGCCCCCGTGACTTGGAAAGCACGTTAAGCTATTGGTCCTGCGCCTGATCTCTCTCCAGTCGTGTCGGATTGCCGTCCCATCGAACTATGAAAGTGAGGGAAGAGAGAGTGCACCTGTGTCTCACTATTCACATACTTGTGCACTATAATATCTCCCGCACCGAAGGCTAGTATCCATTAAGACTTGCCGCCATTACTGAAATACGGTCTGGAGGACTATATATATCTGTACCCGAATCCATATATCTTTACATAATCATAAAAGAGATTGGGCGATTCTGCCCTACAGCCTAATAATGTTAATACGAGTATACCAATGGAAAGATCTCATCAAAGGGAATATTTCTTATTACGACGACTTATCTTGATTGTTAGCACGTAAGGAGCTACAGAGCTCTAATCGTGAGTTATTAAGTAATATATTGGTATATATTGGTTATTTTGTATTGGTATTATATTGGTATTTCGTCAATTAATTAACTTTCATTCATTCAGTGTCTTGCAAGCATCGTCTTTTAAGCCTATAAATGGACATTTTAAAACATTGGCCTTCTAGATGCCGTTTTAGGGACAGTGTTTTTCAGAGTCGGTTGGCCGGACATAACCTTAAGCCTGTCGCTTCCCCCAATAGCGTTAAGATAGGCCAATGTAAATTACTCTTCAAGAGGAATATTTTGTGATGTCTTCTTTCAAAATTCAGTCAGTGAGGAGCTACAGAGCTTTCAATATGAGTAACTAAGCGTTATAGAAATTCATTTAAGCCATTATTGTATCATTATTAGCCTATCAGCCTTAAAAACATGGCATCCTATACTCGTATTTTGTTTTAAGAATTCTAAGAGTCAGTCGGCTATAAAGTTAAACCTGTCGAAACTCCCAACACTGACAAGATATTTTTTTTTTTTTTTTTTTTTTTAAACGTAGCCCCACACTAGGAATTTCTCCTGTATCGTGGGTGCGTTTACAAACATTTAAACTCACATACACAAACAGCCAGACCCGGAACAACTGCTTGCAGGTCATACAAATATTTGTTCCGTGCGGGAATCGAACCCACGACACGCAGCGCAGCAGTCAATCGCTTAACCACTACGCCAACCGTGTCGTCAATATAATATTATATTGAATGAAAACATCTCGTTTAGAAGAACGTATGTTACTGCGAATTGTCTGAATGATTCGTTTGTTCGGCGTCATATCGTCCAAAATATTGTGACGTTAACATCAATACTTAATTCTCGTCATAAGTTAACTAATTAAAAAACAGTAACTTGTAAATATCATCATTATTATATTAAGACATATAACATTATGCCTGAATTCCCTAAAGGGTAGGTAGACATGAATTGTATAACTACTTTTTTTTTTCTTTATATGTTTTAGGAACTTTTAACAATATGTTACGCTAGTTCCATCATAAACTAATCTAATTACAACAAACTCACAAATTAACCAATGAATATACCAATGCAGTCTCTGGCGACATTGGTTTTGCTAAGGTCATATTAAATATACCTACATCCTGTGCCTACATCTAACGTATTTAGTTCACTAACTAACGCACTTCTTTCAGGCCCATTCCTGACACACTCCACCAAGAGGTGATAAACATCTTCTACTTTATTATTACAAACTAAACAGAACGGAGATTCCACCTTCTTCATCAGAAATGCAAACTACATTTCAATACACAAATGCTCGAATTTTTTGCAACGCAGTGTATAATTGTATTAATAATAAAATTATATAGAATTTTTCCTGATGCCCAAGTCTTGTCGGATTGTGGTCACAACCAAATTCGTTTTAGTAACCAACGTTTCTCTTAAAAACCACTACCCATCGATATATCACTTAGGGTTATTGGGTGTAAAGAATATTCCTAAACATCGGTGCCCAAGTAGGTAGTCACCTATTTAGGTCATTAGCTCCGAACTTTTAACAATTGCCAAAAGCTTTTTCAATTGGTGTATATCTTATGGCTATTGGGCGCCAAAATTCTTTAGCTACAGTACCCAAGGTGTCACCTAGTTAGGTCATTAACTCCAAACTGACTAATAATTAGCAAAAGTGGTGTTAATGACAAAGGTTCTCCTTGAAATGTTCTTTCCATCCACTGTTATAAATCCTATGGCTATTGGGTGCCAAGAATTCCTTAACTTCGGTGCCCAAATTGCTACCTATTAAGGTCATTAACTCCGATATAACTAACAATTAGCAAAAGTTGTGTACTAGCAAAAGTCCTTCTTGAAAAGCTCTTTCCATTGACGTGTATCTCATGGCTATTGGGCGTCAAGAATTCCTTAACTTTTATGCCCAAGTTGTCACCTATTAATACAGCCATTAACTCCGAACAACTGCGTAACAATTGACAAAAGTCGTGTGAGTAGCAGAGGTTCTCCTCCTTGAAAAGATCTTTCCATTGGTGTATGTATTATGGCTATTGGGCCATCGGTGCCCAAGTAGTCACCTATTAATAGGTCATTAACTCTAAACTGACTAACAATTGTCAGAAGTCGTGTGAGTAGCAAAGGTTCTCCTCCTTGAAAAGATCTTTCCATTGGTGTATGTATTATGGCTATTGGGCCATCGGTGCCCAAGTAGTCACCTATTAATAGGTCATTAACTCTAAACTGACTAACAATTGTCAGAAGTCGTGTGAGTAGCAAAGGTTCTCCTCCTTGAAAAGATCTTTCCATTGGTGTATGTATTATGGCTATTGGGCCATCGGTGCCCAAGTAGTAACCTATATAGGTCATTAACTCTAAACTGACTAACAATTGGCAGAAGTCGTGTGAGTAGCAAATGTTATGAAGAGTTGTTTCCTTTGGTATATATCTTATGCCGAATGCCTTATGCCAGGACATAAACCCATAGTTCGGTGCCGGGTCTACAGAACTACTGAACGGATTTTGATATCGTTTTCACCATCATTTAGAGAATTTATTCCGAAAGGTTGGTATGTTTACTTTCTTTCTATACAAAATATTCTTAGTAAACTTATAACTTATAATAAAGAAATTTCGAAGTTTTGCCAAATCGTACAAAAAGAACAAGCAGGGGCGGGTCGATACTATTTTACAGACAGCTGTGTGTGTGTGTGTGCTGTGTGTGTGTGTGTGCAATTGTTGGGTGAATCACAGCTCTCCTAGGTAAGAGAGCTGTAATTCACCCAACAATTCGTTGTACCTACACCATCTAATTAATAATGCATACTTTGTAAGTCCCTTCTGTACTTCAAAACCTTTAAGTACCTAAATAAATTATTATGTTATTGTTAGGTATATTATTCTCTAAATTATGGTGAAAACCGATTAAAATCCGTTGCGCAGTTTCGGAGAACAATACAGTCACACAGCTGTCTGTAAAATAGTATCGACCCGCCCCCGCTTGTTCTTTTTGTACGATTTGACAAAACATCGAAATTTCTTTATTATAAGTTATAAGTTTACTAAGAATATTTTGTATAGAAAGAAAGTAAACATGCACATATCAACCTTTCGGAATAAATTCTCTAAATGATGATGAAAACGATATCAAAATCCGTTCAGTGAACTATCAACGACTCAGTCAACTATCTCTCATAAATACAGAATACTCAGTGATCTAGCTAGATCACTGAGTAATCTGTATTTATGAGAGATAGTTTCGACTCCCTATTTGAGTATCACAATAATCATATTAATAATAATATGCTTTTGGAACATATATTATAAAACAAGACAAAAACAAGAATCTTAAAATTAAAATCATCTTAAAATTACCATTTATTCTGGGAGGTTTATGTGTACAATAAATTATTATTATACTGACATTTAATAAAGAAACATTGATGTTCTGTCAAGTTGTAAGAAGTGTGCGAAGCAGGGGTATGTCAGTCAGGTAAGGATGTACTTCCCAATTTAATTTTATGTGTGCTTGACTTTTTGTTGTTAAAACAACTGTCATAAAAGAGCCTACCATGTTAGAACCATAAAACATAAGCCGTATACATTTATATTCTACGCCACAGAGTCCTCTCTGTACTCCCAGCAGTAGCAGTGGCTGATTATTTTGCAGTCGAAGTTATTTAGAATAAAAATAAACGAAACTGTATATTCAATTTACTTTAAATTCCCAGTACACTAAATTCAGGTCTGCTACAGTTTAATTAAATCTATTTTAGTGGCTAAGTAATTGTTCTAGTTGCTTAAGCCACCATTACTCTAATGCTTAATTACAGGACCTTTTAAATAGCGGCCCAGAGGTTCCCTTTTTGAGTTTACGACCCTCGAGTTACGTCACTCTGCTTCTATTGACAACATTTACATAAAATAGAATCATTACGCCGTTATTCCCCGAAGAGTAGGTAGAGGGGTTACGAATGTACAAAGGCCGCTTAAGCCACCTTCTTCATCCTCATACTACATCCTCAGTTGTAGCCCGCCAAATTCAGTATAATTATTTGGTTTAATAGTAATATCTGGAAATTTGTTCCACTTATGGATTTTTATATGAAATATTCAGATGGAAAATTTTTCAAAATTTTGTCGATTGATATGAAATAAATGATTATTATTCAGTAAATATATAATTCCTACAGTCGCGAATTACATTTTGATCAACATACGACGTAAAACAGAGCTGCAAATTGCAAAACACCAAAGAAAATACTGCTGAGAATTCACTTTAACAAAGCAGAGAGTCACTTGTTCCCTGTCATTGTGATCTGTTTTTGTACTGGACCTGGAAACCTTCCGATCATACAGATATTGAAGGTAAAATACAAATTTTAAATAAGAAAGAAAGAAAATGCGTTTGTTTGCGCTAAACATGACGCAAAAAATAACACAAACACAAAAAATAAGAAAAGGTTGGGGGAAACATGCGTCTGCGTATGCAAGACAGAGCCCCAGCGCTGGTTTTCAGTGACAGCCGGCGCTGACGTAGTGACCTCGTCCGGTGAAGCAAACAATAATTAGGACGCTGTACCAGTACAGCGTACTTACGAAAACAAGTTTTTTTTTTTTTTTTTTTGAAAAAACATAAACAAAAAAAACAACACAGACGAGTAACTTAACTTGAAATACCCTCATAACTCCTGTACCGTTGCATGCACCCATAAGCATAACGTTATGCATGCGTTACACTACGCGCCGCTGAAAACTATATTTCACACCAAAAATAAAAGTCTTTTCCCAGCAATAACTTTTGCTCAACATCAATGAATTTGACGTACAGAATGCGTAGATAACGGTCTTGTATAGAACACTCATATTACATCATTAAATGAAGTTAAAACCTTTTCTGTTTTTAACAGTGGTCTCTCGTTATGGCTTGCTTCCTTTGTTGAAATAGCCATTTCGAAAGGGAAATATTTAAATGAATGGACTTCTAGCAGCTTTTTTTTAAATAATTGTGCCACCTTTTGACTTTCTGGCCCTTTCACAGTTCGTCGCAGTAACTAAGCTAGGGTACCCCGACCAAACGGTTGAGGTTAGGTTAGAACTGTCACCAACTGCGTGCGAGCCCAGCGAGCGAAGTGAGAGGTTCAGTGACATCGCACGTCGAGCCCTACGTCCAAATTGGTCGCAGTTACTTGACTATTTAGTATTTTTAGGAACCAAAAATAGTGTTTTTTTTTAGGTTTACATAAAGAGGCGAATTCATTATAATTAGAGATTAGAGTGTTCGATAAGAGGTATTCCACTCAGTGCACTGATTTCAACAGTTCGTGGCGGAACCGCACCTGAGCACGTCCAATAACCGCAATGAAACAAAACTTTGAAACGTGCGGTTCTTTGGAACAGTTTATTAATATTATTTTCAGTCCCCGAACGGCACCTACTACGGGATGTATTTTTTTGTTCAAGAAAGAAAGAAAGAAAGAAAAAATGTTTATTCTGCACAAACAAAACGCACATTACAAATAAAAAAAATTATAAAAAAGAGTCAAGTATACACATCCAACGTTGTCAAAAGCCTCATATTCAAGCATTATCAAGGGATTATTCAAGGGATTATCAAACAAAACATATCGATACAAATCAGCAGAAGTTAAATCTTGTACCGGATAATTCCACCTTGTTCACCTGGAGCAAGTACTAATGTTTTATTTGTGTCGCTGTCAGTAAGAAAAAATGACAGACCTTCTCACTTTTATTACCGATTTCGTTAGTTCAAATCATACAGTATTAGCGAGCATAATTTTATTGGTCAAATGAACGCACTCACACATACAGGCCGCTACACGAAATCTAAGTAGGTATGTTTCAGTATGCAGTGAGTCGGGGCATCGCATCAAGGCATATTTAGTAATTACGTGTTATCATGTAGGTAGGATATGCAATTCATAATAATGATTATATTATTATTTTCCGCCATTTTGGACTTCTTAGTGACTTGAACGATTGCTTTCAAAATATATTTTTGATTAGATTTTTATTTAATATTAGGTTGGAATGCGTGAATAGAATCAAATGAATATTCATTATGTAGTTGTAGCACAGTGGAAGAAACACCACAATCGTGACAACGTCATACTACTACTATGATTTAACACCAAAAACACATGGTTCAATGAGAAAATATTAAAAAAAAATGAACTGGTGAGAGAATTCGAATTCTATACAGAGTCACAGGCCTACCTATTAAAGTGTTCATCAAGGGATAAGTTATTTCCTTCAAAGAAACTCTAAGCTTAGCTTGCTCCATAGCGCACTGAGCGACCTTGTATTTGAGGACCAGCCGAACTGTTTGTGTTCACGTTTCGTCACCGTATGTCATAACGGACAAGACGCAGGGGGTTGAAGAAGTGGTTGAAGTTGTAGGTGACGAAGTTTTCCAAACGCTGTCTAAACCAACTGGATCCTTCTGTCAGCTTCTTTCTTAAAGTTGTGTCGACCGAGCTGGACGACTTCCCATAATTAGACATACTCCGTCACAACTTTGAGAGCAACCTTTTGATGCAGATTGGTCTCAGCAAGACGTGTGAACTGTACATAACTTTCATATTGTCCAAATTCATGCCGAGACCAAAACGACGAGAGACTCCATTTAGGCTGCGCAGCATCTGGTTTAAACATTTCAGCGTCTCTGCCATTATGACGATGACATCGGTAAAGTGAAGGAAGAGAGATGTACACGCCGTTCACGTTGATACCCGGTCCAGTCCAGTCCAGCATCTAACAAGACGTCCTCCAATGTGTTGGTGAATAGTTTTGGGGATATCACAGCTCCCTGTCACACCCTTCGAAGCAGTTGGATGGGGCTAGTTTTCCGGTCTTGGATCTGGACAGTCATCGTAGCAGCATCATACAAACATCTCAATACTTCGATGTAGCACCAGTTAATTCGGTCACCGAGACCAGGAAATAAAAAAAAAAACTGAGCGGGTACCATCGCTTGACACACCTTTGAAGTAAAAACACTTTTTTCGCACTGCAGCGTTGGTGTGCTTACGGCGTTACATATTGAATGTCATCGAAATAGTTTTTACTACAGAGGTTGCTTTGGATATATTCCCCCTCCCATAAAATATAAAATAAATGTTGCTTATTTCCTCGTAATAATCACTTCAAAAGGTTTCCGACGTAACAGCGAAGTATGTTAAAAGCCACAATCTACTAATATTACGGTGTTTTGGAAAATGGCAGACACCAATTTCGGAGTATTTAGGAACACACAAACGAGTAAATTTCGTAAAAATAAAATAAAACCAACTCACGTCTGTATTATATAATAGCTTGTTTTGGGAACTAGCTACGAGAGCGCTTTTTTGACAATTGACTTTCCCATTCACCCAGGGGACATTAAAGAGATTTTCAAGCTTAAAAAAATTGCATACGTAAACATTTAACCGCGTTGTTATTACGTACGACAACGGAGCCTTTTACTGTACGTGGATACACGCACTTGCCGTATCGATATGTTGTTAATGTCCTAAACAAGGACCACATAATACGTCGTATCACTACAAACTGGATGCAGGTGCCGTTCGGGGACTGAAAATAGTATTAATAAACTGTTCCACCGAACCGCACGTTTCAAAATTTTGTTTCATTGCGGTAGTGAAAGTGCTCAGGTGCGGTTCAGTCAAGTGCTCTTGAAATCAGTGCTCTGAGTGAAATACCCCTTCAATAATATTTTAAGGAAAGTAAAATAGGAATCATTTGAGGTTCGATTAAATACGTGCCTTAATGAAACCGCATTCGAAACTTTCTTGTTGTTGTTTCTTTGTTGCTTGACGGCTTCATGGTGCACTGGCTTGTGCGGTTTGCCGACTATTCCTGTACAGACCCAAATATTTGAATAGTCTACATCGTTAGTACACATTTCCGGAGAAAATCCTAGTATGGGGCAACGATAAGCTTTAGTAAGACCACCAATCCGTGTTATCACGAAACCATGATAATTTACATAACTTATTATGAGATACTTAATGTTTGCATGAAGATTTTTAGTTAAATGTTATGCTGCTGGCTTGCTGCACGCTTCGCTATAAACAAAGGGCAGCAAGCAATTGTTATATAAATAGATAAATAAAGTATTGACTAATACCAAGAATAAATGCACGCAAGAAATGTTTTTTCGTTTCACGTTTGAGTTCACCGCTACCTCTGATTATTATGGTAAACGAACAAAATACTTAATTATAACTGAATGCCAGCGTTTTGTTTTTCCTTTGCAGAGCGTTCAAACTACCCCAACTGGAAACCACCCTAAGACCTGATCCATCAAACACAATACCCCACGCTGGTTCACCCACGAATATATTATGTCCGGACCCAAACGACAGATTAATTCGTAAAACGGTCGCCCTTCTATGAAACTCAATGAAGGTACCTTAATTAGAAAACGCCTTAATGTAGAATTAGATGGCTCCTATTTTTCGGAGTGCACCTTGTTAAGGTGAAATGTTTTCCCAATAAGACAAGTGGTACTTATGTGGGTTTTGAATGTATGAGGATAAATCAAGGTTGCTTTGCTGGTTTAGAGGTGGAAAGGTCGGGCTTTTGTTGATATTTATTAACAGATAGGACTTTAATGAAGGCTTATTACTCAGTGTACTTATAGAGTCTGTTCTGAGTTGAGCGGCAAGATTACTGACAAATGCGTGCACTGACTGGACAGGTCCGCTCAATCTGTATGGTATTTCCTCAAAACCGTTTCAGACACCAATCTACATGGTCTTCACATGATCTGACCAAGATTGTGTCTGGACTTTAAAAGAGACTGTGACCTCTGAGTTTGTTTCGGCCTTTCTTCTAAGAGTAGTCAGATAGGAAACGCCGACCTCATCTAGTTTTTAAAATATGATTGACGTGTGAAAGTGTTTGTACAAACCTACCTAAAGAAATAAAAAAACTAAATAATTTTTAAATTTTCTAGGTTCGGTCGTCCTCGTAATTGTTTTTACCACTTTTTGACAATTCCCAGTAAATGGAAAACCCACTGAAGATTGAAACTATATAACTGTTACATAGGTACACAAAGTGTGTTTTTATAACTTGTAACGTGATAACGTTACATTGTCAAGTGATATTAATTTAGCCTAATAAAGCGATTACGGAGTCGACTATGCCTACTTATACAACATGTCCCGGAATTAACGCACACCACCAAATACCCCAATAAGAATATTAGGTTATAATTATTACATACACTGAATTTTGACTATTATGTATAAAACATTGTATAATAATTAAATTAGTTATACTGATTGTGGGAGAAAATTGTGGTCACATTACAAATCTACGCACGCACACAGTCGCACACGTATAAAGGTCCTAGTAGGTACTTCGTCAATTCTGGTTTGTTTTGACTGTACAGCGGAATTGTGGGTGTAATTTTTGTAGCTTTGATTATTTCCGGAATAAAATTTACCCGAAACAAAAATGACAGAAATCGATTCGGTAGACGATTCTGAACGAGCTACTTTCATAACGTGCATTCGTTCAGTTACATATTGTATGTAAATATTGGGCTGTGGCTAATTCATAACAGCCGCACGGTGAGCTTCGCATGCCGCGGTTGTTCCGTGGATCGGAAAACCCTTCCGTGCATCGGAAAGCACGTTGAGCCGTTGGTCCCGGCTGTCATTCGTAGATCTTTGGCAGTCGTTCCGGGTCGTCAGAAGCCCGAAAGTCTGACAACCAGCCTTACCTAGGGGTATCGTGTTACCCAGTAACTGGGTTGCGGAAGTCAGACAGGCAGTCGCTTCATGTATAATACTGGTATTCAGCTGCATCCGGTTAGACTGAAAGTCGACTCCAACATAGCTGGGAAAAGGCATTAAGTCCGCCTCTGTACATCTGTGTGCTTAAAGTGTTAAATAAATAAATAAATAAAAGGCTAGACAGATGATAATTGTTTGTAAGTATTCAAGTTAGGTGTTAAATTATTATTGTTCGACGTAAACATTGTGAACTGAGAACCAAATCCCATCAAATATTTTTTACATTTGCTACAATGCTATACGCTCAACGTGCTACGTGTCTCGTAGGTTCGTAGCGGATACCTACGTGCTACGTCGTAGCACTTCGTAGCAGGTATATAGCACGCGCCGAACCACAATGTAGTTTGTGCCCAAAATTTAGTTCAACCAAAATGTAGTGAGAATTTGTGGAACTCTTGTTCGAAATGTGTTAAATTTGAGCCATAGCTGTGTACTACGCTAGTTACTCTTACGAAGTAGGGAGGGTTAAATTAGAAAAAAAACAATTTTTTTGGGATAAATCTTTTATTCCTGACGACAATATTTGCGTACGATTTTGTGAAAATACGTGAACCAATTGAGTAACTGGGTACCTAATTTGACATACATGGTGCAAATTAGTTGCCTTAAG
The DNA here is from genome assembly GCA_937001585.2 of Brachylomia viminalis. NCBI lineage: Eukaryota > Metazoa > Arthropoda > Insecta > Lepidoptera > Noctuidae > Brachylomia > Brachylomia viminalis. Next base: position 2,012,133 of record OW443296.2, read on the forward strand.
TTAAAGTCACATTATAAGTTGCTCCGTCTAATCTCTATTCAAATGATACAAGATATTCGTTGCTTCAATTTTACGCTAGGTATGCTACAGACAAGAAACTTGCATTATGTAAATAGTGTTTTAATTGATCGCGTTGTGTTTTTATGTGAATGGTTTAAAATATTGTCTCTAAATTATGCAGCTACCATAACCTAAACATCTCTCATGAAACTCTTGTATATTTTGGAATAATTTAAAGCATAAAAGTTTTGTATTTAATTACAACTTTACGCAGTTTAATTTATTTTAAAGTACCTAACTGATTAAATTAAAACTTATCACCAAAACTGATTTTAATTTAACAAAACTAATCAGGCGACGAAAATTTTTGTAATTTCGGAAACTTTGCCGGCCGGCCTATCAATTTATGCCAAACAAATTACAAGTACCCTAACAATATAATTTAACAACAATTAAAACGCAATCTAAATTCTGAATAGCTTTATAATTGCCGATAGTCTTTCGGTAACAGGCTTCGGCAATCCGAAATCGTTTAATCTGTTCTGTACGAAATCTGATCGACTAGAATATCTGAGATAAACGACATAATAATACCTGTGCAGGATTACACACCTACAATACATATTTTATTGTCCTTTTGTGTAGTGCAGATATAGATGCTTTTGGAAAATGTTAAATGATTTAATTTCTGTAGGTAAGTAGGTTTGTACGAACACTTTTACACGTCAATCATATTATTTTAAAAACGAGATGAGGTCGACGTTTCCTATCGGACTACTTTGAGAAGAAAGGCCTATACAAACTCATAGGTCACAGTCCCTTTTAAAGACCAGACATAATCTTGATCAGATCATGCGAAGACCATGTAGATTGGTGTCTGTAATGGTCTATGTATCGTATATAGGTCTATGGAATGGTAACTGAGAAAAAAAATCATAAAAGTATGATAACCCTCACATTCACAATAAATAAAATAATATAACACTTAACAAAGTAAATACTCGTGTCATTTTATATAATAGAGGTTAAAGTATGAAATTGCCGTTATATTGTATTAGGTACTTCGAATTGACATAGAACCTTCATGGTTTGAGATATTTGTGTAAAACTTTTTTCACGTGGTACCTATGAAGTTCCTCCTTTAAAAAAATGCGCAACAATCGAATATCGACTTTCAATTGTTTTTTTTTTATTCAGCTTAGACAAGAAAGATGGATACTTGGAAAATTCAAGTTATTTTTGAATACGAGTTCCGACGCGGAACTAACGCGGCAGAAACAGTTCGCAATATCAATGTTGCGTTTGGAGAGGGGATTGCTAATGAACGCAACGTGCGATTTTGGTTTAAACGCTTTTGTGATGGAAACTTTGATTTCAAGAACGAACCAGGTGGAAGACCGCCCACACAGGTGAATAACAATGAATTGAAAGAGATGGTGGAAGCCGATCCGAGCCAAACTATCCAGGAATTAGCGGCATGGTTTAACGTTACCTTATCAACAATATTGACTCATTTGCGTCAAATCAATAAAATAAAAAATATGAGAAATGGGTGCCTCATGATTTGACTGATCTGCAGAAAGAAACGCGTGTTGAAACTTGCGTTGCGTTGTTGAATCGATACAGAAATGAAGGAATATTGGATCGAATCGTGACATGTGATGAAAAGTGGATTCTTTACGATAACCGTAAGCGAAAAATGCAATGGCTGACCCCAGGTCAAACGCCGCAACAGTGTCCTAAAGCAAAGCTTACCAATAAAAAGGTAATGGTAACTGTTTGGTGGTATCAGCATGGTGTTATTCAATATAGCTTTCTCCGATCTGGTCAAGCAATAACGGCAGATGTCTACAGTGCCGAAATCCGAACAATGATAGCAAAACTAGCGGTGAAACAGCCCCGACTCATGAATCGATCTTCACCATTATTGCTCCATGATAACGCGAGACCTCACACAGCACGAGAAACCGTTTTAACTCTACAGTAATTGTAATTAGAAACCATGCGTCACCCTCCGTATTTGCCAGACCTTGCTCCAACGGACTACCATTTTTTTCGTGATTTGGACAATTTTCTACGTGATAAGAAGTATTCTTCTTAGGAGGCAGTACAAAATGCTTTCACACAGTTTGTTGAATCTAGATTCGTGATCTAGATTCGACAAACTGTGTGAAAGCATTTTCGTTCTATCGCAAAAGGCATAAATGACCTTCCTATTAGAAGGCAGCAATGTAATAATAATGGTAATTATTTTGATTAAATAGACATGTTAGATTTTAAAAAAAATACAATTTTCAGTACAAATCGGCAATTTCATACTTTAACCCCTAATATAAAATTCGTCAATGTGTATATAAAAGTTCGGACATAATCTTGGGGACTATGTAGATTGATGTCTGAAATGGTCTTCTGAGGAATGAACCACACAGATTAAACGGACCTGTCCAGCCAGTGCCAGGCATTTGTTAGTAACCATGCAGCTCAAATCAAAACTTAAGGAGCTCAACGATTTGATGAACAATACCAACGAAAGGACACTTGAGTAGGCTGCATAAGCTACTTAAACTGCCAGACCATGATTAAAACTAAAACAATGACCCACATAGTCCTCACATTCACAATAATTAAAATAATAATATTACACTTCACAAAGTATTCATGTCATTGTATAATTATATGAAAAAAAATCAAATGTCAAAATGTATGTAAAAAAAATATACGAAATTCAGTAGGCAAAAATTGGAGCAACAAATCCCAAGCCTTTTTGTCCTCAATATATAATATCTTTAAAGGTAAAAAAGGCTTTCTGGCACAAATTACGTTTAATGAATGATTTGAATTTATTAAGGCCTTGATCTTGAACGTGGCTTGCAAGTTTATTAGAAAAGCGTATACATTGATATCTGAATGAGCCACCTATTTTGTTGAACCTTGTTGTAGTTACGAAAAAGTAGTATTTGTTCCTAGTATTGATATCATGGATGTAACTGTATTTTTTTAACAGTTTTATATTTTTATCAGCGTATAAAAGATTTTCAAAAATATACTGAGAAAGCACAGTCATTACATTAATCTCCGTAAATTTCTCTCTGAGAGTGTGTCTCAGACTTAATTTATAAACTGATCAAACAGCTCTTTTGTGCCAAACAAAGAAAGTTTGAATATCAACGTAATTTCCCCACAAAAGAATACCGTACGAAATTACACTATGGAAATAGCTAAAGTACATTAAACGGGCTGTCTCTATGTCAGGTAAATTACGAATTTTCTAAGAGCGAATGCTGCGGAGCTAAGATTTTTTGACAATTTATGTTTATGTGGCCCCCACTGAAGCTTAGCATCCACAGTCAAGTCCAATAATACTGTGTTAACTTCAGGATTAAATTCTTTGCCCTTTATCAATACATTCGTTGTCACCTGTTTAACGTGAGGTAGCGTAAACTTAATAATATATGTGGTTCTTTTTCATAAAGAAGTAAATTCTCTCCTCCTCCTAAAAACGAATCTGAAAAGTTTTTTTTTCTGTCGCGTCAGAGTTTTTACAACACACAATAATAATAATAATCACGTAAAAATGGGGCAATTTGGGTAAAAAAAACTGACTTAAAAAATTAAGCGAGTACCTAGTTGTTTTTTTTTTTAATTTATCTGATTTTTTATGTACAGATCAACATTTTAAAATACTACCTGCTTGTGGAACCTTCTTTTTTTCCACGAAGCTTTGGTTGAGCGATTTTCTCTTATGAGCCCGGTGTAAATCATCACGCTTCATTAACCAACAGTAGTCAGCCATCATGCTAATATTCCACTTTCATTGATAGCTGCGCTCCATTTCATTTATTTACTGATGAAATCTTTCTTTTTGTTCCTCACTAAATCACTCATAAGTCACCAGAAAAGTACATCAAATGCGAATTAAGCAAATAAACCTTAAGACTCAAGGCAACCTAATTTTTGGAAATCATGGAGCATGTTATTTATTAAATTTTCATAACCGAATAAATAAATAAATATCGTCTGACATTGCACACAGCACCATCTAGTTCCAAGTTAAGCACTTAACACTTAAGGCTTGTGTTATGGATACCAGATGGTTGATACACTACTTAAATACATTTTTTTTTCGTAAATACATACATACATCCATGACTCGGGTACAAATGTCCATATTAATCATACAAACATTTGCCCCTACCGGGATTCTAACCCAGAACCATTTGGTTTCGCTGACTACACTTAGCCACTGTAGCCACTACACCAAACGTGTCGTCAAATCATGTAACCGAAGCTTTTATGATTTCCTAAGAATTTTTAACACCATCTATTAACGACACCCATGCTGCCACTTCTATAGGGGTGAGTTTTAAATCGAATAATATTCTCAACATTCCGAAGTTATGGATCTCTTAAACTATTTTTTCCGTAATCAGCGCACCAAAATTTAGGAGAAACACTACTTGAGCTCAAAAAAGTAATTCTGTGTACCTATATTAATTATCAGTCTCATATCCTTTTCCAATTAATTTGGGATCGACGCAACATGTCTTCTTCTTCCAGATTTTTCTATTCAAATTCTTAATCTTTATTTCCAGCGACAAACTCATATAAGGTTAGTAACATTGTCCTTAAAACTAAGTGTTAGTAAACAACACGATACTTTGGCACATGTTACTGACAGATTGCAGTGAATTGCTAAAGGACAGTCCACTCTGACAGTAATCATTTTCAGAACCCTTTTTCAGAACTCTATCGTCTAGGTATCTTGGAAATCACCCTCTTCCTAGCTAAATCATCATTCACACAGTCCATCTTTTGTTTCGTAGGCCTTCCCCTACTCTTAGAGCCATTCACATTCATACTCAAAACTTTCCTTATGATATTTTCCTGTGTATGTTAATAAGTAAGTTTATTCGAGTAACCATCATCCCCTTGCCCTTACCCCAGTTAATTCGAGTGACCATGACTCGATAACAGCAGTTTGGAGGTACTGTTACAGTTTCGAAAAAACTATTTTGAGCAATGAAAAGCTTTTATTGTGTTTGAATTGTTAACTGTAATTAAATACGTATTTTTTGTCATTTCATTTAGTAATATACCTACAATTTAATCTTGGCTTTGCTTGTTTCGAGTTTAAACAAATCTGCGTCTCAACTAACTTTCTATATCGATGAGAATGATGAGTAAAAAAAAAACAGGAATATACAATTTTTAAGTAAGAAATCAAGGAAAAGCAAAAATCTGAACAGAAATCATCAAAATTCAAAACATGACTTCATCAGCACAAACATCATTCCACATCACTCCGCAAACCAAACTAACAGATGTAAACGGCGGGTAAATAGGTGCGTGCTACTCACACAAATACGCCGTTTTAGCGGCCACGCGATCTCACGTAAATGCGCCATTTTAGTCGCCACATGGCAATTGTGTGGTGGTCATTGTTATGACTATGATATTATAATGTACCTACAGTTGTGTTTTGTCGGCTCACTGATCAAATTGTATGGGAAACGACAACACCGCTTGGGGCAAACCAACAATTGAAACATTTGGAATTCGTAAAACAATAGGTAATTTATTTGTAGTACTATACTTGTGTTTGTGTTTACTTTGATGATTTTAATTTATATTTTCAGCCTGTAATGTAGACCTATTAAATTGTAAGCCAAAAGTAACGTATTTTGTGAAGAAACAACAAAAATGTATTTATTGGTAAGTATGTTTCTTTACTGCTTGTTGGAGATTTTGAACTAGTCCAGGTTTACTCACGATGTTTTTGGTAAATTAAGTTTAACAAGTCATGCTTTCCAGTAGAAAAGTCCACGTAAAATTCCCGCAATTATGGGTTCAGGTTCAGAATGACTCCTGCATTCACTTACACTTACTTATTCTCATATACCCTTCATATCACCTTATACATGTTAAAACCATCCTCTAGCCCCAAAACCATACATTAACAACCCGCTCACTAAGTCATACTCGTATACATAAATTGCAGAAAACATTACCCACCGCGTGGATAACTCAATGCTCGTAAATATCGATTGGCAGGAAACGGGAGAGTAACGATCCGTGGCGTACCATGATTTATGGACACCGGCGGTTTACAGTTACTAACTGCTAGTAACTGGTAGTAGACATCATTACCTGAACGTTTTGCTATGCTTAGCGGCTTTGGGGCTGCAAATAACAAATTTATTTTGTGAAATTTGATTTTTCAACTGCTTAATTTCTTATAAGGTGTTCTGATTAAGATTGTGGTAAGATAAGAACATTGATTTGTCTAAAACATGAGAAAACACGCACATGGCATGAAAAACTTCGCCTTGAAGGCGTACAAATATAAACAAATCCATTATTGAAAGCAACTGACAATCCAAATTAGACCTTAAAAATCATAATGTACTACAGAATATTGCCATCAACTCCTCTTGAAAACGTACAATAAAATGAGTCAATTAGATTAGAGAATACAGAAAAATACAGGAGTCAAGTAGCAGGAATGAGTTGAATGTCAGAAGACATGCGTGCAATGGAAATGACTTTTCACCGTCGTTGGGTGGATATGGGTCGAATAACAGAAAGGAAAAAAAGAATGGGTGTGTAGTATGTAGCGGTTAGCGGAAAGCCTATGTTTAACAATAAGACAGAAATTAAACTTTTTTTATTTGTAATTTGTTTTCAGGTACTTGTCATGAGTGATTATTGAACAGGATTTATGGTCACCGGCGGAATGTAGTTTGCTGCATATTATTCGAATTTTATTTTATTTTATTTATTCGGGAAAATGAACAATTATACATTACAATCTTACACTAAGTTATAAATTTATGGTGCTTATATAAATGTACAACCTACGACATTTTCTACAACATAATAAGAGTTATATCTAACAGTGCGCTATTCTAAGATAAAAGTAAGCAGAAAAGTAGTTAAAAGTGAACTTAAACATAGACAGGCATGCAAACAACAGAGAAAGAGAGAGAGAATGAGCAAATATTAAAGTAACTAACTAAACTAAATGTTTCTTATCTGTTCTCATGTAAGTGGCTTTATTTTTTATTTATTATGAGAATAAATTATTTAAACCTAAATGTTATATTCTAAAATTATTTTGTTGGAAAGATTTCTAATTTTTTGAGCAGAATTGTTTTGTTATGGTTAGGTTAGCGGTTAATTGAATTTGTTTTTTTAATTTTTTCATGTGAACTATGATCCTATGTCATGAAAACATTTTCCTATTGTGATTTGTGTAAAGTTCGTTGATTAAAGTAATATAGAGCGGTCATTGGAAGTGTTTTGTATAACATTAGAACAAATATATTTTTATTGGATTTTTAACTTAATAATTTATTATTATTAATAGATCCAGGCAAAGGCGTAGCAAATCATTATATTTAAACTGCCATGAAATTTTTTTAGGATTTGTTTAGATTTATGGCAGCCAAGACAGCTAAAATGGCGCATTTGTGTGAGTAACAACGTTAAAACCAAAGTCAACTGAAAATCTTATCACAAAAAACGTATCTATAACGTTATAAATAATAAAGTTTACTCAGACATATTAACTCCCAGAGCAGAAGAATATAACTGACGTAAAAACGTATAACTCACTATTAAAACAATAAACTTTCTAAAACTCATTTCGATCACGTCGACAATTTTCTATAACAAGTACCAATAACTTACCAACATTTTTAATTTCATTCGCTCAAATGGACACTCAGAAAATCAATCTCCTACTAGACATTATTTATCTCGGAATAAGGCAAGTTAAGCTGCGTCCACACTGTTAAGGTCATCTACAGGTAATTGTCAGCAATAATTTCCGGAGTTAGTGCTGAAATTAGTGTTTTTGAATTGCAAATAATTGTGTAAATTATTTCGGTAATAATGCCACTTTTATTAGTACTGTTAAAGGTCGCCAAAGTTAATTCAATTCAATTTAGTTAATATCTAATGGGTATGCGTCGTTTATTATATTGCTTCTGGTTGGGTGGTTGTTTATTAAATATATAGCAATATGGAGCGGAGCAATTATGGTGGAGGTTTTTTTATGGTGGAGGTTTTTTTATGGTGGAGGTTTTTGCAAAAACAGTTGCACCAATCTTAGAATTGCCGTGAATTGCTCGGTAGATATTGCATTACGTCATAGTTAAACACATTTGCCCAGAATTGTGCAACGCTAGTTGCCCGTGTAAGCGCACCTTTAGTACTTCGCAGATTAACTTTAATATTAAAGGCGCCGTTCGATCAACAACAATATGTATAAAATAGATAGGATGGGAAATGGATTTTCAGATTATGCCGAGCTAAAGTCGTGAAAGCTGTTTGGCGAAGTTTATTTGTGCAATGCTGTATTGGTTATGAATGAGGTTTGAAGCAGTATTGATACAAAAAAGAAATAGTAGTGATTTGGAAATAAATTATGCATAAATGGATTAGGAGCGGAATAGAACCAGAAAATTGAAAAAATGATCCGTAGTATTTTTATACCCTTTTCAAATTTTAAATGGCCCATTTGTTACTTATATGTACAGATGAATCAAAGTAAGCAACAGCAAAAGAGGGTAACAATTATTTCAGTATTACACATAATTAATGGGAGTTGGAGCAGTGGTGGCCCAGAGGTAACGGCCCGACTTACGAGACGTAGGTCGTGGGTTTGAACCCAAGAAGGCGCTTTACTTTGTGTAAATAATTTCACTACCCTATCCCTCTCGGACTTTCCCGCAACCCTGGCAGGTATCGGCCCTAGCGGACCCCATCATTAAAGCTGACATCTCTTTGAGGCGCGCGCGGAACAAAGCGCGCCGTCGACCCAGGCCTGGTCCTTATCGGACGGCGAGCTACCCATTGCTCGCCATCCGTAAGCCCGCGCCTACGGGGGCCGGGAATCGGCCTGGGATTCCCGACGCCCAAGGCGTCTCCTGCGGCGACATGGGGCATGAGGGCGTGAGTTTTGCCTCACTCTCACGCGTTTCGCCTCCTCCTTCGCGAGCATCACTGCTTCGCAGAAGGAGGTGTGCAGAACATATATATTATATATGTTGTTATTATATATGTTCTGTGAGTGATAGTGATCTGTGGATCCTGTGGCGTAGCCGCGCAGGCGACTGGCTACAGAGCTCTTTTTTTATTGCGAATCGCTGTCAATAAGTTTAGTAAAAGAAAATAAAGTAATGATACAAAAATAACAATGAGTGAATAATATGTAGATACGGCAAGAAAACTAAAGTGAAGTATTGTGGTGTGTATGACTGACTGTCTTGTGTTAATTAAGTCGGAAGAAAAATATTCAATCACCGGGCAAAACAAAGCCATCGAAGTTAATCATGCTGCTAGGAACACAACACTCCGCCACGATCACCAATACCAACTGCGTGCAGTCCCAGAGTGAGTTCAGAAACTTGTTTCCTTTTGTACTTGTAATGAGTGTTGTTTATATGTAATACTAAAAGTCCGAACTGTTTTTATAGCACGAAAAGGAGGTGGCAAGTCGTTCCAGCAGCGAGAAGCAGCGAATTTAAAGCTTCCATGAAATGCAGCAGTTTTGTGCGATGAGGCCAACAGGAGGTAAGATGATGCTCTTGTTTTAATTTTATTTATGTCCGTAGACCAAGTCACTTTCTTATAGAGATAATCTGCTTTTTTTGTGAGAATGGTGCCAAAGAGTAGGGTAGCCAGATGAAGCTTTCTGCGATCTGACATTCTCATCAAAGGGTTTATTTAGACATGGAGTTATATGAGAGCGCGGGGGCGGGGGCGACATTGAAACAAAATCTCGCACAAGCATTTTGCACTCGCTGGATCAGCTTTTCGCTTTTACCGAAAATGCACGCACCATACACAGTGTCAGCGTAGTTCAGCTTGGATAAAACAAGTGACTCACACAGCATGACACGCATATCCCCACATATGTAGGGACGTACACGGTATAGAAGCTTAAGTCGGTAAAAGCAGTTGCGCACAGCCTCCATGATGTGCGTCTCAAAATGCAGGTGCTCGTCATCACCACCCCAAGATTACGGGCTTCTTGCACCCTATCAATAGAACACCCATTAATCTTCAAATCCAGAGTGTACCCTAATATTTTATTTAGAAAATCTCTTGATCCCATGAGAATATACTTGGACTTAACTGGGTTCAGAACCAGAGAGTTTCTGGTTGATCATGCTGAAATCCTATTTAAATCCTCATTCATTCCTTTTACAGCTTCAGCAGAGTACTGAGGGCGAAATGAGAGATACATCTGTTGATCATCAACATAGAGGTGGAACTTGGTGTTAACCCGACACTTGGTGATGTCAGCACTGTACAGAATGAAGAGAAGAGGGCCCAGGATCAATCCTTGCGGTACGCCCCGATTCAATTGCTTGGGACTAGAGGACAAAACATCTCCATCACTGTCACTTGTAACCTGCACAAACTGAAAACGGTTACTTAGGTAACTCTGAAACCATTGGACTGTTTCGGGCTGACATCCGTAGTGTGATAGCTTGGAGAGGAGAAGGGAGGTAAAAAATCCAGCAGTACAAGCATGGTACCCATGCCCTGGTCCCTGGCTTCGAGGATATTTCCAACCACGTCAAGAAGAGCTGTGGCTGTGCTGTGCCCCTAACGAAATCCTGATTGAGCCAGTGGCAGAATATTGTGCTTCTTAAGGTATGCCCGAAGCTGGTTAGAGACAACTTTCTCTAGAACCTTGGAGAGACATGGTAACAGGTTAATTGGGCGAAGATCTTTCATGCTGGTGGGATTAGATACCTTGGGAATGGGCCTAACTATAGCCAATTTTCATAGTTCCGGAAAAGCGGAGGAAGCGGTAGATCTGTTTATGATGTCAGTTATAACTGCAAGTGTACGAGAAAGCGTCATTATCACCATCTCCAGGGAGATATAGTCGGATCCCTGAGCATTTGACTTAAGACCAAGCAAAAGCCTCAGCACCATGTCCTCCTGGACAGGCTCAAGTTGGAAATGGCCATTACTGAATCTGTGGTGCTCAAAGTAAGTTAAGTTGGCGGTACTGACCCCACCACTGCCTGGCACGTCCAAAAAATTCTCATTTATTTTCTCAGGGTTGTTACAAAAATACGGCTAACTATTATCTGGTTTTTTTTAAATGGCTATTGAGGATTTAATATGGCTCCATAAATTGGTTGACTGTTTGATGTTTTTCTAGTAAGTTTTAAAATAAGCACATTTCTCACTAACAAAAGCGGCCCTGACTAAGTATTTAAGCTCTTTGTATAAATTACGAAGTTAATTTTATTTTTTATATACTTCTTTGACATAATCTTCTTATTATTTGACACTTTATATCTACAATTCTAATTTCAACTCTTTACTAATGCCTTTTGTAGACAAATCAAATTATTTATTTCTTTGCAAACATGGGTAAATAATTGGTACATAGATGTTGTCATAGAAGTCAGTCCTCCATGTTCTGCCGCCACATGGGCATGCAAATCATAATCAAATAATATTATTTTAATTATCAATTAGAATATTAATATAATTCCATTTTACAAATTAATGTCAATTCTATCAAATACAAATTAATTATTACATCAAATGTCACTGGCTACAATATTGAGTAAGTCAAACATGTTTTAAATAAGTAAAAATAAGAAAGGATAGACATAGACAGGACGTTAGTTCAGATTTGTTACAGTTGTAATGGCAATCAAGTCATTAAGTTTAAATAGGCTTTAATTGTTTTTATTTTTTTAAAGTTTATTTTATATTTTGTGGATGTGAAAAAGTTGTAGGCCTAACTTGTAGACTGTAGATTTGTAGACCATTTATATAATGTTAAGTAGGTACCTGGTATTTGTTGACAGGCCTACACTGTCCACCCATATCTTTTAACACTGTAATTTGAAAACATTATAAAATCCAATTATTTTTAAAAGAGTAACCGTGGAGTTTCTTACCTGCTCTTCTCCATAGGAAACGACAAATTGGAACCATGCGCCTAACTTCTGAAGTTTCATAAGTGCCCGTGTAGGTTTATGGTAAATAAAATATTTTGATTTGATTTGATCCCGTTCAACAATGAGTACAATGGACATTGTCTGTGCAACACAGCTTGCTTTTAATTGACTTGGAAGGAAATAAGAAGACTTTTATTTCTTTTGCCTCATTGGTTGCAGTTTACGACTTTTTCGACGCCATATTTCCAGACCAGACGTTCACTGATCATGGTTGTGATGCTGTACGGTCTAAGCAATAACAAATTTAATTGTACTGAGCTCTCGAATAGATTGTGTTACGTAGTACCTACAACGTACTTGTTATTCGGCGGGAGGTGCGCGCATCTTGACTATTCTACACTGCGCGATTAAGAACGAAGGCTGGGGAGCAACCTCTCCGCCGACTTTTAGAAACCTATAACTCACAATTCATTGATTTTGATATTTTCGCGCTGTCGCAATCTAAATTTAAAAGAATGGTTTCACAATCTCTTGCAAGTCGCCGAGACGGGTGCTCTTGTCGTCCGTTTCCTTCGATTCGTCAGTTTATAGTGTTTTTCTTCTAAATACATAATTTATGTCTTTTTTCTCTCTCATTTAACATGCGTCCATTATCATACTTCGATGTCACTTCGTGGACAATAGTGTGGGTTATACACTTTTTCGACTGTATTATAACTACTTTTTGTAATGCTGTACTAACAGCATTACAAAAAGTAGTTATAAGTAGTAAACGCACCCTCGATACAGGAGAAATTACTAGTGTGGGGCAACGTTTTAAAAAAATAATAATAAAAATAATATGTTATAATGTGTAACTGTTTTTGTCCCAAATAAATAAAATAAAAATCATTTTACTTTCTTGTAAGTTTTATTTAAGTTCATATATAGTATGTGTATAGTGTATATAAATAGTTAGTCATCCTTAATTAAGTAGTTTACACAATGAATATATTATTTTTATTCCTTCAGGAATTTCTTAGTAGCACCCCGGGGTCGGGATTTGTGTTCGGTTACCAAAAAAAAGGAACCGTAATAATTATAAGATGATGATATAAAAACAAAGGAGAAGAAGTTCAGATAGGTAGATGCTAGCAGCTGCATCCGGCTAGAGTGGAAGCCGACCTCATTATACATAGTTGACAAAAGGCTTGGCAGATGACTATGATGATGATAATGGTATGAAAACGTCAAGGAAACTAATCGCCATGATAACACCTGGGCCTGGACTGGGGCTTTTCTCAAGGTCATAAAAATCTCAAGCATATATAATAATAAAAGGTGGACCAATCAAAACAAAGCAAATTCAACATAAACGTACCCACCCAAATAATTAAATTTGACCCTACAATAGCTCTGTAATACAACGTGTTCATAAAGGAGCCCTGAACCAGAAATAAAAAGGCTTCCTTTTTTCTGATATATTTTTAGTTTGGCCTCGTTGTTTTGGGAATGGCCAGTCACTCTGACGTTTTGCTTTCATTTCTGGGTCAGCAGTGATGAAGTGGTGTGTTCATTTTGGCTGACTGTTTATTTATCTTCGTGTTCGCTTTTGTTTGGAACGTGAAAGACACATAACATAATAACAAGCTTTTATTTCCTTGAGAGGAAAACCTTATTAAAAATATCCAATAACATTTTACACTATATAGGGATCAAAACCAGAGCCCCATGATCAGCTGTCACGCTTAAGACCAGTGACCAACGTGGCAGTAATTATTGATGATGAAGTTCTTGATAAGTTTCGAAGTCTCCATCCAGGCAGTGAGAGGCCTGTGTTTCGAATGGTAAATCACGCCTGTGGCACGTACCCCAGGCTGAGGTATCTGATATACAAAAAATGGCGCGTGCAGCACCGTACACGTGACAGAAGTGAAACTTCATAAAAAAATTAAGTGATTTAGTGTTAGAGACAGAGAGAGAGTTATATATTCCTTCTCAATCATGTAACGAAATATGCCTAAATGTGACGCGTCCTTGAAATTTCACTCTCGATTCTAGTCCAATTATCATATCGCTGCCTAAGAACTTTCAAGTTTCACTTAAAAAATGTAATGCATTGCACTAAGTGGACGCACCTTTAGAAAGGTGTCACTATTTTCTGATTTTTATAAAGACAGTTTCAATCTTTTACTTGCACGAAAACCAAGAAAACTTCCGCACGAGTTATTTATGCCTCGATGCAAAGATAAACTAGTGTGACACGTGTCGCTGCTACTTGCGGGGGAGGGCCGTGCGGACGTATCTTAAGCTGACGTCACTCGGCATACCTCACTGTACGAGGAGATTAAGTGTTTGCAAAATTTCAAGTAAAGAGTACTTTACAATAATGTATAATTTTGAAGACTAACGATATATAATATATGTCGAAGTTAGTTGTCAAGTCGTGAGCAATTTTATATAATTATTCTTATTCTTGTTTTACTATTGTTAATTATGTTATTACAATCGATAATTGTTTATTCAAATAAAAGAGTATTTACTAAATACTTACGATTTAGTTTTGACAAGCAAACGCAATGCGATTTCGCAAACGAAGCTTTTGACAATTTTATGGAAGATTTTTCTCTAGTTTTTTTCTTTATTTTTTTTTTATTATGTTTTCCGAAAACGATATAAATAATGACGGTGCAATGCTGCATTATATAGCTATAACTTGGAGCTACAATAGGTAAAGTTGGACCTTCGAAGTAAAATAAAGAAACAGTTGATTACTAATAACAATAACAAAACCATAGTCAGCAAGCTGACGTGTCACCACAAGCAGCACCCGTTCACGAGCATAACGCAAAATATCAGCCATTACCTCCCTCGCCATATTTGAGGGAAGGGGGCAACCCGACCCCCGACGCTACTGCAGGCAGTGACATCTAAGGGAGCATGAAGAACTTGCTGCCGGTTGCTCAAAAAATATATTTTATCAATTGACGAGGTCGCTAGCTAACCAGATATTGCAATACAACTCATTAAAATGTAGATTATGTCAATAATAAATGAAAATTAAATTAAACTTAATTGACTAATATAGTCAAATAACATAAACAATTATATGAACTCATATAACTTATCAGTAGGTAAGCTAATTCTGGAGAAAGAACATAAACATTGTCTTGAGTAAATCACAGCGACCAACAGTTTTTATCGTTTAAGTAATCGTTGATATTAGTATGCCTTTGAACAAAGGTTGGATTTTACTTTAGGTTTAAACTCATTAATAGGCAAATCTAATAAAGAAGAAGGGAGCTTGTTACAAAAGTTTGTACCAAGCCCAACAAATGAGTTATGAACCTTATGAAGGCGGTGAAAGGGAGCACGTAGTGTCTCCTTCTTTCTGGTGGAATAATGAATATCCACAGATTATTATATCTATGTGAATATCACTGTTTTTTGTGTATACGTGTACATATTTTGCCTAATACATATATAAGATGTTGGCGAAGATGAGTCGTAATGCCACCGTGAGAACACCAATATCTTTAAAAAAATCTCTCAGAGTAACCCTAAATTGCTCGAACAGCTCGTTTTTGAAAAACAAATATACTTTGAATATCAGCGGCTTTGCCCCAAAGCAGGATGCCGTAGGATATAACGCTATGAAAATAACTAAATTCGATTCTATTAGTATTGCTTTCCTGACTGCGTAGGCGGCCGAAATGAGCCTTTCTGCTAGGCTTGATATATTTGATCCTCACTGAAGCTTGGCATCAACTGTTATGCCCAGAGATACTGACGAGTCTACAGTTTCAAGTATCTCTTTATCTAAGACGGTTTTGGGTCCTAGATTTCTAATATTCAGTAAGGCGAAATTTACAAATTTCGTTTTCTTGGCATTAAGAACTGGTTATTTGTGGTAAACCAATCCATAACCATTGATAGTGTACTATTTACGTCGTTAAAATCTTGTCTATTCCCGATAATATTCTATAATTCAACACAGCTTCTTACCAAGTGGCACCAGCATTGCTGCGGATCCGTACTGTGAGGAACTTGACACAATGCTGGAGAAGCTTGCAAATCTCCGGCCAGCCTTGGTTAATCGCTCATCCCCGCTGCTCCTACACGACAACCCTTGACCTCATACGACACAACACACGGTCTCTAAGCTACAAGAGCTAGGGTTGGAAGTTTTGCGTCATCCACCGTACTCACCAGACCTTGCGCAGACAGACTCCTACATTTCCAAAATTTGGACAACTTATTGGCAGGGAAAAATTCAATACCCGAGAGGCAGTACAAAATTTCTTTGAACAGTTTGTTGGCTCCCGTACACCTGACTTCTTCAAGAAGGGCATTGAAAAACTACCACTGCGCTGGTAGAGATGCATCGATTGCATGGGTGCATATTTTGATTGATAGAAATAAAAAATATTTATATAAAATGACTATAGCTTTCTTTATAACGACTTTCTTTATAATACTAATAAACGGCAATTTCATAGGTAAATATCTAATATATAATAATAAAATATTATATTATTATAAAGAGAAAATATTTGATTTTATTATTTGTTTGTATGTTGGTTTGTTATGATTTCACGCTAAACGGCTGAAATGATTTGGATGGAATTTGGCGAATGGGTAGACTATGACCTGGATTAGTACAAAGGATACTTTTAATCCCGATATTATCACGGGATAGATACTTATGCGGGTGACACCGCGGGGCACAGCTAGTAATGAATATAAGTCTGAAATCCCCAACCCGTCGTAAGCAAGCCTGCTGGACAATGCCCCATGCCTTCCCTGTATGGGAAAAGGCCTTTACCTTGCAGTGAGACAATAATAGGCCGGTGTTATTACAATTATTGTTTTTATTCACTACTCAGAACCCGTGGCGCGGCGGTTGGGAACAAGAGCTTCCCGCGGGGATTTAGTGGTTAAAAATTAAATTCGAACACATGCATTTATAGACGTAGACATAAAAAAGATAAACGCACACAGAAATATGAAAAATTAATGACAGTACATTTGAGTAAACTTTAAGCGTTTCTTTATCTTTTATTAATTTCTGAGGCTACCAGGATACCCGCAGAGATACAAACTTGGCTTTCTCTCCAAACAAAGTAGCGGTCTGAACGTATAATTTTGTGTAATCTTCCGTCTACAGTTGATATGGTTCGCTTCTTAATCTAACATCGCAAAATTTTCAACTGTTATTTTAGAAAACTCACAAAATTTGGCCACCTGATCGCCTTCTAATGTATCGGTCAAGAAAAAAAAAAAAAGTGTTTATTCACAGACATGATTTTTTAAAAGACATAAATTACTTCTGCCAAACTGCAAAGCAGTTTGTTGTGGCAGACGTAGCTCCTTTTTTTGTACATATTAACATATATAATAAAGCTTCATGATACGAATACTAGTGTAACATTACTTGTAAGGTTTTTTGTTGGCGCTTATAATCGAAGTTCAGTTAAGTACTAAACAGCTTAAGGTGAACCCTCAGCAAAAAAAATCCCGCCAAATTCAAATATTCTTTGGTTTTTTGCAAATTGCAGCGCTGATTTACGTCGTATATTTGAATATGTAATGTAAAATTTGAATACGGCATGCTATAGCTGAGGATTCGACTCAAGCGTCTTTTTTGAAACAAGACGTGATTGAAATGGATATACGTGTATATAAATAACTAGCTGACCTCGCGAACTTCGTACCACCTAACATTTTTTTTTCTCTCCGTATGAACCATCCTCGTACTTCAAGGAATATTCTAAAAAAAGAATTAGCAAAATCGGTCCATCCGTTATTGAGTTAGAAAATTACAACGAAAAGTGGCATTGATTTTTATAGATAAGGATTAAGGGTTAATATAACGTCATTACGGCTATGAATAAGGCAAGACATAATAATGGACGGTATTTTACTAACGATAAGTAAAAGTGAATAGCTGACCTTCAAGTTATTTATTTTTATTTTTAACTCTTATTAAGAAATTATCAAGTAGGCTATCGTACTTTATTGAAGCTCAAATAAACGATAGTACCTACTTATAAATTCTATGCACGAGCTAGACAGTTGATGCCGGCTAGTGTCACTCGAAAGAACGCTGCTCAGCGATTTCGAGCGCTTTAGCGAACATGCATCTGTTGTTGTGCTCCTAGAAGAAGCGCTGTAAGTGCTGAGTTATATCAATTTAATAACATCCTTTGATTAATCTAATAAGGCGCCGTAAAATAAGATCCAGAATAAAATCGTGATACCAGTCTTTAAAATGTTTACGAGATTTCAAAGAGTCCGTGCGATTTTAATAATTGAGTGAATGTCCTTAGAATTTATTTTTTCTTCTCTGTATTTTATAAGTGGAGACCTGTAATTGGCTTTCAGACTAATGTACTGTCCTTAATCTGTTTGTTTTAGCTGTAAGTCTCCCATGTTATTTAAATAAATAAATAAATAGATATCAAAAGCACACAATATATTAGGAATTATCGTAGGAACAGATTTCATACACGTGGATTCATAGAGCTTAGGGCAATGTTCTTTGAACCATAGTAATGTGCATTTACGTAAATTCGTGGGAGTACTAAGGGGCAGTTATTCTTGGTATGTCTTTGTAGAGTCTAATGTATCTATTTCGAGAATGTGCTTAGGGTTACCAGATTACTTTTAAAAGTAAAACTATACATAATATATAAACACAAACAACAAAACACTATATATAATACACTAGCTTCCACCCGCAGCTTTGCCGGCGTAGTACCGTAAACCGGGGCTACTTTGATCAATATTGAACTTTGAAAGTCCATATCTTTTAAATTAGTGGGTATAAAAAAATACAAAAAATGTCTAATAATCGGTTTTTTTATCACTCTCGATTCCTGTAATGATAAGTTATTAATAGAGATATATTAACCTTTTTTAATTAAAATCGTTGATGAAGTCTCCGCGTGTCCTCAGAAAGGGATATGACAGTTCTTCAGTGTTGGTAACATCGAAAAAAAAAATACCAAATTGCGTTTCGTCGCAATTCGCGATTTTATACGAAATGGAAGTTTTGATCAAAGTCATCCCGCAATTCAAAGTAACCCCGGTTAATGGTACCTATGTCAATAAAAAGTAGCTTAAGTCCTTTGTCAAGGCTGTCCTCCTTTTTAGTAAATCTCATTAAAATCCGTGCAGCCGCTTCGGAGATTAGCCGGAACAAACAGACAGACCGACAAACATTTGAAAAAATGTTTTTTTTTGTTATAAGTAGGTACCGTATTTACTTTCATACGCATTTAGTAAAAAGCTGTTATCTTGACATTATTACAAACAGCAACTTCAATTTTATTTATTTGTATGTATAGAAGATTTCGTTGTATTGTAATAGTAAATAGGTTGAAAGATTATATAATCCTAAAATAATTGTGCCCTTGGTTGTTCTAAGTCTATGAGTTCTATATTTTGATGTTTCTTGATAATTTGTTCCAGTAGAAATAACTTTTAAAGTCGATTAAAGTCCTTCCTACAATATGCTACGTTATTCAAATTTGTACTCTAATCTATCTAAACTACCTAATATTATAAAGAGATTTTTTTTTTGTATGTTTGTTTGTTACGCTTTCTCGCTAAAACGACTGAACGGATTTAAATGAAATTTGGCACATGGGTCGACCATGACCTGGGTTAGGACAAATAATACTTTTTATACCGATATTCCTATGGCATCGAGACATATGTGGGTGAGACCGCGGGGTGAAGCTAGTTTCTTATTACTTGATTTATGGCGGTGTACTCTATGCCCAATCTTCCGGGGAAGTAATATTTTTTTATTTTCCAATTAACAGAAAAGGGAATTAACTATAATTTGAAACGTGTTTTTTTTTTTTTTTTTATATATGAGACAACGTCCACACAAGGTCTTCAGGTCCCGAACTAGGTAGAACCTGTACTACGGTAACCTGATGACTGATATACATACTTAAATACATATACACGCCCAGACACAGGTCAAACATACATGTTCATGCACACAAATGTTTGACATGTCCGGGGATCGAACCCGGGATCAGCAGCTCAGAAGGCAGGGTCGTTACCAACCGCACCAACCGGTCAGTCGGTTTAATTACTGTCCATTATATAAATCGTCTGAAACATAAAAATCTGGAAACAGAATAAAATAAGGCCAAGTGCTTTTAAAATCCCATGGTCTCCTTTAGTAGTTCAGTTGAATTCATATTTGATTAAAAGGTTCAAAACACCGATACTGGGTACTACCAGGCTTGCACTCACTAGACAGGTCCGCGCTAATCTGTGTGGTTCTTTGCTTAAAAGACCATTTCAGACACTAATCTACATGGTCCACACATGATCTAACTATTAGGTCCGAATCTGAGTACTAAGTGTTACTATTATGTCTGGACTTTATAAGAGACTGTGACCCCTAATTTTGTTTCGCCATTTTTACTCAGGGGTAAATAGTTAGGAAATGTCGATTCCATCTAGCTTATATTTTTTTTATAAAACTGTAAAAGTGATTGCGATATCCTATTTACAGAAAACAATTTTATCTAGATTTTACTTCATTGGACTTTAAGATCTTATCTAAAAATATTTCTGTTATTTTATTGACTTGAGCACACTACATACGTTATGAATAAATGGGTCAGTCACTCCGTGTAAAATACAGGTATTCATCTAAGCCATTAGGTATTCAGCATTGAACTCGATGGAATTGGAAGCTGACCCCAACATCTAGCTGGTTATGCTGGATGATGATGATACGCTATAAATTCGTTGAAATAAAATGTTTCTACTAAACAAAATATTAATCGTTTAATCATATTTTCTACACAGTAAATCAATAAACAAATCAAATAACTGCAGAACTTAAAATAATACTAGTAAACTTCAGATTTAAATGCTAACTCCTCCAAGCCCCCAGTTAATCACTTAAAACGACACTAAACCTCCAAAGATTTAAAATACTTTTAGCTTCAATTTCAATTGGCAAACTTTCGAAACTCAAATTCAAAACAATAAACAAAAACTTATACCAGCGCGAACTACTTTAGGCTATAAATCCTTTGAAAGTAATTTCATGGCTGTGTGCCGTCCCGAAGTGAAACTATCTCGTTAGTTGATATATATTGAGGAAATGAACGCCTCATTGCTTGGCCCAGATATCAACGTAATTTGAATCTGCTATAACTTCAGCTAATTGATGGATTAAATTAATTTCTTGTACTTGTAGCATCGAATTTGGTTAAAAAGACAGACAGCCCAGTAGGGTTTTCCCTAGTATATCTGTTCGCGACGATACGTCACCAAAAAGTGATATATAGTGTTTTTTATATAAACTTATATTCATACTGTTAATAGTGTTAGTTAGACTTGTAAACAGTGGTGAAAATAGTGTTTGCTACATAAAACCGTAAGTACGACACCTATCTACCTCAATTGAGTGGGCTATGACGTAAGTTTTACATATCTAGTCCCTTTGAAAAGCCCATTTAATTGAGGTTTAAATGTTATACTGCGATAGAATTCTAATTGTTGATATTTTGTTTTGTATATCATCGTTTCAGGGCGCGTCACGCCCTGGAAAATATAGTTGTAGCGTTTAAACTACGCAATTGTTTTGGGTCTTTAGACCAGCCTGAAGTCTCTGAAAATAGTTTCAAAATATGTTCAGTAGTTTTCGAGAAAAATGACGTCAAAAACGAACATCCTTTATCAGAGGGTACATAAACCTTTATAGTCAAATAAAACCATGGTACCTATGTACATAGAAGCAGCTCATCGTCTTGAAGATATCATCCTGAACTACCGGTGCAGGACGTCAGCGCCGCCTGGGCAGGGAGAGACCTATGCTCACACCGGGATAAACCTGGAAGGGTTTACAACCTCCCAAAACACTTCGCGTCCGGCGATCACGCCCGTCTGGCACACTATCCGTCAAAATCTGAAACGCAACCCAGTTTTAAGCTCCTAAGCTGAAGAACTAAATCGCTTGCGGTCTCAGCCACTTCAATGTCATCTTCTTCGTAGTGTCGATGGCACGACAGTGTGTTAAATTTTGTTGACCCAAAGACTTTGGCACTTCCACGACATCGTTGGTGGCAGCACAGAGGTCTCTATGGCAATTTTTTTTTGGGGCACAGAGGGCAGGATAGAAGATGGGACATAGTTTGCACAACAGTCACACAAGGTAATCTGGTAGCGAGAGAAACACTTTTGAGAACATTTTAAATTTAAATGTCATGTAAAATATCTGGGGTTAAATGGGCATTTCTAAGCGCTTGATCCTCCGTCAACTGAGATTGACTAGGCAGATAAGTATATTATCAATTTCACGACCTTTAAAATAGTAGGTCTATCTGTAGCGTACATAGACTCGGTTCGTTTAAAACTAAAATCTAAATCTCTTGGCCAGTCTTGAGTACTAGTAATTATTTTTAAAATAAATTAAGTTCTAGTTACTTTTTGTTAAAACAAAACCTACAAAAGAAAAAAAAAACTAGCTAGCTATCCCCATTTTGAACTGAAGCCAAATAAAGAGAGCAACTGAAATTCTTGGTGCAATTTCTGCGTATTCACTTAGTTACATCTCTGTGCTGGCAGGGAATCAGTTTTAAGCAGCCTAATTAGTCTGAAATTAGTCGCTTAAATAGCAAAAGAAAAGTTAATGTCGGAATGTCTTATTGCATAATAATCAGTTTATAAAGTGTCAGTGTCCACTGCTGGGACACAGGCCTCCTCTCTATGAGAGGGATGGGGCCGTAATACAACACACGGGCCCCGTGCTGGTTTGGTAGATTTGGTATCTTAAACTCACGGATTTTGACAAGGAGCTTTTAACACTACCTAAGTGTGCAAAGAATATCAAAACAATGCACTCAATTTTTAACCGACTCCAAAAAGGTAAAGGTTGTCAATTTGTCTGTATAAATAAATATTTTTTTAGTTTATGTTGTGGTAAGTAGACATTGGTGCCGATTCTCTTGTCACAAAATTCTCTAAACTAGACTAAAAATCACCAAAATTTAGTTTATTCCTGTCAAACGACGATTTCCCATTCTGAAATCAACTTAAGTGACACAACTTAACTATATTTTAGTTTGACAGCACTAAGATGGCACTGAGATTATAATTTAGTGAAAATGGCAATTTTGCTATTCTGAATTTTACGTTTTTAACCTAAAATTTTGATTGTCTTAACTAAATCTGACTATTTTTAATCGCGATTAAAAAGGTGTGGAATAAAATTAGTTGTCATCAACTAAAATTCACACCAACACCTCGACTTCAGATGCAAAAACAGTACTGTATCTTTTTTTCTTTTCTTTTGGCTATATCTCGAAAACGGTGTCTTATCGCAGAAATAATGAAAATTTCGACCCCCTTTATAAAACCACTCAACCTATTCAACATGTTGGTAATATTCTTTTATTTTCCATACAAAAAATAAAAAAATTCCATACTAAACAAGTCGAGGCCACATAAAAACGCACGCCTACGGCTCTAAAAAAAAATCACGTGGTAGGGCAAACAAGTACCACGTGGAGTCGCAATTGCCAAATTTGATTTTAGATGTGTCAAAATTATATTTAAAGAAGAATGGCAGAATTATGTCTGGTTTTGTTTTAGCGACCGTAGATATCACAAAAACGAAACAAATTGAATTATTTTTTTATGATTTTTCAATTTTTCACTTTATTTCTTAAAAGCCGGAGTTAATTTATAATATTAAAAGTATATCAATTGCTTCCGATCGAGATACCTACGCGAATTGCTGTCATAGATAGTGGTGTTACACGTACAATCAGTATGAATGTTAATATCTGTATCGATTATTAAATGAACGATCGATTCAACTGATCTAGGTAATTCTAGGGTTGGTTGAATTATTAAAATAATTATTAAAATAATTATTGATATTTATGTAATATTACTTTTAAATCCAAAACAAGGAGCATAGGATCGATTCAACGTTGTATCGATTTTACATTGATTTTAATTGCACATCTCTACTTTCATCTTTGACAGTGACTGATTGACAGTTTGATGCTACAGAATTCCTCTGCGTATTCTGTTTCGTTCGTGTTTTGTGTTTATTCGGTTTTCTATTAATACAAACTTCATAATAGAAAAAAATCAATTAGGTTTACTTCATTTGTCCGTAATATCAGTTTTTGTTTGATATCATTTTAATTTATCATTCATAAGTTACCTATAGTTTCGTGTTCACATTATTCATAACCTAAAAATTCAAACTCCTATATCTTTGTTTTCCGGCTTTTTCGAATTAAAATAGACTCGCTTGTAGATTCTGCTACTAACGCCGAATCTTTAGACATATTTTTTACTGCGGGAAGCTTCAATTTAATTCCAGACAATTTTAAGTAAGGAGATTTGCCATTGTTCTTTAGAGATTTTATTTTGCAGAATAGCGTTAAGATTTTCATAGCCAATAGTAAGGAATTTTAGTGATAGTTTAGTTCGGTGTACAACAGAATCGGCACCATTGTTTCATTCGTTCGTTAAACATAATAATGGTATTCATAACAGGTGAAATTACTTCGTGGTTAGTTATCTAACAGATTGCATGATACAATATTAGACCTCAATATCGAGTATAAAATGCTAAGAAAATTGCAGTCAGCTATTACTAACTATAAAATGAAACTGCAATAGTCATCTCAGAAAATTAGGTATTATTATTAATAATTAATAATATTAATAATTAATTAGGTATTACTATCACTAATCTTGAAGTAACAATATTTTTATAATATAATATAATATTTCATGCTTTTTACCCTTTAGAAATGAATTCAGAGCTATATTAAGAAATCTATCATAACGACTGCTCGGTACTTTCTCAAAACTTAATATATTGCTTACAATAAATTCTGGAAAGCACCCATTCACTTCCTTCATAATAAAGCAAACGTTACTATGGCTACGTTATTATTGTATTTTATTCTCAACAAATATAAACGAAGAAAAATGTTTTTCTTTAGCTTTTCTGTCATTTTGGAGGCAAAATTGACGATCAAACGAATACCGGAGTGTGTTTTTCGGTTTTTCGAGAAATCCGTTGAAATTTAATTATTTGCGCCAGACTTTGAAATGTTTCTCTAGCAATAGTATGACCCCGCGTTCTGACCGAAAGCGAGCACGTGATCGACGCGATCGTTTGTATGAGTTATGAGTACGTCATACCCATCATCATCATTATTTCGGCCGAAAGTCGTCCATTGCTGAACATAGGCCTCCCTAAAGCCACTTCGACCGGTTTTGCGCTTCTCGCATCCAGCGGATTTTCACCAAGTCATCAGTCCATTTTGTGTGAGGCCTTTCAACCCAGAGTCCAGAACCTTTCGGCCTCTGCAAACAATGAGCCTTGCCCACTGCTACTTAAATTTGGCAATTATTCAGGATATGTCGGTTATCTTGATTCTCCTCCTCCGGATCTCTTCTTTTCTGATTCGATCACGTTGGGAAACTCCAAGCATAGCCCTCTCCGTTGCCCTTTGGGTGACTTCCAGCCTTCTAATGAGGCCTTTTGTGAGTGACTACATTTCAGTGTCATAGGTCGTCACTAGCAACATGCACTAACCAAAGTATTTCGTCTTAAGATGTCTTTTTTTTTTTGACATTGCACACAGCACCATCTAGTTCCAAATTAAGCACTTAAGGCTTGTGTTATGGATACCAGATGGTTGATACACTACTTAAATACATTTTTTTTTCGTAAATACATACATATTATAAATATACATCCATGACTCGGGTACAAATGTCCATATTCATCATACAAACATTTGCCCCTACCGGGATTCGAACCCAGGACCATTTGGTTTCGCTGACTACACTTAGCCACTGTAGCCACTACACCAAACGTGTCGTCAAACATTCGTCAAACTTTACTAACGTGACTTGATTCATCGCGCGCCTATGTCATATTCATAAAAACAGCGCGACGATTGGAATCTCGCGCAATGATCGCTTTTGGTTAGGACGCGGCCGAATGGTATGCTTCAGATAAGTAACTAACGCATTTTTTGTATATAATTATGAAATTTGATACTAACTTACATTATCATTTTATTTTGATTCATTTCAAATGTTTCAATGTTCTAAGCGAATAAAAATGTTACTACTCCACTTAGTTTTCCCTCGATAAAGGTACCACGAAATTAGACCGCATTTGTTTTATTTTCTTACCAATTTTTGCTTTCACCTTGGCCTCAAGCGCGAAGCAAAATCTTTATTGCCATTGAGCTATAATCCTTATTGTTGAAATACCTAGTCAATCCTAAAACTAGTATATGGCTTTAAGGCCAGTGTTCTCCAAATTTGCATATTTAATTATAACTAAATGGCTTTGAATAATAATTTAATTTATAAAGTTCTGCCTTTCACTCTCACCTTCATGAGTGGTGATACTTTAATGTGTCGCACACCCCCAGGGATAAGAAAAAGTGAGATTCTATCAGCGCTATCGATGATGGAATATTCAAAAATGTATGGGACTGGCATTAGCTACCGAACAGCTTACGTCAATCCTGTTGCAAGTCGTTGTAGAAATACGAAACGCTTTGAAAGCGATTGTCACGACTGTCTAAGCTCTCTGCTCAGTTTTTTTAACAGATAATAATAATGATACATTTTTTTAATCATTATTTACAATGGTACCTACAAGTGTCTTAAAGGCTTTATTTTTTTTTCTTTTTACAAATCAATTAAACTTCTGTAGCCGAATTAGACAAAAGCCTGTATTTCTGACTGATAAGTGTGCGCAGATTGGCGTAATATATATTTTAAATCTGGAATGAGATTTGTGCATGCCGATATTAGAGAAGAACATGGGTTTGGAACCTTAAAATCAGTTTTAAAGAATCAGTACTCCACAGATTTTTAGTAAAAACACTCACTTCTCTACGTTACGTACAAAAACAATTGCTTTCGAAATTAGTCCCAACAACCCTGTTATTCGTTCATTAACATCTCGTTTAGTCTCAAAACAAGGTTGTCCTAGCACAATATTACCCAATCTGCAATACACAGTGAAACCACAGAATAGTTCAGAAGGTAGGTTTCATACAACGAGCGAAAAGGCAGGCACACACATAGACACGCTTCACGTACAGCGAGAGCAAGTGCACCCGCGACTGGCATTCGACCGAGATCGCCATACGTACATACGTCGGCGTATAATCTATGTGTGTTAATATATATGTTTGTGTGCATAATCTATATGTGTGTGCGTGCGTATTTGATAGTATGTAGCCAGCCTTTTGCAACTATCTCTTTGTGTCGATACCGTGTAACTTTAGTACCTATTGAGACCTGTTTCATTTCACGTGAGGGACACAGAAAATGTCAATTGGAATTCGATTTAGACTAGTATTCAGGCACTTGATTAGATCGTGTAATGAAGAGTTTTAGTTGAAAAAGTTGCGTATTCCGAACTAAAATAAATTTCTATTTGGATTATATTCCTGATAAGTGGATACTTCAATAAAATTGTATTAACGAAGATCTTTTGTTAAGGATTTTTTTTCGGGTTTGTGTTGTTTATCTTAATCTTTAATTCAAAATTAATAGCAACATTTCTTTCAAGCAGCTTAATAATAATAATATTTTTAATCTTTATTATCAATGATGAAATCAAACTAACTTAAGACTTCTGTCTTCTAGAGTGCAAAGGAAAAACCCCTTTATACATTGACTTGCAAAAGTCTTCACCAACTATAGCCCCCTATCAGACCCTATATCAGGCCCAAATGATTAAGTAATACCATAGTCCCACAAAGCGATACGCAATAAACTCTGAATTAATGAAACCCTATATTATAAACAGGGCTAATTAATTACAGTAATGTATAAGTGACCCTCGAGACAGATAATATGGAGCTAAATATATAGGTAGATAAGGACAACGGGCGGCCGCCATACTCAAATAGCCGAAGAGCCCCATAGCTACATGTAGTGCGTAGGATGAGTCGGCAGACTGTCCGAGACGAAAACCATTTATCATTTTGTATTATATAGAAGGTGACGGTCTTTTTGACGAAAATAAGGCCGATTGTATCAACAATTACTTGTGTTTGACGATATGTGAGGCACCCAGTTTTTTTTTTTATAATTTTCTTGTATACTGGTAAAAGTTTACTTAAATATGTCTCCTGCGCAAGGCACTGTTTAATTTATAAATCAAATCACCAATCAAATCAAAATATTTATTTGCTAGAATATGGTACATAAGGTGTTACAGTAAGTTTGTTTCAGCATATCCTGCCATAACATGACGTGCAAATGTATTCACAATCAGCGATGTTAATTATTAATCTAACTTACAAATTACAGATTCTATTAACTTGTCTTCAAAATAGTCCTTAATGGTATAGCCAGGATTAATGTAGATTTATTACACTGAAAAGTAATAATAAAACAGAAATTAATTTCGTAGTGAAATTCATTTAGATTTATCATGTCTTAGATGAATTTTCTCTATTGAAAGTCCAAAACGTTCGTCACTGTGATAAACAGTAAAAAGTCTCAAATTTTACTTCAGTTCGACACGAAATTCTAGGAATCAAAATATTTTGTATATGTAAGTTCGTATAAAGATTAAAGATGGTTATTTTCAGTCAACCCTAATGTTATTTAAATTCTAAATAACGACTCTTTCTTTGGTCATCCTGAACCATTCAAAAACCTCAATTAATTTAACTAAAATTAACGCCGTCAAAATATCAAATAACACAATTAAATTCGTCCGATGCTAAGGTCCATTGCTTATTATGGTTGCCCACATTTCAATTACGGTCATGTAATCCTATTACTGGTGTATTAGTTGAGATGGACCGCACATTCATCAGTAATAGCTGGTACAATAACCAGATTACGGACGAGTATGTCTTAATATTAACAACTGAGAGAGACTTGGTAGGCTGGCTGTAATTGGGAGAGTGAATGTGGGAGTAGATTTGCACTGTTTAATATATATAGTGCTTTTTCATAAATTTTAATATTTATCTTATAAGTTAGGTTAAAAATATAGTGTCATAATTGTCAAGTTTTTTACTTAGTTTTTATATTAGGGCGTACCAAAAGACTTTCACGAGTGTCAACGCATTAAATGATAAATTATTTTAATTCTGTAACTTTGTTTGTACAAACACTTTTACACGTCAATCATTTTTTTTTAACTAGATGATAGCCAGCGTTTCCTATCTGACTACTCTGAGAAGAAAGGCCGAAACAAACTCAGAGGTCACAGTCTCTTTTAAAGTCCAGACATAATCTTGGTCATTCGTATCAGTCACTCCATAAACTATCTTGATTACGTTTTCACGATGCCAAGAAATCGAAATGGAGTATCATAATTATTATTCACTCCATAGCACACAGATTTCTGGTAGGTATTATTAGCATAGAGCTGAAAGGTTTTAGTTTCCACCAAAAAGCGAACCCATGTTTAATAGATAGAAAATGGACCAAACTAAAACTACGCTAGTGTAAAAATAAAGGTGCTGCCCCATCTTGCATAAGCACAATAACCTACTTACTTTTAGGAGATACTGAAATATTTTACGACTGATAAATATTTCAGTAGTATTTACGTACTCTGCAGTGGATGTAAGTAAGTTGCTTAGATGGAAGATAATAAAATTAATGGTAATACTCCCTCAAGCTTTTCTCTCTTAGGAGGATAGTGTAGATTATTTTGTTGTTATTTTACGGGTATTATATTATGATGGAAGATTATAGTGGTAAATAGGTAGAGATTTATCAGTGGGCAGTAGACGAACAACAGAGGTCACAACAGTGATCCATGGGATTCCGTCGTTATCTGTTGTGAAGTGCCCAAAGGTCTGGCTATATCTTGTGATTCGTACTACACGGGATTAATCATCTAAAATAGAACGTAAGATATTCGGATCTTGTTTATTCGGGTTAGCTTCTATTTTAAGAGTCTGTGAGATCTATAGTATTTTACATAATTAATTCGACTAGAATGATATCCCTTACAAAACGAATCATTTTGTGGCCGTTAAATGAATGTCTATTAAAGAAGCTGTATCTTAAAGAAAAACAATAAGAATTATCATGTCAAAACATGTGAAGTTTTTTTACCAGACACGAACTTTTACTAAACTATGCCAAACTATTTTGTGACAATCCTATTCAATCGGTGGTATATTAATGAAGCTGAACGTTATGCGCTGTACTGATAACAGATTAATCCCACATCGGACGTCTGTTCCGCTGTGTAACCAGATATATCATAGCAATGCTCGCTGGATACTGTCAAATCACGATTAACATTTTGTTTGTTAATTTAAGCTAAAATATTTTACTCTAATTATAGTATCTGGGGAATTTTATTGAAACTCATTAATATCAAATTTATGGGACAACAAACATTGTAGTGTGGGACTGTTTTGATATATTAACATAGCTGGTTTATTTAGATGACATAATAGATGTTGTATAATAAAAATAAATCATTTATTTGCATAAAACGTGGTATAAAATGTTGTTCAATAAAATAAAAAGTACAAACATGTTTTGCTATGTTATAGCATGCAAAAAATTTTGGCAAATGTATGATGATGTATGAATGATATCAGATTTAAAATAAATGTAGTTATTACACTAACTTTGTTAAATTACACATTAAAACATGTTATATTAATAAAGATAAGAAATAAAGAAGTTTAAATATTAGCAGAATTCAATCTAAAAAAGACGATGTAACCCCTGTAGATAAAGACTAAAATCTCAACAACAGACATCAAAACCGCAACCTTGCGACTTTTATTCGCAAGAAATGAATTACAAGGGGTGAGGGACCATTAATTCTACGTCATTGTTACGGTCCTCTGGGGAGGGTCTCAGGCACTCAAGCACTTCAAACTGAGATGCTGATGAATCAATTACAAGCTATGTTGCTGAATTCTGATGATGTTGCTAAAGGTTTTCGGGTATTTTATTTCTAGACTATAAAACTTTGTATAATAATACACCACATAGCGTACTGTAAAGGTTTATTACAAAATAGAAGCTTCTGGATTGAGAATTAAACTTGATTGATTTATCGAATGGCCCGCCCACACTTGAAAACGTTATTTTGTTTACGAGTTTAATTTGAGTATTCTCTTCGATGAAGAAAACTGTATGTAAATTAATATTGTACATTCATTTATAATGTAATATTATTTATAGAACAACCAATTTTAATAATTCTATTTGATGTTTAATGTTGTGTATATGTGGCCCCTTTTTAGCATTGTAATTGGTTCTCCTGTACAATAAATAAATATGTAATTAAAAATCATAATTGTAGGCTCATCATGTAGGACAAAGGCTTCTTTTCAAACGCAAAATTAATTTATAGTAGGTACCTATAGGTACGTTGATGCTTAATAAGTACAAAATATCAAAATGGTTAGTATTCTATTAATGAAAGTAGTATTTAATATGTATAGTATTATAAATATAACGTTACAACTTTATTCATAAATGCAGACATTTTTTAGAATAAAACTTTCTAAAAGTTATGAGATAAAATGTGTGTAGAATTTCCAAGGGACTAAAGTATAGAACTTGTAGGTGTATCAAAGTGTTATAAATCTTATCGCCTACTCCCAAGTTCGTCTCTAGATTCCTGGTAATATTATGAAATTAGAAGTGTCAAAGTATTCGTACGTTATGTCAGTTAATTAGATTAACAAAGTATCTGGTACTTTACCAGCGACTTCATCCGCCGTAAGTTCTCTATTTTGTAGGAATTTTGAAAACTCCTTATTCCTTGTGAACCAGCTTCAGCTTTCCAAGTCTAAGGATTTGGGTTTACTCTTGATGAGTCAGTCAGTAAGTGAATGAAGAAAATAACATTCATTTAAATATCACAATCGAAAAAAAAATAACAAAAAGCTTGAAAGGTTACAAGAAAAACTCACTAAAATTATTGTAACATGTTTAGAAAAATGCTACAGTACAGAACTGACATAACAAAACTAATTGAAGTAAAAGCTTTCTGTTTTCATTGGCGTTCTCTATAAGTTATTGAATGGATCAACTATTGACCCATGTCAATTTAGCACCGTCCTTTTACTTTGTTCCAGATTACTAACTCCATTGTTGTTGTTATCTGTATTAGTAGTAATAATTTCTGTCGGCATTAAAAAGAAAGAAACAAATTCATGTCATTCAACTTTTCTATCATAAGTTTTTCTTTGTTTTTTTCTTTTATGTAAACCTTTATTGTCCCTCTGCTGGACAAAGGTGTCGCACATAGCTTTACACTGTTCTTTGTGTGTTGCTTTCTCCGGCCAATCTCTCGTAAACGCGTCTATATCATCATCGTCTATGATCATTTATTGTACATATTTTGTTTTTTTACCACAGACTGCTAGCTTAGTTACAAACCTTGCATTAATATGAGATTGAAGCTAAGTTATTATTCTGCTCACCCTTTCACCCATAACACACACAAACGATATTCAACACGAGCCATCCAAGTGAAGCAGACTATTGACGCGGCGGATGTCTTTAAAACACTCCCCAACTAATTTTTTTGTAGGCTTTTACACAATTTTATTTGTGTTTGCAACCCTCTAGGGGCACATGTTTCTCGTACAAAACAATTACAGTACGCTTAAAGGTAGGAATACCGCTCGAGTTAAAACGTGAAAATGCTTTGTGAGTTTTTTTTTTCATATAATTCAGAATACATATGTAGATTTGTGTGGTGATCTGGAAGTGAACGAAGAGTAATGGGTATGGATAAAAGTATTTTATTAAGAAAGAGAGTTTGCTGGGTTAGTGTTTATATTAAAGATTTTAAATGTTAAACGTGACCAAAACATTATATGAAAACTGTTATTTGGAATTAGTACCCAGCTAGTCTGAAATCCCTAACGATTATTGAATAACGAAGTTTGTTTTCTACTCGTATAGCTGAAGTACTGTAATGTTAGTGTATAAGTAATATTTTTCAGATTTCGCAACCCGTGTGTGTGAAGTTTGTTAAACTCGAATGAAAATTATTTGATTAACATTAGAACTGTGTAAGCTGCTTAGCAGATTGGCGCTAAAGACGTAAAGTTTACAAAGCCGATCAAAACTGATGGTAAGAAACATATTAATAAATATATTAAAATGTTAAGCGATGATAGATGATGGAAATAGAATGGTTATGATTATGATGACGAATTAAATGAAATCAGTAAAACACTTGGGTCATTTTCAGTTATTATGGTTGCAACAGAAAGTTAACATTTATGAACGCCTTGAGACTATTTAGGGTCGTCTGGCAAGCTCTCAACGACAGTATCCCTCTTGTCAGTTTGTCTCGCTTGTCTATCCCTCATTTGTTGAAGCCGGCTAAGTTAAGAAAGCATTATAATTCCTTGACTTAGATCTACCTTCTTGGTCTTGTAATCTTTATGAGGGGGTCCGCTAGGCCCGATGCCTGCCAGGGTTGCGGGAAAGTCTGAAAGGGTTACCGTGGCCCCTGGCACAGGCAACTGAAGGAACACGGGTGGGTGTTAGTCAGTAAGAGTCTGACAAGCCCTCCCGCTCCGCCCAGAGCGGGAGAAGTTTTATGATGATTTCACACCAACAAAAAAAAATGATCTTGTGACCTTTACTATGAATACTTACTTCCCTTTGTTGAAACATGATGGTTTTATCTATAGTCAAACTGTCGGTAGTCAAACCTGAGTGAATTTGTTTGTATTCAGTTAGAGTAATTTTCTGCTACTTCTTTCTATGTTTTGCAAAATATAGCAAAATAAATAAATAGGTTTATACATAATCACTGTGTTCATGGTATGTACTCATTCAAGTCAAAACCAAACCTAAATCCTGCCAAACTGGACATTTTTGGAATTTTCGCTCATAGGTTGTTGGTAAGTTAATGTTTCTGAACCAAAGTAATATTAGTTCTTTTAGGGTGGAAAATAATCTTAAAACACTTAAACTTAAGACTACACAACTACACTTGGTTCGTACTCGCGTAGCGGCACACGCATAGCCGGCGGCGTCGAGATCGCATCATTCGACCTCCTTTTTTAATAAAATCTTGGTCCCAGACGATACTTCTCTTTCGTTCTATTGTAGGTTCTTCACTTTCTCCAAATATTAGGTATTAAATTAACAACTTATTTTTTTTTTTCTATCTTAGATTTGTATTATTATTATAACTATTAAATTTTTTATTTTGTTTTTCAATTAAACCACAGTAAAAATTTTTTTTCGTAAAACTTAGTAACTGTCGGTGAATTGTCCGCCGCGCTCGGCGGCCTGTAGCGCTTTGTGAGTGCATCGTGGATGGATCAATCTTGCACGGTAATCGCTAAAAACAGGTTTTGCCGAGATGGTTCTTGTTGTTTTCGTTTTGTAAGTATATATTTGATTACTAGTTCATTTATTTATTTATAAGTATAGAAATATGTATTATTTATTAGGTATTTACCTATGTCAAAACTGTTTGTACTGCCCGTCACTTGTCCCTAAAGGTTCATAAGAAAACCAGCGTGAGACAGCATCTGTCTGGCATTAATGCTGAAATGATCCTTTTTGGCGCAGCCGTGAGACACACACTATTGTTGTTAAAATATTATTTTTATTTTGTTATTTGTATTCTGTGTTTCACGAACAGTCTGTGTCCAAATAAACTTTATTCTTTCTTTCTTACTCGGCTACATTTTTCTAGGAAGTCGAATTCTTTATAACCAATACGATAGTTGTTGATTATTTAATTAATATTGATTATCTTAATTCAGCGAGTGAGTAATGTACTAGTAGTATGTAGTTTATAGTGTTATGAAAAACTTAGTACCTACCTATCTTTAAATTTACTTTATTTTTACGAAGGATATAACTTTGCATGCATTACGTTCCCAGTCCTTTGTATGTATTACTTAGGTAAAAATGTAAATCACTATTACTCATGCCTCGAAATGCGTACTGAACTCAAAATTTAAAATCGCACTTACTTTTATTTCAGCTACAATACAATATTCAGTGAAAAGGCTTATAAAATTGAAGTGTAGTAGTTCTTTGTCTCGGAAATATTTTTCTCTGTTCGTGGAAAATAGATCCTGGTAAATATTGTATTTTCTTTTATTGTTTTTTATTTGTGCTGTGTTTTACAGGTATCTCCTTTCAAGGAGATTATTATTATTATTTATTTAAACTTTATCTACAATGGAGGTACACAAGGCAGACAGTTGTTGTTTTTTAAATTCAGAAACGAATCGATATATTTACCGATGACACATTGTTACTTTTTGCCCAAAATTCTTCTAAGCCATACACAAGCGTTGACATTTTAGGTGTAGATTTGCCACGACCAATCTGCTCAACTCAAACACAATGACTCATAGGTTTCACACTAATCTCTACTCAAATATACACTTAAATCAACCAACAAGCAACCAGTCGGTTATCTTTTAAAGTGAAGTCACGTGAACATATCCGTCAGAAGTTGGCCGAAACATCCCAGCGCTGAGTTGCTGGATTCGTTTTCTCCTCTACCGATCGTTATTTCTCCTGACCATGGTTTATTTTGTTTATATGTATGTATGTATGTATGTATGTATTTTGTTTGTATATTAGTATTTATTCTTGTATTTTATAGTCATTTCCGAGCTATCTATCCCGTATGTTTTGACCTGCCATAGTTTATCTCTGCATCACCCTAAGGTTGACTGGCAGATAATGCCTCAGGCATTACGTCCGCCTTTGTACAGTATTTTTTTACTTGTGGATAAAGTTTGAACAATAATAATAAATCGAAATCCATACTTGACCCTGAGCATATCAATTTACATTCCCGTCAATCATCCCCATTAAGAAAAAAACATTTCACAGAGAAAAATAATTCGAAAATTTGTTGGACCCTCCAACATCAAACCTGTCTGTATTTACAGAGAATGGGAACACTTATCGCATCGTCGCCCTGCTAATGGACCGTCGGGGCCGGATGTATCGCTTTTAACGCAAATAACCGACGCCCTCGAATCGATTACGACCGCGAATTTTGTTGGCAGAAATTCGGACGGCGATTTGTCTAACAGGTAGAGGGGTGGCTGCAGTTTTGGAGTGGTGGTGTTGTAATTTTGTTGTGGTTTGAACCATGTGCGTTGTTAGGGGTGTTTGTGTTCGTTGCGCCTTTGTCTTGCACGTGTTTGCATTCAGCAGGTGGTGAATAAAAACAATAAACAAGATATTTTCGTATTTTTTTTGTATATTCTGGAAATGGCCATGTTTGTAAAGTCCAATAAAAACCTATTTCCAACGATGTCAGAAACTAGAAAACGACCTGTCAGAAACCAATACAAACATTTATTACAAATCAACCCTGTAACACAGCACTATTGAGAAAACGTGTTATTTGTATGGGTCCTACCATTATACAATAAATTGCCAGATGTAATGAAAAAAGATACATTATAAAACTTTATAAAGAAATTAGTGGCCTTCCTAATAGAAAAATGTTA
Organism: Brachylomia viminalis; assembly: GCA_937001585.2. Classification (NCBI taxonomy): domain Eukaryota; kingdom Metazoa; phylum Arthropoda; class Insecta; order Lepidoptera; family Noctuidae; genus Brachylomia; species Brachylomia viminalis. The sequence continues at coordinate 2,048,560 of OW443296.2, forward strand.
ATATTCGCTTAGTGATTTTTTAATGGACAAAACTTTTAAATTGGCAATGTGTATAGTATAATATCACAACCTTCGTTATAGTTCATCGTAGTCTCTCAGTGCGATCATGAATGGCGTAGTGGTAAAACGTCGACATTTGTTAGTAGTAACGCGCTAGATATGAGTCAATATTTGCGTGGCGGTTTTGTACGTTTTGATACAAGTGGTTTTCGTTTGCTTTGGCACCACTGTACCTATCTACAGGATTGCAACAAATATTGCATGTTTTGCGTTTGAAAAAGGATTTCACTTTGACAGTCAATTCTTTTATTTTATTTTGTTAAAGCGTCATCTCCACCGCATGACTATCGCCGTGGTGGCGTCTTAGGGCGAATTTCTTAAGTTTCAATATTCCGTGACAATGATGACTCTGACAGCCCTCGAATGCGGTTTAGATGTGCTCATCACATTCAGTTTTATTGGTGAAATACGCCCTTAGCCCTTAGGTAGGTACTCGTAAGTAAAATAAATTAAATCAGACTGGCTCGTGGTCACAAACATGACTGCTGGGCGTGTGGTTATAGGTTTGATTTTTTTTATTACGGACGCTTTTAACGTTCTGCATTGTTATCACGTGCATAATTTCAACATGAATAATGTAACCAATATTTTGCAAACATATTTTGATTTAAAAGAGTGTTGGTGGAGTTTCTTACCCGTTCTTCTCCATAGGTACCTATTACGCTTTGGAATGGGCAACTAGCTTCATCTACTGACCGACCGACCCCTTGACAATTCAAAAGTGCCTGTAATTGGTTTATTTGAAATAAATACTTTGACTTTGAGTTTGAGAACGGGTCGGACAGTATAATTGGGTTTTCCATTAGGAAATTTTCAATAACATCTCGTAGCCTGATTTCGTAACCGGTTAATAGCGTTAAGCCCATCCCCTATTACATGGGTCCATGGGTATACGGATCGCGACAAGGTATGGTATATCAAAGGTAAATATTCAACAAAAAAAAATTGTGTTCCGTCCACCATTGTCATGTAAATAATTCATAACAAAGCTTTAAAGCCGTCTAACCAGTTCTAAATTTTAGTGAATATCCCTTGTGCATTTCAAAACACGAGCATACATTAAGCTGTTTTATTTATGGTGAGAGCAAGCAAAAGTAAACTTTACTGGGCACTATCAAAGAAATCAGAATGACCAAACAAAAGGCGCTTAGTCACCATGTGCCCGACGCATGTGTCCCAAAAGTCACTAGTATATACTTGACCAGCCTGCAGTTAATTTATATTCCGGTTGAAATATGTTTCAAAATTGTGTTTTGCTGCGTATTTTAAATTGCAAAAATATACCTACTACTTACATTGCCTTTAGGCGGATCTCACACTACAATGCGCCACGCAACACGACGCGGGAAACGGAGCCAAATGCGGCGCGGAAACGCGTTTTTATTGAATTTGTATGTAGAAAACACGCGCCGGGCGCGTGTCCCGCGCACCGGAGTGCGGCACGTGGTGTGTGATCCGCCGTACTGTGGACAACAACCCCACTAACTTGCTGACTTGCTGATATTTCTATACTAATAATAAAGCTGAAGAGTTTGTTTGTTCTATTGTTAGTTTGAACGCGCTTATATCTGAAACTACCAGTCGGATTTGAAAATAGTATATTATGCAATTAGTGAATAAAGGATGGATTTAAAGCGAGGGCCATAGATGAACCACGAGCTAGTGAAGGATTCTAACGACTGAATCACGACCGTAGGGAGTGACATTCAAGTATTAGAATCCTGAGCGACGCGAGTGATTCATGGCCCTCGATATAAATCCGTTCTATTCAAGAGTTGCATACTATACTTTATACCATGACTACGAGAAAAAGAAAGATTTAAGCGAAAATAAACATTTAATAAAGAAAAAGGAAGCTTAAATTAATTAAAATGCTCATTAAAATTGGAACAATTACTAAAATCTAAGAGTAATTTTCTTGTTATTATTATTAGGATGGTCAACTTGTAGTAGCGATATTTTTATGCTAAACTTCTTGTCGAAAATGTCGACCAATCAAATTGTAACCATATTTATCTGCAAATAAATCTTTGACTTTGACTTTGAATTTAGAACACATCAATATAGGTCGAATACAAAGATTACACTTACACTAGATACGGCAAGCCACGACCAAGCGTGCCCTGCATGTTCGACTGTTCGTACTAATAAAAGTCTGTTAGCTCAGTGACGCTTAGCGATTGAAACAATTCTGTTTACTTTGAGCACATCACTAAATGGCTGGGGTGAAGCTTACGTAGGTATAAAAAAGATGACACGTTCGGTTTTCATACTATCTAATAACATGCCGTATCTAGCCTAGGTACTCTAAATCTGTGGTCGAATACATTGGTGTGTTCCATTTTCAAACATCAAAACAGTGAGTAAAAGTGCTTTTTATTCAATGTTTTCAGTGAATAAAATAAGCTTTTTAGAGGGGGAATGGTATAAAAATATTTTTGGAATTGATAACCCAATTCCTGAGAAAGGCTATGTGCTACTTAACTTTACCCTAGGATCCTTAGGAGCCGAGCAAATACAAAAAAAAGGCAAAAAGAACGCTGCGTGAAAACGAAGTAATAGCACGGGCAGGCGATGCGATACGACGGGTGGGTCGGAGGAACCAGACAAAGTTGCGGGCAGAAGTTAGTAATACATACTTATATCTTTAACTTTATAATAATTGTTTGTGCCGATACGAGAGAAGAAGTATACTACTACTACTAGTGTATTACTATACTCAACCTCTTCATTGTTTTACCGCCCTAAGGTTGAATGTCCCTTGCGCATAAAAAAACGTCAAGGTTTATTTTTGCTTTAAGACCAATGTGATTCATAGTTTTAACTAGCATCGCTCAAAAATCTACTGTTCCTTCTGTATATCTACCCACTTCTGATTTGTTTTGTTTGGTACGCCAAAACAATTAAGTCAAAATAAAAGTATTATTTTATTGTTAGTTTTAAGATACGTACCTATTATGTGTGCCTGCCCAGTTGGTCTCGTGGTAGCAAGCGCGACTGCTGAGGTCGAGTTTGTTATTAGGCTAGTCGTGTTATTAGGCTTTTCCATTAGGAATTTCTAAATAACAGCTCAGGGTTTGAAGTTGGCGGTGTGATACCCCCGTGGCTCGGAAAGCACGTTAAGTTATTGGTCCTTCGCCTGATCTTTCTCTGGTCGTGTCGAATTGCCGTCCAATCGTACTATGTCAGTGAAGGAAGAGAGTACACACTTGTGCATTTTGATATCTCCTGTGCCGAAGGCTAGTGTCAGCTGTGACTGGTCGCCATGGCCATAATTCGGTCTGGAAAACTATTAGGTACTATGTTTAGCAATATTTTATTGTAAGCTACGCTTAATGGCTCGTACATACCTACCACCTACCACCTATTTTTGATTCCTCTCTATGTTAATTTGTAATTCTGTAGACAAAAAAATATCTTTAACGGTAACCCTAGTGAAGTTCCAAAGTTGTGGATTAATTACGAATTCGACTTTACATCAAAAGCCTCCATGAAATAAGCAGCGATTAGATTTGTGTTAAGCTGCACAACATATTAATGGCGACAATATTGTTGGAACATTAACTAATTGAATTGTTCATAGGTAATGTCAATAGGGAATCGTGTCTTGAGTTTACTTGTAAGTACCTATGTGGTAACAACTTGAGTGAAGTGAGGCGTACATGACAGCACTACCTACTTTACTATCGATTTGATTGGAAAACTAAGAAATGATTCAATAATGGTGTTGGTGCCTACGCGTAATGTATGGAAGTGAATTTTGGGTGTGGAAAAAGAGGCATGAAGTAGAATAAATTCTGTGGAAATGCACTCCTTGAGAAGCACGTGTGGTGTAACTCTGAAAGATGGGCTGAGGAAGGATAAGGCAACAATGCGACTTGAAAGAAGACTTTTGTAGTGACTTTTGTCACACAACAATCATCTAGACGGTTTGGTCTTGGTGAGAGATTAAATGAAAGGCAACTACACGCTACAAGGCACATGTGAGTGGACACGCTGGGAAGGGTCACCCTTAGAAGGACATAAATACTTCTTGGTGATGTGATTCAGAAAGGTCAGGAATGTAGTACTGGCAACCGGCATGCGTGTGTGGACGTGAACGAATCAAAAGGATTATGTAGTCTCGAAGCACGTGGCGTTCTGTAGTGTTAGCCTACCTCAAGGGAAGAAGGCGTGTGTTTATGTGCATTTAATAGAATAAGTGCTCATTTTTAAATGCGATTCTAAAGCCTAGAGTGTTCTTATAGCAAAATAACACGTAATAAGTAATGAGTAGATAATAGATAAATAATTTAAGTAAGTATGGTCTTTTGGCTGTCATTCGTAGATCATTGGCAGTCGTTACGGGTCGTCAGAGGCCAGTAAGTCTGACAACCAGTCTTACCAAGGGGTACCGTATTACCCAGTAAGTGGGTTAAGGACGTCAGAAAGGCAGTCGCTCCATGTAAAATACTGGTATTCAGCGGAATCCGGTTTGGCAGATGATGATGATATGGTGATAGTTTTTGGGAAGACCAGCTGAACGATGGATAGATTGTGATTAGTTGTCATCAGCTAAAAGAGTTACAGACATAGAAGAAGAAAATCGTCTTCTTACATATCTCTATCAGCCGTCATTTTATGTCATGCTTCGTCTACCCAGTTTAAATAAATTGGATAAGGGAAGAAATATGATAATATAAGCATACGGGTATAATAATGATTTATGCCTCTTCCTTCTTACGCATAGAGGTATTCTACGGTGACAAACTTTACCCTTTACAACGAGCTCCAATTTAGAACCTTTACATAATTACAGGAATCGCTTCCGAAACTTCTTCCAACCGCTGCCCCCCCCCCCCCTGCTCCCCCCTGAAGATTGAACTGTAATAACGTTTTCAAACTATGCCACGATACTCAAACAAGTTATCGGCACTTCAAACAAGCGTCTATTATGTTGTGTCGGAAATCATCAGCACAGGATTTAGTGATACATCAGTGAACAACATCGTTTTGTCAACTTCTTTGTACTAAGACGCCTCTCTCTTTCCTTTTTTTGTATATAAGCTATTCGGGAAAGATTATTAGCTCAAGACAATAAAAAAGTCATCTATAGGTGGGTACGTTTTCTGAGGGGCAATTCCCGTATTTTTAAGAACGTTCGCATTCTAATCTCAGTGTCAATCTGTCAAAAATTGTATAGCGTTTACCTACATTTTTGACATTAGACTGTCGCTGAGATGAGATTGCGACTTGAATTTAAACGTTTTTAATTACGGGAATTGGCCTTCTGATCTATTTGTCAACATCTTCAACAGACACTTTTGGAATGGTATAGTACATTCCAAAAGTATCTGATAAATATGTAAACAAGTGGATCAGAAAGCGTACCTACCTATAGATGACTATTTCTAGTGCCGCTTACAAATTGCGTACTTTGATTTTATTATTAGAATACTTAAGCCCGTAATTCTTATTTCAAATCACCTTAAACATGTTTTACATTTGACAATTGACCAACCTCAACTTCTTTCAATCACAATATAATAATGTTATCTATTCAAACAATTATTGACGAAAAAAGTGGTGAGATATATAGTTAAAACCTTCTAAACAGACGTGAATATGTTACAAATTCACTTTAAAGCGTGATTGCTTAAAAAATTAACCTGGATATGGTTTGTTTACACTTTCATTACATGATTTAGGATCAGACTATAGATTGGTAATGCAGCTGACTGTCCAGGGTGTGCCATCAATCAAACGTCCAGTACCATCGATTATCGAAGGTCTTTTCAGTTGTTCTATGTTCTTACTTACAGCACTAGAATGTGAGAAACTTCCCATGGAAGCCTTCATCTGATATCAACATTGCACGAAAGTGCCTACAGGAGCTTACAAATTTGACGCCAAAACGGTGAACGCTTGGCTATCTTTTTGAGGTTGATGGTTTGGTCCAATTTTCACTCCTTTCCATACACTCGTATGGAAATGAGAACTTTAATTATGAGTTCAGTAGAATTGAGGCCCTAAGTCCCACAAACTGCTTAAGGCTGTGCACAGACTGAGTTAAACCGTCCTATAAAGTACAGACCATGGCTCTATAAAAACAATGATAGCGCCCACGCTAGCCACAAAATAGTCTTATACTCAAAGTTGTCAAATTGTAGATAAAACTGTTCTGTCGATGATAAGCAAAATTGTTTTGTTTCATAACCGAACACCGTCCAATACCGGTGGGTAAACGAAAATAAACATCCCTACACACTCGTAATACTCGAGTGACGAGAATGAGGCGTCACCCCTTTCAAATAAAGAACGTTATCGCACCGTACCATCGACATTTTAATTACTTTTAAAATTTAAATAGGTTGATTAACTTTCAAAGGAGGAATGATTAATGTTTATTCATGAAGCATGAGGTATAAGTTACTTTACAAGTTTGTGCCTACTACATTAAAAGGATTTATTGCTTCAGGAAACAATTTTTCATACTTAAATGTGGACCTTTCAAGTGAATTGGTGATTTTGTGGGGTTACCCGGAAAAGTCGCGAATGTCGTACAGCTTAAATTGAGTGTAACCTACATTAGGTTGATAATACTAAAGGTACATACAAAAAAAAAAAATGCGATTTACCTTTCAATAACAAGTTTTGCTTTAAAAGCTTATAGCAAAAGCTTTTTAGCTTTTAAGTTTTGCTTGTAAATAGAAAAATTCCATGCATGAAATAAAATAATTGAATTATTTATACGTAACATGGTTTGACACTCGCGGACGTAATGTAAAACTAACAAAATTTACAAACCTCCATCGAAACGTGACGTGAATGTTCCATAAATACTCAATTTCATCGAAAAAATCTACGAAACGCCTCGTAGTAGGTATGATTAAATTTATGGCTCGTAAAAATTCTTCGCAGAATCTTTATCACCGGGTAGCGAGTTTATATCTATGTCAAACCTTCATAAATCCTGAAAATAAGAAACATGAGGCACAAAAACTTTCTTTATAAAATACACAAAACTGTGTGTTCCAATTACCTTAATGAGCCTCGTAATATTTTCATTAAATTATTACTACTAGTCAAGATTGTACGAAACGTTTTCAAAACTTACCATCGAGATAATCCCAGTATAATCAAAAACACAATCGTCAAAAGTCTAAACACACACACTAAACCGGCATACTCCATTGCACTTTTACATACACAGTAACTCACTTTATACTACAAATTCAAATAATCGTATACACTACGCGAAGAGTCGATCGCGCAGAAAAGTGTTTCAATAAAATTGGGTAGTATTTTTTTACATCGATTTCGGTACACTCACGCGGGATGGGGAACGTGTTATAATTTAAAATATTATGGTTAATTTTTACATCGGTAGTATCGAGGGCGCGGCTATAACGCGGTGCGGCAAGGCGCGCCGCTCCACTGACGGCGTTTGACGGGGACTGGGCACTGCGCATGCCTGCCCGCGCAGCCTCGTCTGAAAAGGGATGAAAATGGCGCGTGCCGATTGTTAGCGAACGGACGCCGAATTGTGACGAATATTTCTCAGCTGCCGTGACGCGGCCCTCGTTAACGGTACCTCCGTAATGTCGTACGGCGATAAATCGCAGTTAATTCTGTTATTGTGTTACGGATTTATGGGTATGTTGGCTTATTGTGAATACGTATTACTTTATAATGGCGTTGTGTAATTTTATGAGCACACACGACGTTGCGTATTTGCGTTGAGGTAAATTAAAACGCGCCGGTTTCGTCAGACGAAATTTTACCAACGTCGCGGGCGGGCGGTCGCATGATTTTCCTCCCAAGATAATCCAGTATTACATTTGTGGTTGGAAACTTTACCTTAGCTTCATATTAGTCATATGGTAAATAATTTTAAAGATAATGATCATCGTCTCTATCCTAAAAAGGCGTCCAAATAACTCCCCAGTTGCCAGCACAATCGCCACACAGAATACTGCCACTGATCATAGATTCAATCCGTATTAACGAAATTCCAAGTTTCCCGACCGAGCTGAAGACAAATTTCCTTTTACTATCTAATCACATATGTAAATTTGGTTCCACTCCAAATTGCCTTACTGAAAAAGTTTTCGCTTCGAACCCAAAGTCAGCGAAAACCGGAGGCTGTTGACTCTACAGCCGCTCGGCTAAGTTCGTGCGTCTTCGGTTATCATCGGTGGCTCGTAAACGGAACGCTATTTTTATGAGTACACAGTTACATGGTCAGACCACGTTATTTTTACGTTCTAGAAGTCTCTATGCTGTTTCTTTCAAGGTTGATTTTTACTTGTGCTCGAGTAAGTTTAGTTGTGAGTGAGCAAAGAATCGGACCGTGATAGCCTTTTCTAAATTTTTTCCGGCTATCTTTCTTTGAGTAAAAGGATAAATATGTGTGTGTGGTGAAAAAAATGTATTTGTCCACGCTTTTTGGAAGTTTGTATGGAAATGCGTGATGTACTTTATATGTTCAGGGCCTTTGTTGATTTACAGTAGCAAGCTAGGGAAGATACAAAAAGTCTGCGAAATTAAAATGGCGCTTGGCAACTTTGAAGAACTTTGGACGTAAAATTATAAATTATAAAAAAAATATCTGTGTACAATTGTATAAACCACTTTGTTCAAAAAAAAATATAAATAATTTCTGTAATATTTTGGGTACACATCTGTTACTTAGAAAATGAACTGCTGCAAGCATTTTTCATAATAATTTAAGTACACCTAAAAGATAATATAATGAAAATACTGAAGCAACAAGAATAAAACATAGAATATAATTACACTAATGGACCTTAATATTATGATAAAAAAAATATATTTTAATTAACATAATTATTTACGTTACATTACATGGTTTGGGGGTCTTCTTTTAAGCAAAGAAATGCTTGTGATAGGGGACTACGCCCTTCCACTTATCGTTATCCAAAAGAAAATGAAGTAATTGAAAAACATGTGAATACTTGTTTAATATTTTTAAAAGGTTTTATCTTCGACTGTACAATGAACTCTAATACAATAATTATTGTTTAAAGATATTTAAATATTAATCTTATACCGAATTTCACGCGTATCTCTACTACGAGTCGTATTAGATAAAAAGCAACAGACTTTTGATACATTGATATGGACATTTGTACCCGAGTCATGGATGTATATTTATAATATGAATGTATTTACAAAAAAAAAATGTATTTAAGTAGTGTATCAACCATCTGGTATCCATAACACAAGCCTTACCTAAGTGCTTAACTTGGAACTAGATGGTGCTGTGTGCAATGTCAGACGATATTATTATTATTATTATTATTGATGTAGTAGATTTCTAAGAATATATTCTGTAAAGTTTATCGAAATTATTATGTGCTGAATAAATGTATTTTCTTTCTTTCTTTCCGGTAAATAATAATTGCATAAGACTGCAAAATATTATTGTGTCATATAGTCTGTAAAATAATGATGATGATTGAGAAAAGAAGGAATTTCAGGTTTCTAATCTGTTTGCAACTAAAACAAGAGCAAATAAATGCAAAAATCTTTTTAAATAAACCTACACAGCGCTTAAAATAGAAGGGACTTACAAGTAAGTATACTTTATTCATAAAACGCCTTACAAAAACCTTTTTGTGGATGGAGATATGAGAAATTAATTATCTCTCTTTACTTCGCTCGAATAGAATTAATTCTATTGTTACCGTCCTTTCAAGGTCTGATCCGGCATGCAAGGAAGCTCAGGATAAATTTATGGTAATCTTATTATCTTAAGGTTAAATATGGATTGGGGATCGGCGATTAAATATTATTCGTATTGACCGGTATTCATGCGTAGTTATGGCGTATTCGTATGCTGCACGGGTAGTGGGGTGGAGATGTGGAGTTTATCTGATGTTTGGAATCTTGGGGTCGTTGGTAAAGCCGATTGAGGATTAAGTGTTTGTTATATTCTCAACACACATTGTCGTATAGTTTTGTTATTGTTGCCGAAAAATTAACCAAACCATGCAATGAATTATGAAACAACTTATATTTTGTAGTGTTTCTAGTGAGCCTAACTCTGTAAAGCTGTGATTGAATAATTGTATCAGTAATTGAGATAACATCGTGTCAATACTGTATAAGCCATTTTTTTTTTAAACCAACATAGTACGGAGTAATTTTTTAATCGCATATTAAGACTGTCTAAAAAAATAAACACACTGTTAATTAAATTGCTCAACAGCCCTTCATTTTACAGACCTCAGACAACCAACAAAGTTAATAGTAACACTTAAAACTATCCAACGCTTGTCTATTAGACATCGCTAAACCGTCCGTAATTAAAAACATTCCACAAAATTGTTAACAACGATGTTAACGACTGTACATGAATGACTGTACCACAAAATAGATATAGGAACAAAAGGTTGGCTCCATACAACGAGCGAAAACGCACGCACACATAGACAGACGTCTACGTACAGCGAGTACAAATTGAACTCACGATCACGACTATTCCAAAAGTATCGGATGAAAAAAAAAAAAAACATGTTAATAAATGGTTAAGAGAAGGTAGGTACCAGTGGATGCCAGTCTGTAGTGCCACTTACAAATTTAGTGCTTTGATTTTTAATTATTTGAATACTTAAACTTTAAGATTTTAATTTTAAATCACCTTAAAGATGTTATTTGATAGTTGAGGTTAATTTTATAACCTCAACTTTCGTCGAATGTTTTCAATTACAATTTAATAATGTAATTCAAACAATAATGTCTGGAAAAAGTCGTACTAGTAAATAAAATTGAAACTTTCTAAATACAGATGGATGTGTTACTAATTCCGTTTTATGAGTGATTGCTTAAGAATTCGACCTGAACAGGGTTTGTTTACACTCTCGTCAGGTACTTTTTGAACGGACTATAACATTCGTTTGACATACGTTCGCCCCGTCCTGGGTCCCTGTACGTACTCGTCAATGTATGCGTGCGCCTGTTTTCGCTCGTTGTATGGAGCCAGCCTTCTGTACCTGTTTATTTTGTGACTGAGGCCTCGAACCATTAACTAGAAGTATTTGTGGTACTTAGCGCGTAAAACTATTGTGCTTGTCAGTACTAATTTTAGTTTCGGGACCACTGAAATTGTTCGGTTCCACTGACCGAGAGTAGGTAAGACCTTTTGAAAAGTAAAACTAATACAGAGAAATACACTCGAATTCTATACTTTAAACGGTTTCTTTTCATACCCAGAAGAAATAAAAAAATATAGAGATGCAATGCGGGTTGTCGATTTCAGACGTTTAAACCTATCCCGATCTATTCTGTAAAAATCTTACCGTGACGATTTAGGTGAAGTGAGTGTGAAGTGAGCTATCAATAGTGTCAATCCCTAGGATCAGGTGGAATGATAGCTCACTTCTAGCTCACTTTACCTAAGTTCCCACAGTGAGATTTTTAGAGAATAAACCGAAAGTTTTCCAAGCATGCTTTCAAAATCAAAATATTATATTTCACATAAACCTACATGGGCATTTATGAAACGTCAGAAGGTACGTGCACGGTTCCAATTGGTCGTTTCATATGTAGAAGAGACGGCAAGAAACTCGACTGTTAGGTACTGTTTTAAAAATAATTGGCTTTTACAATGTTTTCAAATTACAGCGTTATTCGGACTTTTAAAAGGAATCTAACAGAATGAAATTAAAAACAAATGACAATAGTTAAGTAGCAGCTCAAAGGTTACTTAACGAAAACTTAAATGTTAAAGACAAGACCTCTTATCTTCAGTCTATGACGGCCACATTTACTGAACTAAGACATTTGTTAAGCGTTATGTTGGCTACGCAGTAAGGGGTGTAAGTAAATTGTTAATTTCTGGAACGTTTGACCCAATTCCCAGCTTGCCGGCAGTGGACACAGAGTATAATGGACAGAGGAGACAACTTTGACATCAAAAAACATAACATCAAGACACTATTTGTCGAAGTGGGCAGAGTGGTACATACACACACATTGACTCTTGTAATTATATTTATTATAGTTATTTTTATAGTTGTTTTTTTTTAAAGGAGGTTCTCAATTCGTCCGTATTTTTCTTTAGAAAGAAAGAAAGAGAAATATTTTATTTGGGACAGGCATAGCAAATACAGACAATACAAAATAACATTACTAAGAGTAGGTTACGCGATATCTCCGGCAATAATGGATTGATTTTGAAAATTATTTATCTAGTGGATAGGGTATACCTCAGGGGTGGTCCTATATAAATTTGATTAACTTTGCGTTGGTCGTTTTTCAGTTACATTCAATAATACGTATTTTTTCCAGAATGTTCCTCTAATTCCTGTCACTGTTATTTACATAGCAAGTGGTAAACGACGTGACTCGTGATCTCCTCAATAAATTTGACCGCCATCTTAATAACTGCATTCGATTCGTTTTCAATCTTCGTAAGTATGACCATGTATCTGCGCACCGACTGCTTTTGAAATGGTTACTCATTCGTCAGCGCAGAGAGTTGAGGGCTCTGTCTACGTTGTTCTCTATTCTGGACAAACCCACTTCTCCTTCTTACCTGACTTCCCAAATTCAATATTTATGCACTGCCCATAGTAAAAATCTTCGTTCCACCAACAATCGTCTTCTACGATGTCCTTCTCACCGTTCCGGTTTCAATTATTCTTCTTTCTTTGTCCAGGCGGTTTTTCTTTGGAATGCGCTCACTCTGAATATCAGGACAGCAACAGTCGGTTATCTTTTAAAGTGAAAACACGTGAACATATCCGTCAGAAGTTGGCCGAAACATCCCAGCGCTGAGTTGCTGGATTCGTTTTCTCCTCTACCGATCGTTATTTTTCCTGACCAAGATTTATTTTGTTAATATGTATGTATCTAAGTATTAGTATTTATTCTTGTATTTTAAAGTAATTTCCGAGCTATCTATCCCGTATCTTGCACCTGTCATGGTATATCTCTGCATCACCCTAAGGTTGACTGGTAGAAAATGCCTCAGGCATTAAGTCCGCCTTTGTACTGTATTTTTTTTTACTAGTGCATAAAAGTTTTAATAAATAAATAAACGAATTTGTGTGGGTAGGTACCACAACTAAAAAGAGAAAAATAAAAACATTTTTCGTTTTCTATTCCTTATGTTGCACCTGCCAATGTTTTGTCTCTGCATCATCCTTTTTTTTTTACAAATAACTTTACGCGCTCTGGGCAGAGCGGGAGGGCGTGTCAGACTCTTACTGACTAAAACCCACCCGTGCTCCTTCCGTTGCCTATGCCAGGGGCCACGGTAACCCTTTCGGACTTTCCCACAACCCTGGCAGCTCTGCATCATCCTAAGGTTGACTGGTAGATAATGCCCCAAGCATTATATCCGCCTTTGTACAGTAATTATTTTCTTGCACATAAACTTAAATTAATAAATTCGCCAGTTCTGTTTAAGGGGAGAGTAATGCCATTGCCAAATTCAAACGAAATTCGTAATGATAAAATACTACTCGTTTATCACTTTTTCGACATGGAAATGTAAATTGAACGAAGAACATTCAGCAGTTTCTCTTACGACGACTAGATCACTAAAGCAATCATAAAAAATATAAGTCTAAGGGCGCGTTCACACTATGTCGTAACGACTAATTTATCGTTCGACGACTGTCGTCTCTACCTGTTCCCATTATAACGATTGTTTGTCGTCAACATTTTTTATCGTTTAGCGACTGTTGTATCTAGCTGTTCCCATTGGATCGCGACGACATTTTATCGTTTCCCGGCCGTCGCTTTGTCGTTTACACATCATCAGCAAGGGGAGAGAGTGCGAGAGGGAAGGGAAAACACGCGTTCGTCTACATAGAGTTGCCGTCCACGATTTTTTATCGTTTTACGACTGTCGTGCTTGCCGTTCCCACTGTCACGACAAAGTGTCGTCACTGCAAAAATGTCGTAGACGACAGTAAATTGTGTCGTTCTAAATGTGAACACCTCCATTTAAACATATAAGCCACGACACTTAAAACTACACGATTATCTGTCGACACGACACGGTGGGAACGCGCCCTAAGACCCACTACTCAAAATTCAGCATTATCAAAACTAGTTTAAAACCGTTTGATTGGTTGAAACTAGTTCAAAGTAATGCTAGAGTTTTAAGTAAGGTTCTGTTATACGGGCTTTAAAGCAGCAACACGAAGTATAAAACAATAAATTATAATACCAGTCAATTATTGTTCCACTCCAAGGCAAAAGCCAGTTCTCATACAGAGGAGGCACGAGCATTGATCACCACGCTCGCTCAAGGCGGAATGGCGGTTTAAACTTATTAACTATAAGGCCAGGTTTCAACACGCTGTTGTTCTTCACCGATGTCGGTAATGTCCAAGATAATCAGAAAGTACATTATTAATTGAAAAAATCACATTTTTACTTGCCCGGATTTGAACCCACCACTTTGTTCATGAGGCCTTAACCACTGGGATATCACAACTTTCAGTAAACAACCGTGGCTTCTTCGTATGATACAATTTCTTTAAACTAGTACAGGATACAGGTGATGTTTTCCACTAAAATTATTATTATTATTATCATTTTAAGAATGCCTTGACATATCTCGGGAACCTCGGGTCCCGGACCTTAGGAAGGCGTACGAGGGGCCGAAACCAACTCGCAGACCCCTTAGAAAATTTTAAATTATGATTATTATTATTATTGCTATTAGACGTCTAACCACTAGTAGGTATCTGTAAGACAATTATAGGATCAAGATTGTAGGTAAATAAACTTGAACATTCTACCTACTGGCTTACTCTATGTCCCTTAGCACAGCTTTCATGCACTGCTTGACTTATGATTTATTTTGCAAATACGTTAATATTGTAACTGCGAACTGTTGGCTTGTTTTGTTCCTATTTATGGCATTATGACACACGTGGTGCATTCTACGAAGTGTCTTTTGTTTTATATAGTTTTCGGAACTAGATAATGATGTCTTCTAGAAGTTGCAGCAGAATGTAAGCTCAAGATCGAGAAGAGAACAGAATTCCGAAAATCTTCATCATCTTTCCAGCTGAAAGACGTCCACCGCTGGAGACAGGCCTCCCCCAAGCACCGCCATTTCGATTGGTTCGGGTGGTCACAAGGTGGACCGATGACCTGGTGAAGGCCGCAGGAATCCGCTGGATGCGGGAATTCCGAAAATAACAAAATCTATTATAAATATTGTGCCAAGGTGCTGATGACATTGCGGTCATTATTATCTATTATTGCAACTTTATTCCATCTAGAAATATACCTAGATACACAAACAGTATCTCATAATAGTATCTCTACACAAAACATCAGTCAGAAGCCAGACCGGTAGTTCTATAACCGATGACATCAACCTTAGTGATTTGATATCTGTCAGCACAAAGGATGCCAAAACGCTGCACCGATGTTATCGACAGACTGGCAGATTAACCGAGTATATCGACTGCCCCACGTAAGTTTTTAGAATTTCAAACCTTGTGTGTTGGTAATGAGTCTATTATCGTTTTTGCAGCATGCAGTGTTTTATACACGGAGCGTTTTTTTTTCTTTTCGTATACCGTTGCCTTTCTGACGCAGTTAAAGTTAAGATAAACAAAGTGGTTGGATTATCATGTTTGCTTACGAATATCGAGGAAATACGATGCTGAACAACTGTCTTCATATTTAGTACAAAAGAAATTGACGATTTGATTGGCCAAATAATATCCATCATTGTAATAATCGCTGTTGTAAATCTGAAACTACTTCTGATACTGGTATATTGTAGGTAAATGTTGTTTCAGATTTACTGAAACAACATTTACCTACAATACACCAGTATATACAACATGTAATAAAACCTGTCCGATCCGTGAGGGTGTTTGAAGACTCGTGCTGAGATTCTTTTTAAGTGGAAAAAACAAAAAGTTTTCCGGAATATTTTTTATGGCGAATTACCTTGGTATACATGGGGCGCGGGCGGCCGTCGCCGCGTCGTGTAGCGGATGTCTACAAGTCATAAATTATGACCTCTGTTGAAAAGTTGCTAATTTATAATGAGATTGGGTAATTTTGGTACCGAAAACGTGAATTTTAAATAACGATACCCTTTTTAATTTTTTATAATAATACGATTTTTTATTACTTTTTAACCGATGATAAAAAAGGAGGTGGTTCTCAAGTCGATGGGTGTACAGGGTGGAATTTTCGAAGCATATCTGGAGGAAATGTACTCTTAATACTGAAGACAGCAATTTTTACTCAAAGGAAACCTTCCTTTATTTTTAAAAAGAAGCAATAGTTTATTTTTTGAAAATACGCTTGCTACACCCGGGAATCGAACCGACTAAAATCCGAAAAATTTGCATCTTATACTTTTACGGCTCCAATCGATAGGGTCAATCATAAGGATCAAAGGTCCTTAGCAAACATTAAAGGAGAATCATACATAACCAAACATATAAATTAAATGGGACAAGATGAAGCACTTTTTCGAGTTTATGTATGTTTGTAATTAACAATTATCTCTGACGTAATTTATAAGGAACTACTTAGATAAGAAAATTCCATTTATCTTTACACGAGTTATTGTATTAGTTGCGAAATAAATGCGTGAGGCAAGAGTAATTTAAATATGGAATGCTACATTTCAAAATCGAATAGAGAAATAGAACGCCCCGTGCAGCGAAACTCTTTTGTTATTTACATTTATCAAATAATTTCATTTTAGTCAGCTGCAACGTAGCTAACCGTAACAATGGCTTATCAAGACTAGTTTGATATAGTTTATTGGAAGGTTATTTTTAAATCACAAAAATGTTAATTTAGCTCTGCGGTGGTATGTAGAGAGATATCGGGACGGACAAGTACCAACAAGAGGCGCTATGAAGCGAATGATAGATAATAAAAAAATATACTGGTAGTTATAAAAAGCAACAGCAACGCCCAGGACTATTCCAATTTTGATGTAAGTGTTTTAACATACTTTGAAGCAAATCAACAGGCTTCAAGTAGAGTAGCTGCTGCAGAAATTGGAACCACTCATACTCGCGTACTTAAAGTGCTGAAAAAGTATAAGTTTAAATGATATCGTGATGGTCGTTTGGTCCAAAAATAGCATCGTGAGAGACGACTACAATTTTGTCAAAACATGCAAACAGAAATTGGCCGTAACCCTATTTTTTTGGGCGACAGTGCGTGATCTGACGAAAACAACTTTAGCATATACAACATGCATGCATGCAATTATGGCATGTACAACCGCCGCAATAACCATTATTGGTCTCCAGTTAAGTTAAGTGTATACGATTTTCTTTACCTTATGTCAAAAGTAGTGATTGTGAGATAGTATTGAATCAAGAGAAACTAGAATTCGTCGATAAAACTGTTTTCCTGGGGATCACGCTCGACTCGAGGCTACAATGGGGTCCTCATTTAACATCTCTGGCGGGACGGCTAAGTTCATTATGCTGTCAGAAAAATCAGTAAATTTACCGATGTAGATACCGCGAGGCTAGTTTATTTTAGTTACTTTCATAAATAAATAAATAATAAACATTTATTTCTAACAGCGCAATAACAACCTTGAGAATAACAATTTATATGTATGTAGAAAATAAAGAATACAAAACAAAATAAAATAAAAATACGATCTTATGTCGTGCGTGGATGGTTGTTAGAGAGTAATTCACACTGACCTCCGTACTAGTAAAAACTGTATCACGGTAGGTCAGTCTTCCTCGTTCTCCAATAATCACACACTTAAGCACTTTATAGTGAACATAATATTTGGAGACTTAAAGCAGTGTCCGGTATTAATTAATACATTAGTATCGTTACTACCAATCGTAAGGTGGGTAAAACTATTTTTTTTTAAGTATATGCAAAATATTTAGACAAAAAATTGTGTAAAGGAAGTTGTTGTGTTGATGTTTGTATGATGTTGTGTGTTGATGTAATTGGTGTATGTGACTGAATGTGTGTGAATACGAGATATGTGTTTGTATTTATGATAGGCTTACCAATAGCTTTTCTGTGTTAACATAATTAATCTGAAGTAGAAACTCATTTAAAATCTTTTTGCAATTATAGATTGACGAATCACGTAACCTCAAACTCCTAGACAACTGATTATACAAATAAGGCCCGATGTGGTCAAAAAACTTGCTAGCGAATACCGTTTTAGTTCTAGGAACACAATACACTAAATCCTTTATACGCCTGGTTGTTGTAAGGGTTGTTGTAACTTAGAGTGTTGCTGTAGGATCGAAGTTTTTATAAACAATTGTCTAATCGTAAGTAATGACAATTCTTTATGTAGTGTATGTGTGGGGTACATAAATCTCCTGAAATTCATTACTTTAAGTACAGCTCGCTGCGCTCTTTCTAGGGATAAAAGTGTTGTTTTAGAAGTGCCTCCCCATGCAGTGATACAATAAGTTATTATTGACTGGCAAAGGGAAAAATTAATAGTTCGTAGTAGTTTCGGTTGGCAAACATTACGCAGATTTTTAAATAAGTGGATCATTCTCCTAACTCGAGTAGTCATGGAGGCTATTTGTTCCTTCCATGAAAGATTTTGGTCAACAGTAAGACCCAGATACTTGATGGAAGATACCTGTGAGAGATTGTAGCAGGAGCAAGACAGAGGATTTATGCATGAATGAATTTTGATGGATGAGGAATTAATAGGTGGTTGAGTCTTATTACGAATACTGAAGGCAATGTACTTAGTTTTTTGGGCATTTAGGGTAAGAAGGTTGCAGTCAAGCCAAGTAGCAACTAGACCAAATCCCTCATCTGCCAATTTAAAAGTCTCGCTCCATGTGCTGCCTCTAAACAAAAGAACCGTATCATCAGCAAATGTAATTATTTTACCACATGTGAGATGAAGATCACACAAGTCATTTATGTAAATGAGGAATAAAGTCGGTCCCAAATAGGACATTTTCTGGTTGACTTGTGTAGTCCCTCATTCTCACACATTGCGTCCTATTTGACATGTAATCGGTAATCAGATCCAGCGCAACACCACGAATACCGATGCTCTCCAACTTTCTTAGGAGTATGGGGACAGAAACTGTGTCAAAAGCTTTTGCTAAGTCCAGAAATACCCCTATAGTCTTGTCACCCTTATCCAAACCATCGACAATATATGATAGAAGCTGGTGAACAGCATGAGAAGTTGATTTATTACTTCTGAATCCGAACTGGTTTACAGACAGAAGCTCGTTAGATTCTAAGTAGCTTTTCAACCGCTTGTTTATAATACGCTCAATAATTTTAGACAGCGTTGGCAACAAGGAGATTGGCCTATAATTTGAGACACAGCCTCCGTCCCCAGACTTATGAATGGGAATGATGACGGATTTTTTGAGGACGTTAGGAAAGATGCCTTTAGTCAGGCACAGATTACAAATCAGAGTTATTGGTAATGCAAAAACCTCAACGCCTCGTTTAAATAAGATTGAAGGAATCTCATCCCAGCCACTGGAGTTAGATGATTTTAAATTAATTATTGTACTTTTTACTTCAGTTTCGTCCGCCGGCAGCAAGACAAAAGATTTAAGAGACGAAAAGTTTGGCTTACATGTTCTAGCCAAATCTTCTTCGCTTCTTTGAGTTCTTACTTGGATGCTATGAGCAAGTTGACTTCCCACATTAGCAAAATACTTATTTATATAATCAATAGAATCTTGCGGGTTAGTTTTAGTTTTTAAGAGGTCATCAAAGTTTTTTGTCTGACCTTTGTATTGACAGATTTCCTTAATTATTGACCATTGTTTTTTTAGATTATTTTTGTGAATGTTTATTTGTGATCTTAGATATTTATTTTTTAGGTTTTTTAGTAATTTAGTACAAGTGTTGCGATATCTTTTGTAGTTAATGTTAAGTATCTCATTTTGAGGGTCTTTTCTAAGTTTTTGGTGCAAATGATCTCTATTCCTCATACAACGACAGAGTCCAGGCGTTATCCAAGGTTTAATGTTCCGTTTTCTGCGACTCAGTTTACAGATATACGTATTTTTATTGATGCTATCTCTTACTAAACATGGAAACCTATTGGTGATTTCATTAGGGTCATCAGAATGCAATACAACAGTCCAGTCAATTTGTTTTAGATCATTGATGATCGCAATGTAATTTACTTTTTTATATATTGTCTGTTTTTTCTCAGGGGCTACAGATTTTTTGGGAAGTGATATCATAACACTGCAATGATCTGTGATAGTCGAGTCGCATACTAGGGTTAAAGTATTACAATTTCCTTTGACAAAGCAATGGTCCAAACAATTATTTTCTCGTGTCGGAAAAATATGTGATGCAAGCAAACCGTGCGAAGCAAGGAGGTTCATATATTTTGATGTTTTACTGTCTGTATCATCTCTAATATTAATATTTAGGTCACCCATTATTACAATGTTTTTATATCTTTTATAGGTATGTAATACCTTATCTACAGTACTAACGAAATTATCAATATTTTTAAACGCGGGCGGTCTGTATAAAGATATAATTGCTAGATCGTTATTAATAGTAGTGACCAAACAATTGACTTCACAACCCTCTCCCGTAGGTTCCGACACAGTAACTTTTAAATTCTCATTAACATAAATAACAATACCATCGTTTTGGTTGATATGATTAGTAGTCGCGAAAAGTTGGTAAGAAGCAATATCAGGTAAGGTTGTATTTTCTGACAGCCAACATTCGGTTAAAATAATAAAGTCAAAAGAAATGTCAAGTCTAAATAGAAGTACACGAAGCTCATCAAAGTTATGATTAATACTCCTAATATTTTGAGTTAACACTTTATAGGTATTAGTTTTATCGAACAAAATCTTGCAATTTTCTGGCATGTCTATGATTTGAGCATTCCCGACATTGATATGTTCATCAATGTCTGAGGCGATGTTAATTAAGTCAACCATATTGTTTAAAAGAAAAAAGTAAAACCATCTGATTTAGGGAACGCCAAAATGCAACAAACGCATAATTATGCAAAATATTGAACGAATACAGTCTATCAGAATTCTGTGTATGATGTGTTGTGATTGTGTGGCGTGAAATTGTAATTGAAAAACATGGAGAAATTAAGAAATAAGAGTAATTATGAACTATGTGTGTGTATCTTACGGCTTCTAAGCGTTTAACAATAACGAAAGGTAAAAAATGGGCATGCAATAAACTACTAAACCAATGTAAAGAAGATAATATGGTTTTAATCCAAAGTCATACTTTCAGATTGGCACTTGGGATGTTAGTATTCTCAATATCAGCAACAATACCTTCGATATGTTCTGCGGAGTTTATGAGTATGGATGGAGATCCCTCATTTTTCTTAATGAAAATTCTTCCATTAGATATCCAGCAGAACTTAAACTCCTGTTTTTTCTGAAGTGTTCGAGCTAAATAATGTAGTTTACGTGCATTAGGAGTCAGGGATTCTGAAACATATATTGGGAGTTTCTCACCCGAGATCTGTAGTTGCTTTGTGCTCAATTTGTCTTCCTTGTGCTTCTGATTATATGATTTTATAGCATTAAGTAAATCTACACGTGATTTAACTGTCTGGTACTCAACAACAATAATGCTGTTTTGATTGGATTTCTTTTTATACACTTGACGAACATTACCAGGGGAGATGGGTAAATCCACTGCCTTATGCAGGTGAGACACAATTTCGCTTAAGTTATCCGTGTTACATAAGGGCACGTTTTTAATTGCAATAGTAGTTTCTCGTTGTTTTCTTAGCAAATCTTCAATTTGGCCTTCTAAAACATTTATTTTAACATGTGCCTCTTCATTGGCTATCATAATATTTCCATATTTATGCTTCAAATCTTTACACATAGTTACAGTCTCATCTAGAGCTTTCTGCAGGATTGTGTTAGACTGGATTATTTCTTTGTTCTGGTCTTTGATTTCTTTAATCATTTCATTGAGACTGAGAAATTTTGAGTCTTGATCTTCTTTCATAGATGAGAACATATTCCTTAATTCACAACGCAATTCAGAAATTTCATCATCAGGCTGGCGTTGTTTTCTTTTTCTTGAAGTCACGAAGTCAGGGTCTTCTGTAACGCATGTAGATAAATCGGGTTGCGACGCACAGGTGGTTTCTTTAGGCGAACGTAACATGTCGATTTCTCTATAAACCTTGCGTATACTATGATACATAGTATCATGTCTTACGGTATTTTACTTTGGGGACGGGCTGCAGACGTCGATTCTATTTATATTCTGCAGAAAAGAGCCATCAGAGCCAATTATATAATCTCCGCAGGCGCGATTCTCTAAGGGAATTGTTTAAGGTTATTAAGATCTTGACGGTACCTTGTCAATATATCTATGAAAACATCATGTACGTAAGAAAAAATGTACATCTTTTTACTAAAAGAGGTGATAGACATAATTATAGTACCAGAAATAGGGACCTATTAGTTCAACCAGGTTTCGGACTGGCTAAAGTAGACTCATCTTTCATGGGGTACTCTTTAAAATGTTACAATAAAATACCTCCCTACATACTTCAACTGAATGAGACGAAATTCAAAGTTTGTATAAAACGCACACTATGCAGCCAGGCATATTATAAGTTGGGGGATTATATCGCTGATAAAAATGCCTGGCTCAATGCTGGTCTTGCTCCACAAACACAACTAATTGATTAACATTTGAAAATACTGTTGGAGCTGCTGAAGATTGTAAGACTACATTTGCTTTGTATAAACTCAATCTCCCTTGTATTATATAATTGCATAGGACAAGTGTGAGTACTATGTACTATCGAGCTACCATTTACCGGGTAATGTCTTTCATTGACTTGAGTGTGCCCTGGCGGCTGATAGATGTCATGCTCACTCAAATGTCTCGCTGACGGTGGCGCGTGTGTTGGATCATTTAGCTCCCTTCAAAATGGTTGAGTTGAATGGTGCTGATCCATGCGTCATATTCGTGAACGGGCGCTGTCAGTTGGGCCTGGTAATCTCTTAGCCACCACGGCATATTTTAATTATTTTATTATGGATTGTTTTGTTTAAATTTATATTTGCTGTACACTGGACACTCAACGTGTACGTCTTATTTACATCGTTCTCACATATAATTATACCTATATTCAACATTAATGATGTATATAATATTTATGTAACAATATAATTTATAAGAGTGTCCATGGAGTTTCTTGCCCGTTCTTCTCCATACGAAACTACCTTTTGGAAGGGGCGACTAGAATCAATTCTATTTAAATGTAAATGTTGACTTTCAAAAGTGCCTTTTATGTGCCTATTTGAAATAAATGATTTGACTTTGACTTTAAAGCTTTGAGTTTGAGTTTAACCCAGTTCGTATTCATGAAACAGTCAAGTAAGATTATTTTTCAACGTTTGGTGCGGAATTATGAGCTGAACATGGTTATGTTAGTCCACGTGTACGAAGGTCATCTAAACATTATTAAGTATCTTGAAATATTGGGCCTCTTAAGAAATGAGTTAAATGTTTTACCCGAGGAAGAGCGAAACCGTATAATTCTACAGCAAGATGGTGCTCCGGCCCATAACATCAGAATAACCACTGCCTATGTTAATAACCATTTTAATACCTGGATTGGTACAAACGGCACAATTTATGGGTATATGTAAGAAATCAAATTTACCAAAAAATCCTTTACAACTGTAAACGAGCTAAAAACTGGGGTTCACAATACAATTTTCACACAACACGCTACTAAAAGTTACTCAAAATGAATTCCTTAAAAGAATAAATTTGTTCATCCAAGAAAATGGAGCTCATTTCGAACAACTAATTAGTTCATTTACTCGTTTTTTTCTTTCGAATAAAATAACTTTAGATTTCATGGTTTTTGTTTAATCTATTTTACCATGTTTGCTTGAGAGATTAGATCCTTATGATTGACCCTATCGATTATTGCCATAAAAGTACAGGATGCTATTATTTCGGATTTTAGTCGGTTCTATTCCCGGGTAAAAAGCGCACTTTCAAAATCTTTAAAAACTCTTTTCATTTAAAAATAAAGGAATGTTTCCTTTGAGTAAAAATTGCTGTCTTCAGTATTTAGAGTTCTTTCCCTCCAGGTACGCTTCGAAAATTCCACCAAAACAACTTCAAAAATTATATATAATCTTTCTATGTATGACTGTTGGCAATCATTTGTTAATAGTACAATGTAACATGTATGTTGGCAACACTACCATTTGTACTTTGAATATGGCTACCGTATGAACTTACATTGCTCTTGTGCTAAGTCTTTTTTATATTAAATAAACTACAGTAAATTACAATATAACCTTTTATTTATAACAAGAATGACCACGCATAACTTTTTACAGAGTAGTCCGGTATTGATAATTATTTTTTCATTAGTACGTGTATAGTTTGATGTTTACTCAATTTACAATTGAAAAACCAAATACACTCCAAAGTGTAGATAAATAAGGGTTGGTTGATGATGAAATGAAGAGAAAGGCAAATTATGCTTAATTAGTATTTATTTTAAATATTAAGTAACAGCTAGCAATGACATGACGCGAGCTCGTGGCGAGAGAACATCTGACATTTTACGTAAAATATAAACTAGCGCCGCTTCACATTGCCAGTAACATTTGTGGAGGCGTCCATCATATTAGCAGTTGACTTACCACCTACAGAATTTTCACTTGTGAACCGACTGTGTCCAAACTTGGCACACGTATGAAGTTCTAATGACGCGACGTTTCAATAAAATAGAGACCTAGAGATGATCTGATGATGGAGGTGGAAGACAGTTGAGACAGGTTCTCAACAGCTTACAGCAGTTACATCGTGCTTAGGCTTATTTCATTCGTCTTGATGACGACTTCCGACCTGGCTGGGATATGACTGTCATCGAAAGTCTGATAATGGAGACGGAACACCGTCGAGGGAAGTTCTAACTATTACTTGTAAGATCATACTCAACAAATTTAAATGTTGCGATATTAACAAAGGTGCGGGCCATGGTGGCAAACCGCCAATATTTATTACAGCTTGCGCGGCGGAGTTAGTGTGTCCACTTCAGCTCATAACAAATTTCAAGAAATGTCTCAGGTTCTACTAGTAATTTTTAAAATTGAAAAAGAAAATCAACTTTTAATGTAAATATCTCACTTTCGATGTTTTTTTTTATGTTGTACTAATGTTAGGAAGATATTTTTTTAAACATGAAAGGGTATTTCATTATAGTCCCATCGCAAACTAAACATAAAAAGAGCTTATCAAAAAAAGTTATACATTTTTAAAGATGTCCCCGAAGAAAATTACCCCAAATATAAAAAAAAAATATTCATATATCCATCAGGATTTTTTTTTTATTGATGTCACTATGTAGAGCAGTCTGTATATAGCAATTCCTTAATTTCTGGAATATTCCCTTTAAAGTGGAAAATGGCAAAGGTGGTGCATATATACATGAATCGGATAACAATCACAACATAAGAGTCACTACTCTGGCCGCATTTCTAAAACCATCTAAAGATATTCATTAGCGATCATCAGCACGGATTTTTTTGATCACGATCAACAAGTACTAAACTGTTTCCATTTACTGAAATTTTAATTGGGGCTGTTGATGTTGGTTATCAGGCTGACGTCATTTATACTGACTTCAGAAAGGCCTGAGATAATGTTTCCCACATAATCCTTTCTTATAAGTGACATGCCTTTTTTTTTTGAGGGTGGGAAATCATCAAATAACTTCTCCCGCTCTGGGCAGAG
Source organism: Brachylomia viminalis (assembly GCA_937001585.2). Lineage (NCBI taxonomy): Eukaryota > Metazoa > Arthropoda > Insecta > Lepidoptera > Noctuidae > Brachylomia > Brachylomia viminalis. Next base: position 2,074,348 of record OW443296.2, read on the forward strand.
CAGGCGGGTGTGTCAGGCTCTTACTGACTAAAATCCACCCGTGTTCCTTCAGTTGCCTGTGCCAGGGGCCAAGGTATCCCTCTCGGACTTTCCCGGAAACCTAGCAGGCATCGGCCCTAGCGGACTCCGTCATTGGTGCTGACATCTCTTTGAGGCGCGCGTGGAACACAACGCGCCGTCGACCCGGGCCTGGTCCTTATCGAACAGTGAGCTGCCCATTGCTCGCCGTTCGCAAGCCCACGCCTACGGTGGCCGGGAATCGGCCTGCGATTCCCGACGCCCAGGGCGTCTCCTGCGGCGGCTAGGGGCGTGAGGGCGCGAATTTTGCCTCTCCCTCACGCGTTCCGCCTCCTCCTTCGCGAGCATTACTGCTTCGCAGAAGGAGGTACCGGCTTCCCAAGCCCTCTCGCGCCGTACCATGGCCTGGACCAGGGCCGGACGCGAGAGATCGCCACTGCCAATCGCCTCCACGAGGACCCGGCGGTGCTCCGCCCAAGCCGAGCAGACCTCCACCGTATGCTCCACCGTGTCCTCCGGGCGATCCACACAATGGTGACACCCGGGCGTTTCCTCCCGCCTTATCCGGAACAGGAACCTCCCGAAACAACCGTGTCCGGTGAGGACCTGCGTCAGGCGGAAGGTGAGGACGCCGTGGCGCTTCTCTAGCCACTCTTCAAAGAGGGGACTTATCGCCGCAATTGTGGCGTGCCCAGCGCTGGGTTGCGACAATCGCACTCTCCATGTTGCCCTGAGATCCCGCCGGAGCTCTGTCCGCTGTACCGTAATTTCGCGCGGCAGCGGAGCTACGCCCCGGCGTTTCGCCTCCTCATAAGTGGCGTGCCTAAGGTATCACTGACAAAAAAATAAATGTTATAAATTACTAATTCATGTTTAGCAAAATGTAATGGTTGGATTTTGTGAACGAAACCTTATTATATGTCTATGGTGAAAGTTTCAAGATGACTGATTGTATCTATCACTTAACATGTCATTACTAACTGCAAGAATGTGTCCGAACAAATGAATTATATTTCTATTTGACTCTTTTAAATGTAACGAGTTTTAAACATCGTTACATGCTTCTCATCAAAGTCAAAGTCAAAGCATTTATTTCAAATAGGCTCATAAAAGGCACTTTTGAACGTCAACATTTACATTTAAATAGAATTGATTCTAGTCGCCCCTTCCAAAAGGTAGTTTCATATGGAGAAGAATGGGCAAGAAACTCCACCGTTACTCTTATAAAATGTGTTACAATATTTTGTATACATTAATATTATACATATAATTATATGTGAAGACGATGCACCTATAATAAAAATTACCCTATCACAATAGCTAAAAAGAATTTAATAAACGTAGCAATGATAAATAAGTTAATTAAGTGATAGATATGACGGCAGCCATATTGTTTAGCAGCTGCGAGAGACAGCGACTGGATGGCGCTAGTGGAACGTGCACCGGACGCATCATAGACAAATCATTCACTCTATCGATCTTTGGCTTAAAAGACTTAAATCCAATCCAGTAAAATATTGTGACGTTCCCCCGCCACTAGCGATCGCCTTTATAAGGAGCTGCGTGGTTAAGTCGGTACACATTCCGTCCTAAATGCAAGCAGTAAATTGTCACTCAGGTGCAAACTGCGCATTTATACGGCATGCATCCGACCTATTATGACATACGCCTGTGCTGTTTTCGCACAGGCCCACCCCCGGCACATCCACAGGATGCAGACCCTACAGAACCGTTTTCTACGTAAAATCACGGGTTCCCCCTGGTTCGTTCGTAACATAAACTTACATGTAGATTTGAAAATCCCCACCATTCAACAATTCATGAAACGCGCTTGCAAGCGTTTCTTCGATACCGCTGGCAGCCATCGCAACCCTCTGGTTGCGAAGGCCGCCAGTTATGTCCCCTCTAGAATCAGTAGAATCCGCCGTCCAAGGCACGCACTGACCGACCCCGACGACCCCACCACCCTCCTCCAGGAAAGCAGTAGGGCCACCAGTACAGTATACAAACACAGACACAAAACGAAGTTCCGACCTCGCCGCCGAGGTGCTTCACATCCGCGTCCGCGTCCGCGTTCCTCCCCGATAGATTCCTCTTCCCCTCCCTTGATCGGATCCACAGAGCCAGCTGGTGGCGTAGCTGAGCCAGTAGTTATACCCCTTAATAATAATGAACCCACTTTGATCCAGCCTGTCCCCAACTTGCTGTCCTTCCCTAGCGACGCCCTAAGCCGAGGTCCGTACCCCACAGGGGGTGCCCTTAGGTGATGGTCGCTTAGTTTATAATTAATATTATGCCCCTGGCTGGAGGCTTTGAGTTAGCTCGAAGGCACCACAGGATTGACCGGTTAAGCAGTCACGGCCTCTCAAGGCCAACTGCGAGATGCCATACAAAAAAAAAAAAAAAAAAAAAAAAAAATAAGTCGGTACGCATTTCCAACGATTGCGTCTTGGTGCACGGACCACTGTCTCTCGACAGTCAGTACTGCCCGGTTATTGGACGTGGAACATTGTCACTGACAATTAGTACTGTCCTTATTGCGGTGGGTGCATGGACCACTGTCCCTGACAGTCAGTACTGCCCCATGTAACCGCCCTCACTAGTTATTTGATTAATTCTATTTTATCTCTATATTTAAGATACTGATTGTTTCGTTTAAATAAATCTGTGTATTGCCATACCTGTGTTTTACTTCTGATGTCTGGGCCCAATCCGACAGATACATGGTGTTCACATATTTACAAACATTGTAAAAGTATACGATTTCCCAAATTATGTAAACAAGTAATATGTCAGTGTGTGAGTTAAAGTAATCACAGAATGTTAATCAATGTCATAAAAATAACTAACTTAACTATACAATTAAAGTAGCAACAAGTTTAATATTGTCTAGACCATAGATTGTCCTATGGAGCTGGACCAGCATGTTTCCAAGCATTCTTATCTTGGATATATTCCTATAATTTGTAATACGCTTGTTTACACAGTGAGCTTTTTATATAAGTTTTAAATTTTCTTTCATTTAATTGCAATATATGACAAGGTATTTTGTTGTAGCATTTAACACAGTACCCCTTAAAAGATGTATGTACTTTAGCTAATCTGAAAAATCGATTCGAGATCATCGATAAGTGAATTTCGGAACGTCACTTTAGCTGTCATTGGTTGTCTGTGCGCGCCAAGTCACCGAGCTGTCAATGTGACATCGGCACTTTGCGATCTTTTCTAGACTAGACAGGATGGTCTAATATATTTTTTCTAAACCCGACGGCATCCTGCCCTTACCTTGGCCTATGATGGCGCAGGGTTCTGTTACACCCTTTGGGAGAGGTCGAGGAAACGACCCTCCATTTATTTGGTAAGATTTCGTTTCCTATTGAGAGTGATTGGTCCAAGTACATAGTGCGTGTTCTATCCCAAATTTCAAACTCAAACTCAAAGCATTTATTTCAAATAAACCAATTACAGGCACTTTTGAATTGTCAAGGGGTCGGTCAGTCAGAAAGATGAAGCTAGTTGCCCATTCCAAAGAGTAGTAGGTACCTATGGAGAAGAACGGGCAAGAAACTCCATGGACACTCTTTTAAATAAAATATTGTTAAATAAAATAAAATTCAAATAGTTTAAAATAAAATTAAAATTTCACTGTTGAGAGTTTGCTCCAAAATTACTCATGGTCCTTTGACTTGATTTTATTAGATTTATTTTATATGATGTGTATTATGTTTGGCAACTAACAATCGACAAATATCAATCTAATTGCCACTATTTTACTTGGCACCTTTATGCTTTTTTGCCGCCGACTCAAAATTATTAATTTACATTAATTTATGAGCATAATAAGACTAAATGGTTAATTATTTACTTTTCAGCTAATTTTTTCGTCAGTTTAATTTCTTGTTGGTAACGTTATTGCAGTATTTAAGCGCCCCTTTCGAATTGGACAGGTTTTTTTTTACACATTGTATTAATGGTATAAAATTCTATAATAATATTGCTTGGTAAGTGGTGTTTCAGCTTTTTTATACATGTATACATGGTGTTTTTGACAGCCCTCCACAAAAACACAGGATTGATTCAGCTCCTTATTCTGAATCATATCCCACTGGAAATTTCCTCAGGAAAAATATAATTATGCCGTAACGTAACGTAACGTAATAAAAGACGCGGCCCAGGAGCGCCGGGGAGTGCGCGGGGGGCGGGGGCAGCCTCGCTCAAGCTCGCTGCGCTGCCGTCCGCTACGTGCGTTTTGCCACGGTAACGATACATTGCGTGTGAGGTAAGTAATCACGATGTCCCCCCATAAAACAAATCAGATTTTTTGGATTCCCTTAATGTTCCTAAAATAATTTCATGTACCGGTCATCTTAATAATATGATGTACTGAAGCCACCCTATCAGTTTGCGGAGGGCTGTCAAAAACACCCTGTATATTGTGTTTTTCTAAAATACTAACTTAACATGATTATAAATTCTCTCAGTCAATAAGACGTGTACCATAGCTGGTCGAGATTACCCAAGCGCTGGCTAACATTACAAGAACAGCCGCAATCATTTGAATACACTGTGGTGCGGCTGCATATCCTGTTGCCTCGAGGCTTTATAAGTCTTGGTGCAAGTCATGAACTTATATTGAGGCGGGTAGAAAAAGCAATATCAACGAGCGACCCGCTCCTGCTAAGCATGGTTTTGAGGACTTGAGAAAACATCGATATTTCTTTACTATAGCAATGTATTATACACCATAAGCCTTACGGAATAAATTCTATGAATAATGGTGAACACCGCATCAAAATCTTTTGCGTAGTTTAGAAGAACAACGCGCACAGACACACACAGACAGGAAACACATCTTCAATTTATAAATATGTATAGTTATTGATACTTTTTTTCCTGAACGAATTTCGGTCACAACTCACAGCAGTCAATCTCAAAGGAGACTAGCCAACAACGCAAGATGAATTTCATTGCACAATTTGTGTGCGCAATCTCAGGTGCATTCTTTCTTTTCCTGACTCTCTTAGGCTGATGGGAATAATGGGATGGTAATACGACACGACGTGGAAAAAGATTAGGAGCAGGAGAGTAGTTACGTGCTCCACGAGACACAAGGGAGTCACGCAGCAGTTTTCGGGACTTCGGGCTGCTGAGAATTACTTGACAAAAAACGAATAGTTTTCTTTTATTTCCCAACCAAGGATTCAGTTCCGGTACACCATGTTCCGCAGTCACTTGACCAGACTAAAAGAATTTTGAACAAGATAGAAGTGTCGTGATTTCTTTTCTGTACGGTTCACCCTGACCAACTTTACGGACTTTACGAGTATATTGACAAATCTTAATTAACTTAAACAAGCTAACATAAAAATATATTTAATAATATCAGCATATAATAAAAAGAGCTCATTGGGCGTCAAAAAATTCGTTCGCATCGCTGTCAATGGGAAAAGTGCCCAATAGGCTGACAGCATTGTCACGAAATAATTGATGAGAACTCGGACCCCAAGGCCCTAGTGTTTCAACCCCAAACGGCTCAAACATATAGCTCCCAATGAGGTTCTTATATTTGCACCGTTTGAGATTTTCTGCTCCTGCAGCAGCCGCCCCAGAAGATGGGATGGCGTGATTTTTTGATGCCCAATGAGCTTCCCTCTTTTATTAAATATTTGTCGGGCCCATTTTCTGTAATTATTTAAGATATTACGAGTTAACGATAAAAAGGGGCTTGTGTCTAACTAAATAATAACCGCCGCAGAGGTCGATCGAAGGTTAAACTACACTTGCCGCGGTCAGTTCGTGGATGGGTTACCATCCAGTACATAAATCGAGACCCCTCCATGCCTTGGAAAGCACGTTGATCCCGGCTGTCATTCGCTGATCTTTGACAGTCGTTACATATAGTCAGAAGCCCAAAATTCTGACGACCAGTCTTACCAAAGGGTATCGTGTTACCCAGTTACAGGGTTGTGGAGGTCGCTCCATGTAAAAACTGGAATTCAGCAACATCTGGTTAGACTGGAAGCTGACCCCAACATAGATGGGAAAAGGCTAAGCAGATTGATTTCACGAGTTACCGCTATAGGAAAAAACATTGTAATGAGGAAACCTATAAAATGTGCCCTGAATAAATGGTTTGTCTATCTATCTATCTAAACCTGAAAATACCCAACCCATTTTTTTTGTTTTTGTTTGGGAAATCATCAAATAACTTCGCCCGCTCTGGGTGGAGTGGGAGGGCGTGTCAGGCTCTTACTGACTAAAACCCACCGTGCCTGTGCCAGGGGCCACGGTATGCCCAGAGGACACGGGTGGAGCATACGGTGGAGTATACGGTAGAGGTCTGCCCGACTTGAGCGGAGCACCGCCGTGTCCTCGTGCAGGCGATTGGCGGTGGCGTTCTCTCGCGTCTCTGGTCTAGGCCATGGTATGGAGCGAGAGGGCATGGGAAGCCGTCACCTCCTTCTGCGAAGCAGTAATGCTCGCGAAGGAGGAGGCGGAACGCGTGAGGAAGAGGCTAAATTCGCGCCCTCACGCACCTAGCCGCCGCAGGAGACGCCCTGGGCGTCGGGAATCCCAAGCCGATTCCCGGCCACCGTAGGCGCGGGATGGGGATGGCGAGCAATGGGTAGCTCGCCGTCTGATAAGGACCAGGCCCGGGTCGACGGCGCGTTGTGTTCCACGCGCGCCTCAAAGAGATGTCAGCACCAATGATGGGGTCCGCTAGGGCCGATGCCTGCCAGGGTTGCGTAAAAGTCCGAAAGGGTTACCGTGGCCTCTGCCACAGACAACTGAAGGAACACGAGTGGGTTTTAGTCAGTGAGAGTCTGACACGCTCTCCCTCTCCGCCCAGAGCGGGAGAAGTTATTTGAATATTACGCAATCTCAAAAAAAAGGGGGCCACGGTAACCCTTTCGGACTTTCCCGCAAACCTGGCAGCCATCGGCCCTAGCGGACCCCATCATTTGGTGCTGTCATCTCTTTGAATACCCAACCCTGCGGGATAATTGTGTAACGCACATAAAATGATAAATGATCGCTATGAGTTTAATTCTGACAGTTCACCCACGATTATTGCGTTACGTACGTTATCGAGCAGACGAATTTTTCAAACCTATGAAGCAATGGATTCGCAATATTCTTCAATACTCTCAGATTGTGATTAACAGATTGTGTTGCGCAATTATGGTGCCGGTTTGAAATGACCACGACTTACTGACTGGCGGTGCCTTGTTGTAGGTCATTATTATATTAGTCAACCTACTCGTTAACCCGCTTTTCATTGGACCATTAAAAGCCAATCTTGATAGCAGGTAATAAAGTTTTAACCTCGGCTAAAACTGCAAATCCCATAGGATCAAAATCTCATTGAAACTCGACTAAAATGTGAATTTTATAGTATTCTGTTTTAACTGAACTTTTCCACTGTTTTACAATCCTCGTTTATTTATGTTTGGAATTGGTTTTATTAAAGGCCTTATTAATCATTTGTTTTACTTTTTTTCTAAATATTAGTGAACTGATTAAAACATCCAATTGTAAACATAACTACCTATGTATATGCAGGACAAAACAAAAACAGTTTTGTTTATATATTTCTTTTTATTAAAAAAAAACCACATAATTTTTGTTTACTCGTAAAATTAGATCCTGTACAAAATTTCAGTAGCACAACTAAATGTATCCAAAAATGCTATAAATGGATGAATATCACAATGAATTTGCTTCGAATCAAAACAAAAATAAACTTAACGTAACCTCAAGAAATCTGACTTCACAAGCAAAGGAACCTATTCTGTTGGCAAACACGAAGCCCCAAGTAAACAGACATGGTTAGTGCTTATAATAGGCAGTTAGTATTCTAGCCCGAGTGCCTTGGAGACTTGCTATAACAACTCGTACTATTTAGACGGTAAATGTTAACGACTGCTCTGGTTTAGGGTAGGATTTGAGAATGCTGACTACATAACATCACCCCTGTAATTGCCCGACGGGTTATGCAGAGCTGTACCTTCATATGTAAACTTACATTTTGCCAGCTGTGTTTAAGTCCCATCTAAAAGGAGAGAACGAGCTTATGATTTTTGAGACAAAAGAAAAGGAAAAGGGAGGTAGGTATAAGGATCGTAGGTTGCATATTAGAAAATCAAAAGTTTCCTGAGCCAAAAGAACAATAAACGAAATAACAAAATTTAAATGACCAAATGTTTTATTTAGAAAATTTTTAAAATCCCAATGTATGTGACATCAAATGAACGACTGATCAAAAGTTGCTAGGTGTAATTTTAAAATATCAAATCATTACTAATCAAATTACATAATCACAAATGACGACTGAATAAATTTGCTTATTTTTTTACCTTTTTCAGTTAATCCATTTGATAATTAATAATATATAGCTAGATGTAAATATAAGTACCTACCAAATCTATATATATCTCAACTTGCTTCCAAACTATACTGCATCATTTACGCCTGACAAGATTTGAGATTATAGTTTAATAAAATAATATTTATTTCTGGCTCCTCGCTCCGCTCGTCGCGGTCGCGCTCGCTTCGCTCACATTTGAATTGTCTCTCGTTTTCTGTCAGCCATGTCGCCGCTCGCGCTATCCTGCGCTCGCTCCTTTGTGTCAGCTAGGTTCTTGATACCCTGGGTGGCCCCTCGCTTACGCTCGGGGTTTATACAAATAGCTCGCAGGTGATGCATCATTTTAGGTATTTTGACCATTTTGACCATTTTGCTTTCTGTATCAGACAGGCGCTATTCGCTAATATTAATATTATTTTTACCTTTTTCAGTTAATCCATTTGATAATTAATAATTTATCCAGTAATCCATTTTGACCTTTAAACGATTTGGTCAATAGTGTAATAAATAATTTAAACATTGATATTCCAGACTCTGGTCAGCTGATCAAATGACCATCGTTATTTTAAACTTTGTTGATTTGTACGTTGTTCTTTTGAAATTTGCTCAGGAAAGTTTTGATTTTCTAATATGCAACGGGTATCATTTAAGCTATTACCAATTTAATTAGTTTTGTGTTTCTTAAATAATAGGGTTTGTCCTCCAAATAGTAGATCTGTCACCAAAATGTAGTCACCAAACAATGCAAAATCAGTTCCACAATAAATCACCTAAAATCCTGAGATATCAACCTGAGAACAATTTTTGTTTATCTGAGAACGAAAATATTTCGTGGCGATAGATCTATTTATTAGGTGATACAACTTGATGACAAATATAAATTTTGGTGATAGAAAATATAGTTCCCATATGCAACCCATCTGTGTGGAATCAATAAAAAAGAACGTTATTATGTCAGTATGTATGTTAAAAATGATCATAGTCGTGAAAATGTTGTATATTAAATGTTGTATGTGGGAATGTTGGAAGCTGGTTCTCGGCAACGTACTGTGGCAATCGCTATGGGCACTACGCAAAGTGTTATAAGTCTACTTTGAACACATTACCGCATCACTGGCAGCGCAGCAGAGTGACATGGAGGACGAGCTCGCATCACCACACGCAGACAAGAGCGTTACATACAAATTACTGCTTGAAGAACTCGCACAATGACGCAATGAAATTGCACGATGATAAGGCGTCATAGCTCTTCAGGGATGTTAATAAGCAATCAAACCATAATGAATCTCTTGCATGAAATCAATCTCCATTCCCGAAAGCCACTAGCAATCGCAGAGCCTATTTACAACGGGCTCGTGTATACAGAAATTGGACAGAAGAAGAGTGGCGTTTTATGTGCTTTTCTGACGAATCTCGCTTAATTATGAGGCCAGATACTAGACGTACGCGGTATTGGAGGACCCCTGAACGCGATGAACGTTTGGCCCTAACGGAATGGTTGCCGAGAGACGGTTGTCGGAGCGTTAGCAGACCAACAGCTCGGTGAATGGTCGACCTATAGAAGATTGCGGGGAAGTCCTGGATGAGACTTGCACAGGCCAGGGAACATGGCCCAAAGGGAGGAGGCCTATAATCAGCAGTGGATGGAACAAGCCTGCCAATGATGCTGATGATGGTATCGATATAACAACAAATGTGTCTACAACAAACACCGCGCGTACATATACTTCCTACAGTCATATCAACATGAATCAACAAAGGCAAGCAAACTTATCAGTGCTCTGCATGGCTGTACAATAACTGCCTTGTACAAATATTAAATTAAATAATATTACATCCTCTCCTTTTAGGGTGCGTTACACTCGGATTATATAATAAACGAGATAAATAATGTTGACGTTTTAAATTAGAACAATTATACCACAAATGGGGGTGACCCCCGAGATTACGACTAAAAGAGAAGTATGTAAGAAAAAGACGCCGAAGGCGCTGACTCCAAATTAATTGGTACAAAAACAGGAGAATCATGATAATGATCCTGCTACAACATTCGTTGCGAGAAACAAATGGCCAGTCGTAGGCAATACTTGAACAAGCCTAAGCATTATTCCAACAGCTAGCCGTAGACGTAGGCTGGACATATGCGGGGTCCTATATTCAGCAGTAGACGTCTATCGACTGAATGTTGATCATGCAAAAAATGCCTGCCTTGCAAGTTTGTCGCGAGCGTGACTGAACAGGGAGAGTCAGAACAAACATAACATGCTAGTTTGAGCATAAATAAGCATTATGCCCTTTTTCTAGCTTTCATTTCTACGATCCTATGTCAAAACGTGTCCCCAAAATGAATTAAACAATTAATCGGGCCTTTGTGAGAGTTCAAAAGAACCTTAAAAGGTACCCACTCCGTACCTTTCTGAAGAGCGCACTCCTTACAGATTTGTGTGTGAAAAGCTTTAATTTGGTATTCGTGCTTGATTTTTAAGGGCTTTTTGAGGGATTGAAATGAAAGGTCACGTTCTTAAATGGAGAAGGTTGAAGGTATTACTATAATTGCGCTAATATAGTAGATACGTATGTAGGTTTTCCACGAACACTTAGTCTTCTCAATTTCTCGAAAATTCATATACTGATTTTCATGGCCTTCACTCACAAAATGCCCTACGGTTAAATTTTTCACAGTGCTGTTTTTCATTAACTACATAAATAATAGTTAAATAAACTAAATTCAGAAATAAAATAAATTGCATTTATTGTCACTATAAAAAAAAAACTTTTACACAATATTTTTAGTTTTTGTTTTTTTTACAATGAAGACAATACAAGCTGGCAGGGATATCGACGCGCAAACTGTAGCCATGAATAATTCAGCACAAGACATGATTCTAGACACCCTAACACAGAAATGTATCGTCGGTTTAACAAAAAATACTGCTTTTCATAGAAAAGTGTATAAAAATGGTACACTACCTATGCGGTATAAATGTACTGAACAGCAATTTTTTTTAATAACCAACGATACATTATATCGCTGGAGGTTTTTAATCTTGTACTGATTCCATGGTAAATGAGTGTGCATCGATGTCCCTGCCACCTTGTATATTGTTTCGCCTTAAAAGCCTCAGCTCCGTATAATGTGAGGATGGCAACACTAAGTACTGACGCTGAATTTCAGTTTCAACCTGCAACCCACGGGTGCCTTAGGGTGCAACCACGTTCACCGGACCCGGGGAGGTTCTTGTTCTGGGTAAAGCGGGAGGAAACGCCCGGGTGCCACCATTGTGTAGATCGCCCGGAGGACACAGTGGAGCATACGGTGGAGGTCTGCCCGGCTTGGGTGGAGCACCGCCGTGTCCTCGTGGAGGTGATTGGTGGTGGCAATCTCTCGCGTCTGGCCCTGGTCCAGGCCATGGTACGGAGCGAGAGGGCATTGGAAGCCGTCACCTCCTTCTGCGAAGCAGTAATGCTCGCGAAGGAGGAGGCGGAATGCGTGAGAGAGAGACAAAATTCGCGCTCTCACGCCCCTAGTCGCCGCAGGAGACGCCCTGGCCGTCGGGAATTCCAGGCCGATTCCCGGCCACCATAAGCGCGGGGTTGCGGACGGCGAGCAACGGGTAGCTTGCCGTCCGGTAAGAACTAGTCCCGGCTTGACGGCGCGTTGTGTTCCACACGCGCCTCAAAGATATGTCAGCACCAACGACGGGGTTTGCTAAGGCCGATGTCTGTCAGTTAATCTATGACATTATCATATTTGGAGACATAATTATGGTAGTTGATACATTTTGAGTCGATGGTCGACTGCAATTGACGCTCGAATGTGCTTTCAGTCAATGTCACCAATTTCTATGTGTATGGGTGTGTGTGTTTAGTACAATAAACTCAACAACAAAAAAAAAATACAAATCATTTATTTTTGGTTTTATTACGTTTAGATATCGAAACCCATCACGTCTGCCGAGTTTCGCTAGCTAATTTAATTCGACCCTGTATAAATAAATATGTAAATCGTACTTCACCATTTCCCTGGCCGTTAAGTCATACTTGTGTATGACTCACAGCTATAAACTATACATGCGAACAGTTAAATAATTAAATTATAAAGATCATAATTTATCAATGTACCTACATAAATTAAGTAAAATCCTTTTTGTTTTTTTCATCCTCCTTTTGCAGCTAAAGTAATTCACTTTGCAAGGGAATTGTGACACAAACTTTTACCTATGAAGTTAAGATTCTAGTGCCCCAGGCAGCTTCAAATATTAAGCGGTTTAAAAAAAAATGGTATGTTCAAACTTTATCTACGAGTAACAATTTTTAGGGTGTCTCCCTTCAATCGTGTTCAGGTATAGGTAAAGTATACATAGTTATATATTATAGTCCTTGTGTATCCTTCTCAGGCTTCCCGTTGCTATGTAGTACAGCTGGCCAAAAAGCAGTGGCTAAAATGTGGACTGGAAAATGAAATGGAAGGGCGAAAAGCCGTTTATCAGAAATAATTTGCGTTTTACTGCCACAAACGTGCAGGTATCGAATTCGATTTTCTCATCGGGAGCGCACTTAATAGGAAATAACAAGGACTGAGTAAAAAATAACAAAATATTAATGTTTTGTTTTATTATTATTATTTTCAGGCTTCAAGAGGGCTGTAAATGTTTTTATTGGCAGCGCGCAGCAAAAAAACCTCCCTCCTGAGCTGACAAGCGAGGAAAAAATACATAATATCCACTACGGGATCGCTGTAAGATACTGGCTGATGAAATGTGTACGTATTCGATAGTAAATTTAGTACGTACACAATATTCCGCCTCAACAACCATATTTTACCTACAGTTGTTTTTTTATGTAAAAATTAAAGTACAATATACATATTAAATGCCGGCTTGGTATATCTAAAAATGACAATTAAAGTTAAACAAACTCATAAGTATTAATAAATATTTTCACAGCTAATCTTGATAATTTCTGTTCTTATATTGTCGGTTCTAATCAAAATAAATAAATAAATACCTATCAGCGATAAAATCGGTTCCGCGTCATTCAATGGTTTAAGGAACGTCTAAACTATACAATAAAAATATGTCCTAATCCGTGGCCTCCGTGGGTAGACATTTGTTTTCATGGAATTGACAGATAAAAGGGATAATAGTATTACTTAATAGTATTTACAAAAAAAGCTTTCTGAATGGACCCTATTAGCTGTACAACGGAACCAATAGCTGAAACCGGAGGCTGCACAGGTACCGCAAGATAAAACGCTCTGTTTCGGACAAAACCAAGCAACATCCAAAATCAAAATATTTTATTTCACATAAACCTACATGGGCACATATGAAACGTCAGAATCTAGGTGCACGGTTCCAATTGGTCGTTTGTTATGGAGAAGAGCTGGCAGGAAACTCCACGGTTACTCTTTCAAATTACAGTATTTATAGATGTTCAAGACCAAGAAGATTCGGAAGATTATAAAAAAAAATACGGGTTTCATAGCGCGATAGTAAAACCCGTGTCTCATCTCCAATTTATCAGTGTCCTACGTGTTGGTAGCATTTCCACCGTACCAAAGATAAACCCAGCCTTAAGTACTATGACTCTAGTTCATCAAAATATTCAAGGAATGTAAGAAAAACCGTGTTGGGTCGGGGGACCACCGTCAGGAACGAAGTTTGTTATGCTCTTTCTTCAACTCCGAATGTAATTCAAAATGGAGATTTAGATAGTATAACGTTTTTTTTTTAAATGAACTCACTATCCGCTCAAGCACCCTCGAAAAGCATGAAAATGACAATGTCAACCCGATCCCGAACCCGAACCCGAAGTCGCAGACAACCTCCTATCACCCTCAGGGACCTAAAACAGGCCCTGATGGAAGAATGGGAGAATATTTCCCAACATCGCCTCCGAAACCTCGTCTTCAGTATGCCAAACCGGCTCGAAGCTGTAATCAGAGCCCGAGGAGGCAATAGCAGTTATTATAATGTAATTATGGCGTAAAACATACTTATGAATGTTGTTTCAGTTTTTTGCCAGAAGTGTAAACTGGCAATTTATTGGATATTATCTTTCTTTAAGTTAAAAACTTTACTCATGTTTAATAAATCATTATTTCAAAGAAAGTTGATGAAATTTTCTATAAAAAGTTTTTTTATTTCAAAACAAAATATCAACACAACAAATTAGTGTACAATAATAAGTCGCATGGAGCATGGTCGCATGCATAGCGCATTTTCGTTACGTGACGATTTTTAAAATTTCTTAATATAAGAAAATGAACGAGGAATTGTAAATTTATCTACTTCAACAATATTTCGAGTTATATGTATAATACTGGTGATCCTAAGTTCCATGTGAATTGCAAAGCAATAATATTTGGAGTGAAATTGAAGATTTTTTTTTTCTTTTCGTTATGAAAATACTCGTAAATATTTTTAATGTTTTTGTGTTTCGTAATGTTAATTACTTATTACTGTATAGAATCTAGTTCTTCTAACTGAACAGACAGCAGTGCTGCTGGGGAGTTTGTTCCGCCACTTCTTCTTCCCAGCTAAAGCACTAGGAAGTGGTGAAGGGCAGGCGTTTTGGGGGGACTGTCTTATGTGATTTTGACGTTCAAAAAGTGCTGATTCTCAGCCTAGTTTGAATAAATAACTTTTGATTTTGATTTTAACGGAAGCAATAATCTGGTAAAAAATTATGGGACTATAAATATATAGATTAGTGTGGATTACTGAAAGTGGGATAAACTCCAAAAAAATTACTTAAAAGTACCTTATGTGTGTACCAGCAATGACCCAAACCAGTTTTATCATTGCTTGTACTACATTTTTTTTGTAACGAATTAAATAGTCGAAGTGAAATCTCTGGCTCATATAATGACACTGAAAGCCTCAATGATAAGTTATAGAATACTCAACTTATAAAACGATTTACAGGAATTTTTGGTAGTATTTTCAGTTTTTCTATTGACAGCAAGATAATAATGTAAAACTCAGATATCTCCACAGCATCGGATCATTTTTTAAGCAGACATTCTAATTTCACGCACAAATTGCTTGAACCCCCCCACACACACCCCCCTACGCATACCCCCCCCCCCCCCCCCTTACGCATAGTTTTTTTTAAGGAACATGTTATGTTTTTTAATAATAAATTAGGTTTCAGTCATGTAACTGGCAAAGATATTGTAATAAATTTAAATAACTTTCACAATACAATTAACTCAAATTGGGTCCTAGCACCCCGCTGTAGGCACAGCACTATTTTATACGTATCAATAAAAACATGCAAAAGAGGCATGCAAGTAGGATTAGCAGTATTTGTCCTACTTTCATGTGAGATGCAACAATGAATGATAAATGAGGAATTCTGTTGTAAGACAACGTTGCGGTTTAGAAGGTGTTGTGACAGACAGTGAAAAAAAACGCTTAGATGATTTGGTCATAATAAGAGAATGAATGACAAGCAACTAACAAAAGGTATTACGTGAATGGATCAGATAGGAAACGCCGACCTCATCTAGTTTAAAAAAAATATGATTGACGTGTAAAAGTGTTTGTAAAAGCCTACTTACAGAAATAAAATCATTTATCATTTATCAATGGAAACGCCGGGAGTGGCACGCTAGAAGGAAATAATTAAACGGACCTTATTGGTGATATTCTTTAGAAAGATCAGGTGCGTGGTACCACAGATTACTAAATAGTTACTACGTAAGTGCTACTCGCAACTGGCGCGCGTGTATGACTATGGATCGTAGCAGGTAGTGTTCAGTAGTTACTGCCTACCCCTGGGAAATAGGCGTGAGTATATCATGTATGGAAGTAACAAATAAAACATTTTTGTTGTTATTTCTTTGTGTCATGATATCGGTGCCCATAGAACATATTGTTACTATAGATTACTATTACCTTCCTTGCGAGAATATCAAGAGAATCGTAATACTGAGAGATTTCAGAGGTTTTGTAGGTGGCGGCATTACAAAGAATGATGGCCGCCCGTCAGGGCCGCTATGCGTGCTAAGATTGAGCGCGCAGTTGACACGGCGCGGCGACATTCTCAATTTCCTTGGATTTGTAATTACATCGCTTTTGTAATAACAAAAGCTTTTTCCTGCTTATCTACTATCAATCTGCCCAGCCTTTTCCCGGCTTTTTTGGAGTCGGCTTCCAGTCTAACCGGATGCAGCTAAGGTACTTACCTACTATACTTAATGATATAATAAATTAGTAACTGCAGGGAAGTCAAATATCATCACAAGTACATAAATATAGACCCGGACTTTATGGTCTGAAGTTGCCAAGAAAAGCTGCTGTTGCGGAGAGATCTTATCGTAAGCCCTTTAATATTAAATCAAATGTTAATTTAACAATATCAGTATTTTCGCCATTGACGTAAGTACTTAAATGAACGTATTTGACTAACAGGCCAGGTCTCCAGGTCTTTGTAAAACCTACCACCTAAGTTCACATTGTAGAATGCAAATAAATATCGAGTATACATTTGGATTTTTAGCTAGATATAAGCTGGTAACACCCATTTAAAAAAAAAATTGTATATATACAATTACAGCCGGAAATTGCACTACCATGTACCTAGGTACAAACAGCTCACATTACTTTTCCATTAAAGAAATTACTTACTTGAAGCATACTCTAAAATACCGACGTAATCTGACTTCACGAAGGTGGCGACAAGTAACGTAGATTTAAGTTACCAGTCACCCTCCGTGGCGTGTAACTGAAACCTTTTACTTAGTGTTGAGACTAGTAATTTTCTACATGAACCACCACGCCTCCGCCTCGATAAATATCTAAATTTTGGTTTAGTTTAGATATTGTTTATTGATAAAAGCAAAAAATATTTTTCCTTGTTTTCAAGTAAAAACGCTAAATTTTTCGCAAATAGACAAAGTTCGTTAGTAAGTTAAAAAACATCAGATCATCATCATCCTCGAGCCTTTTCCTAACTTTGATGGGGTTGGCTTCCAGTCTAACCAGATGCAGCTGAATATCAGTATTTTACATGGAGCGACTGCCTATCTGACCTCCACAACCCAGTTACTGGGTAATACGATACCCCTTGGTGAGACTGGTTTTTAGACTTGACAATTCAAAAGTTTGAGCTTAATTCAGGCTCATTTTCTAACACTTAAATACCACCAGATTCTCAACGAAAGTGTATCTTCAAAATAATAAACAAAACAAAATATTTTGCTGCTCAACACCATGATGAGCTAATTTCGTGGGGAAAGTTGCGCAGTCACGCGCGAACCCTCTGCATGCATCAGAATTATTAGCCTAATATAATATTTATAACGCTAGGACATGTATGTTGTGATGGCTCAGAGGGTAAGGAGTACGCTTCTCAAGCACGGGGTTGTTTGTGGGTTCAAACCTAGCAAGTACCATGAGATTTTTTTCAATATCAATAGATTGATGATGAACATATTGTAGGCGTGAGGAAAACTTGACTCATTATATTACCTGAAAATGCCAACCTGCACTGAACGATAATGGTTTTTACTGCTTGTTCCTTTTCTGTATAAAGAGTCTTTGCCAAGATGTGAAAAAAAATATAAACCACTGGTAAAGTAATCGTAGTAGATTCCGGAAAATGGCAGAAGATACGAAAATTAAAAAAAAAATGGTTAAGAAAACTTTGCTACATTCTTAGAAATTTGAACTTTCTAACCACCTTAACATTGGCTTCAGATTACCTTCAAACTTGTTTGTTCAATATAAGACCAAATCGTTTGTTCAAGGTCACGGTCAAACAGTTAATGTCGGTCATCTAAGCCTAGCCAAGAATGATTACACCTTCGGTATCACTAACATTAATTAACTTCGTGCAAAAACGGTAATTTATTGGGCAACGTCCAAGGTCATATGGCCCGTCTTTGAACCGAATGATTTATCTAACGTCAAGTTTTTGGCGTTTTTAAAAGCTGTTAGACCTCACCTATAAATAAATGTAATGTCTAGTAATTTTAAAAGAAAAATTGTTGAAGTGATCATTATTTTCGTCGATTTTTCTTTATGTCTTAGAAGTCTGAAATTTTATTACGGGTATCGGGTCGGAAAGGTTTTATGTACTTTAAAATATCCTAATAACAATGTGATATCGGTGTCTAATTTGAATATAACTATTTTAGGCATAACCTTACACCCTCGAGAAGTACCATAAGCAGATATCTCGATTTTAATGTTTTGCATGTTGTATCGATGAAGTAGGAAACCTGCAAGATGATATGAATAGACAGCAGTATGTATACATTTGTCATTCAACCAGCTGCAGCTCGGTCACTTTCACCATCAGATTTTTGATGTGAGAACTGAGCGATTTTTTGTAGGAGATCTCATCGGTTCGCGTCATCGCCCTTACTAATACACAGCTATGGGTGTGACACTTGGCCAGCAGTGACATCATATAATAAAAATAATATAATAGGACCCTGCTCCTGATACCGGCGGACCACTATTTTTATATTTTTAAATGTTTTTTTTATGTTTTTTATAAAAATATTTAAAAATGTATTTATATGTATGAAAATAAATAAACGGAATAATAATATGGGACAACATCCACACAAGGTCTTCAGGTCCCGAACTAGGCAGAGCCTGTACTACGGTAACCTGATGACTGATATACATACATATACACACCCAGACAC
The DNA here is from genome assembly GCA_937001585.2 of Brachylomia viminalis. Lineage (NCBI taxonomy): Eukaryota > Metazoa > Arthropoda > Insecta > Lepidoptera > Noctuidae > Brachylomia > Brachylomia viminalis. Next base: position 2,093,400 of record OW443296.2, read on the forward strand.
AGGTCCAACAGACAAGTTCATGCACACAAATGTTTGACTTGTCCGGGGATCGAACCCGGAACCAGCGGCTCAGAAGGCAGGGTCGCTACCAACTGCGCCAACCGGTCAGTCAAAATATTATAATATTATTATTATTAATATATTTTAATTAACAATTTGATTATGGGCTGATGTTTCAATAGTCTGATAACTTTTATCGGAGGAATAAATATTGTGGTTTGACAGCTTTTTTAGAGAAAATATGTCAAACTGTCAGATTTATTCTTTAGATAAAAGTTAGATGACTATCTATTGAAAAATCTGCCCTAAGTTTAATTTTTGATACTACAATTAAATTGAAAATAAAAATAAAAAACATTGTTATTCCATAGTTTTGAGGTTTTACTTCTGTCAGCAGTCCCCATGGCTACCCATGTTTTTTTTTTAATTCCCATGCCGTGGTAACGTCTATATGGAAAGCTTCATAAAGTAATATACAAGACTTATTTGTTTCCACTCGATTTCCAATAAACAGTTTGCACCCCTCTCTGACCTTGATCTTGAGTTGCCCTGTCATAAAAATTGAATCACTAGCTAAATAGGAGAAATGCTTTCTTATAACGGCCCGTATTACCGATGCCGTCAGCCCCGGTTCCAAGGTAAAACGTTTCCCGCCGCATCTAAGGCAATTGTTAAGGAATTGAAGTTGACAGGTCCATTATAAGCTTTCTATATTGTTAGGCGACTAGGGACTTTGAAAAAACTGAACTATGTTTTGTATTCATTTTATTGGATATTTATTTATTTGGTTTAGTAGCTTACATGTAAGAAAAATAATGAAATCTACTTTCAGTATTTTGTGCAAAAGTAGAAGTGAAGAAGAAGAAGAGAAAGAGAGAGAGAGAGTGGAGAAGTGTTTTGTGTATGAGGTGGTTTTTTTTTAGAGAACATTGTGAATCTTTTTCTTATCTTCTTCTTTGTTACAATCAGACTATGTATATTTTGTCTCTTCTGATTATGCGACATTTAAATGAATTTGAGGATGCTAGTTATAAATAATAATAACAACCCTACCGGCGTATACATACGTTGACGTCGTGGTGAGGCTTGCGCGCTCCGAACTCTACATAGATCTATCCCGGTAGAGTTTACTTTGCCGGAATAGGTCTAGAGTGAGGAACCCGACCAAGAGAGATACAAAACCCGCAGGGCAGCATATGGCGAGCTGTTGGGCAGTATCGACCCCACGGACCCTATCTCCCGATGAAGTGTTTTACCTCACATCTGGCTTGCTTTATTGAATGAATGAATGCTGACGAGGAACAGAGCTCACACCTCTTTCTTGCTTTTATTGGCTGGCTTGAGTGGAGAATCGCAAGAGCAAACGTGCTCGGATGAAGGAAGTATACCAGTAAGTGGTGCTAGGGATCCTGACCATCTTCTGGTCTCTAGGATTCTTCTGATAGCCATAGAATACCTCTCCACTCCTCGAGCATCACAGGACATGTTGCCCCCTTGTTGCTACGTCACTATGTGCTGGCGACAATTTTCGAGGGCCCATTGTTGAGTGTGCAAGTCACCCCCTGCGAGTTAACTGTGTATTTTACATAAAACATTGGTCAGTCAGGGGCCATAGTCTTCCAATAGTCCTAGTCACCCAAATCCAATTTATTTGTTTCCATATCCGGCAATAGTCTGGGGTAGTCCTTGGGTGCAGTTGCATAGTGCGTACAGGGACAATCGTCGGTTGGTGCCTCATTTCATTAAAAGCTTCTAACCGGCCTCTGCGAGTTAGCTTTGATCCCTCGTACGTCTTTCAAAGGTCCGGGACCCCATGGTCCCGAGATATGTTTGTAGTGACCTACACACTTAAGTAAAATTAAAATCTAATTCTAATTAAATCGTTAAAGTAAAACAAAATAAAATATAAATTATATATTTCTTACATAAAATTAAATATAATTTATATACACATATTTACAACAGAACATGAAACTAGACTTATTTATGACCAACATTTAAAATAAAACTGTTTACAATAATAATTAACTTAATGTTCAACAAACAAACAGACAAGTACAAAATATTGTATTAGTAGATAATAACTTATCAGTGGGCCGGCGCGGCTATGACGCGTTTATTGTTCTAGCGACGACCGCTCGCGCTACGTCACGCGAGTCGTGCGCATGAGCGGGACGGCATCATCGTGCGGTGCACTCATGCGCCCGGCCACAATGACTTGCGAATTAGTACGATCACTGCGTGCAATGTTGTCTATCCTAATCTCGCGATCCTAGCTTCGCCGCGCTAACTAATAATCCTTTAAAACCTTCTTGTTTATGTTTAATTGTTTATCCGTGCTGTTCTCTGCTATCTGTATTTCAACCACTCCTTTTTAACTAAATGGAACTCTTGTGTGTGTGAACTGAAACCTGTGACTGTGAACTAATAAACTTTCATTATTCTTCTTGTGTACTTGGGACTTATTAATTACTACCTATCACACCACCTACGAGATCTACATGTTAACATAAAAATATAATAATAATGATTTTTATTTTGGAACAAAGACTCCATAGAGTCTCACTCCTCAAAGAGGGTACTTATCGCCGCAATTGTGGCGTGCCCAAACTAAATCATCACTGACCTTACAAAGTGAGCATTTTATATGTTCTAAAATGAGAATTTAATAAAGTTCTTTCCTATCGAGACTTCCAAGAGCGGAGTTTCAATTAATCAAGGTAAGTATTTGATCCACTCAAGTATGACGTGTGTATATCATAAGGTACATAGCGCAACCATCACGTTATTCCCGACCTGTTATTTTCAAGAACCATTCAATTATTTTGCTGATTACAACAAATTCGTTTCGCGTTTTCATATAAAATATACGTTTAACGAGCTCTTCAACGCTTTTGAGTATGTTTTATCGAAATTCAGCTTAATGGCACATCGTTTTTTATTATTTTGACTTAAATTTTTATAATCATCTGTGTTTCAGTTTTTCCCGAATTATTTTGAAGGAAGGATTATAGCGACATGAGCAATTTTTTATTGTAAACAAATGTTTTTTTCAAAATTGCCCGAAAGTCCGATTTAGTAAGATTAATCTTACTAAATGGTAAGGTATTACCTAGCAACTGGTTTGTTGACGTCAGATAGGCAGTTGGTTTGTGTACAAACTGGTATTCAGCTTGTCTGCATCCGGTTAGACAGAAGCCGATCCCAAAATTATTGTAAAAAGGGTATGCAGATAATAATGACTAGAAATTATAATAACACATTGGACTGCTTTAAAGGACGGAAGAGAATATTAGTAACGGATGATGTATCTGTGACTTTGTATTTCTGAGAGTATCATCATCATCATTTCAGCCGATCGACGTCCACTGCTGGACATAGGCCTCCCCCAAGCACCACCACTTCGATCGGATACCTACGGCCTTCACAAGGTCAAGAATCCACCTTGTGGGAGGTCTTCCAACGCTAAATCTTCGGGTACGCGGTCACCGCTCCAGAACCTTTTTCCCCAAGGCCATCTGTTCTGCGAGCAATGAGCCCTCCCCACTACCACTTAAGTTTAGCATTTTTTTGGACTTTGTGGGTTACCTTAGTTCTCCTACGAATCTTTTCATAAAGTATGTGGAATATCAAGTAGAGGAAAACTATCGTTTTGAAAACTGCTAAGTCCATATACGCTCTGACCCGACATACCTTATACTGTCCAAACTTCAATTCAGAAAATAAAGCACTTTCAGTTTTCCCGAGTCTCACGTTTCACGGGCAACTTTTCAAATTTTTCTGTCCATAAAAACCTAATTCGGACCATTTTAAAACGAAAAATAGCCAAATCGGTTCAGCCGTTCTCAAGTGATGCGATTACCAACGAACAGCATTTCATTTTCTTTATTTAAAAATGGAAAATGCTATAACCATGCGGTATTTGCGTACCACACATACAATAGCAATGCCTGTCATTTTGACAGTTCAGCAACATTCATTGCGTTAATCGCGTATTTTTTTTTAAAGTAGCAATGTATTAGCAATTTGCGTCAAAACCCTTCAAGTATTGATTTAACGTGTGTTACGCAATTAGGGTGCAGGGTTGTAACTCCTTTTGAGCTAGAAACGTCTACATCTACCAGTTAAGTGTGTGAAGCGCTAGGTAGTGTAGTGTAATTACATTTAAGTATGCCGTACGTTCTTCGAACATTCATCGGGAGCTTTTACTCGTATGTTACCTGTTCCATTACTGTATGGAAGTGGCTGTGTTTGATTAATGGGCTACGCAAGAAGTAGTTAATGTTGGCACTTATTACCGTATGAAACATTTAGGACATGCTTCACTTACGCTGGTATCGATCGGGGTGAAATGGAACTTACGGTGCTCTTCTACGCACAGTCAGGGATATTAAGTGTGAAGCAAGCCTACATCAATTTGCTGTGTTACAGCCATTTCATACAACTGTGAAGAATGTCAGTTGTGTATTCGAATATAAGGATTTAGGTTGGTATTAAGAGCGTTTATACCTTATGAGTGGCAACGTCGCAATTTAGTGTCATATTTCGTGGTTTTAAATTTTTATCATTTAATCAGAGATATTTTAAAAATCTGTTTAATTCTTTTCTTCTATAACATCATGATTTTACAAGGTAGCGTTTTGAACGCAAAACTGTGATAATTAATAGAAGAGCAAAGCTATCTTCTACTATTTTACATCATTTAGATAATAAGTACCAAGGAAATAGTTAAGGCCAATTACTGTAAAATTGTTTGATCCAAAATACAGTACTTCGACACTTTGAGAAAAATTGTTGTCGTGGACGTGACTTAATCAGTGAAAATTGAGAATCAAACAGAAAAAAAAACCTATGACAAAGCAAAGAATTCTGAGTCGAATTATGTAAAAGAGTGAATTTCGTAAAAAGTGCAGTTGACTCTTTCTACTTTGCTGCCGTCGTACTGTCTACACGGAACGTCATTTTTGTCTACTCTTCCGTCGACAATACGGTGCTCATGCTACGCCTTTTTTTTTTTTTTTTTGAGGATGGGAAATCATCAAATGACCCCTCCCGCTCTGGGTGGAGCGGAAGAGAGTGTCAGACTCTTACTGACTAAAACCCACCCGTGTTCCTTCCTTGGCCCTTTATGTTCCGGGTCAGCGTTACCCCTTTTGGATGATCCCGCTTTCCCGGCAGGCTTGGGCCCTAGTGGGCCCCCTCTTCGATGCTGACATCTCTTTGAGGCGCGCGTGGAACACGTACGCGCCGTCCAGCACGGGCCTGGTCCTGATCGGACGGTGAGCTACCCATTGCTAACCGCCCGCAGGCCCGCGCCTACGGTGGCCGGGAGTCGTCACGCGGCTCCCGACGCCCGGAGCGTCCACCGCGGCGGCTTGGACGGGAGACTCTCTCCCTCTCCCGTCCCGCCACCTCCTTAGCTAGCATGACTGCTTCGCAGAAGGAGGCGACTGCCTCCCACTCCCCCACGCCCCGGACCATGGCTTGAACCAGGGCCGGGCGTGAGAGGTCGCCGCCGCTGCCGATCGCCTCTACGAGGACACGGCGGTGCTCCGCCCATGCAGGGCAGGCCCCCACCGTATGCTCCACCGTGTCCTCGAGGCGATCATCGCAGTGGTGACACCCGGGCGTTTCCTCCCGCCTGATGATGTGCAGGAACCTACCGAAACATCCGTGTCCAGTGAGGACCTGCGTCAGGCGGTAGGTGAGGACGCCGTGACGCCTCTCTAGCCACTCCTCAAAGAGGGGTCTTACCGCCGCTATCGTGGCGTGCCCTGCGCTGGGTTGCTCCTTCCATGCCGCCATGAGATCGCGCCGGAGGTCCGTCCGCTCCGCCGCGATTTGCCGCGGAAGCGGGGTTTCCCCCCGGCGTAGTGCCTCCGCGCGCCACTCATACAGGCACGCGAGGACTATCGCCTCCAGATCCCATGGCGGCAGTCCGGCAAGGAGACTTGCCGCCTCGCTCGAGATCGTGCGGTAGCCCCGGATTAGCCTTACGGCTACCACCTTTTGGGGCGCGTTCAGATAGTGGGCGGCTCTCCTCCGCAGTGAACGCGCCCACACCGGGGCCCCATATGTAGCCATGGACCGCACGACCCCCGCGTAAAGCCTCCGGCAGGAGGCGTTTGGACCCCTCAGGTTGGGCAGGAGCCGCTTGAGGGCGGCCCCAGTCCGTTCCAGTTTGAGGGCCAAACGTCGGAAGTGCTCCACGAAGTTCCACCGGCTATCGAGCACGAGTCCTAAGTACTTCATCGTGGACTCGACGCCGATGTGAACCCCTCCTACCGTTAGTTGGGATCCCGATGGTGGCCTGTTCCGGGGCCCATGGAAAGACATGGCCTCGGATTTGTGCAAAGCCACCTCGAGACCCAACTGCCGGATCCTCTCCACGACTATCGCAACCCCGCGTGTCATCGCGTCGGCCGCCGCCTGATGCGACCTCCCCTGCACCAGGACCAGCGTGTCGTCAGCGTAGCACACCACGCTGACGCCATCAGGGAGGTCAGCCCGCAGCACCCAGTCGTAACCGATGTCCCACAGGAGCGGCCCTAGAACCGATCCCTGTGGGACACCGCACGACATCTCATGCTACGCCTGCAGGTGGAATGATAGCTCACTTCACCTAAGTTATCACGGTGAGAGTTACAGAATCGACCGGCAGGAAAGATTGGTAAAAGACAAACTTAAAACGATAACAATGAAGAAGATCTGAATGTATTTTACTTACTTATTTAGTTTTAAGGTAAAATGCCTAGCCTTAAAAATATTAAGATCATTAGGTAGGTACATTTAATCAGCTGATATATTTCTACACTGGAGCCGTACTATGACGTGTTTAGTACCATAATGATTGCGTTGCGAAAAAGAGATAGTGCTATCGGTCATGTATAGCTCCGTCTCTCTTTCACGCTGGAACAATGATGGAATCAACACTTCACAGTACGGGACCATAATAAAAGAAGGGCGACATAAAAAACAGCTTACGAACAAACCCCGCGAACTTTCAGCTCCAAATTAATTCGATCCTTGAATAATTCACCTCCATTCCAAAGACGAATCAATCACTTCATTTCTGATTCGGAAACTTCGATTATTCTCTCCAAAACTTCATACAATTGGAGTCGCATATCACATTATACACCTACATACTAGCGTCCCGTCCCATTTGCACAAGTTAGATTTAGTGATCTGATGACATGTCAGAACATCGAGATTTCCCATGAGGGGGGGCAGAAACTAGAGGACGGCACCAACTACGATCTATGATATCGATTTCTTTGAGCCTTAGTTAAATACTAATGACAGATAAACTTTTCGGAAAAAATTCTGAGTGATGGTAAAACTGCATGAAAATCTATTATGTAGTTTAGAACATCTAAGTGCTCACACAGACAGACACGAAAAGCTACTTTGTTTTATAAGATATAAATATCAAGCTTTGCAACAAACATGAAAGTCCAATAAAAAGTATCTAAGAGTGTTCAGTTTGCTGGAAACCAGCTAATTCATCATTGTCGTCGCAAACGGTGCTAGAAAAACTACCTAATGACCTGCCAGGGTTTTTGTACCTCATGAAGTAGTGGAACGAACTGACAGACGGAATGGTCGCGAGGACTGGCTTTTGTGTACGTTAACCGTTTTGTTCTTAAGGGATTTCGGTGTGATGTTGATGGACTGATTGGCAAGATGGTGGCCATGCGAGGTTAAAAAAGTGGCCAAGTGCGAGTTGGACCGCACATGAAGGGATCCGTACCACCGTATAATGTTTAGTAATACATATTTTTTTACACGTTTCTGGTATGGGGACCACCTTTTATTATTATTATACGTTGTTATAGCAGCCACAGTAACACGCACTCTTTCAAGTGTCGACCTATTACGGTTCAAAGATACAGCCCTTTAACAGACGCATGGACAGCGGGCAGCGGAGCCTTATAGCGGCCTATTGGCACCCTTTGGGTACGGAACCCTTAAAGGAACCAAACCATTTCAATCTAATTTGTTGAAATCAACTCAATAATGAACAATCAGAACTGATAGTTGTCTAGTTTTAGTGGTGAAACAGTAGTTGGCTGTACGAGGTAACAATATTACTCACATGCATATAATTACTTTGCTAGGTCAAACGCACGCCAGTTACACTTGAACTAGGAAAACCGCCCTGACTGACATGAAATAGAGATTCTGTCAAAATGAAATTGTGCCGGTTGTATATACAATACATTACCAGTGAGTTTCAAAATCAAAATCATAATTTATTCATTCTAACTCGGCGGAGAATCAACACTTTTTGAACGTCAAAATTATATAAGACAGTCCTCCAAAACGCCCGTCCTTCACCATTTCTTAGTGCTTTAGCTGGAAAGAAGAACAGACGCAACAAACTCCCCAACACCACAGCTAAATAAATAAAATTAAGAAACACAGCTAAATAATTAAACACAAAACATTAAATTGAATTAATTGCCATATGTCAGCTAGCACACGCCAATATACACAAATATATTGAAAACTATATTTAAGCAGAAAAAATACATAAAAACGTAAACAGAACTTAGCACTAAAATAACTAAATAAAAGCCGTGGCATAAAGGGCGTGCCCGCTTACACATGCAATGGTGCATTATGTTCATATAGCTGTAACTTGATGTCACAAATGGTAAACAAGGACCTACGAAGTAAAATAAATAAACAAGTTAAATACATAAATTAATTAGTAATACCAATAACAAAACTATGGTCAGCAATACGACCTGTCACCACAAGCAGCACCCGTTCACGAGCAACGCAAAGATCAGCCATTACCCTCTCGCTGTATTTGAGGGAAAGAGGCAACTCGACCCCTGACGCTACCGCAAGCAGTGACATCTAAGGGAGCATGACGAACTTGCTATTGGTTGCTCAGGCAAGAATAATATGATCAATTGTCGAGGTCGCTGGCTGAACACATATTGCAATACAACTCATTAAAATAAACACTTAAATGAGTAGATTATCTCAATATCTTTTACTACTACAAGTTAAGCCCTTCTGCACATAGGTACGTTATTACCAACCATTTCACCGAATATATTCATTTGGACCCGTAGATATGAAGCTGAAAGCAGTAATTTGTTTCAACTTTTATACCGAAGGTCAAACAATTTAGACAGATTTACATATTATTTTATTTCATAAAAAGCTCCACCTACAATTTCTTACAAAATCAATCGAGAAAATTGCCACGTTAAGATTAAATAGATAGTCGCCAAGGCTCACAAAACCGAGAAAGAAAATGGACCTACGTAAATTGATTAACATAAAAAAAATTTGGAAGATGTTACAAAAGTTTGTTAACTTTCTTTGTTTCCTTCACATTTTTCTGGGGTAAACCAACTCCCTAATGCCTCGAAATTACCTTTTTCAGTTACGTAGGTATAGCGAAAAATTGGCCAAATGCGTGTCTAACATTCATTATCCTAGGTTCTCCTAACTGCTATAGAACTAGTTTCGTTCATATTATTTGGTGAAGTAATCATTTTATATGGCTCGTAATAATCTTGAGCGGTGAAAAATGTGTGGAGGATATAAAAGTTAAAAAACACTAGAAGTTGTTTTATAATGATTTATTTTATGCGTAAATATAATGCTCATACTGCGCCATTTGAGCTAAAATCAAAATGGCGGTGCTTTGGTACGACCCTCTGTCCTGTTCATGTAAGTTATGGAAATATTTCAGAAATAAAATAGCGAAAAGTACTACTGAATAAAGTTTTGAAACACCAATAGTAAAAATTAAAACTTGAACACAATAATAAAATACACCACAAAACACAGCATTCAGAAAACAGAAAATTACGATGACGACGGAGCGCCATAATTTCTGCCTACCCTAATTTCCTTCAAAGTAACTTCCACCCAATTTCACAGCGGATAATCCCAAAATTGACCTTTGTTTGTTATTTACCGATTTACTATGAATGAAATTTTGAAGTTGTATCAAGCAGAAAAGTCAATAGAGAGTTTAATCTTCGAAATAACCCGGAGCGCGTTGCGGGTTGTTGAGCAATCTTCTCCTGTGGCTAGTTTCTCTAAAGTCAATGTTTATCGTAACTAACTTAACGCTGTGTTTGTTTGCATTATTGTTAGTTTTGGTTATTTTCGGAATCTCTTAACATGTATAAAGGAACAAAACATAACAGACAAGAATTATCTTGTCTGTTATGTTTTGTTCCTTTATACATGTTAAGAGGTTCAAAACATTAGTTTTGAAAAAAAAAATAGAAATTACGTCGTGTATTAATATAATACACCGCGTGTGGTCTAGTGTTCGCAAGCGAGCATGAGGTCCTGGGTTTGATACCTGGGTCGAATAAAGTGCTATTGGATTTTTCCATCTGGAATTTCTCAGTAGAGCCTTTTTTTTTTTTTTTTTTTTGTGGGTGGGAAATCATCAAATAACTTCTCCCGCTCTGGGCAGAGCAGGAGGGCGTGTCAGACTCTTACTGACTAAAACCCACCCGTGTTCCTTCAGTTGCCTGTGCCAGGGGCCACGGTAACCCTCTTGGACTTTTCCGCAACCCTAGCAGGCATCGGTCCTAGCAAACCCCGTCATTGGTGCTGACATCTCTTTGAGGCGCGCGTGGAACACAACGCGCCGTCGACCCGGGCCTGGTCCTTATCGAACGGCGAGCTGCCCATTGCTCGCCGTTCGCAAGCCCGCGCCTACGGTGGCCGGGAATCGGCCTGCGATTCCCGACGCCCAGGGCGTCTCCTGCGGCGGCTAGGGGCGTGAGGGCGCAAACTTTGCCTCTCCCTCACGCGTTCCGCCTCCTCCTTCGCGAACATTACTGCTTCGCAGAAGGAGGTGACGGCTTCCCAAGCTCTCTCGCTCCGTACCATGGCCTGGACCAAGGCCGGACGCGAGAGATCGCCACCGCCAATCGCCTCCACGAGGACACGGCGGTGCTCCGCCCAAGCCGGGCAGACCTCCACCGTATGCTCCACCGTGTCCTCCGGGCGATCCACACAATGGTGACACCCGGGCGTTTCCTCCCGCCTTATCCGGAACAGGAACCTCCCGAAACAACCGTGTCCGGTTAGGACCTGCGTCAGGCGGAAGGTGAGGACGCCGTGGCGCCTCTCTAGCCACTCCTCAAAGAGGGGACTTATCGCCGCAATTGTGGCGTGCCCAGCGCTGGGTTGCGACAATCGCACTCTCCATGCCGCCCTGAGATCCCGCCGGAGCTCTGTCCGCTGTACCGTGATTTCTCGCGGCAGCGGAGCTACGCCCCGGCGTTTCGCCTCCTCGCGCCACTCCCAAACGTGCGCGAGGACTTTTGCCTCCAGATCCCATGGCGGTAATCCGGCAAGGAGGCTCGCCGCCTCACCGGAGACCGTACGGTATCCCCGGACCAGCCGGATGGCCATGACCCTTTGGGGCGCGTTCAACCAGCGGGCTGGCCGCCGCCTCAAGGAACGCGCCCACACCGGTGCCCCGTAAAGGGCCATGGACCGCACGACTCCCGCGTAGAGCCTCCGGCAGGAGGCGTTTGGCCCCCCTAGATTGGGCAGGAGCCGCTTTAAGGCAGCCCCAGCCCTTTCCAGTCTGGGAGCCAAACGTCGGAAATGCTCCACGAAGTTCCACCGGCTGTCGAGGACGAGTCCCAGGTACTTCATCGTCGACTCGACGCCGATGTGAACCCCGCCTACCGTTATTTGGGAACCCGACGGTGGCGTGTTCCGAGGACCATGAAAACACATGGCCTCGGACTTGTGCAGGGCCACCTCGAGTCCCAATTGCCGGATCCTCTCGACGATTGTCGCAACCCCGCGTGTCGCTAGTTCGGCCGCCGCCTGGTGCGACCTTCCCTGCGCCAGGACTAGCGTGTCGTCAGCGTAACAAACCACGCTGATGCCGCTGGGGAGGTCGGCGCGCAGCACCCAGTCGTAGCCGATATCCCACAGATGCGGCCCCAGGACCGATCCCTGTGGGACACCGCACGACATCTCTTGCCGTTTCCACACTCCCTGGTGACCGGGGTAGATGACGGCCCTGTCCGTCAAATAGGCCTCGACCACACGACAGAGGTAGGTCGGCATCCGGTGATACCGGAGTGCCTCCCTGATGCAACTCCAGGGCAGGGTATTGAAGGCATTGGCGATGTCTAGAGACACCGCCAAGACGACCCCACCCCGGGCCACAGCATCCCCCGTCGTGAGGGCCCGCACGCGCATGATGGCGTCCACCGTAGTTCTCAGTAGAGCCTAGTTGATAGCACTAGGCTAACATAAATTAAACATAAATGGCGAAATGTGTGTACTATAATAATAGGTACACGTCTGCCTAGCCGTTCGGGGTTAACAGGCGTGATGTTATGTTTTGTAAATACTTACATACACTCGCTCCTTTCTCCCATGTGGGTAGGCAGAAACTATAGAACGCCATATGCTACGATCCTTATACCTACCTCCCTATTTCCTTTTATTTTGTCTCAAATATCATAAGTGCGTTCTCTAAGATATTATTTGCGTAAAAAATATACACAATATGATCATAGGTACTAACTAAATTATAGTGTAGGTATGATAAGTTTTTATACCATAAATAAGTAAAAATTGTGGTTTCAGAATGTTATCTCAAGAAACTAATTATTACAGGTTCATCAAAATTAATTATCTGACTAATAAGTTTGAAATAACACGGTTATTCAAGCGGACAGATTTTATCTGAGAGAAATTTAAATACTTAGACTCAAAAACAATGTGCAAAAATTAAGTACTCTCAAACATACTAATTCTCCAAGAACTTCTAAGCTCTCGTAAACGGCAAAAGGTACTAACGATCAATAATCTGCTTTCTCTTAATAAGACGGTTTAAATTTCCAAAGATTTGCGGCCAAGGATCTGAAGTAATGAAGAACGACTTACAACTCTGTTCTAAATGGAATAGTCTTGTTCAGTACCCTTCGATTTTTCTGTATATATATCATTTTCTTTACATTCCGTGGAAATGGCACTGTTGGCTAAGGTTTTATCGTAAATAAGTTATCGTTCGTGAAGTATGAGCCCAGTGTTTCTTTGTTTTGCCGGAGTTACAGGACATCATTTCGGGATCGGATTCTTGGCTTAATTTATGTTTGGATTGTAGATGATTAGGGTTCGGCTTTTGAATTCCATTGTTTTAGTAACAAATGCTGAGGTATGAGATGAAGATGGGCTATCTGGTTTTATTAAAATCTGTAAGTTATTGAACTTAAAAACGAAGCCTGTTACAATGTTTGTTAGTGATGAATTCGAATATCGTATGTTATTTATTTATGCGATAATTTTAAAGTGAGAGCCATATTTTCATGATTTTCTTTCATTGCTATAATTAATATAATAGTAAAATCAGAGAATGAATCGTAAAGACACAAAGTTGTACCTTCCTCAACAACCAACAAAATGGGTCGAACAAAGTCGTCGGATGCAGGTATCGTAGTTTCAACTAAACATAAGCTTACCTGAACCGTTGCTTCAACTGTTGACGCGTTAACATTTATACCTATAGGTACATTCGAGTTAGCAAGCTAATACCACTTAAGCAATATTACCTACAGTCTATAATCTAACGCGTTATTGCCATGCTTGGCTTCAGCAGGTGTATTAGTTTACCGGCTGCCGTACTAATTACTCCTTTGGAGAAGGATATTACGGCCAATATAAGTGGGTCTATAGCTGGTGAAGTTAAATCAGTAATATTGGAAGCTTATGAGCCAGAGGAGAAATCCATAAAGATTGTTATGATTGTACTGAGATTTATCAAATAAGTTGTAACTCAGTTTAAAGCTAAGTAATTTATTAATTTATTTGTATGGTTTTACCTACATCTTGTCTATAATATGTATTTCCCTAAAACTGGCCTCTGACTTACCTAAACAATCAATAAGAAATTATGTGGTAGAACAAATAATTTTGCATCAAAATGTCGACCTTCATGCGGCGGGCGATCGCCTGCGAATGAGCATCACGGTCGACTTTAGTCACCCGCCGCCGCCGCAAGCGATATGTCACTGCACGACAAAAGTCGAAACCTACTCTAATTTGGAACTTGCGATTTTAGTCACCTGTGGCCTAGCCTAATTGCCGTTTAGACAGTCGATTGTTGACGTGCGGCAAAAATCCTGAGGCTATAGTCACCTGTGTAAAGCCCGCATAACTGAAAACTACCTGAAGCTAACTCAAAAACTACTTAAGTAAAGTTAATCAAATTGAAATGGTACCACCGCACGGGCTTCCTCTACCAAATGATGAATAATCGTGTACATAGGCCCAATAATCACGGAGAAATAGGTGTACATACATAAACAAAAAAAAACTTGTCAGATGCATAACCTCGTTTGTTTGAAGTCAGACAAAAATAATAAAAACTAGAGAGTCTTTAATGTTAGCACAGTACCTTCTAAACATACATTTTTAAACATCTTAATGACAAAACAGTAATTATTAGATGTATGAGACACAAAAACCTAATATACCTACCTACATAATATGACTAACTACAATTACAAGTGGTCAGTTCTTCGGGGCTTTAGAATTTTGGTCTGGCCTGGAATATTATCTTCTTACTTCCAAATAAAACTTTTCTTACTAGTACTGACTAATTGGTACAATAGTCTCCACACTTCCACATCCCATAATTTCAGTTGACCAAATTAACAGGGAGCCAAAAATTAAAGCTCCCCAAACTCCTCCCATCTAAATGGTTTCTAGGACAAAATGAGAGATGGGCGGAACTGGTGTCTTGCCCAGAAGTTTTATTGCTGGCTCCGGGGAAAATCCGGTTTTAAACGGTTTTAATCGAGTGTAATTGTGTGTGTTGGTATGTGTGGTAATGTTCTATCTGTAGGGACGGGAATACCGTAGTGTTCCCGTAGGAATACTAGTATACTGTGAACGAATATTTGAACGATAAACTATAAGTGCTATATTACTTATCTAATAATGATTAGTACAGAACATAGATGAGTATATATTTGAAAATTCATAAAATCAAAAGTCATTTATTCAAACTAGGCTGAGAATCAGCACTTTTTGAACATCAAAATCACATAAGACAGTCCCCCCAAAACGCCCGCCCTTCATCACTTCCTAGTGCCTTAGCTGGGAAGAAGAAGTGGCGAAACAAACTCCCCAGCAGCACTGCTGTCTGTTCAGTTAGAAGAACTGGTGGTAGATACATTAGAAAACCCTAATTAGATAATAAGTACTTAATAGGATTGATAAGTTAAGTTTAAGGCTTCCTCTCTTCTACTATTTTGCTGTACCCGACAGGGTCCATAATTATCTCCATTTTATAAATTTTGTCGATTCGTTTTTTTATTACCTAATTAATTATTATTGTATTTTAATAAAACCCGTTTCGTAGTTACAAGAACAACGCAGTCACACGATTTAGCCATAAAGGTACTTTCTATTTATACATTTATTATTTGAATGTAGGTAATGATACGTAGTTATTGGGTAGGTATTTATTTTAGCTTTTCAATAATTACAACACACACACACACACGTGTATGACACAACATTATTTGATTTTATATGAGCTTCTTCTGCCCCCGTAAATTAAAATACAGTAACTTTCGTTTCTGCAGTGCGAGCATTGCCTGAGAATAATTTGGCCGTCGATTTATGTAGTACCAATAATGAAAATGGTTACGGATAAACGTTGAAGTTTGTTTTTAATGTTGTTAAAAGTATCATACAATTATTATTGGCAAATGGCAGTATTTAGAATATTTAATCTCACATCTCTCCTCGTTGTGTCACTGTATCCAACATAGATAACCTAATGAAGGCTCAAAAAGAATACTGAATTAAAAGAGAACGTCATTTTACTTTCGAGTCAACCCAAAAATTTAAATTTAGAACATATTTGTATCATAGTTGTAGTGTTGTATCGTAGTTTCATTGTTTAATGTCACACAGAAATGAAAAAGGTTAAAAAAGAAGAAAGTATATTTAGATACTTATTATTGCATTTTAGATATTACATTCATAAATTAGACAGCATCATCAGTTACTAGGCAATCAAAGCCTACTATTATTAGTTTTCAACCCAGTATGTGTTCAGTTACTGTGTTGTAGTTTCACTAGAGTTACTTTGTATAAAAACGATTGATACACAGTCACGTGTAAAACTAACCTAGACCACAGTGACCATACAGAAACTGAGTATTAGCTTAAAAAAATAAAATTTTATATTATTTAATTTTAACCTATTTAAACAATAAAATATTAATTATTTATCAGTGAATTAAAGCTTTGCACATTTTACAACATATAAAATTTAATTTTCAATCTAGCGATAAAAAAAATAACTTTAACCACGTTTTTTACAAAAAAGGCATTTTCAGAGTTACTGTGTTTTAATTTATTCTCTTAATTTATTATACCGGGCACACACTTCCCTATGTGTTTGTTATTCCAGCGCATGGCACTCGTGGGCTGCAGCTGAACATCAGCGTCAGGCGGTACACCATGTGTTCTCATCTGACATTATGCTGACCTAATTAATAATGTTTAATAATTAATAATTAATGATGCATTATAATAATTGTTTTCTGTTTTTTATAGCTTTAAGGTGTAGGTATACTTTTTTTTGCTGTAAGGTCAATAAACGCATTTTTCTTTCTATCTCTTCAGAATGTTACCACCTAAGTACACATTTTGGAATACAATAAACGATTGAGTATTGAATTTTATAATGAGACTTATACATAATATGTATATGTACATATATAACTTATACATTACACACATTACTTACGATGTACACGTACTATATGTATATGTACCTACATGCATACACTTTTCCAATTTGTTTCAAGTGAATTAAAATTGCTTTAACCCTCACACCGAAGCCTGCCGCTAGCTCTGACGTGGTTTGCGATCGATCCGCTTACACGATTACTTTTAATTCTTCTTTATTATTCCCTAGCATCACAAGCTAGGGATTTGGGTGTGATTTTAGACGAAAAATTCACGTTCGAGGCACACAGAGATCAAATCATCAGTAAACCTACAAGTCCCTCGGATACGTAATTCGTAACAGCCAACAGTTCAATAATCCACTTTGCTTAAAAAAATTATATAACTGTTACGTAAGGAGCATATGAGAATTCGCAAATGTTGTATTGAGGTAATACAACGCAGATTTATCAAGCATCTCAACTACTTAACTATAATTGATATCCCAATTTACCTGGACTCCAGTCGATACCATAAATTTAATACTCTGGATGAGCGACGACAGTTATGATAATGATGTTATTGTACGACACACTTAACAATAAATTTTACTGTCTACAACTGCTCAGCCAAATAGACTTTAACGTTCCACTCAGACGTACCAGACATACCACTTTGCTATCAGTACCATCAACCTCCACTAATTATCTAAAAAAGTCACCATTCTTGCGTCTACCTGCATTATATAACGATAAATTCCCATCTCTGGACCCCTTTAATACCACACAAATCAGACTTAAAAAGGAGATTATCCAAATCATCCACCATACGCCGGATATTCAGCTAACTAGCAATTTGCCAGCTAGGTGCTAGAGTTACTCTGACAGATTTTTTAAAGATATTGGTATTCTCACGGTGGCCTCACAATTCATCTTCGCCAACATCTTATATATTAGGCAAAATATACACTTATACACAAAAAACAGTGATATTCATAATATTAACACTAGAAACAAGGACAAACTACGTGCTCCCTTTCACCGGCTTCATAAGGTCCATAACTCATTTGTTGGGCTTGGTATAAACTTTTATAACAAGCTTCCCTCTTCTTTGTTAGAATTGCCTTTTAATGCGTTTAAAGCTAAAGCATACTACACTATCAACAGTTACTTAAACGATAAAAATAGTTGGTCGCTGTGATTAACTCAAGACAATGTATAAGTCCTTTCTCCAGAATTAGCTTACCTACTGACAAATTATATGAGTTCATATAATTGTTCATTTTATTTGATTATATTAGACAATTTAGTTTAATTTAATTTTTATTTATTATGACATATTAATCTACTCATTTCAATGTTTTTTAATGAGTTGTATTGCAATATATGGTTAGCTAGCGACCTCGACAATTTATCATAGTATCATTTTGAGCAACCGGCAGCAAGTTCGTCATGCTCCCTTAGATGTCAGGTAAGCACAAATAACAGAGATAGTATTTAATAGTCTACAGACACAAATTCACAATTAATTTATGGAAGACTGGTGCCTAAACTAAGTTTTTTACAAAACCTGTACGTCAGGTCACCAGGCCCCCTAATCAAATTTTAACAATATTTTTGTTACACTGGAGACGATCTGATTCATCATTTTGAAATACAATTCTCAAACAAACAACAACACAATGTACAATAACAACAACATGACAATTGTCATGTCATTAAACTTGATTTATAGTACATGTGAATTAAAGTAATTTATTAAGAATACAAAAACATGCAAGGTATGATGTATGTGAATGTTTATGAAAGCGTGTGGGGTGAATGTGTGTAATGTGGAGTGAGTGTGTTTGGGGTGTTTGTGTATGCGTTGCAAAGGGGATTTTATGTCAAGATATAATTTTGAAAATATCTTCAATTTGTGTATAATCTAATGTAATAAGCCAGTCAGTTATTTTCGTTTTAAAAGCTGTTTCGTTTAGGTTATGAACACATAGTAAAACATTTAGTCTGTTGTACAGAAATGGGCCAAGAAAAAAAAAAATTTCGGGCAAATATGGATTTTACTGATTTCGGCTGGAATAAATCCCTTCTTCTGCTTCTCCTGTCAAAATAATGATCGGTATTTATAAAAGGAATAAGATATCGCTGTTTTAAAGCAACATGGAGAATAAAAAGCTGCCGAATTGAGGGACTTTATCAGACTTATAAACTTCTACAGTGGGATGACGGAAAGGAAGGAATAGTGCAACTTTAAGGACTGCCCTTTGAGTGCTAAAAGGTTAGTTTTAAGCGTTCCGCCCCAAGAGGTGATGCAACATGTCAGGAGCGATTGGCACAAAGCACGGATA
This sequence comes from Brachylomia viminalis, assembly GCA_937001585.2. Classification (NCBI taxonomy): domain Eukaryota; kingdom Metazoa; phylum Arthropoda; class Insecta; order Lepidoptera; family Noctuidae; genus Brachylomia; species Brachylomia viminalis. The sequence goes on from OW443296.2 coordinate 2,112,457, forward strand.
GTAGTTACTTGGAGTTTAGGATAGACCAAAGATTTTTAACCACAAAGAAAAATTTCCGTATTTTGCTAGCTAGACAATTTATATGTTCGGCAAAGTTTAATTTAGAATCCAAGGTGATCCCCAAGTACACTATATGGTCTACTTTCTGCAATTTGGAACAAGAACATTTACCGTTAGGGGGGGTTGCACAGGTATGAGCGAGAATGGAGAATGGTTGGAGAGATGACTGCAGAGTGTTCCTTAAAAAAAGCAATATACCAGGTCTTAATGGAATTTAAGGTAAGTATATTAGTTCTTAGCCAAACATTCACTGCATTAAACCCAACCTGAGCGTAGTTCTGTACCTTCTTCTATGAGTGTGCACTGAAAAAAAGCACAGTGTCATCCCCAAAGATAACGATACGACCATACGAAGAGAGAGATTGCAGAGGTCGTTAATATACACCAGAAATAATGTGGGCCCAATGATGCTACCCTGAGGAACACTAAAAGCTACGGGAAGAGGGTTCACTTAAGTGGTTATCAATTTTAACAAATTGCGTGCGGTTAGTTAAGTAATCTTTGAAGAGTGACAATTGATTCCCACGTACATAAACCAAGGTTTTCAAGCTTACGAAGCAAGATCGGGACCGACACTGTATCAAAGGCTTTTGCTAGGTCTAAAAAGATGGCTAACGACTTCTTTCTATAAACCATGTTATAGTTTTACTAGTTTTAATCATGTTCTGGCAGTTTGAGTAGCTGATGCGGCCTACCCAAATGTCCTTTCTTTGGTATTGTTCGTCGAATCGTTGAGCTCCTTAAGTTCTGAGTTGAGCTACACGGGTACTGACAAATGCGTGCACTGACTGGACAGGTCCACTCAATCTGTGTGGTTCTTTCCTCAAAAGACCATTTCAGACACAAATCTACATGGTCCTCAAAGATTATTATAATATTATTCTAATTATTGTGAATGTGAGAACTATGTCGGTCATTGATTTATTTGTATTTATTTTTGTATTTTTCTCAACGTAATCATGATCTGGCAGTTTGAGTAATTTATGCGGCCTACTCAAATGTCCTTTCTTTGGTATTGTTCGTCGAATCGTTGAGCTCCTTGAGTCTAAGTTGAGCTACACGATTACTGACAATTGCGTGCACTGACTGGACAGGTCCACTCAATCTGTGTGGTTCTTTCCTCAAAAGACCATTGCAGACACCGATCTACATAGCTTTCACATGACCTGACCAAGATTTTGTCTGGACTTTAAAAGAGACTGTGACCTCTGAGTTTGTTTCGGCCTTTCTTCTCAGAGTAGTCAGATAGGAAACGCCGACCCCATCTAGTTTTAAAAAAAATATGATTGACGTGTAAAAGTGTTTGTTCAAACCTACTTACAGAAATAAAATCATTTATCATTTATTTATAAACAATAAGGTTTGTCAATTCGTGCACTGCCATTGCTGTCGATTTCCCTGCACGAAAACCGAACTGAAACTGGGAGAGCAGGTTATTTGATTCTAGATATTTCACCAACCTGTTGTTCAATAGCGATTCCAGATTTTTTGATAAGGCAGGCAGAATTGCTATTGGTCTATAATTATTAACAGTGTCGGTTCCCACTCTTGTGAATCGGATGGAAAAGTGCCCTTTTAAACGCAAGTGGAAAGGCACCAGATTCTATCGCCAAGTTGCAGACATGTGTAATCGATGGTACTAAAAGATTCTTAAGGGTAATGAGAAGGTTTAAAGAAATATTGTCGCAGCCCACGGCGCAGTCCGCTTGAGAGAGGAAGCAGTAGTGGCAGCTACCTCGTCTTCATTATTAAGTAGGTTAACCATGGAATGGGAGGTTGGTAGGTAGGTAGGTACTAGTAGGGGGGACATCATGACCCTGCTGTTGGGCGGTTATTTTACTAGCCAATTTAATTTACGAGCCAATATTGGCAAAAAAGTGATTTACTTTGTTTAAGGAATGAATTGGTTGATCCTGCGGGCTTATTAATTCGGTCGGTGATGTTTTGGGCCTTGATCTATTCGAAACTTTATTAATTATTTTCCAGAGGCAGCGGTTGTCCTTTCCCGCCTTTTTTACTTCTTCTCTTTCAAATTCCCTTTTAAGTTTTTTTCAAAATTTTGTTGCAATATTTTTTTATTAATTATTTAAAAACGTTGTCCAACACTAGGAATTTCTCCTGTATCGTTTGCAATTTGTGTACAAATCATAAAACCTGACCAGACCTGAACATTGAAAATCAGCCTTGCTCAGTCATGACGTGCAGCTGCCAACTATTTCTGTTCTGTGCTCGTGATTTGATTTTTTGAGTATTTTGTGAAATACAACCAAGAATATAATACGAAATATTTATGCAAAATTAAACAAAATTTATCCGATAGTATTTGCGTGATACTTTTTTTTTAGGTTGGGGTTCGTCAAATTACTTCTCACGCTCTAGGCGGAGCGGGAGGGCGTGTCAGACTCTTACTGACTAAAACCCACCCATGTTCCTTCAGTTGCCTGCGCCAGGGGCCACCGCGGTAACCCTTTCGGACTTTCCCGCAACCCTGGCAGGCATTACTTTTATCTAAAACATTGAATGTATAGTTTTGACTTTGCTTTTTTCTTTTTTCCGCGACCCATCGCGGCATCGCCCGCCCGTCCTATTACTTTATTTTCGCTTACCGATCTTTCTTACCTTTGTCTTTTGTGTTTTTGCTCGGCTCCTACCGTGATGTTAAATAGCCTATAGACTTCCGCGAGAAATGGGTTATCAATAACAAAAATATTTTTGTAAATCCGACTGGTAGTTTCAGAGATTAGCGCGAAGAAACAAATAAACTCTTCAGCTTCATTATTAGTTTATGTATAAATAGATTATTTCTTTAATATTTTTATGTTTAATATTTATATACCACTTCAATGTGGCACGACACAGAGGGGTATCTCTCATTTTATTTTGTAACTCCCACCTGTGTCCACAAATTAAATTTATTTGATTTGATTTAACGAACTGTCACTGCACTAGTATTTCAATGGTGATCCGTACACAACGCGATTTACTATCGCATCATTAAAAATGTAGATTGAAAGAAAGAAAAATATTTTATTTGGGAGACGCTCAGGAAATACAAATAATAAAAGAAAATAAAATAAAAAAAGAACATCAAATCTAACAAAATCATGAAAACAATAAAAAAAAGAATAAAGAGAAGACCTGTGCGAGGCCAAAAAGGCTCCTATCTCAGCATAATGCTGCGATATTTGAAAAACAAACAAATACCGCAGCGCTGGTATTCTGACAGGGCCCGTTGTGATGGACACACCTACGGACATAAAATAAATCCCCCTAAAGGACATAATTTCTTATAAAAATACTAATAAATAGAATAAACAATAACATCTAATAAGAATACTACCTATAGTAAATGAAAACCGTAATTCTCAAGATATAGTCGTGAGGGAGCAGATTGGTGTTTTGAGTTTGTAATACGTTAATTTTGAGTAGCGTCGTGGGTGAGCCTAACGGAATATAACCACCAATATGCCTTTTAAAAGCCCCTTTCTGTATAAAGGGTGAGTTATTCTGAAGCAGGTTCAAAGATGACCAACCGACACTGACAACGGTTCACTTTCATGACAATGTTTGCATTTTTGATAATGATTGGTAAAACGTTAAACTACCATTAACAATAATCAGATATTTTTTTCTAGTAAAAATAATGCTTCAACAATATTTTCTTTTTTTTAATCTTCTGCCTTGTCGTTTTCATCACAGAAAAGACTAGAAATTTCTCATAAAAAGGACGAAATACACAAAACCACCACATCTCCGTGTAGAAACGCCAACAATAGTGTCCTTTCGTTCAGGTCTGTGCCTGGAGGCGTCTCATTCAGTCTCCCTCCGTTCATATAACATGCACTATGTGTGGTGACTTTCTTGCAACACAAAGAATTGCTCCAAAGACACCGTGGGCCATGTTGCTATATCTTATACGGATTTTTTTTAAGGTTTTGATGGATTTTAACCATTATGAACGGTCAGGGAAATTACCTTCTTTATTTAAAAACGTTGCTTAAAATTGACAGACGCTTATACGTCAAAATGTATTGTAAAACTTACTTAAGTTTAAGCAACGTTTATAAATAAGGAGAGAAGAGAAGAGATCGTATAAAACGATATGGCCACCCATTGTGTATTTTATAGTGTTAAATGTATATTTTTTTGTTATGTATGATTATTCAAAAGCATTATCGGATAGACAAACTCTGATTAAGAAACCTCAGAAATCCGGAATACTTTTTTTCGTTAGTCACAAGACTATTACTCATCCGTTTGAATTACAGCGCCTGAAATAACACAATTCTCACCGTATGAAACTGATGAACCAACGTTACGGGGTGATCGTTATACAAAGCTTTGAGGAACCATTTATTTTCATTTTTACGTGAATTAAGTTGAGTCTGTGTAAATGTTAGTGTTGATTTTAGTTATCAGAAGATAAATCTGAGGGTTTAAAGAAAAACCATTAATTACAAAAAAATCCGAATCAGGGGCCTACTCCCTAAGCACGAACTTCGACGTTCCGGCCGAAGTTACGGACGTTTCGGAGTAGGAAACGTCCGTAACTTCGGCCGGAACGTACCACTTACGGACATAACATTAGTCCGGGGCCCAAACTAAAAGTTAATGACAAAACGTTTAGAGAGTTGTCCTTACTCCCGATGTCTTTTTGCCCGTCCGCAAAAGTTAATTAATCGGGAGTACGGTGCATTTTTATGGATCGAACTTCTTTCGGACGGGCCCGACTCCTCGTTGACGGACTTAGAGAGCGGCCCTCAGACTCGCTTATGAAGTTTTCCGTTCCGTACCACGGTACAATATGCAAAAATACATAAATAAAAAACACGTTTCTTGCATGGGATTGTTATAGCGGCTATAATTGTACACACTCTGTGAAAATTTCAAGTGTCTGCCTATTCAAAGATACAGCCCTATGACAGACAGACGGACGGACGGCGGATCCTTAGTAAAAAGGTGCCCTTGGCACCCTTTGGGTACGGAACCCGAAAAAGGTAAAAATTACGAGCTTGTAAAACAAATTGAGTAACAACGATTCAAAATTGTTATTTCGTCGCAAAACCTACAGCTCTCTAACACAATATCAAAAATTAACAAAATATAAACAAACATACGACCACATAACTGTATTTGTACCACACAACTTCCAACTTCAGTAGAAAAGCAAACTTAACTCAATACCCAACTTTAATCTACCGAACGAAGCCGCTGTTAAGATTAAAAGCGGAAACTTGAGTATGCATAGAACGCACGCTCTAAGGCACCTGTTCCACCACCGACGAGGAAGCGACTTGTTATCAACGATTTTTTCCCGAGTAAGTAAAAGAGATACTTATATTAATAGTTGATCGCTGTTGGGAGCATTGATGGATCAAGGAGCTGTGCCAGGGAACAGTGGTGGCCCAGGGAACAGTGGTGGCCCAGGGAACAGTGGTGGCCCAGGGAACGGTGGTGGCCCAGGGAACGGTGGTGGCCCAGTGAGTAATGGCGGCCCAGGGAGCAGTGCTGGCTGAGGGAACAGGAGTGGTCCAGGGAACAGTGGTGGCCCAGTGGTAACGGCTGCGACTTACGAGTTGTAGGTTGCAGGTTTGAACCCAGACAGGCGCTTTACTTTGTGTAATTGATTTCATCACCACTGGTCTCAAAACGGTGAAGGAAAACATTGTGAGGAAGCTGACATGTCTTAGAATCAAAAATACGAAGACATGTGACAACTATCAACCCACGCTGGGCCAGCGTGGTGGATTACGGCTCACTCCCTCTCACTGAGAGGAGGCCTGTGTCTCAGCAGCGGGGTCATAATAGGCTGAATATGCTATAATATGCTGAATGTTCACACCATTGGCGAGTACTCGTTTGTCTCAGCGATAAGAGCTATCAAAGACAGTACTCGCTTAGCGACACTCGCTGAGAAACTCACGCTTGGTACATACGCATACCAGCGAGTAATCAATCGTTGCCATTGCGCACTTGCTGATCGTTGCTCGTTAACTCGTTTTTAGTTGCAAAATCTACTTGCTTTTCGTTAATCGCCGACGCGACGGTGGGACAGGTGCTCAAGCTCAATTACGGTTTTTTTATTTTTTTAACACAACGCCATCTAACGACGCGATGGGGCAACAAAGTCGGAAATGAACGAGCGAGGCGGTAAGGCACTCTCTTCCTGCCTGAATCACCTGCCGGATGCAAACGGAGTTTTCGTAATTTTCTCGTTATACCTGCGCCATTTCTTATTTTCACTATGAATTTTTACCTGTTGAACTTCCAAGTTTTTCCTGTCATTACATACCTTTTTTCCTGAAACAGCAAATTTGGTACATTACGTATGTGCCCATTTGGTAATTCTATCTGAGGGAAGCGCGCCTCGTTTGATGTGTAATCGTTCATATTTTCCTGGAAATACGTACCTAAGCCTTTAGGAAGACATTATTACGTTTATTCGTGTTGGAACATTTTGGATGGGGAGGAAAAAAGGTGATGTGAACTGCTTCATATCAAAGAAATGAACATGATTTTTAATAACAAAAAAATGTAACATGATTTTGTGTTAAGTATGTAGCTAGTATGTGACGCTAGAAAGAAAGAAAGAAAAACGGTATATTCTGCACAAACAAGACGGCCACAACAAAAAAAAAATGTTCATAAAATACACAAACTAATATAAAGTACTCTAAGGCCCAGATTCAACAATAAAAGGTAAAATATATAATATCTAAAACACTGGAAGATATTATAACTTACCGCGTTATTTTGTCAACGTCCACAATGCCCACTCCAGCGAAAAAAAAAAAAAAAACTAACGCTGTAAATAACACGGCCCATGTTGATTGACAAAAAAACAGCGTAGAGCAAAAGCAGATTGTATTTACAATATTTCCAAACGTTAGGCCTACATCGACTAAAAAACAAATAGCAAAACCATAAACACGAACAAACTGCACAAAATTAAAAAAAAGACATAAATCCCTTGGAAATCTACGCTTGCAAACCAAAATTTGTAACAGACAAAGTTCTATTAATCAAAATTAAACTTTGACAATACAACACAAACAAAGTTGCGGGGTAACAATATCGTCGAATAAAGGATTATTTTTATTGAGAGGAACAGCAAACAGTTACATCATGAAAACTTAAAACTAGTATAACAATATTTGCATTTTGTTAATAATGTAACCCACAACACTGTCCACGGGTTATCATAATAATATAAAAAAAAATAAAACAATGATTGCTAGGGGTGAAGAAAAAAAAATATAAAAAGTATAACATTAAAAAATAAGAAAAATGATGACAAATAAAAAGTATACAATCAGGACGGATTTGAAACAATAATTTTGATAACATCTTTATAATTATTATGCATTAATTCTCAAGAGTTTTGAAGATAAGGTTTTTGAATGTTCTTAGTGGGCTATTGAATATGTCAATATCTACAAAAGTTTTGTTATACAAGTCAACCATGCGGCGGACAGGTGAACGCAGGCCGGAGTTGGTTCGGCAGGAGGATATTGCAATCAGTGTACCTGCGCGCAGCTGACGCCTGTGGAAGGTCCTAGGTATTGCGTAGCAGATCATGTTATAAAGGTTTATGCAGTTGAATTTATTTCTAACAATTTTGTATAGCGTGATAGCTTCAAGATAATATATTTTCTACGACAGTTTAATTATAAGATAAGATTATGCGTATTTTGTATGAAATCCACGTCACACGATGTTATATTATTGTGTCCCAGTGTGGACTTACCGCACATCAACGTTGATAATTGCTGCATTTCGTTTTCATAATTATTAAGAAGGTACGAATATATTGACAGCGGATATTATTGTTAGTATTGTTATCATGTAAGGTAAGAATTATTTAAGTGATGTGATTCCTAATCTTTAAAGACAATTTTTTTAATTTAATTTTAGATGGGTTTGCTCTTGACTGGAGTCTAGGTCAGAGTGGTGACAGAGACAGAGTCGATGGTGGAGTGAGCTTACCCAGAAGAAGCCCGTTCACTCTCACTTTGAAGAGATTAGGGTTGTATGCGTTCGGAAACACAGACGCAGGTAGAGAGTTTCATTCTTTTGCTGTGTGCATTATAATCTACGTCCAGTAATAATGTTCAACGGTGAAAAATCCAGCTCCAATCGGCCTCCTGTCCCGATAAATATATTCATTAAGGTTTTTGAAATGTCGACTCTCAAACAGATCACAGAGAGCTCGTTCTCTTTGGCACGTATTATAAGCTAAAAACAACGCGCCATTTATGCTATCCAGTGGAATAGTATAGCTTTGCGACGTATAAAAGATGGCTTAAGGCGGAGATTTATTGAAAAAGGTCAAAAAGGTGCTTTTTTAAAGCAGTGTATCTCTTAACCCGTAAATAATTTTATCAAGAAAAAAAAAGCATGATATTTACAAGTATTTTTTAATAAAGTGATGGAACTCAAATCATAATTAAATATACATTAATGCATCAAAAAATCTTCAAACACACCTCTTAAATGACTTTAAAAGCAAAGTCATTTAAGAGGTGTGTTTGAAGATTTTTTTTATGCATTAATGTATATTTAATTATGATTCTTCAACAATAATTATAACTAAATAATTAAAATATAATTCTATATAATAATTACTATTGTGTGTTAAAATATCTGTAAATTACCATAATATGTCGTGCAAATAAATGAATCTATCTATCTATCTATTATACCATAAAATGTCAAATGCCAAACTGCACGCAGTTAATTATTGTATTCTTTGATCTGTGACGCAGTGATAGATTAAATTTTTAGTCCAATCAATAGATTTTTTGTAAATAGAGAATTGCGTCATATTTTGCAATACATTACCAGTTTTGTGTCATCGCGCTTCTCTTTCTTTTCTATGAAGTCTGACAGTGTTAGTGACAGTTTTAATAAAATCTAATAAATAATAATCTTAACATCCGGCAGAGAAACAAAGCTGTCGACATAGCTCAAAATAAGCAAGCTGAAGTGGCAATGGGCCGGCCATATTAGCCGTAGAACCGGTGACCGTTGGGGTAGACGTGTTCTTGAGTGGAGACCGTGAATCGGCAAACCTAAGCTAGGACGCACTCAGGCTAGGTGGAGCGACGATCTTCCCAGGGTGGCTGGTAGCAGCTGCAATTGGAGAGGCCTATGTCCAGCAGTGGACTGCTGTAGGCTAATTCGATTGAACCTAAGGATGTCCCTAATATTATTACGTCTGTGGCTTGACTTGAAATTTTATTGTTGTCGTTTTGTTATTTTAATGAAAGAAACGATACAACGTTACACTTTTTATGAAGGTTGTCTCTATTTATTGAGCATCTCAAAAGTCCCGGAGTGATCTAAAGCTTAATAAAATGGTGACGGTTACTGACAGGGACAACCTTAGTATAAAGAGGAATGAGATTAGTAAAATTATCTATCAGATAAGTAGCTTCTAAATAGGTGTGGCTCATAGCGTACAATGGGGAAAAGTCCAATGCCTTAGTGCCAATTCCAAAATAACCCTAGACTTTTTTTTTCCTAATTATGTGTGGGATAATCCCAGCTACTGCTGTGGGACACTGCCTTCAGGGTTGTTGCTACTGATTAATACACTGACTCCATATATTAACTTGTATATTTTTATATAAGGGTACACATACAATATAGTTACATAAATGAATATGGTGTTTCAACTATAGAGGACCGAGAGCGACTGGCCTACGTGGTAACGTGGCGGTCGCCCTGAGGTCCCCGCGCCCCTCGGCGGGCGGGAGGAATTTGCTGACATTAATTCGTTGTACTGACTGGCTGTGTTCCCACAGTAATCCTCTCCTTTTTTGAAAAAAAATAAATAAATGAATCTCAGAGTGGGATCACACCTTAACAAAACAAAACATTGTTATCTTGTGACTTACTCTAGCTAGTAACTAGCTAGAGTAAGTCACAAGATAACAATGTTTTAGTAAGTATGTGCGTCTGTTGTTTGCTGCGGCGACACATTGCTGACTCGAATCGACGTGGGCGGCTGCATTGCCTCGACAGACTTCCGTAACCAGCCTTGTATGAGACTCGAGCATTTGGTGCGAAGTATACACAAAAAGAAAATCAACAGGGCTGCTCCGAAAGCCATAAGTCCGTTTCCGACGTAGTTGAGCTTTGACTCGAGTCGCCCTGACCACGTTTGCCTTGGGCTACAGCGATGTTGCTGTTGTCAGAGTTTTCTTCTTTGCTCTGGCCCGAGCCCATATTGTGATACTAATGATTACTGATTACTGCCGATTGACAAGGAACTCTTCTGAGTGGTTTCTAAATAACGACTGGTTACGTACTATCGACACCGACACCCGTCAGTTCGGAGGATCCTCCCTTTTCTATGGAGGTATGAGTGAACTTTACATCCTGTTCCTCGTACATCTATAATGTTATTGGGTTATTCTATCAAGAATGTTCATTTATAAATTTTTGCTATAAATGCCCATTTACACATGAAATATAAAAAATTGCTTATAATACATTTTAAAATACACTAAGTGTACTTAATTAAAAGTTTGTCGGTATAAAATATTCTTAACTAAGTTGCATCGTTAAGTATAGAAAGAGAGAGAGTGAGTATAGTGCTATACTTGAGCTTAATTTACCTAGCCTATTGTTTTGTCGAAATAACTGACGTTGCATTCCGGTTTGGCCACACCTTATAATACAATTACAGTAATCCAACATGTTTACAGATGTTAAGTTACTTGAAAATATCCTGCTTGGTAATAGAATTTAACACTGTGGCTTCCATGAAAACCATTGGCTTTGTTAAATAGCTGCGGCACAAACATGCCTTTGTTATTTCAATGTATAGTCATTGTGTTACTAAGTTAATAAGTTTCATTGCAGACTTATAATTCTAAGAATAACATGGTTACAGTATCCGTTTAGTAATGCTTTTTTTTTTTTTTTGTTTCCGGGGTGGAAAATCCTCATGGATGTCCGCCGCCCTCGGGCGGGCGGCGGGGTCTGTCAGACACTTACTGACTAAAAACCACCCCGGTGTTCCATCTCACACCTACGCCGGGGGTCGCGGGAACGTACGATCCTTCCGCAACCCCCGACTGGTGCCGGCCCGCCACTGCGGGCCTCTTCGGGTCTGGGGGGGGAGTGAGGTGTTTGACTCCCCCCGCGACGTCTAGGATTGGCGCGCGTGGAACACTACGCGCCGCCACCTCGGGTCCTGGTGTGTGGGTAGCGACGGACGTCCCCGAGTCCGTCGCCCCTGGACCCATTTAGGGGGGCTGGAAGAGGGCGTTGTCCGCCCTCCGCCGACGCCCGGTGCGCCTTCTGCGGGCCGGGTGAGTGGATGAGATCTCCCTCTCCCTTTCCGCAGCCTCCTTCTGCGAGACGACTGTTTCGCAGAAGGAGACCACCGTATCCCAGGACTCGGCGCTGCCGACCATCGACTCGACTACGGCCGGCAGCGACAAGTCACTGCCTACTTCTGAGATGAGGGCACGGCGCGGCTCCTCCCAAGCGGCACACTCTGCCAGCGTATGCCACGCCGTGTACTCCCGGCAGTCGACGCAGTGGTGACACCGGGCGTCCGGCTCCCTGTTTATGCGACACAGGTACTTCCCGAAGCAACCATGCCCCGAGAGCACCTGCGTCGCCCGAAACGACAGGAAGCCGTGCCTCCTCCCAAGCCAGCGCTCGAGCACCGGCCGGACTGCCTCGATGGTGACGAGGCCGGCGGTAGGGCGTGAAAGCCTGTCCCGCCATTCCGCCACCAGGACCTCGCGAAGCTGAGACCGACGCAGCTCCATGTGTCGCTGCATCGGTCCCTCGCCCCGCGCCCTCGCTTCCTCGCGCCACTGATACAATGACGCGAGTACTTTCGCCTCAAGGTCCCAGGGCGGGGATCTGGCCAGTACGCAGCCCGCCTCGTAGGAGATCGTGCGATACCCCCTGATGACTCTGACGGCCATCGCCCTCTGCGGCTTTCGCAAAACAGCGATGCTGCCGGCCGTCAGGTCAGAGGCCCACATCCGTTTAGTAATGCTATGCTAACTTAGCTACGAACTATATTTACTTACATAATTTGCGGTGTCCGTATTTCAGGAACCGTCTTGAAATTACTAAATCTACGTAAAATAAGATTACATAAAATTAAATATTCGTTAAAGGTAGTCACTGCACGGGACCTGCTCTGCCATAATTAATCAAAAGTAACACCAAACAGCATTCCCGTACAGCAACGCCGCGCCGGTCTAAGTTTGCTCTGAGATATCGTTGGATCAACCTTACTATACGGTGTTTACGTACTGTGCGTTTATTTTTACTGTGGCACTATTCGTCAACTAAAAATCTTACCGGTCTTTTGATAACTCTGCCGCTGCGAGTTTTACGAAGTATAGGTACAGGTGACGGTGTTGTGGATGGCGATTCCCGAACGTCGGTGTCAGCGTCTGTGTTAGCGGAACTATTGGTGGCTGAGGTCTCACCTTCAACCGGTTGGTTTAATAAAAATGCTGGTTTTAGCCTATCGATAGATATGTGAGACTTCCTATTTGGATATTGGATATAAACTGTCTTAGGGCCTCTCTCAATTACTTTATAGATGCCGTCGTAAGGCGGTTTTAAAGACCTGCGTACAGTATCATCTCTGACAAAAACATGACTACAACTAGAAAATTCGCTGTGTACAAAAAATTGATCTGTTTGTAACCTCTCTTGTTGACTTGGGCTTGAGACGCGCGATCCTGTCTTTAATCTTTTCTACTAAACTATATGGGTCACTTACGTCTCTACTATCTCTAGAAGGTTCATAAAACGCTCCTGGCAAACGGAGTGTACGACCGAATGTCATTTCCGCTGCGCGTATGCCACTATCGCTTCTACCTGCGGCGCGCAGCCCTAGTAGAACTGTAGGTAATTCGTCTATCCATGAACTATCTGCGCTGAGCCTTATCATAAGAGCGGATTTCAAACTTCTGTGAAAACGTTCCAGGATACCATTAGATTGAGGATGGAAGTGAGTGGTCCGGATTTTCTCGATTCCTAATAACTTAACCAACTTTGCGAATAACCTGCTTTCAAACTGTCGCCCTTGGTCACTAGTTAGCCATAGCGGAAAACCATAGCGAGCAATCCAGCCTTTGTAAACAGTCTTTGCAACGATCTCGGCGATTATTTTGGTAATCGGAAACGCTTCCGGCCACCTCATATATCTGTCTATGATGGTTAGTAGATATCTAAATCCCCGTTGAGTTATGGGTAGTGGTCTGACAATGTCGACATGTTTATGTTGAAAACGATCTAGGTCTGGGAAAGTACCTAAGTCTGAAACGGTATGTCTATTGACCATAGCCCTCTGACATTGTATGCACGTGTGTGCCCGTTCGCCAATGTCTTTGTTCATGTCAGGCCAGAAGTACTACCAAGCATTTTTGTCAGTGATGTAATCCCCCAACTTGTTTTATGCTTGGCTGTACTCGTATAATGTGCGTTTTATACAAGATTTAAATTTCGTTTCATTCAGTTGGAGTATGTGGGGAGGTATTTTTTGTAACATTTTAAACAATACCCCATGAAGGATGAGTCTCCTTTATTTTTTTTTCAGTCTGAATCCTGGTTGAACTAATTGGTCCCTATTTCTAGTACTATAGTTGTGTCTTTCACCTCTTTTACTGAAAAGATTTAAATGTTTCGTACATACATGATGTTTTCATTAGTATTGACAAGGTACCGTCATGATGTTAATGTCTTTAAACAATTCCCCTAGAGAATCGCGCCTGCGGAGGCCATAATATATATATATATGTATATTATATTTTCTGCAGAATAAAAATAGACTCAATATCGGCAGCCCGTCCCCATAACAGTATTGACAAGGTACCGTCATGATGTTAATGTCTTTAAACAATTCCCTTAGAGAATCGCACCTGCGGAGGCCATAATATATATATATATGTATATTATATTTTCTGCAGAATAAAAATAGACTCAATATCGGCAGCCCGTCCCCATAATAAAATATTGTAAGACATTATACTATAAAAAATAACTAAAATAGATTAGCCTCGCGGTATCTACATTAATTATATACATAATGCATATGCTGCTGAACTTAGTCTTCCTTCAAGAGATGTTAAATGAGGAGCCCATTGCAGCCTAGAGTCGAGCGTCATCTTCAGCCTATAATGTTCCTACTGCTGGGACACAGGAATCCTCTCTGTGAGAGGGAATGGGCCGTAATCCACCACGCGGGCCCAGTGCCGGTTGGTAGATGTCACATGTTGTGGAATTTTTGGTGGTCGAGCGTGATCCCCAGGAAAACAGTTTTGTCGACGAATTCTAGTTTATCTTTATTCAAAACTATGTCACTATCACTACTTTTATCAATCGGTAAAGCAAACCATAATATGCATCTAATAATCTTAATAATCATCTTATAATCTTAATAATCATCTTATAATCTTAATTATTTGTATCAATGATTGCTTTGACAGTCATAGGTAGACAATTTCCGTATTCTATTATTTATGTACCTACACAAAGTATGACTGAATACTAAAAATGTATTAGAATAGCCACGAACACACTACCAATCAGTGTTGTCTCTTTTAAGACTATTCCTTTTGTACATCAATTGGTTATGCAATGTAAATTTGTCTGACGAATTATTTCTATATAATATATTTCCAATTTGAAACTGTCGCCTGGCAATAGTGCCGTGTCACGCTCAGATTCGCGTTCAACTTCATCTGACCAATAGTTTGTTTTTTTTAATTTAAAATTATTTACAAAATTAAGTAGCTTTTTTAAATATTTTTAGCTCACGACCATTTTACAATACATAATTTATATGGTATTTTTCATAATGTCTACTATCCAATTGCACAAAGCATCAGGGTGAGTCTGAGTATCAATAACGAACTGAAATAGTTTCAAATGATGATTTTGATGTCTGGGACGCATACTGTTAAACACACGTGATCTACTTCTTTTCCCCCAGAAGACTTTTTCTGGTCTTTCTCGTTCGATTTTCGTTCGTCTTTCGTTTTCAATGAACATAAATTATTCGTATCACTAAGAAAGTAAAAAACTTTCAGTTTTTAAATTACAGGGATATTATTATTTTCACCTGTGATGGTTATTAGTTATTAGTTTAGTTTGAAATTTGCTTAACGAAATACATAATTGCACATATTGGAAGATGATAAATTGATTAGAACCGACTGCTTAAACACGGTATTATTTGCGTGAATAACAATAATTATTATTTAAAAAAACCTCCTTGACATTATCTCGGGACCCCAGGGTCTCGCAAGACCTTTGAAAGGCGTATGAGGGGCCGAAGCCAATCTCTAAGGGCCCAGGCCTAGGGCCTCTCAGACCATGTTTAGTGTTAAGGCACCAACCGACGATTATTCCTGAATTCACAATACAAATGCACCTAAGGGCAACCCCCAGTTGGTGCAGGACTATTGCAGAACATGGAAATAAAACATATTGGGTTATGGGTTTGGGTGGCTATAGTGGATTGGTTACTTAGAACTATGGGAGGACTATATCCACTGTCTGACCTATTATATACATATATACATACTTTATACACGAATAAAACAGCAGGGAGTGTCTGGCCAGTGCAGCAGCACGCGCATGCGCAGGCCGACCATCGCGCGTACGCGCTGGGCCTACCCGGCGGCGCGCCCTTCCTGTTCAACATCAAGAGCGAGCCAAGCAACGCCGCTGGCTACGACTCGTACCCGCCGCACTCCACGCCGTACTACCACTCGCAGCAACACTATCTGCATCCGTTCCAGGTTAGTAGCCAAAAGTTTTCTTCCCTAGTTGAGGCTTCAGTTGCATGTGTGCATACAGTGACTGTATAAATACTTTCTAGCGGCCGCCCCCTTTGAGCATGTGAGCAATAAAATATCACAACAGTGTTACGCATATTTTATTGTGTGCGTGTGAATAAAGCATCAAGTGTGCCGTATCTATTTCGTTTGTTTTTGTGTGAGTTTAAGTAGCGAGGAAAAGGTGGCGCAACTTGAACTTGAACAAATGTACAGTAAAAGCATAGTACGCGGCACAGAGACAAGAAATCGACTAAATGCACGGAATTAGTATGTGCGACCTTATAATTCAGCAATAAAGATTCAAATTAAATTAAATTTAAAGGGAATAAATGTTCCTTTTGTCAGCCGACTGACATTTTATGCGCGGGAAGTCATAAGTTTAAGTCATGGCCTCTCAAGGCCAACTGCGAGATGCCATACACAAAAAAAAACTAGTGTGCGGAGTCATTCGTTGCTCAGCCGTCAAACGGTAAGGGTGCTTGTACTTACGCTACTTTGCAGTAAGTTCGTTCCGTATTTTATTTTTAGTGTTTTCAATATTAACGGTTGTTTGTGATTTCTCGAATTTTAGTGATTAATTGAATTTTAGTTGAAATTAAGTGTATTTTGAAGTAAATTAGTTTTTAGTTGTTTGAAATGGTGGTTTTTATTTATTTTTCCTTCTGATCGCTAAAAATATAATTATATTATATAGTTAAATTATATTAAATTAAATACTAATAAATAAATAAAATAAAATATAATTTAACTTTCGTTATTGTTACTAAAAGATAAAGTATACCGGCTTTCTGCTCTGTCAAACTATAATCATCATTGAGAACCTAATCAAAGATTCCTAACCGGGGATTAAAAATTTCAGAGGTATTATAGTTTTAACTTGTCTATAAAGGAGGCCATCCGATGTCCGTCGTTTGTTTTGACGCTTATCCGCAACGACAAGCTTACCAATATACTTCTGGAAACCCTTCGTTTGGAGGTTGTAAATGCAAAATTTCTTTGGCAGTTTTACCGTTTATGTTTGCAGCGAGTCGGTGCGACTACGACCCTTGAAATAGGTAGGGTATACAACAGGCTTGCCGCGGATCTGTGCGGATTACTGGCGGCTGCGTTATCCATTTCTTTAGGAAGGCTCAATCAATGTAACCTCTAGACTGTCATGCATGGATGTTTTTCTTTTGGATATGGATGCTATGGATAGGCTAGACGCGAATCTCTATTGGTTCATACTTTATTTAATATTTAAACTTTTTTTTCACATTTCCCAAACTGCAACACAACAATGGTGCTCAGTCGTAAGTTCACAGGAGCTCTGTTGTTAGTACCCAAGAATTAAAAATGTGTTTCACGAACAGCCTTTTATCATAATTCAACTAATACATTAGAGTACCTCCACAAATTCCTATCAACTGCCAAATTTAAAATAACAAAAGCCACATAAACGCTTAGCAAAGCGACTCGTTCAACGTTCTAGCCGAGAGCAAACCAGCGCGCCGCCCGGAAACATCGCGATTGTTTTGTTGGCATAATTAACAATTAGGTAATTTGAGCTCAAAGTGGGCTGTACTGTAGTTGTCGCGAGAATACCTCTGTGCCTAGCTCGGCCGACACATTGCTCTACGTGATTTCCCGCGGGTAAGTTATATTTATGCTAATGCGATTTAATTTTCAAGTTATGTGATGAGATGATGTAATGTTATGCGATGAGATAATTTTATTAACAGGTGAAGCCGCAGTATTCTAAATATATTTGTACATTATCATGTTCTCAAAATGTTTGTATAATGTATATTATATAAGGAGATTGTTCAAACAGAAGAAAGTTACCTACTGCTTTTACTGTCTGTTTGCATAGGTAAAAATAAACCAGATTGAGACAGAATAATCTTGCCTGGTTCGATCGACCAGGACTAGTCGCATTAAGTCAATCAGCATCACATACCGGTAAATTAAATAAATAAACTGCCAAAACAAAACAAGTTTCAAAGAAAACTCATAACATGAACTTTACGACGCTTAATTCCTAAAGGTATGATTACTTTTTATAATTGGTATGCAGAAAATGTATACGTTCATGAGCTACCAGAAAAGTATCGGTTTAACGTCCTCAGTGGAGTAGATTTCCCACAATTAGCAGTTTATAGTAGAGAGGTGGGTAGTTCCCGAAAAAAAACAAACAAGTTCGATATCTCCAAAACAGTCAATTATGGATCCCGAGTTATCGGTGTCAAAAATGTGGCAAATTAGCTGTGTTTTTTTCCCATTTCAAGGAATGTACCCATTCACCAACCACCCTGTACAGGTGCCTAATAAAATACTTCGACAACCTTTAAAAAGTAACTAATGTCTGTTTATTACAAGGTGTGTACCACCTTTAGTACCCGTAGTAGTTCAAAGAAATCAAACAAAAATAAAATACACACAAAAGGTAGCTTTGGTTTAAAACCAGTAAAAGTCTACAATTGTGTTGCATCTTGAAGAACAAATTACTTCCATAGTATAATAGTTGTTTGAAACTAAAGATCTACAAGATAAGTCGAAACAGGCATTCGAATTTGGGTCGGTTCTCGATAAGGTCAAGAGTTCAAACTATCGTTTAACTGCCGAGCTAAACCCACTTCCTATAACACACACAAACACACTAACACACACACTGGTACAACCTCAGGGTACAACACACTTTTAAGCGATTTACTTTCATCAAGGTAAGATGTGTGGTAGTACCTAATTCCTAAACGAGCTCCTTAAAGATACCTATTTACTACTAAAGAGAATCATTGGAGAACCAGAAATAGTTGATAATATTATGTTTCCTAAATGTATTTGGACAGCCCCGTCCTCATTCCAGCCATACAAACGGTCATTCCATTCGCATAAACACACACAAAGCGTCTTCAATGAAGCGATCGCTCAGTTCAATTAGCATATGTATGTACCTACTAACCTACAGTGTATATGCCGGCGACGAGACCCTATCTACGCTCTAGGGCGCAAGTGCTGCGAGGACTGCTATCCGCGCGCTCTTACTACAACGTATCGAGTCGTAAGTTACAAAAGTTTTCTAAGTATATGTCGTAGGATAATTTGATACTTCGAATCTTCGCGAAAATCCTAGGGGTTTTGCGAAAACGCGGGTAATTAGACATAGGCGAAAAATTTAGGTTAGGTTAGGTTAGAACAGTGACCATTAGCGCGCGAAGGCGAGCGAGCGAAGCGAGCGTGCCGCGGCAGCGGCCGCCAAGCGCCAGATACCCTTCTATTGTTGGTTAGGTTAGGTTAGGTCCTGACTTTGTCCAGTAAGATTTGATAATTTTTCGCCTATGTCTAATTATCCGCGTTTTCGCAAAACCCCTAGGATTTTCGCGAAGATTCGAAGTATCAAATTATCCTACGACATATACAAGCTGTTGTTTTGCATCCTCGTCAAATTCGAGGAGGTAACTATGCTAATGATTCTCGACACGAATCAATAATAAAATAAGTAGGTACCTATTTATTTTTATTTTTTGTATTTTTCGGAAATCGGCATGTGTAGGGCCCGTGTGATACCGCCCTGTAACTGCGCTGTAACTGTAACGCATACACACAGCGACATAGTCGTACGACAATGCCATACGCAACGCATACGCAACGGGGCGATTTTGTTCTTTGAAAGTGGAGTATTCTGAAATACTGTCAAACTTAAATACCTAAAAAAACAAGTATGTATTAATTATTGAGCAGGATCGTAATTTTATTTGATTATTTTATGTCTTTCATAACAGCCTCCTGAAATTTGACGAGGATGCAAAACAACACGTTGTATAATTATAATTCAAAGAGTTTTTGTTTAATTTAATGTGTATCTGTTTCTAATCAGTCTATTTATGTACTTAAGTTTTATTATTAGTATTCATATTTGAATCTAATAAGACTGAGAAAGTAAAGTTCGCAAGGCATTTTTAGAATAATGTAAGACTTTTCGTATAGCTTGAAATGTGATTTTTGTTTATGTATTTATTGGATTATTGTTTAGTTTATTATTATGTTTTGTTTAGTCACAGATTATAAATTTATGAGCAAAACTAATATTCCAGATACATTCATGTAAATCGGACAACCGAACTATATTTTTTAAGGTATATGTTGTACGAAAATTGTATTTTGTTGGGATATGTTAAATATTGTTGATGACATAAAAATGGTTACTTAATACAAATTGTAAGGATTGTATAGGTTAAAATATATTGAAATATAGTCTCCAAAGTTATCGGCTTAGTGAAATTCGGAATCGAAATAAGCGAACCTCGGTCAGGTAAACTAGGGCTGTATAAAAAGCGTGCCAATTGCGTCACTTGGCCCCGAGAATCGACGCTCGGCACTGGTCGTGATCGGTTCCGCTCTCTTCCGCTTACGGCTCGGTGTTCTTGTCATCTTTTCGTTGCATTTACGTAACGGCCCTCGTAGTTAATCGATCGAGTTATAGATCAACAAAAACTGCCTTTTTCAAGGCAACCCAGACTACCACCCGCGTCGTCATTAGGCGCATTCCCAAAGAAATCTGCACCGAAGAGATCCAATCCGACCTTGCCAACTATAAACAAATTCGCAACGACAGTCCTCGTTGTAGAAAGGGCAGTATCCTCATGTACCACAAAAAGTCACTGTACTTTATACCGGTAGACCCACCTCCACTCCTCTCTCACCAGGAGATCGCTCTCTCTCGGCCCGGCATGACTGGTCTTCAACCGATCACCATCATTTACGCTTATATTCCACCTAATAATGGTTTGGAGGATACCATCCCTTTCACCAAGGACCTCACTGCCCTCTTCGGTATGAGTAACTCCGTCCCGCTTGAAATAGCAACATGAAATCTACCACAGGCAAGATCTTGTTCAACATAGGTGCCACCCTCAACTTTGATATCATCGCTCCGATGAACCCAACCTACTTCCCAGGCGATCCCAACCAGTTTCCCGATGTTCTGGATGTATCGATGCTCAAGAATGTAAACCTCCGTTGGCAATCTATAGAGTGGCTACACGTGCTGAACTCTGCCTACCGCCCAGTTGTCATGCATTCAGCCCCCTACTCGTGCCCCCTCGACGCCAACCAGCTCCCTCAAACCCATATGATAACCGACTGGAGAAAAGTAAGCGAAAGACTGAAATCCACGAGGTACCGTCACGTTTGTCTACTCAATGTTCTTGGCAAAATCTACGAGAGGCTTATTCATGAGCGTCTCAAAGACTATCCCGAAGCAAAGAGCCTCATCCCGAACGAGCAGTATGGTTTCCGAACCCAACCCTCGTGCAACCAACAGGTCCACTACATCGTAGAGCACTTAAGCACTGGTCTCTAGCGTAATGCGGTGACGGGAGTGGTACCTATTCTTTGACATAGCGACAGCATTCGACAAAGTCTGGCACAACGACTTATTATGTAAGTTTTACCAACCAGAGTACCGGACCGTCTCAAACGTATTTTAAGAGACTTTTTGTCGGATCGCTCTTTTCGCGTCGAAGGTGGACTCTCCTCCCCTCACCTCATTTGCGCAGGAGTCCCTTAGAGCTCCATGTTATCTCCCCTAATCCCTAATCTTCACACTGTTCACAGTGAATTTCCCAAAAGTAAAAAGGCTCAGTTAGCTCTATTCGCCGAGGACACTGCCTTTTACTATGCAGGTCACTGTCAGAACTTTATCGCTTGCACGCTCTAAATATTCGCTAACGTCTTAGGCGCTTGGTTCCGGAAATGGGAAACCAAGATCAACCCCGAATAATTGAGTGTAACACTCCCCCCCTCCCCAATCCAATCGCTATGTAAGGTAAACCGATCCCTTGGGAAAAGCTTATTATCAATGAGCACATATAGACGTCTCGTTCACGCGCCTCTTTCGCTCTCGGTAGGCTCCACTTTATATTGACTGCCGCAGTAAATTGTCACTCAAGTGCAAATTGCGCATCTACACCGCGGTCTTTCGTCCCATCATGACCTACGTATGCTTGCATCGTCTTTGCACACACTAAGCCACATAATATCCATAGGATGCAGGCCCTGTAAAACCGTTTTCTTAGAAAGGATACGGGAACCCCCTTTTATGTCGGCAATGACACTATTCACTTAGATTTCAGAATTCCCGCCGTCCAGAAGTTCATGAACCGCCTTTAAAAGCGGCCCTTTGACTCTGGTATGAAGCACCCTAATCCCCTGATTACGGCGGCCGCCCGCTACACTTCCTCCCGCATAAGTAAGATTCGCCAACCGAGGCATACCGTAACTATCTCTGACGACGCCACAACGCTCCTCCAGGAGAGCAGTAAGGCCACCAGTATTCTTAGAAAATATAAAAACAGACCACCGTCCTTCCGGCCTCGCCGCCGGGGCCCACCGTGACGCCCCAATACATCCATCCCGACCCTTGCATTAGCCAACCCGCACCGCTGAGCCAGTAGCTTTAAATTCGTCCCATAAAAATCCGATCCAGCCTGTCTCTTGCCTCTCCCAGTGACGCTCTAAGCCGAGGTCCGTATCCCACAGGGTAAAAGTGTTTGTATTAACCTTACTTACAGAAATAAAATCATTTATCATTTATGCCATTGGCGTGTAGTCGCTTAGTTTTTAAGTTTCTTAAGCCCTGGCTAGAGGCCTTAATTTATTGAGATAGCCTCAGGCAACCCCCTAGGTTGACCTGCGAGATGCCATATATAAAACTAAAAACGGCACTTGGTCGCAACACAGCCGTCAAAGAGGCAACAACTAGGAAGAAGCCCAAATTTGTGGACAAGACTCAAGAAAGAAAAATCTGCTGTTAATTTCATCGTCTCCACTTCGCTACCCGTCTCTCCCCAAAGTCCTTGTCGGTTGTGCTCCACAACACATACGCATTCAAGGGTGCGTGGTGACGTGTGCCGCCAGCGGACTGACTCGATTCAGATAATCCCTATTATCAACGACGCAATCCGCGCACGTCAACAATAGTGGGAGTTTGTCCCAGGACGATTGCGGCTGCTGGACGCACCCCTGCCGTCCTCTACAGTACGTTGTTACTTAAAAGCACAATATTAGTATGCTAAAACGGTATATTATGCTTGGTTCAATCAAATTAATTGAATTGAATTTCATTTTTATTGAAAGTTACGGAAATGAAAAGTACAACCATACACAGTTATTTTACCCCGTACAGCAGCAACGCAATGCCAACCTCATTGTAACCACAATAAAGATCATGTGATTTTGACAGTGATGCAATATCAGAGATGAAATAACTGTGCAAGGACTGTACGGCCGACAGTGAATGCGACATTGACATCTATCACACGATTCAACTTGGTTGCTTTAGGCCTATCATCCATGACGCTACTCAAAAATAACCAGTTACAAATTCAAATTATCAATTAATAGCCAGAATGTCACAGCACTATTATTTTAGTGGTGTTCTGTACACGATGTAACCAATCACAAACTAATTTACTAGTTTGAAACTAGTTTGATTGATGATATTTTGATAACATTGTAATGTTAGTAGACCTTTAGCGTCTAGATTGACAGACGAAAGACTGCGGGCAAAAACTGGTTGCAGAAGGCAACGCACAGAGAAGCATAGCACATAGGGCAGTAGGACTTTTCACGAGGTGAGTGAAATGAGAGTCGTTGTTGAATTAAGATCAGGTGGTCAGATCATCCAAATTAAATACAAAGAATGAAGTAGTACTAAAGTCAACCAATTTATTACTACAGAGTAAAATAGCAAAGTTAAAAGCTGTCCTTCTTTAACAATAAATTCTCAAAAGAAACACTTAAGTCGGGATAAGATATTAGTTTGAATAAGAAACTACTTAAGGTTCCCGGGGATTTTAATAAGCCTGTAGCATAATATGACACTAGATTTGTGAAGATTAAAGCTAAACTGCCAATTGGGTTAATGATTTAGTGTTCATAGTGTACGACAGTAGTTTGAAATATATTTGGGATAAGTCAGGGTAAACTTGAACTAGGACATTCCACATTAAAGTTAGGTTAGGTTATGTGCATTATAATAGTCCTCCAGACCGAATTTTGTCCTGTATTTTTGTCCACGAAATTGTACTACTTGTTCATCTAAACACTGCCATCTGTTATGTTTTTGCTTACAGTGGGTAACACAATGACGCACATAATCAACGAACTCGATCACTGCTAATAAATGAAACTGTTTTCCTTGTAAGAGTATGCTTGGAATAATATTTAAATAATTTTTTTCTGTAATGTCAGTGCAGTGCAATGCAGCTAAGAAATGTCCAGTGCCTGCTGACGGCGCCCTTTAAGGAACATGACGTATGGATCAGCACAATTCAGCTCCACCATTTTGAAGGGAACTTAATGATCCAATACACACGCCACCACCTTTGAGTGAGCATGACATACTCTCAGCTGCCAATGCACATTCAAGTCAATGAAAGACGAACCCAGTTAGTTTTATACTAGGTACATAGTGCTCACACATGTGCTATGCAATTATACAATACTAAGAGATTGAATTATACAACGTAAAGATAGTTTTTACAACCTTCATCAGCTCCAGCAATATTTTCGAATGCTAATCAATTAGTTTATGCGCCCTTGTGGAGCAGTACCAGTACTGAGCCAAGCATTTTTGTCAGCGATATAATCCCCCAACTTATAATATGCTTGGCTGTGTTTATTGTGCGTTTTATACAAGGTTAAAATTTCGTTTCATTCAGTTGGATTATGTGGGGAGGTATTTTATTGTAACATTTTAACAGTTAACAGTACACCATCAAGGATGAGTCTACTTTAGGCAGTCTGAAACCTGGTTAAAGGCAGTAAAAGTGAGACGAAGCATATTATAGTCACATCTTCTAGCTCCCTCATTTTTAGGCTTTAGTGAAATGTCGTTTTGATAGTAACTAACAAAAAGAATAAAATTTGCTGCGTTCACCGTACCCTTTTTGCAAATGAGTGATATAATGTAAATTTAATTTTAATTCCCTGAAATATTTGTACGCTGGAAACTGCACAATATTATGGACGGCAAATTATGTGTCACACCTTTGTTACAACAATATTCTAAGAAATACATTTTAAATAAACAAATTAGACAGTTTTATTGAAAGGGGCAACTCTAGTGCTTTTTCTGGAGTAAATATACAAGTTTGAACTGGTTTCTTAAGCATTTCCTTAATTTTTGCTTCTCAGTTTTTCAGCATATATTTAATACGAATTCAGTATCCTCACGACCATCTTCTTTCAAAAGTTATGTAGCTGAATTGGCCTATTCATATGGATTTCACATTTATAGCCATTTACAGGTCCCCATCTATCATTGTATTATATTTTATTTTATTATATTATATTATGTATTATAAATTATATTAGTTTTGAGATTTTTTTTTTCAACTGACCGATTGCTTCGACCCTGTAAAAGAAAACTATTGTCATTATCGTCGATATTAACATAGATATAAAACAAAATAACATCCACCGAAATAGCTCATCTTATTTAAATCTTTTAGCTAAATTAGGGCTTCTACCGGGGCATACTTTTCCAACTAAAATTAATAACTGCCTAGACCATATAAGGATTAAGACATCCTTGCCGACAACAGTCGCTGTCGTTGAGACAACTGTAACAGATTACGACTCAATTCTTCTCAGTATATCCTATAGGCGTGGGCGGTTTTTCATGCAATAATATCGTTAAAACCGACCTTGGGTCGGCTCTGAAGCAACCTAGAATTAACAGATTTCTCTTTCATTTCCCCTACGGCTAATGCTCAGCTGGCTGCGACCCTCTTTATCGATAGGTTATCGCCAGCAATAAACACTAACACTATGAGTATTGCGGTGTCTGGCCGTAAGAAAACACTAAAGCCATGGATAACACCAGGAGTCATCGCGACAAATTACAAAAAAAAATCAAAAAAAATCATAATGACTTAATTCTCGAAGTTACATATAAACGTTATAGGATTTATTGTGATTCCTTGTTGAGAAGTTTAAAAAGAAGTCATGAAAAATCCTTCTTAAAAATACAAGAAACAATAAAGAGGCTTGGTTTGCCATACAATCTATTACGAATACCTCCAAACAAAAGTCTTCTGCAGAAAACTTGCTTAATAAGCAAGACAGTCCGTGTGATGCTGTTGAGGAAATTAATAAATGTTTTGCAAGTGTCGGAAAGTTGCTAGCAGATAATAATTATGTTACGTAAAATTTCAATTACTAAATTTGACCCAAAATACAAAAAGTGCAAGCTAAAACCGTTTGATAAAAAGAAGAGGTTAGTTAAAGAAATGAACAAAAATTAAATGAACAATATTTGATATAAATTGTAAATTGTATGCATTTTTTCTTAAAGTAATTAATAACATTAAAGAACCACAGCCGAGGAATTACTTTTCAAACAACTGCATTCTCTGACCAGCACAGTGCCCGTAGGAAAATCCCCTGCTTTGCTAGGGGGAGATCCGCACGCCTATGAGGAATGTTGTCTGGTGTGTCATCACTATCGTGATCCTGACAGTTGATACTACCCATGTTGCCTACTAGAACAAGAAGCACAATTAGCTTCAACATTCCGATGTAGTGACTACAGCCTTGCTATTGATGACAATATAATTAAATCTGATTCTCAAGTCGCCACGGCCTTTGAAAATTTCTTTGCAGAGATTCCTGTATCGACTACTAAATCTCTAAACTCTTCACCCACTGCTGCAGAGTCTTTACTTAAAGAAAACATTCCAGTTTGTGATTCTGAATTTCATTTCGAATATGTCACTTTTAAAGATATAATTAAAACCTTTCACACGTTAAATGTCAAAAAGACTGCAGATTTATGGGGTAATTCTGTGGACGTTGCTAAGTCAATTATAAATATTGTAGCACCTACTTTAGCTGTTATTTTTAATAATTGTATTGACCGTGGTGAGTTTCCTGATCTTATGAAAAACAGTAAAATAATACCGTTGTTTAAATCGGGTAGTACATCAGACCCTACTAATTATAGACCTATTTCAGTGCTACCTACATTTAGTACATTTTTTGAAAAACTTATTTTAAATCAAATGCAAAGATTGTTTAATGTACATAAATTACTGCATAACAAACAGTTCGGTTTTACAAGGGGTCGTTCAACTACTGATGTTGTGAGTACTAGATACTGTGAGTTGAACTTCTAGGGCATGTATATAATGCATGGGAGGACAAATGCGATGCGTTGGGCATCTTTTGCGATTTGTCCAAGGCATTCGATTGTGTTCTTCATGAAACATTAATCAGGAAACTGCACCACTACGGAATCCGGAACGCCTCTCTGGATCTTCTTACTTCTTATTTAAGTGATAGGATTCAGAGAGTTGATGTTAACGGGAAAAGATCTCCCGGATCGGTAGTAAGAATGGGGGTCCCTCAAGGCTCAACTCTAGGTCCATTTTTATTTCTTATTTATATAAATGACTTGCCTTACCTCATAAAGGATGAACATGATATAGTGCTGTTTGCAGACGACACTTCACTTTTATTTAAACTCAAACGTCAGCAGCTGGTTACTGACAATGTAAATAGTGCCCTCGCAAAAGTAGTTAACTGGTTTAATGTTAATAACCTTCTTCTTAACGAGAAAAAAACGAAATGTATTAAGTTTACGATACCTCATGTTAGACAAGTAGAAACAAGTATTCTCATAAAGGGTGAAGAGTTGAAACCCGAAAATACCACAGTATTCTTAGGCATAACTTTGGATGCCAAGCTTCAATGGGGCCCCCATATAGATAAATTGTCAAAGAAGCTTAGCTCTGCAGCATACGCCGTTAGGAAAATTCGTGGTTTAACTGATTTGGAGACAGCCCGTTTAGTATACTTTAGTTATTTTCATAGTGTAATGTCGTACGGTATTCTGTTGTGGGGAAATGCCGCCGATATTCAGACGATTTTTGTTTTACAAAAAAGGGCAATTCGTTCAATTTAGAAATTAAGTCCCAGACACTCCCTCAGAGACAAATTTGAAGGGATTAATTTAATGACTGTGCCTTCTCAGTATATTTATGAAAATCAATAATATTTTTGTATGCACATAAAAATATTAATCTGTTTAAAAAGTACAGTGATATCCATAATTTAAATACTAGAAAAAAATTGTTGTTCCTACTACCAGGCTCAAGAAAATAGGTGGCTCGTTTAGATGCCAATTTATACGTTTTTATAATAAACTTCCTAGCCACATTCAAGCACTAAGCCTTAATAAATTCAAATCTTTTATAAAAAGAAAACTATGCCAGAATGCCTATTATACTGTCAAAGACTATATTGAGGACAAAAAGGCTTGGGATTGAGCTGCTCCAATAAAGCACAGGCAATGTTAATTTATTTTATTTCGCTAACTATTTTTACTTTTAATCATTGCTATAAGTATCTATACTTATTTACATATACAATGACACTAATATTTACTGTATAAAGTATTATATTATTTTAAATTATTGTGAATGTGAGGACTATGTGTGTTTTTGTTGCAGTTTTAATCATGTTCTGGCAGTTTGAGTAGCTGATGCGGCCTACCCAAATGTCCTTTCTTTGGTATTGTTCGTCGAATCGTTGAGCTCCTTAAGTTCTGAGTTGAGCTACACGGGTACTGACAAATGCGTGCACTGACTGGACAGGTCCACTCAATCTGTGTGGTTCTTTCCTCAAAAGACCATTTCAGACACAAATCTACATGGTCCTCAAAGATTATTATAATATTATTCTAATTATTGTGAATGTGAGAACTATGTCGGTCATTGATTTATTTATATTTATTTTTGTATTTTTCTCAACGTAATCATGATCTGGCAGTTTGAGTAATTTATGCGGCCTACTCAAATGTCCTTTCTTTGGTATTGTTCGTCGAATCGTTGAGCTCCTTGAGTCTAAGTTGAGCTGCACGATTACTGACAATTGCGTGCACTGACTGGACAGGTCCACTCAATCTGTGTGGTTCTTTCCTCAAAAGACCATTGCAGACACCGATCTACATAGCTTTCACATGACCTGACCAAGATTTTGTCTGGACTTTAAAAGAGACTGTGACCTCTGAGTTTGTTTCGGCCTTTCTTCTCAGAGTAGTCAGTTAGGAAACGCCGACCCCAACTAGTTTAAAAAAAAATATGATTGACGTGTAAAAGTGTTTGTTCAAACCTACTTACAGAAATAAAATCATTTATCATTTAACATGTTCGGTTTCTATTAGCAACGTTCGTTGTGACTGCTTGTGACAATAGAAGATCACTGACTGACCGGTTGGCGTAGTTGGTAGCGATCCTGCCTTCTGAGCCGCTGCCGCTGGTCCCGGGTTCGATTCCCGGACAAGTCAAACATTTGTGTGCATGAACATGTCTGTTTGACATGTGTCTGGGTGTGTAATGTATATCAGTCATCAGGTTACCGTAGTACAGGCTCTGCCTAGTTCGGGACTTGAATACCTTGTGTGGGTGTTGTCTCATATTATTATTATTACTGACGACTTGTTTGTAGTGTAGCAGATTTATAATGTTCAAGTACTTATGTCAATTTTAAAATTGAATCAGTTACTTACATTATAATTCGAAATTATTGGATTTTATTAGGGCTGTCAACTAACCTCCTAAACTACACTTAATAAAAAAGAACATAGAAAGTAAAAACTAACATAAAAACAAAGTGTTATAATTAACAAGTCGCCGCGAGTCCTTGCGACCGTAGTCGCAGGACTACGCCGGTAGGGTGCACGAATCCATGACTAACCACAGCATATATATACTTAGCTTGAAGTTGATTAGACACCTCAACGGAACAATTAGATACATCAGACTCTGATAAATTGATTTGAGGTAATTTACTGCAGTCACAAGCGTGATTGGTCACAAGCATATTGGTGAGGAAATTTCCTACCACTGAAACAAATAAAAAATATAAATTGATTGGTGTAGCCAACTGATGTATTGTATTGCACTTATTATAAGCAAACACAGGTTACTCAATAATAATAAATTACTAAGAACGGAAGAAAAATGTTTAAATGGGTCGTGTTGGTTCTTATGATAATGGTGAGTGAAATGAAATGTCAGAACAGTGACTACCGTGATGATGGGGTTGTACCTCACCAGCAGAATAACGGCAACGGTGACTACAACAATGGCGAAATACTTTGGTTACCTCGCCCACGACGGCGCAGTGGCAACGGTTACAACCCTGGTGATAGGATTATTCCTTTCGGGAAATAATTACTGAAGACGCAATCTGTAGAATACATTGTGTGTATATGAAACTACATTCGTAAAATATGTATTATAGTCCTTGTAAATCAAAATTGCCTTTATCATTATTTACTCAGACGTCATACCCCAAAACTAATTCCCTCTAAAAACATAAATGTGAATAAATTCGGGTGTCTTTGGTTTTGTACTTTCGTTTTTTGCCACCGACTTCCAAAATTAAATTTATTTTATTACTTTGTAGTGTTTGTTTTTGAAAGCCGGTTTTTTTTTTCACGTTTTTAGTTGTGGTACCATACCTCACACCGATTCGTATACTACTACTTGCTATTGTGGTATTATCTCTACGATACCACGTCTATTAGCTTAGTTACTTACGTGGCATGGAAGGTGCTGGCGTTGTCCTGTATTTTTATTACAAGCTTTTATTTATCTTGCTTTCTTAGTTAGTTAGTTAGTATGTATTGGTGAAATCATGGAAACTGAATTAAAACTACTTTCTCTTTCCCTACGGTGTGGTTCGTATGTTTTGAAGACAATGCATTTTTGCATGATGCGTGACCTGATTGTACACTCAGGATTCGCTCTGAACGAATAAAGTTATGAGTCTGGAAAATCGCCGTTTGTTTCTAGATCATCTGTTCCTATACAAAATAATGAACACTCGTATGGATTGTCCGCAGCTGCTGTGTCAAATAAATTTGAATGTGCCTTACGAACTTGCTCGTGGGTCTAGATAGCAGTTGCTCCGCGATAAGGACTTTAAAACCAATCTGGGTCATTTTTCCACCATTAACAGAATACAGATTCAATTTTGTCGCCTGTCACGCTCACCCAGCGTAGATTTATTGATATATCTTACTCTTTACATTAGCATAAAAATGAAAGATTAATATTGTAGTTTCTATTGTCTTTTTAATTTACACTTAAATCTATCCAAATTAGTCAAATATGTTTTGTTTTGTAACTTTTTTCTTTTCTTTTTTGTAACTCTTTTGTAACTGCATTTCTTACTCTTATGTTCAATGCATGCGTTGAATGCCTTTAATTATGGCTACACTATAAAATGTAAAAATAATAAGGGTATTTTAACATATATTTTTGGTGCTTTGTTGGTTGTCCTTAAATAAATAAATAAAAATCAAATAAAATAAATAACTCCTTAACAACAAACAATTAAAACTCAAAATTTTATATAGGTACCCAATAAATTATGATAGTTCGTTCTAAACCCCAGCATGACCTGGCTGCTGCACCCAGGATTGGTTCTAGACCAAAGAACTCCTCAACGGTCGACAGTACACACACAAAATCTATACAGATATTAAAAAGAGGTAAAGTTTGTGAGGTTGTAGGGGGTAACCTCTGGAACTACCGATCAGATTCCAAAATTACTTTTTGCATTTGATAGCCTAATTCTTGAGGAAGATTATAGGCTATTAAACATCACGCTACAACCCTTAGGAGCCGAGCAGAAAGAAAAAAAGTCAGGAAGAAAGCTATGCAAAAACGAAGATATCGCGGGGGCGGGCGATGCGACGCGATACAATAAATTTAACGGGGCCGAAGTCTTGGGTAAAAGCTAGTTTTATATATGCAATAATTTTTTATAGTCCGTCCTAATGTTCACCCTGGCCCTGTGCCTGTTGACCTGGCTGCATGGATTGGCTTCGTCTTCCTTATTTGGCATAAAAGCAAAAATTATTGGAACAATTACTATTTCCTCTACGCTACTTTTAATGACACCGTGGACTGTAAAAAGTTGATAAAACGGTTTCGCTATACTCTTGAAAGTTTCTTCGCCTAACATGTGTTTGATAGTAGAAAAAACATCCCGTGATCCTTATCTAAACCTCTGAGTTTGTTTCGGCCTTTCTTCTCAGAGTAGTCAGTTATGAAACGCCGACCTCATCTAGTTTTAAAAATATGATTGACGTGTAAAAGTGTTTGTAACAAACCTACTTACAGAAATAAAATCATTTATCATTTATCATTTATAAATTCCGCTCATAAAAACTATAATTTTGTCATCTATGCCATTTTTAAAAAGTAAGCAAATTTAGGCTAACTTTGGTGGAATGATGACTTCGCTCGATCTATTAGAGGTTAAACCTCTATTAAATGGGCTTTTCAAAAAGACTAGATATATAAAAGTTAGGTCCAGGGCTAGGTCTTGATTTAGGTTACCTGGACGCACTAAAAGAACTATAAATTACGGTTACATAGCCCACGCAATTGAGGTTGATAGGTGTCGTACTTACGGTTTTATGAAGCAAACACTATTTTCACCACTGTTTACATGTTCAATTACCACTATGAATTTAAGTTTATATAAAAAAAAACCATATTTAACACTGTTTGGTGACGTTTCGTTGCGAACAAATAGTGCCTATTTTCTTCCACGCCACGCCTACCTACAAAGAGCAAATTCGGAATTTAGATCTTGGATCCAATAAATACCGCTGATGAGGGCCAATTCCCTACAAGTGCAATACATCAGTCGGCTATTTGTTTGTTTGTTGACGGTCCTAATAAATTCCAATAATTTTGAATTATAATGTAACGAACTGATTCAATTTTATATTTGACATTAGTACCTACTAGAACAACATAAATCTGCTACACTACTAACAAATCGTCAGTGATCTTCTATTGTCACAAGCAGTCTCAACGAACGCTGCCAATAGAAACCGAAAATGTTGAAGTTACTTGTGCTTCTTGTTCTAGTAGGCAACATGGGGAGTATCAACTGTCAGCATCACGATAGTGATGACCAGCCAGACTATATTCCTCATAGGCGTGCGGATTTTCCCCAAGCAACTTGGTGTCGGCCGCCACCTGGCACCCTTAGAGACAGTGTCACCGGGGAATGTAAGAAGATTTTTAGAAGATCTGGTCTTATTCCTCAAAGACGCGCGGATCTTCCTCAAGCAAGTTGGTGTCGGCCGCCACCTGGCACCCTTAGAGACGGTGACACCGGGGAATGTAAGAAGATTTTTAGAAGATCTGATCTTATTCCTCAAAGACGCGCGGATCTTCCTCAAGCAAGTTGGTGTCGGCCACCACCTGGCACCCTTAGAGACGGTGACACCGGGGAATGTAAAAAAATCTTCCGAAGATCTGGTTCGGCAGGGAATTGTCCCACGGGCACTGTGAGAGGACTGAGCTATTTATGCTGGCCAGAGAATGCAGTTGTTTGAAAAGTTATTCCTCGGCTGTGGTTCTAGTATTTTAATTGTATTCATTATTTTAAGAATAAATGCATACAATTTATAATTTATATCCAATGTTTTTCATTTAATTTTCACCACTGCTTACTAACCTCTTCTTTTTATTAAACGGTTTTATTTAGTTTCCCATGTTTTAACCCAGATTAACCTGATATTTGGTACACACCTTTAGTTTTAAAGATAATACAACTACACATAATAATATTAGTTAAATTTTAATTCGCGAAAAATAGGAGTGCATAAGAATCGTAGAGCTGTCTGAATAAAAGAGTTTACAACGCGCACCGCACTGTGTCTAACTCTACCGCTCGTGAGAGCCCGGTACTTGGACCCCGGACATTGGCCGAGATGACCCCGCCCAGTTCTGCGCGCGCGCACTGACTCCACTCGGGTTACGTCTTATTGAATAAAATGAGACGCGGTGAGTGCTTCTTCCCCCCGGACCGCCTCAAGGCGTAGACGTGCCCACAACACATTTTTAACAGTTTAACATACATTAAACTCAGTTTTAAGTTCAGTTAATTCGCATATAATGAGGAGTGCATCAACTTTGAGGTGATTTGCTAGAAATAAGCTACACGTACAAAAACGCCGAAGATACAAGCGATATTGCGTGCTAATAGTCTCCTAGTACCTCATCCGGCTCGACCATACACAAAGTACTGTGACTCATCATTGCTTAGCTGGCAAACAAATAATAAGCTTATCTAAGCTACGCCCTTTTCTGAGAATGGCCACGCAAGCTCCGTCCCAGGATTACTACTGTGCGCGTAAGCGCCGCTACCTATTTCAGCGGTTTACGATTACTGGCTTAAGTGACAAACTCCTACACTTATTCATATTCATTTATTTGCGTTCCACAAGGTAAAACATGGTGTTAACAAAAGGCTTAGAGCTAAGAGCCATTGTAGACCCTGTCAGGGCACAGCAAAATCTAATTCTTACAAGATAAAATTTAAAAATAAAATAAAATATACATGAAACCAAATTATTAGATTCGCAAAAAAAAACAATAATTGAATAAATAAATTTCAATATAGTAAAAAAATGTAATTATCCCCTGGTACTTGGACCGTGCTGCTCATATTTTTGACGGACAATAAAAGGGACTCTGAGTAAATTACTCAGCTCAGTACATTTCTGGTCTCAAGACAACCATCTACTACGCCGCATTTATTATGCCCTGGTACTAGAAATGGAGCATGCAGTCATCTGAGACAAACATCTCCGTTTATACTGATACCCAAAGTACTCCTCCTAACTTTGTCTCAAAACGGAACAAGTGAGCTCGGGACTGTGAATACAAATCAGACTTTAGTGACTTCAAAGAAGAAGTCAAAACACTTATACCATCGTTGATGGTAAACCAAAGCGAGGCAATAAAAGAAATATTACATTACATTGACATAATTATTGCTACATTGATGGAAATCAGGGCTATAAACACTAACATAGAAAACTCAATGGCCTGTCTCACCTCTCAAAACGAAGAGCTAAGTAAGAAAATAGAGCAAATTGAAATGAAGGCGAAGAAAGATGAGGAGTACATAATTCTTCTAGAAGATAACATCGAGGATCTGAACGCACCGAAAATTTGAAGCAAATCAAATTATTACCTATTTTTATCAAGTCGCTCCTAAACTTGATAAAAATGGTTAAAAATTTGTCAAATTCCACTGAATGCCCTATCGAACAAAACGATATAAATGACATTTTCTGAGTCCCAAGCAAGCGCAGTGATGCGAAAAATGGGCCGATCCTCGTCGACCTAACTTTAGCTATACTAAAAACTTTTTAATCGTCTCGAAACTACAACAGATCAATTAATGAACAATTATGTATGTTTGTGTATTTTGTGTTTTGTTCACTACTAGTGAATACACCCCCATCTACGTATCTGAGCAACTCACCACCAAGGGGGCGTGCTTATTTTTTCTTGGCCGCGATCTGGCCATATCTAAAGCCTATAAATACTGTTGGACTTCCTTTGGCCAAGTGTATCTCAAAAAGATGATAGCTCACCAAAAATAATAATTAAGAGCGAAATGCAAGTTAACAAGCTTAGGCAACAAATATGACTAGTACTACTTGATCAGAATGCTAAATGTAGAAAGTATAAGCACATATTATATTATTTAGTCTATGTTAAATCCTATAAGACTTAGGATTACAGTTATTAAGTTAAAATTTTCTAATACTGTTTCTGTTTTTTCTGTTAAAATTTCTAGTACTATTTGTTATTATTAAATTAGTCTAACCCAAGTGTCAAACCAACCCCTAAACTAGCCCTTGCAATTTAAGCACAACAATAAAAATTAAAAGCACTTATCTCACGATTATATCACAGAATATCAGAAGGACCTATTCTAATTTAGCGACTTACAATTGAACCTAGCTAATTTAAATTTTAACCGATATAGTTTTAAGTGAGTGCAGACTAAAAACTATATTCCTCAATTAAGTAATAACACACACAAGTTAAAACTAAAAGAGATAGAATTAACTCACGCTTCTTGCTTACAAGTTATTATTAAACCCGATCTCATACTCCTAGGGATATATCGCTCTCCATCAAAGACAAACGCAGAGGATTTCATATACTCTTTATCTCTCCACCTAGCTACCGTTCCTTCAAATAAAATTTTAATAATAACTGGTGACATTAATATTACACTCGCAAGAAGAGCAATCATACGAGAGATCAAACAAACTTAATTATTTAAATATGTTAGCAGCGCACGGCCTACTCCCCGAACACTCACATCCCACTAAAGACAAAAGTTGTCTAGACCACTTCATGATAAAACTTAAACCTAACAAAAAATCGGCGTTCATTGGAATTTCGACACTACTGTCACCGATCATGCGGTCGATCGGTATGCGGTTGCGTCGAATGGTTCCCAAGCTCAATATTCCTTGTTTAGCGAAATATTCTAGTAGTAGCAAGGATGTGAAGTAATTCTCGAAGTACAGGCGGTCATTTTGATTGCGTGGTATTTCACGAACTAGCCTGACGACGACATTTGACGCAGCATCCAGGTTCGGCTCATTAGGCGCAACTAGGTTCTCAGCTCCAGTTTCTGGCTCAAACTTGTATGCAAACCCGCTCACGCCGCACAGGACAAAGATTTTGTTGCCCCATTTATGGGGCTTCTTAGGATTGTATCTCTTGAGGTTGTGTCTAGCTTTCGTGGAGCAAATCTGTTCATCCACGCAGAGATACTTCTTGAATGGAACATTGAGGCAAGTTTTATTTATTTTTGTCACAACTGGCCTGATTTTTAGAGGCAGTCATGGTCTGCGATCGCGGTCGCGATGGCGTGATCGTGAGGAACAATTTTCAAGTTGTCATTGAAGTGAATGCAACGTCTGTTTTTTTCGAATTTGTTGACCGGCATTGTGTCTTTTACTAATAGAGTTCCTAAACCACCACTCCAATGTTTCGTCACTCTTGGCAGATTTAATAACGACATGATGAAAACCAGACCAATAAATTGCTGAATATTGGTGTCTCTGTGACCCGGAATCATTATCAAAATCATCTTGGTATCTTTCTACACGATGTAAAGGTTAGCTTGGTTGGCTATTTCTATAAAAAGTTCCTTGGGAAATATTTTGAAGAAGAACTGTACCGGATTATCAAGTTCTGGAAACTCTACTGGCAAGTCTTCATCACCTATAAAGCAGAGTCGCTGATCATTAAGCTGAAGATTATTTTTTTTTCCAACGTAAATTTAATTTCTGCTTGGCTTGACCGCGTCCCGATGATCCAGGTATAGATGATGGCCCTGGTTGAGGTAAGTTTTCAGATAGAGCTGGCAATTGGGAAATACTACTTGAACTCTCAATATTTTCAATGATGGTGTCATTCCAATCAATTGAAAAAAAAATGGGTACCTATAATTGTTAAAAAACTTACGAGTTTCAAAAAAAAGAACAGACTTCGTCTAAGACAAGTTCAGCTTAATATCTTCTTGTAAATGGTCTAAAATTTCATCCCCTTCAGGCTTTACACCTATCTGCCAAACACCCTGTATAATAATAGCATGTTCTCGTGGTTTATACTGTCGAAAACTTGAATATAATTCCTATACACTGATTTAATTTTCCTAAAGCCATCTTTAGCCATTCAGCCATTACCGTATTCTTAGCCCCCTTTATGTTGTTCTTAGTAAGTAACTTTATTTTACCTGCAATGGTTGATAGAATGGAAATGGATTAAAAATAATTGCATACAATAAAGTATGATAAATTGATTTCACAAATAACCGTATATTCAAAACAAAAACCATTAAAATAACATGCGGAACGAACTTACTGCAAAGTATCGTAGGTACAGACGCCCTTAAGGCTACCTGAAACAGACGAGACGTGACAGCGCGACCCGAATCTAGTAGAACAATTCCTATGAAAACTTCATAGAAATTGTTCTACAAAAGTCTCGTCGCGCTGTCGCGTCGCGTCTCTCTGCGGGGGGCCTTTACCGTTCAACGACTAAGCAACAAACGAGCCCGCACCCTTTTTCTTTTTTTGAATTGGCATCACATTGTTGACCTTGAGAGGTCGTTACTACTTTACCGGACTATCTTGTGGCTGCCTTAAGCGAACTCAAAGCCCCGAGCCAAAGGCGAATTTCTTATATTACTAAGCGACTGCGTGCTAAGGGCACCCCCTCTGGGATACGCACCTCGGGTTAATGCGTCGCTGGGAAGAGGACAGCAAGGTGAGACAGGCTGGATCGAATTTGGATAATTATGATTAAACGGAAAATGTAAAGCTACAGGTTCAGCTATGGCACGGGCTGGCACTTCCTCGAGCAAGGGATGGGGGGATAATTACGTCGAGGTCGTTGCGAGGGACCTCGCCGGCGAGGTCGGAATGATGGTGGTTGTTTCTAGTATACTGTACTAGTGGCCCTACTGCTCTCCTAGAGGAGAGTTATGGGGACATGTGTTGGACGGCGGACTTTGCTTATTTTGGAGGGGATATAACGGGTGGCCTCGGCAACCAGAAGGTTGCGATATTTGGCTGCGGTATCATAGAAACGCTTGGAATTGCGTTTCATAAATTGATGGATACTGGGGATTTTGAGGTCCAGGTGGAGAATTTCGTTACAAATTAACCGACGGCATCCTGTTGCCTTCTTTATGTGCTCTAAGAAAGAGATTTACTTGTCGAGGATCACACCTAGACATTCGGCTCGGTCCACCCAAAGGTTGAGCTTGCTTAACGTGCTGATCAGTCGGGGGAGTGTGGGTTTGAGTAAAGGTTTCGAAAAAAGAAACGCTTGACTTTGGTCGGGATTGACTTCGATTCTCCACTTTCCAAACCACGCGCCGAGCTTGTCGACTGCGGTCTGTAGAGCACGATATATCGGGTTTTGGCCGCAGCTGGTGTAATAAATGGCCTTGCTGTTTGCGAACAGAGCCAACTGAGCCTTTTTACTTTTGGGGTTATCGCTGGTGAACAGCGTAAAACTGAGGGGAGCAAGCAGAGAGCCCTGAGGGACTCCTGCGCGAATGGGATGGGAGGAGGTTAGCGTCCCTTCAATGCGATAACAGAACGTGCGGTTCGCAAAAAATCTCGTAAGATGAGCACGAGACGTTCTGGCACACCGAGTTTATAAAGAATATTTATAATAAGACTGTCGAACGCTTTCGCCATGTCGAAGAACACCACACCCGTCATCAAACCCCGTTGGAAACCAAGGTTTATGTGTTCGATGATGCGGTGGACCCATTTTGAGCCTGCACTCGATCGAGCGCTCGCATTTATAACAATCGGTAGGTACCGCTACTACCAACAATGAGTTCGGATTATGCGGCCACTTCTGATCGAGCGCGATCCTCGGCTGCACCAGGAACTCATTTTTCGGAAGCATTGGTAGATACGGCGACAGTTTGATCGCCATTTTTGTCTAAATTGGTCCCGTCTGTACTCGAAGCACCAGGAGGTCCAGCAGAAGCACCTGAAGGCTCACCAGCATCGTCAGTGTTGTTGTAATTGTAATCTGTATGAGAAACGAGTAGTTAGTTATACATGACGACATACACTTTTGCCTATTCTGTCATTCGTCACGCATACATGGCTCTCACGTAAAAATACACTTTCACAACCTAAATTAAAGTACCTCGCTTTCAAAAGTATGCTCACATCATATTTCACTCATACTTTAACTTGAACAAGTTGACTCGTTAAAAATGAGTCAACCAGGTCTGGCCTTGCCAGGACAATACCTGATACGTGTTCCTGTTCAGAGAACACGATCGATTGATTCGATCGATTGTTCCGGGGCAACAATCGATGCGCATACACAGTACGCGTCTTCCAAAACCAGGTACTCCAGGACGCTAGCTTTGGGAGCGCGCTGCATCTGGCCTGCGTCAGCCAATCATTCCAACCAGCAAGGCAAACACTTGCCTCACACTCACGCGCACGCATACAGAATACACATGCTACCTGAACATAAAATAAGCATTAAAAGGTTCGGTTGAAACTTACTTTAAAAAAATGCAGCACAGCTCTCACGACACCACTCGCCTTCCCGGGGTACCATGTACTGAGCTACGGCCTGAGTTGTCTTGCATCTAGCTCCACTTTACTTTTTCAGCTCGTAAATAACACTTTAGTCACGCGGTATGGATCCCTCATGCCAGGGTCAAGCTTCCCAACCGACTGAGAATACTTTATTACGAACACCTCATCGTTAACCTGGAAGACTCTTGGCGGGCGTCTATGACGATTTACTCGAACGTTTTGGCTATCTTGATTTCTGTCAAAATATTCTTTAGTAGAGCTCCTGCTGCGTTCCCTCGTAGCTTCGCGATTTGGACTGGAGTTCTCGACGGCAACGTCGCGGATCAGCGCCCGAATCACAGGAGTGAACGCGATAGTACCGATTAACAGGTACAAAGCTGAATAGTGCGTGCTTTTTTGTTTTGTAACATTTAAAACTTAACTGAATTTTACATAAACTATCGGATTTTTGACTATTTCTCCCGACACAAATCATAATAAAACGGTCCTTATATATCGCTGGACTTACCCATTGGAATAATGCATTTTAGGCGTTGTGTAATGGATTTCACAACCCATTTCGATACCCAGCTAGTAAAAGCTGACGCCTTAAACATGTAACTACGGTTACAAACGAAGAACTGTATGGGTGTCCCAAATAAAGATATAGCGCTATTGAAAAATTGTTTCAATTTGCTAGCATTGTCTGTACATGGGATAGAGTAAACAAAATTTGTTAAAAGAATCGACCAAAACAAGTACAAATTTTATTTATATCCGTTATACTCATAACATAATTTTGCCATTGATAGTTCACAATACAGGCACGACTTTTGTCCCTAGTCATAATCCACAGCCGTAAGTCGAATGCTTTGTGATGTTTATAGCTTTTATCATAGTTCAAGTAGTCCGAAGCGTGTAATGGTGGTGATAGCTCAGTATAATCTCAAGAAGACTCCAGAATCACTGCGACATAGAAAGCGAGCTTAGGGCCCCGCAGTTAGGAGTAACATGCTTCCGCGCAGATTTATGAACTGCACCAAAGATTTAATGAACACTGTGTTTAGAGCTTATTGCTTGCCACCTGCCAACTTTGGTGCAACTTCACAAAAAAGATGTACAGTTAGTTCAGTACAATGATGTTTAACGTACACTTATGAAACTCCCGACATACTGCAGTGTCTCGAGCTTATTTGCCTAAGCGAGGGTCCCAAAATTTTACGCCATCCTAAGATCGGATCGGGAGTCGCGTCTTTTTGGTAAAGTTTGAAAGGCGTTCCAGTAACAAAATTTTAAGGGTTATTTCGTGCAACCTGGCGAGTTTCATATTTAAGTACCTACTGGATTTTTGTTCACCTGAACAAGAACAAAAAATGAAAATGGAATATTTTTTTAAAAGACTGGCCGCGACTAAAGC
This sequence comes from Brachylomia viminalis, assembly GCA_937001585.2. NCBI lineage: Eukaryota > Metazoa > Arthropoda > Insecta > Lepidoptera > Noctuidae > Brachylomia > Brachylomia viminalis. The sequence goes on from OW443296.2 coordinate 2,153,720, forward strand.
GATCATCGCCTTTTGTAATATAAATATGACCATAGACTAAAGACATATTCACGCGAACAATCGAGTCGTATTTGTACGCCATAATTTGCAGACGCGTCAATCGCGGACTCCCGCGACGAGCGCTTTGGTGAGGACGCGGGGTTTTTGTTTTACTTATTTTTGCTGCATTATAGCATTATTATTATTGTAATGCTGTCTTTCACCAAGAACCTGACTAGATTCAAATGCCTGCGTAGATAGTCACCATGGCATAACTTGATGGACAGTGCCATATTTGGCACCTTTCAGTGAATACCTTGAGAGCAAAATTATAAGGTATAAGGTAACGCGTGACGCTAAACGGACTAAATGAATATTAAGTTAAGATTAAAACATTTTTATTTTAATTTTAATCTTTCTTTATTATTTTACCAAATTCAAAGAACTGTTTTAATAAGAGCTCTATCTATTTTTCTTTTAGAACGCAAATATTGCCCACTCTCGTAGTACCTGGTGGACAAACGACAGGCATAGCAGATCGTCTTGAAACTTCCTCACATTCACCGGAAGCGCTGTGTCTGAGTGTGCCGGGAGGACACCACCCGTGTGGCAGAAGAACGTGCCTGTAAGGAATGTAGTCTGGCTGGTCATCAGTGTCGTGATCCTGGCAGTTTATGCTCTCCATGTTGACTACTAAAACAAAAAGGATAAGTAATTTCAACATTCTCAGTTTCTACTAACAGCGTTTCAATTGATTCTTGTGACTCTTAAAGATCATTGACGATTAGATGGTAGTGTTGCATATTTATATAGTTCGAAGTACCCATTTAAAATGAAATCAGTTCGTTACGATATAATTTAAATTTGAATTTATTTCGGTATTTGTTCTATAACAATATGCGGTGGTGGGTAATAACGTGGGGCTTGCGCGCTCTAATCAACTATACTACTGTCTACTGTCCGTGCCCGTAGAGTTTAATTTGCCGAAACAGTGTTTAGGTGAGGAGCCAGACTAAAGGAGATACATAAACCCGCAGGGCAGCACGTGGCGAGTTGTTCAGCAGTAGCGACCCTACCTACAGATCCTATATCCCGGGAAAAGTCTTGTTTCGTATCTCTGGCTTGCCTTTATTGGCCGGCTGGAGTGGAGATTCAAAAGAGCAAACGTGCTCGGAGGCTGGAAGTACTCCAGTAAGATGCTGGTAGGGATCTTGACCATTCTTCCGGACTCTGGGATTGTCCTGATAGCCGTCGAATACTTCTCCATTCCTCAAGCACCACAGGATATGTTGACCCCTTGTCGCAACGTCACTATGTACTAGCGACAGTTTCCGGGGGTTTTCTGTTTCCACTGCTGGGACACAGGGAAATATACGTGGGTAAATATGCTTAGCCATTGCCAGCACAGCAGCGGCACTGGCAAAGGCTTGTACTGCCAATTGCACTTACCATTTTTACAATAAAGGACAAATACTTGAACTCGGTAGTAGCACAGATTATATAATAATTGTAGTAGCTACTAACCTGTAACGTGTGCAGATAGTTTTGCTGCGAGTGGTTGTGTCGCGTGGAATGCGGCGGGTGCTGGGCTCGCTCTTGATTTTGAACAGCGGTGGGTTGAACAGGAAGGGTGCGCCGGGTAGGCCCAGCGAGTACTACGCGTGTGCGTGGTGGTCGGCCTGCGCACGCGCGTACTGCTGCACTGGCAAGACACTCCCTGCCGTTTTATTCGTGTATTATGTAATAGGTCAGACAGTGGATATAGTCCTCCCATAGTTCTAAGTAACCAATCCACTATAGCCACCCAAACCCATAACCCAATATGTTTTATTTCCATGTTCTGCAATAGTCCTGCACCAACTGGGGGTTGCCTTTGGGTGCATTTGCATTGTGAATTCAGGAATAATCGTCGGTTGGTGCTTTAACACTAAACATGGTCTGAGAGGCCCTAGGCCTGGGCCCTTAGAGATTGGCTTCGGCCCCTCATACGCCTACCAAAGGTCTCTCGGGACCCTGGGGTCCCGAGATATGTCAAGGGGGTTTTTTAAATAATAATTATTGTTATTCACGTAAATAATACAGTGTTTAAGCAGTCGATTCTAATAAATTTTTCATCTTACAATGTGTGAAATTATTTCGTTAAGCAAAATTTAAATTTAATAAACATCAATGGTGAAAATAATAATATTCCTGTTATTTAAAAACTGAGAGTTTTTACTTTCTTAGTTACAAATAAATTTATGTTCATTGAAAACGAAAGACGAACGAAAATCGAACGAGAAAGACCAGAATAAGTCTTCTGGGATAAAAGAAGTAGATCACGTGTGTTTAACAGTATCCGTTCCAGAGATCAAAATCATCATTTGAAACTATTTCAGTTCGTTATACTCAGACTCACCCTGATACTTTGTGCAATTGGATAGTTGATATTATGAAAACTACCACATGAATTATGTATAGTAAAATGGTCGTGAGCTAAAGATATTCTAAAAAAACGACTTAATTATGTAAATAATTTTAGATTAAAAAAATAAATTATTGGTCACATGAAATTGAACGTGAATCTGAGCGTGACACTCCTTCCAGGCGACATTTTCAAATTGGAAATAGAAACAATTCGTCAGACAAATTTACTTTGCATAACCAATAAAATTGATGTACAAAAGGAATAGTCTTAAAAGGGACAACACTGATTGGTAGTATGTTCGTTGTTAATCTAATAATTTTTTAGTATTGTGTCATACTTTGTGTAGGTACATAAATAATATAATACGGAAATTGTCTACCTATGACTGTCAAAGTAAACATTGATACAAATTATTAAGATTATAAGATGATTATAAAGATTATTAGATGCATAAGATTTGCTTTACCGAATGTTAAAAGTAGTGATAGTGGCATAGTTTTGATTAAAGAGAAACTAGAATTCGTCAATAAAACTGTTTTCCTGGGGATCACGCCCGATTCCAGAACCAAAAATTCGACAACATCTGACATCTACCAACCCGCACTGGGCCCGCGTGGTGGATTAGGGCCCATTTCCTCTCACAGAGAGGAGGCCTGTGTCCCAGCAGTGGGAACATTATAGGCTGAAGATTACGCTCCTCTCAAGGCTGCAATGGGCTCCTCATTTAACATCTCTTGAAGGAAGGCAAATTTCAGCAGCATATGCATATATATATCCTTTGCAAAAAAAAAAACGGGCGGTTTTGATTTTTCTACATTATTGGTAATAATTTATTTCTAAAGAGGTTTTAATTGCCAAACTATGTTACTGGTACTTAATAAAGAGTCTGGGTATGAAAAAAAGTTAATTCTAAATTCGAAACTTTAGTTTAAAATAAATAATAATCCCTTTTTCAGTTTGTGACTTTTTACGAGAAAACGTTGCACACAACCACGAGACGACCGCTGTTTAGTGACTTAGGCGTTGAGGGACCTTTTTAATGTCTTTTTTTATTAAAATACCATAAAAATACTCGTAGTCTTAATTTCATTTTACCCATAAAAAAAACCATTTTAACACGGCTCTCTGTTTACATTGACTAGAACACGGATTCCAAGATTTAAGTGTTAAAACCTATATTCTCATTGATAATAAGAAATGTATGCTAATGACATACTAAAAATATTAATATTATAAATAGAAAAGCCCATGACTGTAAAGTTGCCGTTTTTTTTTGCAAAGGAGTGTATATATCATCAATTAATTAATGTAGATACCGCGAGGCTAGTCTATTTCAGTTATTTTCATAGTATTATGTCTTACATAATCTACTCATTTCAATGTTTTTAATGAGTTGTATTGCAATATATGGTTAGCTAGCGACCTCGACAGTTGATCATATTATTCTTTTGAGCAACCGGCAGCAAGTTCATCATGCTCCTTTAGATGCCAATGCTTGCGGTAGCGTCGGGGGTCGGGTTGCCTCCTTCCCTCAAATATGGCGAGGGGGGTAATGGCCGATCTTTGCGTTATTCTCGTGAACGGGTGCTGCTTGTGGTGACAGGTCATCTTGCTGACTATGGTTTTGTTATTGTTATTAGTAATTAATGTTTCTTTATTTTACTTCGAAGATCCTAGTTTATCATTTGTGGCTACAAGTTACAGCTATATACATATAAACATAATGCAGCATTGCATATGTAAGCGGGCACGCCCTTTATGCCAGGAGGCTTTTTATTGTGTATTAAGTTCTGTTTGCGTTTTTGTTTTTATTATTTATTTCTGCTTGAGTGTAGTTTTAAATATTGGCGTGTGCTAGCTGACATATTATCTATTTACATATTTATTGACATATGGCAAATAATTTTAATATTTTTGTGTTTCGTAATGTTAATTGACGGCACGGTTGGCGCAGTGGTTAAGCGATTGACTGCTGCGTTACGTGTCGCGGGTTCGATCCCCGCACGGAACAAATATTTGTATGACCTGCAAGTAGTTGTTCCGGGTCTGGCTGTTTGTGCATGTGAGTTTAAATGTTTGTAAACGCACCCACGATACAGGAAAAATTCCTAGTGTGGGGCAACGTTTAAAAAAAAAAAAAAAATTACTTATTACTATATAGAATCTTGCTGCTGGGGATGCCGCTGGGGAGTTTGTTCCGCCACTTCTTCTTCCCAGCTAAAGCACTAGGAAGTGCTGAAGGGTGGGCGTTTTGGGGGGACTGTTTTATGTGATTTTGACGTTATAAAAGTGCTGATTCTCAGCCTAGTTTGAATAAATGACTTTTGATTTTGATACAGTATTTTATTATGGGGACGGGCTGCCGATATTAAGTTTATTTTTATTCTGCAGAAAAGAGCCATCAGAGCAATAAATGGCCTCCGCAGGCGCGATTCTCTGAGATCTGTTTAAAGATATTAACTTCATGGCGTCAATATATCTATGAAACATCATAAACATAAAGAAAATAAACATATCTTCTGTAAACGAGCTGAAAGACACAACTATAGGACTAGAAATAGGAACCTATTAGGTCCACCACGTTTCAGACTGGCTAAAGTAGACTCATCCTTCATGGGGTATTGTTTAAAATGATACAATAAAATACCTCCCCACATACTCCAACTGAATGAAACAAAATTTTAATCTTGTATAAAACGCACACTATACAGCCAAGCATATTATTAGTTGGAGCATTGCATCACTGACAAACATGCTTGGCTCAGCGCTTGTTCTGCTCCACAAGGGAGCGTAAACTAATTGATAAGCATTTGAAAATATTATTGGAGTATCCGTCAGTCAATCTCTAGTATTTTATAATTGCATAGCACATGTGTGAGCACTATGTACCAACTATAAAACTTGGGTTTGAATTTCATTGACTTGAATATGTCCTGGCGGCTGTGAGTGTTAAATGTGTCGCTGATGGTGGTGTGTGTATTGGATCATTAAGTTCCCTTCAAAATGGTTGAGTTGAATTGTGCTGATCCATACGTCATGTTCGTGAACGGGTGTCAGCAGTAGGCACTGGTCATTTCTTAGGTGCCACGGCTTATTTTAATTCCTAAATAGTTTTTATATTTTTTATTACGGACGTTTTTAACGTGCACGTCTTTCTACATCGTTCTCACATGTATAATTTCAACATGAATGATTTAACCACTTTTTTGTTACAATATTTTTATTTAAAAGAGTGTCCATGTAATTTATTGCCCGTTCTTCTCCATAGGTATCTACTTCGCTTTGAAATAGGCAACTAACTTCATATTTCTGACAGCCCGACCCCTTGACAATTCAAAAGTGCCTGTAATTGGTTTATTTGAAATAAATACTTTGAGTTTTAGTTTAAATAAATACGTTGTTAATTAGGACTACCGAATATTATAATATAGAGACAGAAGTAATAATAGTTATGTAAAAAAAATATTAAATAATGAAGTCCCTTTAGTCGCCATTACAGAATTCCCAGTTTTGACAATACAAATTAAATTGCGTTATAAAATTGAGAACTTAGTTTTGTTGAAAAATTACTATTTTTCTGTTTTCTGTTCTCAGTTTATTCTGGAAAAATTCGCCGTCAAAATGAAGGTGAAGCGAGCTTAACGTTAGCTGCCATTCCACCTGATTCTAGGGATTGTCACTATTGACTGCTAAGTTTAAGCTCACTTCACCTTAGTTTTAACGGCGAAATTTTTAATTTTCAACTAAGTTGGAGATATTTTTTTAATGGATTGACAGGATTTACCACCAAAATACCTTAAGGTAGTTTCCAATTTTAAGCGATGTTTGGTATCAGGAACTGTGTTAAACGCCTTTTAAAATGAAGGAAAACTTTATTTTTATTTTTGATATTGTGAACTAGCTAGAGTTACGTATTCTTTCTTTTTCGTTGTTGTTATAAACAGTTATGTATTTGGTTTTTTGTATAAAAACTTGTGTCATAAAAAAGGAAGCAATAAGTAGGTACCTAATCATAAAAGTGTCTTTTTTACAAGACTAGGCCACCTTATGACCTGATCCTTGAAACCTTAGTTGAAATTATTGCCGTACTTGTTTTACCTAGGCACGTTATATTTTCGATCATCTTCATTTCGAAAGCTGGGTGTAAGGAGCTGAGCGGGTTTATGCAAATTAGGAGTTTTTGACAGCCATTTACCAACACAGACCAACACTTTTATGTTGTCTAAGAAATGGTCTGAGTTAATAAAACAACATTTCCATTTATTTGTAATGTGTTTGCATGTTTTTATTCTTTATATTTGGTGAACTACGTATCAGGCCAACTTTTTTTTCATTTTTGCTCAGGCACGCAAATGTGAAGCGTTTCGTTCACACATTTACCGATTGGTCCGCGCCATCCCCGACCACCAAACAGATTGTACATCTGCCGCTGAAAATCAGGGAACTCAGCACCGTCGTTGTTTTGTCGTCGAGCAGCTGAATGACCGAAGTAATCTACATCATCCTGACCCTGGATCTTGGCCACGTTGATCATCAAGATAAATATGACAAGTAGCTTCAACATTTTCAGTTTCTTCCTTGATCTCGTATGTAGATTCTTGTGATTTTAAACGATCACTGCCAACTTGATTTAAACTACGTATCGTATTTATAAAAAAACGCAACCTAAAAAGGGTTAAATGAATTGGTCACGTATGTTTACTTTCGATTTGCTTCGTTCGTTATGTTCTCTTAAAATTATTCATGCTCATAAATTGGATGTTACGAGTAATAAGCGCAAATCAATTTATTTATGCGAGTCAAATGTATGTCGCTGAATCAATTTCATAGTAATTGTATTTTGGCTACAAGTTCGAATTGGTTTGAAAATAACGGTTTATTAATATTTAATACCAGCAAATGTGTCGTTCCTACATAATAGCAAGTCAATAAAAAATTAATTTAAGTTTTAGTTTTTTCTATGACTGTCTCCCAGGAGACAGCCATAGAAAAAACCTTAGCTTAATTATTTATTTTATTGCTACGTATTGGCCGGCTTTCTTCTATATATGCTTCAAATTGATTTGTTTCAATGATTTACTATATTACACCAATAAAATAATATAAAATTAATATAAAGCCCTCAATTTCTAGAGTTACTTCACAATTATATATGGCAGCACAGAATCCACTCAAGATTTTAGTACAATTCCAATACTGAAAACACAAAAAAATATTCGCAATGTTGAAATTAACCATCCTTGTTTTACTATTAGGCCAAATAAATACGTTATCAAATAATAATAGTAATTTTTTATCTGAACGAAGACTTTTAGGGTTGACGCGAAGAAACAATTGCCCTGCTGGTTACATCAAATTTATCAATGTTTGCCTTGATAAGAAAGAACTGGTGTATAGAAGACAACTAGTTAACGGATGTCCTGAGGTGTGTTAATATACTACATATTTATGTCTATTCTGTATTTCTGACCAGCACGTGTAGCATGATCACCGATAGAAGCAGAAGAAACCAAATTAATGATTGTAGAAAGATTTCTGCGGTGCCAAGACAAAAACAAAGAAAAGTAATGTCGCTTTACATTGAAATATAGAAGTGATCATACTACGCGTCCTGGAAGATATCGCTATCAGTGAAAAACGATGAGCAATGAGCTGATAATCTGACAATTCTGGTAAATATTATAGCATATCACAGCTTTTTTATACAATATGAAAACAATATTATGCATAAACTAAAAATACTCAGTTAATTTATTTACTTTACTTACAGAACGTAAAATGTCTAACAGGAATAAAAGAGTTGATCAGAAAATTGTCATTTGATAATTAATCTTTCCAAAGCAAGACTCCTATGGAAATGAATGGTCAAAAACTCCACTACTTCTCTTCGAATCAAGTCCATCATTCGAGCTTAAAATTAATGGTAAATGGATGAATTCAATAAAATTGAGCTTTCTATAATTCATCATTTCTGTACAAAATATATCCACAAATGACTATCGATTTAATAAAGGATTAGTAACCGAGCCTCTTTATTAATAATTAGCTACGAGCCCAAGAGTGGTTATGGAGCAGAATCAGCATTGTATCTATCTGTTAATCGATGACTAGCACTTTGCCAGACACTGACAGATAGCGTCCGCCCTATATTCCCTTTCCCGTGGGAGTTTGAAAAAATCCGTATTCCTTATCTACATCATAATGAGTACCTACCTATGTGCAAACAGCTTACTAGGTCTAAGATTTTGAACTAGGCGTTGACGAGGCAGTCAGTGCGTGACTCTTTCCTTTTTATTTGCATTGATAAATTCTTTGAACTTCCCAAACAAAATACTCTTAGAGATTCGCATTGAAAACTTAAACTACCTTAAATTCCACCATATTTTGGCATCTAGAGTATATAAAAAAACATCAACCAGAATCGTGCAGACGATATATCATAAATGCAGACAGCGAAACGGGCGAAGCCAAAGGTTTTATTTTACTTCGCAACGAATTTATCGCTTCCCACTTCCTGTACGCTATTGGTGTGTGTACATCGATGACTGTGCTCCGATATATATCTGTGAAATACTGATAGGGGGAGCAATGAATAATGCAGTTTAGATTTTTTATCGTAATGGTCTTTGAATGAAATAAGGTGCGAAAGTAGGTCAGATGATGGAAACAGATTAATAGTGTTCTCTTTAGTTGAAAAGTTGAAATCGCTAAGAGAAGAACAGATGAATTAAATTTTACCGTATTACTGATGAGCAATAGGTACATCAAAATATATATCTTCTCTCTTATCAGTATTAATGTCAATGAACCTTAGTATAAGCCCATGTAACGCGTCAAAAATATCAGCAAGTCATCAAGATGACAGGGGCTGTCAGCTCAGGGTGTACTGGCCATACATTTTAGTATCACCACCCGTGGAGGATCATCATTCATTCAACAAAATAATAAAACATTATGAAAAAGAAGTTGTATTAGTGATTTGTACGATTGATGTTATAGTATTTCTTTTGAACGAGACAACATAATTTGAAGCGTTAAATCAAAATATTTGAAAGATATTATTCTTAAATCGCATTACGGGCAGTCAGAATCCCGAAAATCTGACAAACAGTCTTATCAAGGGGCAAAAAAAAGCCCCCCCCCCCTTTTTTTTGCCCTCCTTTTTTTTGGTCCTCAATAAATGGTTTGTGGAGGTCAGGTAAGCAGTTGTACCATGTGATATACTGGTGTTCAGCTGCATCTGGTTAGACTAAGCTGACCCCAACATATGTAGTTGGGAAAAGGCTAGACATATGATGATTCAAATACAATTTCTAGAAACCAAAACTGAAATCATAACATATGAGAATCCTTTGACAACACGAGCGGTGCCAACATTTCAAAATTTAAGTTTTCTCAATGGTTTGATATTATTTTCTATGTTGAGATGAAAATAAAAATGATGTATGTTTCATATCCTATTGTTTAAAATTGTGGATCAACTGTGAGTTGATGTTTCCAAGACTGTTATTGAAAAGTTTAAAGAGATTAATTATTTGGTGTCATTCAATCGTTTATTGTAATGCACATTTAGGTATCCCAGAAGAATTCTTGTTATCTTTCCTTAACGTATTTTTGTCTGTTTGTCCGTTACCATACCCAGTTACCATACCGGTTATACCCAGTTTAAAAAAAATGCCATGTATTAATAATCCAACTTACAGAATAAAAATACCGCCTTGCATTTCAAAGTTAAAGGAACACCAAAAAAAATATACGGACTAAGTATCTAAACTTCAATACATTACTGGAAACTCCTACAAGATCCGAAAGTAGCCAGATTTGGTCACATCCAGTGCCAATGGATGCACTCAGGCAAATTGCTGTCCTATTAACAACCAATTCAATTACGGCGAGAACTTTGTACAGCGCAGTGCCCTGAAGTATACCTTTAAACTACATAAATACGGTTCTAAAGTTTGGGTGAATTTTACCTCGTTGTGGCAACACGATTTTATTTTATAGTGAAAAGAAGGTTCTTAAAATTTTGAGGGATATTCAAAATTTTGAAAAAATAAACATTTTTTATGGTAATATCATAAACAAAGTTGTTATTAAAACATTATTATAATTATTTTGCCAAAAAAAATATACTTCTGTGCTGATAGCAGTAAATATTCGTTTATTATAATTATTATAGAATCCCTTGCTGACTGGCTATATTTTACAACGACATGAGCATTTTTTTCATAATTATGTAGTTCGTACCAAGAGAACAAGAAGACTTCCTCAAGCAATTTCAAACGTTTATATTATACGTATATATTATAAAAACACTAAACAATCACTTTTGTCGATGTATGTACTTGATGACACCAAAATATTCAAAATTCATTCAGAATATAACTAGAAGAAAATCCTCCTGTATTCAACGGATTGAAACTTGTTTTCACAAAATCCAACCCGGGTTTCAGGACTGAAACAATATTTTGTTTTCATTTAGTGTTCGCAGACATGGTGGGATTAGTAAAACAAATATAGCTGCACATTACTTCTGCTAGACGTACTGGACTTATTTTATTTGTAGTTTATTTTCCTGTTTGTTTAGCAATTTGAGTTTAAATGAAAAGTTTTTTTTAAGCCTACCACCCATGAGGCTCATTTCAATGGTCAATGCTGAGTTGGTTTGGCCTGACCAGACCAAATCCATTGACACGAAACGGTGGAAATGTTTGCTCCAGCCACCCCGTGTTCACGTTCGCCTTCAGGGCTAAAACAACTCCACATGGTGCAGATTCATATTACATAATAAAAATACGGAACATGACTATGAAAACAATTCTTTGAAATAGATTGGACTACGCATCCAACAAGGTAGAAAAAAGCAAAAGCAAAATAATAAGAAGGTTTTAATTTATATCTTAAATTCACTGGCAGACAACTCACTTCACAGGAGACGCCCTGAGCGTTGGGAATCTCAGGTCGATTCCCGGCCACCGTAGGCACGGGCCTGCGGACCAGGTCCTGGTCCGATAAGGACCAGGCCCGGGTCAACGGCGGCGACACGAACGCCTTGTGTTCCACGCACGCCTTAAAGAGATGTCAGCACCAATGACGAGATCCACTAGGGCAGATGCCTGCCAGGCTTGCGGGAAAGTCTGAAAGTGTTACCATGGCCTCTGGCACAGGCCTTCAGTAGCCTGTGCCAGAGGACACAGATAACACGGGTGGGTTTTAGTCAGTAAGAGTCTGACACACCTTCCTGCTCCACCCAGAGAGGGAGAAGTTATTTGATGCTTTCCCACACAAAAAAAAGTGTTAAAAGTTTGTATGGAGGTTCCTCATTTTTAAATTTAGAAACGTGGAAGTTGGTATTTAAACTTCTGTTTATAGGTAAAACTTGTTGTATCATCTTTTTCTGGAAACTGTCCTAAGGCTCCTAAGAAATTGCCGGTGGGCCATCTCACCCCAAGCGCGGCTTATGAGTACCAAATTCACAATAACTTGTATACATAGTTGAAACATAGAGTTCCAATTATTTCTATAAAAAGAGGGAGGAAACAAGAGCTGCAAAAAAGAGCAAGAAAACACTGATACACAATGCCCAACACTAATTACTAGAGAAATGCCTTTTCTGTACCGTAACGGTATAGTGGAGCCAATCACGGTGCGTTCTCAGTCATCGAGCCTAGCAAATAAAGCTCGAAACTAATTTTGACTAACGATTCCAAAGCGGTATTTTGTGATATTTTTGTTTAGCTCTAATTCAAAGTCAAAACGTTTAATTCATTATGACCAATATAAGGCAATACTTAAGGGGAAGAGCCAGATTGCCCGCAAAATTCAAATTATTTTATGGGTTTTGCTATTTGCATATTATCAGTGTCAGGTTGTATGTTGAACAAAATACGATACGCGACCGTAAATTTGAATTTTGCGGGAAACCTGGCGCTTCCCCCTTATTGTAAAAATTTACAAGGAAAAAGATGAATTTAAACTAGATTCCCCCTTTCAAAAGAAGATTTGGTAGTTAGTTGCGCTTAGCTACATTTCTATAAAGTTTTTGTTTAACAAAATGAAATGTTTAACAATATTGTAAAAAAAAAACATAAAGAATGCTAAGCAAATTTAATATTTAAAAATATTCTATTTCTATATATTCTAATTCTAGTTTGAAAAATAAATTGATTACGATATTTTGCGTTACATAACATGTAATGGTTACAATTAAGTCTAAAAGGAAATCTAAGCCATAAATATGCAACTATTCATTTCTTGTCCGTCTAATTAATAAACTTTGAACTTTTGTTCTAATCTCGTTCCTCAAGATACGCACGACTGTTCGAAACAGATGAAAGGAGGAAAGAAGGAAATATTGATATTAGACCCAAAGCCATTCACAATAGGGGTTTAATTTTACTGAAACGCTGAAATGGACTAGTAACGATACGGTTTTATGAGATGTGGTCAGAAGAATGAATGGTATGAACTTTTATTTATCTAGAACTTTCTCGTCAGGCTTTTTAGTAAAAGAATGTTGCACGAGTGAAATAAGTTTAACGGACGTTTATGTCTAAAATATGAAAATAGGGCGAAACGGAAGGCAAGGCACAAAAGAGGAGAGGGTTAAACTTAGTAGGGGTTGAAACAAGGTGATGATAATGATGATGATCAAGAAGAGGTAAACGAGATTAATGTATTAGAGGACATTGATGATTATGAATAGTAGGTACATACACAAATGGAGACAGAGCAGTGGTTGCCCAATGGTAACAGCCCCGACTTACGAGTTGTAGGTCGTGGTTTTGAACCCAAACAGGCGCTTTACTTTTTATAAATTACTCCATCACCACTGCTTTCAAAATGGTGAAGGAAAACATCGTGAGGAAACCAGCATATCCTAGAACCAAAAATTCGATTACGTGTGACATCTAGCAACCCGCACTGGGCCCGCGTGGTGGATTACGGCCCAATCTCTCTTACAGAGAGAAGGGCTGTGTCCCAGCACTGGGAACATTATAGGCTGATTATGATACACAAATGGGAATGAATAGTTTATTAGTTCATATCAGTGTCATATACGTACGCCAATCAATAATAATACTTAACCTACCCTGATTGGTAAAGTTTTCAAGCCAAAGCAGTTATTTTCTATCTTAGCTTGAAAGTGAAAAAGGAATCGAAGTGACTCATCTCCAAATGAAAGATATATGTAGGTACTATTTTCAGAAAATAAACTAGGTATTGCTATCCGACACAATTTTATACGAAAACAGCGATCATTTTGAACCGCCAACGCATTCCCGTTTAGGGCATACCGTTTAGGTGTTCACGACCCCTGAATCGCCCTGAAAACGATTTCAGGCTGTCGTTTGAAACCCAATATGTCACAGACCGTCCGGCCGGAAATTAAAATATTCTGAAAATTGAAGGTACGTGACGATTTTTCAAGATAAATTCTTTGATGAATCTTTTAGGATGCCTTTGTGATGATAAATTTGATTCATGCTAGGTCACGTTGACCTGATGTACGAGATCCGGAAATTTCCCTTTTGAAATTTAGTATGGCTGGCCAAATCTTTGCTCTTTTATTAATATTGAAGCGTCAAGCTCTGTATTCATAGTAAATAAAAGCCAACGCTTGAATACTTCATTTTGAATCGCCCGCTTTATGTTGTCCCTGTCACTTTAAGGTGTAATGCAGTGAAAGAAACATTTTAAAGAATGTTTTAAAGTTTGGTGGTTTAAGTAGGTATTCGGGTGTATATCAAAGGACAAATTGTATGAACTGCTATAGCTTTTTGTGTCAACAATAACATTTTCTAACCAATTACAATTTTGGTACTAGTAACCGAATTCCTAGGAACCTAATTCTTGTACATAAAACCGCAGCCCCTTTAATCAACTCCAAAAAGAAAAACGCTTAATTGCGGCGATAAGTCCCCTCTTTGAGGAGTAGCTAGAGAGGCACCACGGCGTCCTAACCTTCCGCCTGACGCAGGTCCTCACCGGACACGGTTGTTTCGGGAGGTTCATGTTCCGGATAAGGCGAGAGGAAACGCCCGGGTGTCACCATTGTGTGGATCGCCCGGAGGACACGGTGGAGTATACGGTGGAGGTCTGCTAGGCTTGGGCGGAGCACCGCCGTGTCCTCGTGGAGGCGATTGGCGATGGCGATCTCTCGCGTCCGGCCCTGGTCCAGGCCATGGTACGGAGGCCGTCACCTCCTTCCGCGAAGCAGTAATGTTCGCGAAGGAGGAGGCGGAACGTGTGAGGGAGAGGCAAAATTCGCGCTCCTAGCCACCGCAAGAGACGCCCTGGGCGTCGGGAATCGCAGGCCGATTCTTGGCCACCGTAGGCGCGGGCTTGCGAACGGCGAGCAATGGGCAGCTCACCGTTCGATAAGGACCAGGCCCGGGTCGACGGCGCGTTGTGTTCCACGCGCGCCTCAAAGAGATGTCAGCACCAATGACGGGGTCCACTAGTGCCGATGCCTGCTAGGGTTGCGGGAAATCCGAGAGGGATACCGTGGCCCCTGGCACAGGCAACTGAAGGAACATGGGTGAGTTTTAGTCAGTAAGAGTCTGACACGCCCTCCTGCTCTGCCCAGAGCGGGAGAAGTTATTTGATGATTTCCCACCCTCAAAAAAAAAAAAAAGGCTTATATAAAGTGTAGTTGTACCACTAATCTACAATACAAGAATCAGCTAAAAGCGGTTAATCGTAGAAATCATTAGCAGCATATTCCTAGAAAACAGAAAAAGGCTAAAGTTAAGAGCTCTACACAGCCGCGCGTCACGCAAAACTATACTAACGTCAGTTTTTGTTAGAGCATTTCACCTTAATTGTTTTTTTTTTGCAAACCTTTCCGTGTTAACTTGTTTGTTGTTTTGTCTTCGAACAGATTGGTGCGAGTACTTAACTGGAGACTCAATCGATTGTATCGATTTGATATAAGCTCTGTTTTATCAAACATCCTTTCTGTAAGACATTTTAATGTGCGTCATTTTCATTTGATATCCGACTGCAAAGAGGCACAGGGATTTACAAATTTAACAGTGTAGTAAGTGCATGACAGCTCAAAGCTCTAACTGGACTTGCATTAAAGATCAAAAATCGCTTAGAAAAGAATGAGTAATCTGGAAACTTCCTTTTAACTTCACTTAACACTTAGCATATAATTATGAAAAAAGAGTTAATAATGATCATCCTTCAACTGATTTCCTTCCACTCTTTAGAAAATTGGGACACCAAAACACATCGTTTGCAACATATTCTATTCAAAAACTCATTACATACAACCGACAAATCAGAGGAGACAACTAGAGGAGGGACTCAAAGCACTCTCCACAGAGAGGGACAAAATAAAAATCACTTGCCAGAAAATATTCTCGTAATTTAAATACGCGGAACCGGCGACAGAATAAAATGTAAAGTGAAATGTAACTGTAAAAAAATCGCTGTTCAAGGAAAAGCGTGGCGTTTAGATGTATTTACTGTGCAGTGTGCTACCAACTTTACTACGCTCTTTTTAAATAATTCTGCTATAGCTAGGAAGATGTAGGTAGATTTTCATTTAATTAATTAGTTTATAAGGGTTAAGTTTTTTTTATTTGTATATTTATTGCTATTGCCTTTTTGATTTGAACTTGAAAGTAGATCAGATATGCACGTTTGCTTAGAAACAAGTGATAATATTAAATCATTGAGTAATTTGTGGTTAAAGAATCTTTATTTACTCAAAAGAAATTACTACAAATTTCAATTAATGATAAATATTTTAACTATATAATAATGGTGACATTCATGAGCAGAGCTGAGAGCAGAGCATGACACGCACAAATATTAAAAGAAGACAAAAATAATTAACGTACTACAAGACATTGACGGTAACAGCAAAAGATCCATGCGAAACAAAAATCAAAATTTTGTGGATAAAATAGACTAAATTTTTAAAAATATAAGATTTTAACTGGGTTTTAAATATTTATAAACTTTTTGAGGTTTTTATTTCTCGTGGTAGTTTGTTGATCATCTGTGCCCATTCGTTTGGGTCCCATTTGAGTGTTCTTTAAAAAAAAAATTAAACATGTTTTTTTTTATTTGTAGTGAAGTTTCCTTGGCAACGGATATTTAAAATATGACGTAAATACAATTAACAACGAATGTAATGAAGCATAACTTCCCTAAATTCATAATTCAAATGTATTTTGGTTCTCAATAATATGGGACACAGAACATCTTAATACTGATTAATCGTTGCATTGCGTTCCTTGGTTGATGGCGCAGATATTTGAAATAATATAATTTTGTTTAGCAATATTCTAAATAAAAAAAATCAAAATCAAAAGTTATTTATTCAATTTTTTTCTACAATTTAGTTTGAACACGGGATTCATATTTTAGACGTGATATTAATGTTGGTATAAGTCACGTTCTACATTTAAATTCAAAAGGGCTACTAATTCAGTGCAATTAATCATTAAAAATGAAAAATGATGGAACGCAGTTATAATGAATGGATTTGAATGTTTTTTTTTTCTGATACCGTAAACTAAAAAGTTTACCCATAAAAAAATTACCGCAACAATTTATTTCTTGCTTGTAAAGGCGCTGATAGACATGAGCATTCACTTGTAATGAGCATTCTAGTGAATGTTACATTACAGAAAAATAAACGAGAGTGTTTTATCGAGCATTCTAACGAGCGTTCTAGCGAGCATTCTAGCGAAAAGACAGTAATTTTGCTTAACCTATATTAAATGTAAACCTATCTAGTTTTACTTTTAAGTTTATATTTTCTTTTTTTTGACGAGCGTTCGCTAGAATCATCGTGAAAAGGTTCGTAGCGATGTTTGGCTCTATGCTTGGCTCTGTTCGTTGTTCATTTCGACAATTTAAAAAAACGGCGAATGTTCTGTTACAAGTGAACGCTCAAGTCTATCAGCACCTTTAGGCTTCAATGTATTTTTATTAATATATTTCCGCCGACATGACGTATGAGAATATACAACTTCACACGTATTTTTGTATTGCATCATTTCTCTCCTCAGAAGCTTGTTTTAAAGCTCCCAATCCTCTTTTAATTTCATTAATGGAACCTAGATTATTACTGCTCCGAGATCCAAGTTTTTCGCAAAGAAAACAAAAAAAAATTCTATCATCTGCTGAATCAATATTTCCACTGAGACTACTCATACTTAATAATTATCTGACGAAATATTAGAAAAATTGGTAAACAGAAAGTCTAAATTGAAAAATATTCTTTTTCTGACTATATAATATTATCGCTGTAACGACACACGATGAATATATTTTTATTGGCAAATCTAATTCAGAATTTCAACAAGCAACGCACAAAATATTCAAAATAACGTTTCACTAACGCATTGGCACCATACTAAACTGTTTTCAGAGTAGAATAACATCTGCCACTCGTGCTCTCCACTGTCACCTCTATAACTCCCTACTCCCTTTTCTATACCTGCAATACCTAATTTTCAAGGACGTTTGCTGTCCCTTTGCATATTATATGAAACTTAATTATTCTTGAGAGAAATAATAAATATAGCTGTAAAAGAATAAATGTATACTCTATACTAAAAGTTGCATCATTTTCATGGCGCAGGTCGTGATTAAAAAAAAAAAATTTCGACAACACAATTTCAATAGGTAAACTTTTTACTTTTTAGTATAAGAAATTCAAAACATCCAGAAAAGTCTAACTCCATTCATTATAGCCGGGTTCCGAGGTATAAACCTAATTGCACTGGACCATATTTCTGCATATTAAATAATGTCTCAAAATAACGATGTAGGATACTCATACATTGTAATAACAAAAACGAAAGAAAGAAAAATGCGTTTTTAAAAGTAAAAAAACATTTGTTTGAAGAGATATAAATCTATATATTATTTGTTCACCTTTTTTCTGTTCACTAAAAGGACTTTCAGTAGGTTCGATAGAAGAACAAGGTTCTTTGCCACAGCTACACAGCCCTGCACTCAAAGACGATATAACTAAAATTGTTTTTGGACATCTACAAAGACACAAATAATTACGAATAAACAATAGACCTTAAACCAAATCATCGATCGACACAAATGAGCGCAACGCTCACAGCGCGTCACACGTCTCCGTGAATGTGCGGGTTCATACGCACGCGATCGCCGCATTACTTACAAGTTATGGGACGTCCGTGACAAGTGTCACTTGATTTATTTCAGCCCGGTGCCACTGACGATAGTTAATTAGTGGTTACGCTGTACTGCACGGTTTTAGGTTAACAATTTTTGTGTAATTTTTTTAGCTTATTGCAAATTCTTTGAGCATAATGTTACAGAAAAGTACACTTACATTATAGAACAGTCATGAAATAGTGTTATTTGCAGATGATACATCACTTTTATTTAAGCATAGGCGACAACAGATAGTTACTGACGATGTAAACAATGCTCTCGCTAAAATAGTGCATTGGTTTAGTGTTAATAATTTACTTTTAAACAAGAAAAAGACTAAATGTATTAGATTTTTGACACTTAACGTTAAGCAGGTGAAAACCAATATATTAGTAAACGGGGCGAAATTGGATCTTGTGGACACCACTGTGTTCTTAAGAATTACTTTGGACTCGAAGCTACAGTGGGGCCCACATATAACCAAATTGTCGAAGCGGCTTACCTAGCTCTGCAGCCTACGCGGTCTATAAAATCCGTCATTCGACTTATGTAAAAACAGCACGATTAGTCTATTATAGTTATTTCCATAGTGTAATGTCGTACGGCATTTTGCTGTGGGGAAATGTAGCCGTCATTCAAGCTATATTTGTGCTGCAGAAACGAGCCATTCGAGTAATTTATAACCTGAGTTGTAGGCATTCACTGAGGGATAAATTTAAGAAAATAAACATATTGAATCATCTCAATATGAATATGAGAACCAGATTTATGTAAAAAAGAATATTAATCTATATTCTAAACACAGCGACATTCATAACATAAATACTAAAAACAAAGATATATTATTTGTGCCCACGACTAGGCTCCAGAAAATTAGTAAATCGTTTAAAAATCCTAAAGTATACGTTTTTACAACAAACTCCCAAGCCATAGTAAAGAACTGAGCCTCAATAAATTTAAATCATTTGTTGAACAGAAACTCTGTCGAAAAGACTTCTATAA
Source organism: Brachylomia viminalis (assembly GCA_937001585.2). Classification (NCBI taxonomy): domain Eukaryota; kingdom Metazoa; phylum Arthropoda; class Insecta; order Lepidoptera; family Noctuidae; genus Brachylomia; species Brachylomia viminalis. The sequence goes on from OW443296.2 coordinate 2,173,266, forward strand.
CGTTAAAGATTACTTGGATGCCAAAAAGGCTTGGGATTTATTAAGCTGCTCCAATGTAGTCCCAAGCAACAAACCATTTTGTACTTTATTATCAAGTGTAGGTATTGGAATTATTAATTTCATTATTATTAATTTACGTGACATAACTTATAATATTTTTGATGATATTTAAAAAGAAAACTGACCGTGAATGTGAGTACCATGCAGGCTAGATAGAATAATAATAATACATGACTTTATAGCTGTTTGGCGGTTTAGAGTATTTTATATACGGCCTACGCAAATGTCCTGTAGATCTGGTAGCATCATGTAAGGGGTCGTTGATCTCCCTAAAATAGAGCTGAGCTACACGATGACTGATGCATGCATACCGTCCGTTAGGACAGGTCAATTCAAAGCTGCAATGGCTCTTTCTTCAAAAGGCCCTTCCAGACATCGCCCAGCATTGTTAGACTCACATAAAATCCTAATAATACAATGCTTGGACTTTAAAAGAGACCTGACCTCTATGAGTTCGTTTCGGTATGTAATAGTGTGTGTAATAAGGTGTGTAATAGTGTCTTAAAAGATCTACTTGCAGAAAAAAACTTAAACATGACACCATGGCCTGTCTTGCAGCCAAAGAGCGGGCTGCTTAGCTCGGCACGCGAACATAAATGACATCATCCGACGAGCTCTTGTCACCGTCGGCGTTCCAGCTGTATTAGAACCTAATGGTTTGGCTCGCGACGATGGCATGAGACCAGACGGCATGTCTTTATTTTCTTGGAAGGTGGGTAGGCCTTTTGTGTGGGACGCAACGTGTGTCGATACTCTTGCGCCATCCCATCTTCCTGGCTCAGCGTGCTGTGCTGGCGCTGCTGCCGCGGCTGCGGAGAGCCTCAAGCGGCGAAAGTATAATAACCTTATCGGTAATTATATATTCGAGCCGATTGGAGTTGAAACCCTCGGGCGAGTTGTTACGGTTTGTTTAACGAAATCTCCAAACGGCTTATTGACACTTCCCGTGACCCAAAGGCTGGCCTTTACCTTGGCCAGAGGCTTAGCATTGCCATACAACGTGGCAATGCCGCCAGTCTGTTGGGTACATTACCAGTCGACAGCGATGCGGAGGAATATTTTGACGCCATATTTTGATTTGTTAATAGGTTTAGTTATATAGTTTAGGTTATTATATTTTAATTTTAATAGTTTGATAGTTTATTTAATATAAGAAGTTTTTGTGAATATTAATAAAAACCATATTATTACACACATTGTTTCTTACAGAAATAAAAATTTCATTTCATTACAGAAGACTTAGAGAAGATATAATTATGACAAAAACCAGGAGCCCGAGGGAAGTAGTCTCTGACCAGTCTGCGGTGTGATTATTCGTTAATGTAAGATAGGTGATAGGTTTTCAATAACACACAACACTAAAATCAAACTCAACGCGTTTATTTCAACTGAAACATTTACAGGCACTTTTGAATTATCGTGTAACAAGGAGTCGTTCAGTTTGAGTTTGTTAGTGAAGCTCTTCGCCCATTCCAAGACGATGTATAGTATACTCGCTACCCAAGTACAGAATCTTATTACTAAGTTTGTTTAATCAAATTTACTAATAATGCTAAAATTATTATCAGTTAATTATTTTATAATTAAACAATGCTAATATTAACAAATGCAAAGGCGTTTTAAGATAAAAGTTTAATTAGTAACGTCATTACTTTTTACAACTACAATATTACAAATTAACAACATTTCCGGTAGTTCAAGGAATTTAATCAAGCAACAGGATTTCATAAATATATGTGTGTGTAAAATAATCTTCTAACTTTATAATTTGTAAATTATTTCATGAATTGTTAATTAACTACACTACCGAATTGGGATACTGTAATGTTAGCTTAAGTACGTAAATAAAAAAAAAAATAGACTTTAAAATTAATTTTAAATAAAATCGCGCCATTGTTTTCTAATGATTTATAGGATAAAAAAGCGCTGCCTTAAAATCAATGTCAAACCATAATAATACCTTCTTTTTTAACCCAACATTTGCGATTTACAACATTTTTCACTTTACCAACTGAAAACTGAATATAATTGAGCGCAAATTAAAAAAAAAAGTAACTCGCTGTTTGTGCAACCGGGCGGTAGTTTTCAAATCGCTTTTTAGCCTCTTTTTTTCATTCGTATGACGCAGTTATAGTTTAGTGCATTCAGCATTATTTTCAATTGGCACGCGATTTCCCTTACAATTCTGTTGCATGCAAAATATAGTCTTGATATTTTAATTGATGTAAGAGTTCGTGCTTTTGTTTTTCGAGTCACTATTGGTTAACCGGTATTTCTCTATACCACTGTGCTAATTATTTGATAGGTGTCAGACATGCGTACACTAAAATAGAAATAAAAAGTTTGGTCTATCTACGAACAGTTTTGTTGTTTAAAAAAATGTTTTTCAGTAGTTTTTGACTGTGCAGCGGTTTCGTTTCGAGCCATCATTGTCTTCATAGAGCAAAATTACAGTCTTTCTAATGATCAGTCTGGACTCAGTCTGCGCACAATCTACATAATAACAGAACTAAACAAACTGTACGTCCCAAAAACTTCACAGAGGCTCTATGGACAGAGTTTTGAAAAAATGTGAAAAGTCGTTGTTTGTCGACGGCTCAGGCGTCGTATTTATTTATGAAAATTGAGCCTAATCCGTATTTGCACAGGCCAGGCATAGCAAACATCATTCGTTGCAAAAATGAATATTCCATTTACTGAAAGTGCCGGTGCAATGCTATAGAGACTTTAGAATTTTTAGACGCAAATTTTATGCCCAGAGGGAAAGCTTTCCCAACAGTGGGAATTAGGAATATTATATATTCTGATTATGTATGTTTTGTATTTGTAGTAACAAATAGGCCAGCCTCCTTTCTATAATAAGCCTCCATGTCAATAAAAAAATATTTAATGATCAAATTGGATACACTGAACGAACAAACTGAACAAATTGATTTGTGCTTATTTATTGCTCTTACACGTAAATTGTTATCATTACAACAGCTGAAAAATCAAATTGGTCTGTGTAACTAATTGATTTATCTAATTCCCTTTGTTTAAATATATCTACGGGGTCTATTAAAAATTCAGCAATCCTTTGGAAATCGAAGGCGAATGCAAAATGTTTAAACTACTCATCCTTTTTGTCTGCATAGTAAGCCTGGCTAAAATCTGAGGGGCAATTCTCGTACTTAAAAAACGTTCAAATTCAAGTCGCAATCTCATCTCAGCGACAATCAATGTCAAACACTTGTCAAAAATTTATGTAAATTGATTGTATTTTTGACAGATTGAGACTGAGATCTGAGGGGCAATTCCCGTATTTTTAAGACCGTTCGCATTCTAATCTCAGTCTCAATCTGTCAAAATTACAATCAATTTACATACATTTTTGACAGGTTTTTGACATTGATTGTCGCTGAAATGAGATTGCGACTTGAATTTGAACGTTTTTTAAGTACGAGAATTGGCCTACAGACTGTGAACGTTCTTAAAATTACGGGAATTACCCCTCTGATGTCAGGACGAAGATTACCATCGGGGAGGCATTGCACCTCACAGACGAAGCGCCCACGGACTACAGCATCAAGCACAGCTTAATAGACGTGATGCAAATTCATATGCATTGAAAGCAGCAAGTTCCAGGAGAAAAGGCTATGGTTGGCCAAGAGGCAAATAGGAAATGGCAGAGACCTTACAATCTGTAAAGTATGCGTGAGTTTACTAAACCACATTTAGAATATACCTTTAAATAAATTTAAATAATATCTGTAGTTTTTATTTAGGCACATCCACGCGTTTAATTTTAGTATATATTTTCATGAGGGGCTCGTGGCTAAGTAATAACAACCGCACGGGTTGATCGAACAGGTTAAGCTTCGCTTGCCGCGGTCATTCCGTGGATGGGTAACCATCTTTACATATCGAGACCCCTCCGTGCTTCGGAAAGCACGTTAAGCTGTTGGTCCGGCTGTCATTGTGCTAAGCTCGGCCGCTTATGCTGTTAGGAAGATAAGACAGTTAACAGATGTAGAAACCGCGCGTTTGGTCTATTTAAGCTACTTCCACAGCATTATATCGTATGGCATTTTACTGTGGGGTCGGGCTGCTGACATAGAATCCATCTTTATTTTGCAAAAGAGAGCTGTCAGAGCCATTTATAATCTACGTCACCGCGAATCTCTCAGGGAACTATTAAAAAGGATTAATATTATGACGGTACCTTGCCAATTCATTTATGAAAATATTATGTACATAAGAAAAAATTTACATCGTTTTAATAAAATAAGTGATAGACATAATATAATATTACAATTATATAATTGTAATACAAGAAATAAAGATAAATAGATCAACCCTTTTTCAGATTAGCTAAAGTACATACACTACTGTGTTAAATGCTACAACAAAATACCTTGTCATATATTGCAATTAAATGAAAGAAAATTTAAAACCCATATAAAAAGTTCACCGTGTAAACAAGCATATTACAAATTAGAGGATTATATCCAAGATAAGAATGCTTGGAAACATGCTGGTCCAGCTCCATAGGACAATCTAGGATCTAGACAAAATTAAACTTGTTGCTACTTTAATTGTATAGTTAATTATTATTTATGACATTGATTTACATTCTGTGATTACTCACATACTGACATATTACTTGTTTACATAATTTGGGAAAGCGTATGCTTTTACAATGTTTGTAAATACGTGAAGACCATGTATCTATCACTTAATTAACTTATTTATCATTGCTACGTTTATTAAATTCTTTTTACTTATTTTGGTAGGGTAATTTTTATTATAGGTGCATCGTGTTCACAAATAATTATAATATAATGAATGTATACAAAATATTGTAACACATTTTAAAAGAGTAACGGTGGAGTTTCTTGCCCATTCTTGTCCATACGAAACTACCTTTTGGAAGGGGCGACTAGAATCAATTCTATTTAAATGTAAATGTTGACGTTCAAAAGTGCCTTTTATGTGCCTATTTGAAATAAATGCTTTGACTTTGACTTTGAGTTTGATATTTATTGATCTTTGACAGACGTTACGGGTCGTCAGAAGCCCGAAAGTCTGACAACCAGTCTTACCAAGGGGTATCGTGTTACCCACTAACTAGGTTGTGGAGGTCAGATAGGCAGTCGCTCTACGTAAAATCCCAAAAACAGTTGGGAAAGGGCTAGGCAGATAATGACCATCATAGTTTAACGTCATGAATATAAATCAAAACCATACAACTACCAACTAACCAACCATATACGTTTTAATAATCTTACTTGCTGATAACATTTTTTTTTTTATTTTTTTTCACTCAACAAAACGCCATTGCTGTACTGTTAATTTATTATTCAGAGAACTATTTCATAGTGATTTAATTAATGTCACCCATAAACTCTTATGCCCAATACAACATTCCGTAAGTCAAAATAAAATGCTAGCAAATCATTTTGACCGAATATTTTGCTTCAACTCCAATCCGTATTTGTGTCGAGAATCCGTCGACGTTCATTTGTGTTTTGATCTCTCCGATTTCAGCTCGGCTATTATTACTACGCTATATTGCATCGTTACTGATTTGGTTCGATGGTATAACGTCGACTGGTTGTGAATTGTTTAATTTTGTTTCACAACTTGTTTTCAGTTTTGTTTAACTATCGCCTTTGTTTTTCATTATCATAATCAGGCTGCTACAGTGATTACACAGAGGTAGGGGAACATAGTCATGTTCAGATTATCCAATATAATTGCTATACTAATTGACTAGACCACAAAATCACTTACGCCTTATGGACTTCTAGAGAAATTAAAGTACTTTAACTGTCTTATATTTAATCGTTAAGACAGTGGTAAAAATAACGGTCTGCCAATAAAGAAAAAAGTTGTTTTAATTATCTTCAGCCCGCCCAAAACTTTGGTTTGAAATCCTCCAAATGGTCACACAACTATCACACAACGGTAGCACCAAGTTTGCTCACAATACGAGCCCGGGTTAAAACGGAAACGTGATACAATATAATAGCAAGCTCGCTTCATATCTGGCAGAGCTCCAGAACCATTATAAAACTTTCTGCACGGCTAAGTAGTATACTAATAAAATATTCAGCTACGTTGAAATTGCACGGCGAAAAGGACGTTCTGTGATTGATTGGATTTTCTCTAGCTCTGGTGGAGGGTCGGGTCGTTTTAGTATTAGGTAGATTTACAAAATCAAATTTGATCAAGATTATCGCCCAAACAATGAGGTTCTTTTTGTTAAGCTGACCATTCATTCTTCTGTGGCTTTTTTCTTTATTTCTCATTTTATGTTTAGAAGAGAATGTATTTCAGTTTATATATTTTAAAATATAACTAGTTTGATAAATCTTCATAACAGCAAGACGTTGAAGTGTCATTAAGAAATGTTACTTTTGCCAACACAATGCCTGGGTAAAATCTTCTGACTGCCACTTTTGTATCAAATTTTTACGACGTCTATATCTCTGATCTAGCTTGCCACATTCCTTCACTCCATATTCCAGAAACCAAAAAAAAAAAAACAAAAGAGAATAAAACAAAACACTACCCTACTAATCAGACATGGAATTCTCGAAGCGAGATCTCCAACACTACCCACTGTTTACCCAACGCAATTGTTTGGGGGACCAAATTCAGTAAACATTGGAAATCAATTAGGACCTCCCAAACTAGTTGGAAGTGAGGTCACGCTAAAATTTACTTAGTATTGTTTGTTCTACGAGTTTAATATGGGCTGAAGTTGCATATATGGCACTATCTACCAACATTTTCTCGTTAACATTATTCTTCTGTTCATCGATAGCTACTAAAGTACTAACAAGATATTAAGAAGAGTACAATAGTACAAGTACAACAGTAACCTATTTTGATTCCATATGAACATTGTAGTATTTGATTGACTTCAAATAGTAACAAAATATCATATTTAGCTCTGCTCACAACGAAAGACAACGAAAAACACGAGAGATTTTTCAACAAAGGTTTGAATAAAATTTTTACTTCTACAAACGTATAGTGAAACCATCTCTCCAAATAAACTAATCAACAATCAATGGCTGATAAACGTAATACAGAAATCACGCACCCTTCGTAGTCAGGTCGAAGATATCTCGACGATTCGTTTGCTCAAGAAATTGAGTCAATGAACGATGCAAAGATAGATAGACAGTCCCAAACCCCTTATGCAGATGATGATAAAGTTGCAGATCGTTTGACTTAGGTATATGAGTTATTGGTGATGTTCTATGGCGCCCAATAGGCTAGGCAACAGCGTACACACGATACGGGAACAGCTCCGTCATGTCGTTGCGTGTGAACAGCAAAATTACAAAAAAGTTTGTTACCTCTGTATGTGCCGCAAAACAGGAAATATTATTTTGTTGCATCGGAATATCGAGGTGAATACTTTTTAACTCTTTCCATTTAAATTATTTTTTCATCAAAAATGAAAAATTTTGTAAAGAAACATAACATAACATCACGCCGGTCGTTCCCAAAGGAGTATGCAGAGGTGCATTAATAGTACACCCACATTTCGCCAGCAGCCTATCTCTATGCCACCAACCAACATTAATTCGGATTGTTAGAGGCGTGCTACACAAAGTCCAAGTCGGCATAAAGTGTAATAAGTAGGGTAAAATATACACATATTCGATTTTGCCGCCCGGCCTGTGTCGAACATGATGACCTGAACATGTCAGCACCACCCGTTAATCTGAAAAACACCGTAAAGATCAGGACTGCTGGGCTAAAACCGTTAGACTAATTCAAATTCAAAATATTTTATCTTCTTCTTCTCTCTTTAGATAGGGATTTTGGTAATATGTCGGCAATCCATTAAGGGCATGTAGGGGAGGCAACCAAATGAACCCTTATGACCCCTATGCAAATGTCAACTATCTCCGAGTAATTGTACATTTTATATTTTTTTGGCGGCATACAAGTTTGAAAACTTATTTAAAAAAAAAATGCATGTTTTTTTTAATTATTATTATCTGACTAAAATGGTTGATTTCTACAAAAAAAAACATGAATATACTTTATCGACAAAACGTTTCAAATATACGTACAACTTCTCAGCTATCCAACGAGATACAATAAGATACCAAATATCTTAAAAAAAAAAGTCAAATGACTGGAAAATGAATAATATTTGCATAGGGGTCATATGGGGTAATTTGGTTGCAAATGATCTCCCCTACATCCCTTTAATGAACTGCCGACGTATTACAAATAACCCTGTATACAATAAAAGGAAATCGTGAATAACTGATCTATCAACATATAGCTCAAACCACTGAACGGATTGGGCTGAAATTTGCAGTAATTTGCAGCAAATTTTCAGTATGCAAAAAAAAATGGAGTAATTCAATCTCAAGCATTTTTGTCCTCTATATAATCTTGCACAGTATAAAACGCAAGAAGGTACCGCTAAGAAGGTGTTTTTGGAAATTCGACCTTTAAAGGGTGAAAAGGGAGGCTTTTGTTTGTATAAAAATCTTACTCCTTGAGGTAATAAACTTAAAACTTGACACGAATACATATCTAAGTAAATTATAAAGATTATTTTAAAAAAAAACTACACTACCCCCTGAAGGGGGATTGGCGGGTTTCAAAGTTTGTATGGAAGAAATTTTACGTGCGGTCCGATTAACTCGAAACTCAGTTTTTATAGTAAAAACCAAAAATAAAAAAATAAGATGTATCAGGGTTTTTCGAAAATCGTCTTCTGAACGGAGGCATAGCATTTTCAAAGGCAGGACTCTACTACATGGCTTGATTTACTCAAAAAATGGTATAAACAAACTATAATTTAAGCTATGAAATCATCCCAAAATATTTTTCATAATCCCACCCACACCTGTGGGTGGAAGAGGCGATACAGTTTATATAAAAAATCTTATTCCTTTGGTTAAATCACTTGAAACTTGGCAATATTTTCCTCAATAAATAATAAGGATTGGCACTTTTACTTGTTTTAAACAGCACCTCACAGAGAATTTAGAGTTCAGAGGGTGTCAGAGTTAGTAAGTAAACGCGCTGTCGGATTAACTCGAAACTCGGTAATAATATAATAAAACAAAAATAAAAAGTACGTTATTAAGGGTATTTCGAAAATCAACTCCTAACGGGGTGTAAAAGGGTAATAAAGTATGGATTTTTAACTCAAAAATGGTTATTTTACGCAAATAAATATTCTATTCTATCTACTAAATTCCATAAATAATGATAAATCATACAACGGAAACGTACCAAATGCTTTTTTTAAAACAAGCCCTTTTTTTTTTTTTTTTTGTGGGTGGGAAATCATCAAATAACTTCTCCCGCTCTGGGCAGAGCAGGAGGGCGTGTCAGACTCTTACTGACTAAAACCCACCCGTGTTCCTTCAGTTGCCTGTGCCAGGGGCCACGGTAACCCTCTTGGACTTTTCCGCAACCCTAGCAGGCATCGGTCCTAGCAAACCCCGTCATTGGTGCTGACATCTCTTTGAGGCGCGCGTGGAACACAACGCGCCATCGACCCGGGCCTGGTCCTTATCGAACGGCGAGCTGCCCATTACTCGCCGTTCGCAAGCCCGCGCCTACGGTGGCTGGGAATCGGCCTGCGATTCCCGACGCCCAGGGCGTCTCCTGCGGCGGTTAGGGGCGTGAGGGCGCAAATTTTGCCTCTCCCTCACGCGTTCCGCCTCCTCCTTCGCGAACATTACTGCTTCGCAGAAGGAAGTGACGGCTTCCCAAGCCCTCTCGCTCCGTACCATGGCCTGGACCAAGGCCGGACGCGAGAGATCGCCACCGCCAATCGCCTCCACGAGGACCCGGCAGTGCTCCGCCCAAGCCGGGCAGACCTCCACCGTATGCTCCACCGTGTCCTCCGGGCGATCCACACAATGGTGACACCCGGGCGATTCCTCCCGCCTTATCCGGAACAGGAACCTCCCGAAACAACCGTGTCCGGTGAGGACCTGCGTCAGGCGGAAGGTGAGGACGCCGTGGCGCCTCTCTAGCCACTCCTCAAAGAGGGGACTTATCGTCGCAATTGTGGCGTGCCCAGCGCTGGGTTGCGACAATCGCACTCTCCATGCCGCCCTGAGATCCCGCCGGAGCTCTGTCCGCTGTACCGTGATTTCTCGCGGCAGCGGAGCTACGCCCCGGCGTTTCGCCTCCTCGCGCCACTCTCAAACGTGCGCGAGGACTTTTGCCTCCAGATCCCATGACGGTAATCCGGCAAGGAGGCTCGCCGCCTCACCAGAGACCGTACGGTATCCCCGGACCAGCCGGGTAGCCATGACCCTTTGGGGCGCGTTCAACCAGCGGGCTGGCCGCCGCCTCAAGGAACGCGCCCACACCGGTGCCCCGTAAAGGGCCATGGACCGCACGACCCCCGCGTAGAGACTCCGGCAGGAGGCGTTTGGCCCCCCTAGATTGGGCAGGAGCCGCATTAAGGCAGCCCCGGCCCTTTCCAGTCTGGGAGCCAAACGTCGGAAATGCTCCACGAAGTTCCACCGGCTGTCGAGGACGAGTCCCAGGTACTTCATCGTCGACTCGACGCCGATGTGAACCCCTCCTACCGTTATTTGGGAACCCGACGGTGGCGTGTTCCGAGGACCATGAAAACACATGGCCTCGGACTTGTGCAGGGCCACCTCGAGTCCCAATTGCCGGATCCTCTCGACGATTGTCGCAACCCCGCGTGTCGCTAGTTCGGCCGCCGCCTGGTGCGACCTCCCCTGCGCCTGGACCAGCGTGTCAGCGTAACAAACCACGCTGACGCCGCTAGGGAGGTCGGCGCGCAGCACCCAGTCGTATCCGATGTCCCACAGATGCGGCCCCAGGACCGATCCCTGTGGGACACCGCACGACATCTCTTGCCGGTTCCATACTCCCTGGTGACCGGGGTAAATGACGGCCCTGTCCGTCAAATAGGCCTCGACCACACGACAGAGGTAGGTCGGCATCCGGTGATACCGGAGTGCCTCCCTGATGCAACTCCAGGGCAGGGTATTGAAGGCATTGGCGATGTCTAAAGACACCGCCAAGACGACCCCACCCCGGGCCACAGCATCCCTCGTCGTGAGGGCCCGCACTCGCATGATGGCGTCCACCGTTGAGCGCCCCCTGCGGAAGCCAAACTGGCTCTCCGCCAAATCCGGCCCCACCCGCACCAGCCGCCCGACGAGGCGTCCTGCAATGACTCTCTCAAAGAGCTTGCCCACCTCGTCAAGCAGCACGATGGGCCGGTAAGCGGACGGAGAGTCCGCTGGGCGCCCCGGCTTCTTGATGAGGACCAGTTTCCCCGTCTTCCAACGAAGTGGGAACTGGCCCCTCTCCATGCATGCGCTTAGGAGCCCCCTTAGTCGAGGCCCGAGAGCCTCCGAGGCCAGGACCCAGGCTTTCCCAGGTAAGCCGTCGGGTCCTGGGGCGGTATTTTTAGCACTCAGCCTACGTACCGCCACTCGCAGCTCTGCCTCGGTCACCTCCGGAGCATCGTCGTCGTCGTCGGCGGTGTGGTCCGCATTCAGCACCGCAGTAGGCGGAGCCATGGGTGGGGAGATATGGTCCCCTCTAGAAGGGAACAGAGTGCTCACCACGTCCTCCACGAGCTGGGGCCGGAGACTCTGCGTCAGCGGGGGAGCCCATGGGCGGAGCTTCTCACGCACCAATTTGTAGGGGCGTCCCCACGGGTCCCTGTTCAGAGTCTCCAGCGACTCCTCGCGGGCCAGTCCCTTGGCCCGCAGGATCTCCGCTTGGAGGGCGGTCTTCGCCGCTCTGTACCCCTCGTACAGCTCCGCCTGAATGGCTTCCGTATCCGGAGGGCGAATACAGAGCCTGCGGTGCCTGGTGTACCGGCGTCGCGCAGCGACGCACGCACTGCGTAAAGTCGTCAACTCTGGCGACCACCAGCACACCTGGCGCTGAGCGCGTCCGGGCTGGGCCCGGGGCATTGCCACGTCACATATTTCGGACATGGCCTCCCGGAACCACTCCGCCTCGACGTTGATGTCAGCAGGCCTGTCCGGTGATGACACCCAGGCCTGCACGATCGAGGCTTCCAGGAGGAGCTCCCGGTCCAGCTGCTTCAGCGCCCACCGCGAACCACTCGCCTAAAACAAGCCCTGTCGTGGTAAAAAGGGACGATACTGTTTATTTGAAAATACTATTCCACTGATGTATATACTTAAAAATTGGCCCGAATACTTATTAATATCTAAATCTTTACTAATAATTTAAAGCTAAAGAGTCTGTTTTAATATAATAGCAGTCTAATTTCTGGAACTACCAGTCGGATTTCAAAAATTCGTGTTACATTTGATAGCACAATTCTTGAGAAAGGTTATAGGCTATTTGACATCACGCTACCGAGCCGAGCAAACGGAAAAATGCAGAAAGAACGCTAAGCGAAAACGAAATAATAGTGCAGGCGGGCGATGCTATGCAACGGGGTGGGGGGGGGAGCAAATTAGTTTTATATAAACAACAAAGACATAAATTCATTCAATTCATTCTTCTTTCTTTGTCCAGGCGGTTTTTCTTTGGAATGCGCTCCCTCTGAATATCAGGACAGCAACCAGTCGGTTATCTTTTAAAGTGAAGACACGTGAAGTTGGCCGAAACATCCCAGCGCTGAGTAGCTGAATTTGTTTTCTCCTCTACCGATCGCTATTTCTCCTGACCCAAGTTTATTTTGTCAATATGTATGTATCTATGTATTAGTATCTATTCTTGTATTTTTAAAGTCATTTCCGAGCTATCTATCCCGTAACATACGGGATAGATAGCTCGGAAATGACTTTAAAATGCACCTGCCATGGTTTATCTCTGCATCACCCTAAGGTTGACTGGTAGAAAATGCCTCTGGCATTAAGTCCGCCTTTGTAGAGTATTTTTTTTTAGTGCATAAAGTTTTAATAAATAAATAAATATACATACGATACACCGGAAAAAGTGAACGGCATTAAAAATACTTGGTATTACCGACAGGGCCCACCTACATCGAATTATACATTGCAAACCTCGTAGGGTTAAAATGAGTGGACTTAATTACGGTTTATTTTCGTAAGTATTTTATAATTTAACGAGTATTTAGATCAATTAATTTTGATCAGATCATTTTCTTAGACAATTTCAAACTATCTAACGATTGATAATAAAAGGTTGGCGTCGATAAAAGTGTATCGTGTAAAAATTGGCTATTATGTAATTTTGCAATACTATTCTAACTACAGGAACTAAACTAGGTTCTAAACTATAGGAACACGGGTGGGTTTTAGTCAGTAAGAGTCTGACACGCCCTCCTGCTCTGCCCAGAGCGGGAGAAGTTCTTTGATGATTTCCCAACCACAAAAAAAAAAAAAAAAAAAGGTGGTGACACTGAGACATGGGATCATAGCTTTTCTATGACATTTCTTCTGGTAGCCTCTCTGTAGTATTTAAAATATCTTTGACATAAACCTACTACTTATGAAACGTCAGAAGCTAAGTGAGATATTCCAATTGGTCGTTTCCCGTGAAGAAGAGCCGGCAAGAAACTCTACGGTTACTCTTTTAAAAATAATTGACTTTACAATATTTTTAAATTGCAGAGTTAATAGATATGGCAGGACAGTGTTAGGCCTATCAAAAAGTATTACCAAGCAAGGTCATTTAATGTGTGTTCTTTCTATGTGACAGAAAATACATTTCTGTGGACAGTAGATAATAGTGACGACGTTTAAGGGAGGCCTAGGTTCAACTGTGGTACTGAAGTGTCGGCGATGATGACGTAATAATAAAGGCCCTAACTACTCATACTCAAATGAAGTAATACCAGAACATTGTAACTGAGCACCTTGAGCGTGTACCAATAGTTTAGTAGATTATTGTACCGTCTAGGAGTCCTTTGAGTATCCCAAACATTGTTTGTGGAGGATACGTCTGTCAGTCCTCGGATTACGTAGAAAGACTATCATACGTACAATGATTGATGGTGGCATTAGGTCTTCAGATGTTGATACTAGACGACTACAACTAGATTCAATATGTGAGGTGCGTTAAAATAGCCTATACAAGTGATTCAAATGTACAATAACCTATGATCTTAGTAATAAAGTTGAAAGTGATCAATAGTCACAGTCCGCGCATTTATGTAGTGATATGATTACTACGATACCACGTCTATTAGCTTAATTACTTATTATTGTAAGTAAACCATCTGACCTCAGCTACACCACCTACCAGAACTTATACACAACACTAAAACTCTCCAAATAACTCGTAGCGTACGGTTCGCCTTGACAGTCTCATGACGAGCAAGTTGTAACGTTACAATGTACGTAACCGCATCTTGTAGACAGGCTTATGTTTACTATGGCTTGAGCTATTCGAGATCTATATAAAACTTACCACGACTAAACAGTCATGTCGCTACGAGAGACGTACCAACAAATTTGAATTTGTGTCTAAATGATCGTGCGTTACCACAAACCGCATCCAAATCAGGTTTTAAGAAAACTGGCCAAGTGCGTGTTGGACCACGCACAATGAAGGGTTCCGTAGTTGGGATGAATTTAGTCCAAGAGAAAACTTAACATTGTAGTTGAAAAACATATTCTATTCATACATTCCAACTGGAAGTGTGTACACATAACGTTGAGAGATCTATCATGTTATTATAAGACCATGGACTTCTAATAGGTTTTCTTGTAATTTTTAAGTATATTAGAACATCTCCGAAACAATAGTTTCGAAGATAAGGGGCAAATTTTCATCTATCTTCTTAAATAGCTTTATAACTATTTATTTAACATTTATTAAATTACAATATTAGAGAAGCTCATAGTAAGTAGTTTCATTTGTTTTGTCACGCGGTACAATTTGCAAAACTTGATAAATAAAAAACGTATTTGCCTCCCAAAACTGGCCCCCATATTCAAAATTAATTTATTAACGTTACACGTCCGTGTTTAGGTCACAGAACTTTATAAGTGTACCAAATTTCAACTTAATCGTTTCAGATTCAGAGCAAAATGGATGTGACAGACGGACTGACAGACAGACACATGAGTGATCCTAAAATGGTTCCGTTTTTTTTCATTTGAACGTACAGAATCCTGAAAAGTGAAGTGTCAAGTGATTTTTTAATCATGATTAGTGCAACTATTGGGTTACTTTTGGGTGACTTGCCCTGCACTTTAACTGCCTGCGAATGATAACGAGCACAGGTTCTATTCTCGAATGGTGTCCAGCTGACTGAAACGTTAGAAACGCTTTCAGCCGTCGGATGCAGCATGATGGAGCTAAGTAGGTAGTTCACTGGACGTTGCATTTGACAGCTGACAAGCGGTGTTAGCCACTAGTATTATAAACTTAATGAGTACATGCACTTAGTACCTGGTTCATAAAGTATATTTAGAAAGGTGAATAAAGTGCATCCGTGAAAAAACTCCAAGGTATTTCTTTTAAGGGTCCTTATCCATTTCTTTCACCATGATCTTCGTACTGTCTCGTTGGTCCAGTGGTCTTAAGTGCTACTGCTTAGCATGAGGTCCTGGGTTCGATTCCCAGCTCGGGCATAGTGTTATTGGGTTTTCCCATCAGCAAATTCCTCAGTAGCAGACCGGAGTCTAGATTTGTGCCCGGTAGATGGCAATAGGCTCACCCCCTATTACATGGTACTTAAACAAAACTGGCCAACTGGCTAGTAGGTATTTACTTTTTCCAGTCAAAAATCCTTATGTTCAGCTATACTATTTCATACAAAAAACAAATCCTGATCCCTGAACCCACAAAACGGGATAAAACGGTCAGCAACAAAAAAATTACCCCAAAATGCTACAAAGAACAAAAATGTAGGACATTAGCACAAAATAGTGGTCAGTGTTGACCAATGCGATGCACAGTTTTTGTAATTACAACTCGACGGAAAAGTTCGCGCGGGTTTTAATAGCTACATGTGAAAAGTTAAATGAAGCCATCACACGAATTTATTTAAAATTTTCTCGTCTGAAATTTTTAATTGTACAACTTTTTTTTCGGTGAATTGTACCCCATTTGATGTATGGAGGATGTGAGTTGATATTGGGTTTTTGTGAGATTTTCTCACTGTTATTGTCTTTGGCATGTTAATATATGTTTGTAACTCGATCACGTATAGACAACTGAACGGATATGGATGAAGTTTATTTTTTGTAAATTTTAACAAAGTAAGATAAATACCAAATAATATTACGACTTCGTTACAAACAGAATTTATATCATGAATATTTATGATAAACAATAAAATTTGCATTTATTTAATGAAATGGACATTTTTGACAAAAAAAAACATTTATCTTTTTTATTAAGTATTTGTATTTTATGTTTCACGAACTGATGCCAAATAGGATTTATTCTTTCTTTCTATAGCTCCTGACAATCACTGACTACTGACTTTGAATCAGAAAACGTGTAAACTTAAAAGTCCGTACTATAAGTCAAGTAATTGAACAAATATTTGTCATTTCAATTATCTCGTTTTTGCATAGTCTACAATAAAATGAAACAATTTTTTGGTTTTGTTACAAATTGTTTTTTTCGCTTACGTCGCTGTGCACAGAAGCGTAAAAGGGCCGAGTATCCAATGGACCTTACAGAATGTTAGAAAAACAATCCCTATCCACGATTCTTTGTATTGTCGCCAAATTTCTGCAAACGAAAGGAGCATTATTATAACGTTGTTTTTTATGCGGTTGTGGGAAACGCTGGGTTCATGGGTGTAGGTACTATGTTACATTACATAACGCCTATATTCCTCGAAGGTTGGGCAGAAGTGTATAGGTATTATGGATGCGATAATGGTTTTTTTTGGTATCTACGCAAATAGATCACGCATCTGTTTTCTGCAAAAAAAAATGTTACTACTAGCTGTTGCCCGTGACTTCGTTTGCGATCAAATTGAAAAGACCTATGTTCTTCTCCAGATCATGGTCTACCTACGTGCCAAATTTCATCCAAATCTGTTCAGTCGTTTTAGCACTAAAGCGTAATAAACAAACATACTTACTTTCGTATTAATAAACTACACTGCGTCCTTGTTTCTTATAATAAGACAGTATCAGTGTGCTCCATAAAATGAATCTCAATAAACATTGCGGTATTAAAACCATTAATCCCCGTAGCAACAAGAACCGTTAACAGGCACATAATTACCAAAAACGATTAAATCATCCAGATAGAGCAAAACAGAATTCTGTAATTTGGGAGACAATTGGCTGTCGCTACCTAACTTTGCCAATGACGACTAGCAATCAATCTTTTTCAGAACGGATCCCTTAACAGCCCAATGAATGGCTTCAGGGTTTCAGAGAGACATTAGAACTATTCAGTAATTCCACATCGGATTTGTTAACATCTATCTGTCTTGTAAAGAATAGATTTATAGATCGAGTGAGGACAGTGAAATATTTGGCCCTTTTTAGAAATGGGGTTGATGTTTCTGAAGATAAAATAGGTTTCCTTACATTGGTACATCTAGTATATATTTTGTTCAAGCAATAAGGGTTAGGTCAAGGTTACCTACATCATAATTGACTAGAAGCCAATCTTAATACAGTTATGAAAAGGCTTTTTCGCTTATGCTTACTTATCGAGTCTTCATTAGTAGCTTTTGTGGACATGGTAATTATATACATTCAGATTTGTAACAGTTGTAATAAAAATCATGTCATTTGGTTTTGGTTTGTCTTTTTCATATAGTTATTTAAATTCGGTGAGTTATTTTTAAAACAGATACCGTGGAGTTTCTTACTGGCTGTTTTCCATAGGAAACGACCAATTTGAACCGTGCATCTAGCTGCTGATGTTTGATAAATGCCCCTGTAGGTCTATGTGAAACAAAACATTTTGAATTTGAATTTTATATATTAACAGTCTAAATACAACTCTTGATTTTTTCGAAAATTCGTCACAATTTTCTCAAGTACATCCACACTTTACCAGTTACTTTACAAGAAGGCTGATTGCGTAGAAGTTTGCTTAGTGAAAAGAAAGTATTTTACGGATCACGTGATTGGATTACTGTTGATAAAGTTGTTAACATTCTGCTTACATGGCTTAGTCTTCAGCTTACTCATTATGGTTAGATGCTATAACGATGATAAGTACTGGCTTACATTTTTAACTAACACGCAATCTCGTGGATGTCACCCAGATCGCCTGAATTATTCAACATTTTACTTTGCGTCGGTTTTTGGGGTTCGGTAGACGAGGGGTTTAGAAATGGAATATTTGTCGTTACATGCGTATAATAGATCCTACAGAAGATTGCAGGGAAGACCTGGATGAGACTCGCACAGACCAGGGAATCATGGCACAAATGGGAGGAGGCCTCCTCAGTAGTGGGCGGAAGAAGACTGCGAATGATGATGATGATCACATTAGCTCGCGTTAGCTTTTTTTAAACCTTTGGGGCAAGAATGAAAAACCAACAGCTTATTCTATAAAAAAAAAACCGTGAAAATGTTGATAAAGTGAGCTTGAAGTATGTTGTGGTTTCATCTGATGCTAGGAAGGGATTGACACTATTGATAGCTCACTTTACCTTAGTTTCCACGTCAAGATTTTCACAGAGCAAATTACCTGGTAAACATTTTCAATACGTGCCTCAAACTCAAGAGTTTTAAAGGTCACATTTCAATGGCATACCAAATTTGAGTCGAATTGATGTTAAATATTTTAAGTGTACGACAGCCAATGACTAATTACTAATCAGTCAAGATACAATAGTTACAGTTACTAAATTATACAATATTGAGATTGGAGGATCCCCCGATTTATGGTGGTAGAAAGAACAGTAGGGTTTTAGTCGGTAGGCGTCCGTCGTAACCCTCCGTTTCCCCCAGACGGAGGGTATCCGTGAGGATTTCCCCACGATAAAAAAAACGGACTACCAACATCCGGAACCCACATAGTCGGTATAATTTATTCAAAAATTGTTATACATTCTTTTGTTTTTCCATTACGTTGTACATTTTTCATATCAGAGATCTTTCACGCCATGTGTAATTGTTTCCCAACGTTATTTTTTTATAAATTTCGGCTTGCTTGTACGACTAGTTATAACTGCCAGTTTTTTCGTGTTAAAGGGTAATTGATCTGTGTGAACTTTTTAAAGGGTTTAAAATAGCGCTTACACGTTCTATGATGAAACATGTAGTGTGTATACAGCACTAAAACATTTTTTTTTTTACGGTTTTTGTGATCCGTCTTCGCGCCTATATATTATATATATATTTTTTTAACGTTGCCCCACACTAGGAATTTCTCCTGTATCGTGGGTGCGTTTACAAACATTTAAACTCACATACACAAACAGCCAGACCCGGAACAACTACTTGCAGGTTATACAAATATTTGTTCCGTGCGGGAATCGAACCCGCGACACGCAGCGAAGCAGTCAATCGCTTAACCACTGCGCCAACCGTGCCATCAATTATAATTTATTTGTTTTTTTTTTCTCTTCAAGGAGTAGACAGAAGTGGATAGGTGTGCGCAGTTTCGCCAGTTATGTTTAAGCCCCAAAAAGTCGAACCTATAATGTCCACAAATCTAGACGTATGGCTACTTCGAGAGCTAAGCAATTTGAAATGGAAAACCCAATAACTTACACCCACGAACATTCTTCTAAATAGCATCTGCTCTATGTCGCAGCATGGTGCTAAGATGCCGTTTGGCCTTGTACAGGGCTTGATGTTTTTTTTATTTATTATTTCTGCTTTCTACGTTTGTGTAATAATATTGAATTTGTCTTCTTCCTGTTCGAGTTCCAATAAATACATTTTCTCTCTTTCTTCTAAACATAATTTCGAGTTGACACATTGACCTTTATGCGAGACAAAAAAAGCTGAAAAAGCGCTTCAAACAGCACAGACCGGCCACAGCTCGTTTGTATTAGCCGATCCCGACGGCAGACTAATTGAGCAGTTTAGTTTCCACTAGAGCACGGAAAAACGGAAAAAGTTAATGTATAGGAACTGGTCCTAACTGGCTACTCAAAGCGCGGAAAGCCACTTTTTTGGAGTGGTTTGATTTGGCGAGTACATTCAAAGGGCCTGAAACGATTCGAACTACACATCGGAATGTGAACGGGAGACTCGCACCTTATTATTATGTGGCTTACAATTGCGGGAATTTGTGTGGCCGTAGAAAATGGCGATACGTGCGTAGTAATACGAATATGTGACACCTGGTTTCTGAATTAAGAATTTGAAGTAAAGAATTAATCATAACTCATTATTAATTAAATATTTAAGGTAAGAAAAAGAAATGTAGAACCAAAGTAACCAACATATCCCGAAGGATTGCCAAATATATGTGGCAGTGGACAGGGCACATTGCTCGCAGAACAGATGATGAGGCTGAAAGGTTCTGGAGTGGCGACCGCGTACCGGAAGACGTAGAAGAAAGAAAGAAAAGAAAGAAAGAAAATGCGTTTATTTGCGGTAAACATGACGCAAAAAATAACACAAACACAAAAAATAAGAAAAGGTTGGGGGAAACGTGCATCAAATCCACGCAAAACGGCTATCGCTCAGCATTATGATGCGACTCTATGCAAGGCAGAGCCCCAGCGCTGGTTTTCAGCGACAGCCGGCGCTGACGTAGTGACGTCGTCCGGTGAGGTAAACAATAGTTAGGACGCTGTACCAGTACAGCGTACTTACGAACGTTGCACCTAAATAAAAATAATATAATTAAATTTAAATGTTATAGAATATACTAAACAGAAACGTAAAAGGAAATAGACATACATGCTACGAGAATATCATCCTCAATAAACGTTTTACGCTTTATGGCAACATTTCAAAGCCTCTCATTTAAAATTTCACGTAGCGTTGAAAGCCCTCTCACAAGGTGAACCGATGAACTGGTAACGGCTGGAATCCAGTGGATACAAAAAGCATAGAACCGGTTGAAGTGCCGGTGCTTGGGGGAGCCCTATGCTTAGCAGTGGACGTATTTCGGCTGAAATGACGATGATGATTTCTTTCAGTGATGCCCACGTAATTCTTTTTTTTCCCTCTTATCACTTTAAGTAATGCGAAGGTACTTAAGGTTTGGCTAGTTCTCAACTTCCAATTCTTCATAAAAAAATGGGTGTTAGTGTAACACTAAACAACTTGAATCAATCTTCAAAGTGAGAGTGAACAGGCCTCTTTTGGGTAAGCTCACTCCACCGTCGACTCTGTCTCTGTCACCACTGACCTAGACTAGAGTCAAGAGCAAACCCATCTTAAATAAAAAAAAGGTACTCAAATAAGTTGTAAGTGTAGGTATACTTACAACTTACTTTGCCAGAAAGTTTTCCATATAAATGGCACTTATCATAGTCTGCCTAGCCTTTTTCCAACTATGTTGGGGTCAGCATCCCGTCTAACCGGGCGCAGCTGATTACAAGTATTTAACATGGAACGACTGCCCATCTGACCTCCACAACCTAGTTACTGGGTTATCCGATACCCCTTGGTAAAACTGGTTGTCAGACTTTCAGGCTTCTGACGACCCGTAACGCCTGTGAAAAATCCACGAATGACAGCTGGTACCAACGGCTGAACGTGCTTTTCGAGGCACAGAGGGGTCTTGGTATGTAAAGATGGTCACCCATCTACGGCCCAACGGCGGCAAACGTAGCTTAACCTGATCGATCGACCGATACGGCTGTTATTACTTAGCCACAAGCCCCTCTTTATAAAAGTCACTGAAAAGTGATAATATCCTTTCTAAAATTAAGTGCCTGATTTTAGGGCTATTCCCAAAATTTTAATACCACCAAATAAAATCTGAGTTATTAAATTGGAATAGTTCTCATTACATTTATTGACAAGGCAATACTGCCGCAGTTTGGACCTCTACCCTCATAAGTTTAGACCCTCGTTTTTCAACAATATAGCAGATATTTCCACATTTATGATGTGAAAATTACACTGAAATTTAGGGTTAGTAGCTTTTATTAGTTAGATACTTTCAGTACCCTAGTGTGAGTTTTGTAAATAGAAATCCTCAGAAATAAATTCTAATCAGCTTGGCAAATGTCTAGGCTACATTAATCATCCATTATTATTCATTGAAGCAGGGCAGAAGAAAGACAAGCCAACATTTAAGTGCCAAGTACACTATCAGTAAGTCTCTGATTTTAGTTTGAAAATGTCTCGTAAGAAAAATGAACATTCCTTAAAATTTGCACATTTTGAGAAAGCTATAACAAATCGCTTCTAATCTCCTACTTTACGGGAACACAGATAAAAACCCGGATCACACAGATTATAGTTCCTAATACAAGCAGTTACTGCCGATTCACTTTGGCGTACCCCAATAATTTCGGTTGAACGTCCCGGGCTTCTATTGTCAACACATTAGTAAAATTTCTGCGGACTTTTATCCGCGTAAGGTTTGGCCACACTACAGCGGTCAACCCTTAGCTGACGGCGGTTAGTTTATTGAGGTGACAAAATATAGAAAGTGGTTTTAATGTTGGCTTGGATGTTTTGGTCAAATAGTGGACGTTTGTTGTGTGGCAAATTTGAGTTTGTTCAGAGAGAATGACTGGTCTGTGGTTTTTTTTGGCGAAATAATACTTTGTGTCTTTTGGAACGAAATTCCTTATCGTACGTTTATACTCTGCGCAGTTGGAGAGTGAGAGCTAAACCGTAAAAAGTGTAAGATTTTGATCGTCACGACGCTTGCTTTATTTTGTGTGTTTACAAGCGTATGTCTATGTATAGGGATATTAGCGCGTCAGCTGTTTTTTTTCCATTTAGTTACTGTAATACCAAAAATAAAGAATAACGTGTATCAGGGTTTTCGAAAGTCGTCCTCTGAAAGGGCACTGGGCTTATTAAACTTTTTAAGGGGAGGATCTTACTGCGTTGTTTGCCTTACTCAAAAATCTTTAATAATCTTTATGGATAATCAATTAGTATTATTAAGTTATGGAAACAATCTTAAAGATTTTTCAAGGCTCTGAAAAGAGGGGTTACACTTTTTTTATGAAAAATCTTATTCTTTCAGTAAATAATAAAGATGGCACTTTTAGATTAACAGCACCTCCCAGAGGACTTAGAGTATTTTAGAGGGTGTCAAAGTTAGTAAGTAAAGGCGCTGTCGGATTAACTCAAAACTTGATAAATACTAATATTTAAAATAAAAAATACGTAGGTAATTCAGACTTTTAAAAGAATCAATTCCTAACAGAGTGGAAAAAGTTAATAAAGTTTGGATTTTACTGCTTGCTTCAATCAACTCAAAAATGGGTATATATGATGTTAAGCGCTTTTAGGGTTCGGAACCTAAAGGGTGCCGACGGAACCCTATTACTAAGGCTCCGCTGTCTGTCCGCCTGTCTGTCAGCGGGCTGTATCTCATGAACCGTAATAGGTAAACAGTTGAAATGTTTAAAGAGTTTGTTTTTCTTTTGCCGCTATAATATCAAATGATAAAAATAAAATAAACTTAAAAATTAAAGGGGTACCAAAAAACGAAAAATACTATTTTTAATATTGTACGGTGGCACAGAACCCTTCGCGAGCGAGTCCGACTCGCCGTTTTTTTTAAACAAGCTAATCGTCGTGAAAAGGGACAACAATTGTTTGACAATATTTTTCCACTGATCTATTAACTAAAAAATTGGCCCGAATACATATTTAATCTATTTACGAATATAATAAAGCTATAGAGTTTGTTTGTGTATTTTTTTGCTTGAACGCGCTAGTCTCTGGAATTACCAGTCAGATTTAAGAAAATAATAATAATTTGTAAGCCTAAATCTTGAAGAAGGCTAGGCTGTTTCATATTACGCTATGACCCTTAGGACCCGAACAAAGCAGAAAATACCGCTAGGAAAAAACGAAGTAATAGCGCGGTATGGCGATGCGGTACGATTGGGCGGGACGGGGGAACAAGAAACTTCGTGTCCCACGACACCTCTCGAAAAGGAACTGCGTTCTAACAAGGTGTCCCAAGACACCTCTCGAAAAGGAACTGCGTTCTAACAAGGTGTCCCAAGACACCTCTCGAAAAGGAACAGCGTTCTAACCGAGTGTCCCACGACAGCTCTCGAAATGGAACTGCGTTCTAACAGGGTGTCCTACGACACCTCTCGAAATGGAACTGCGTTCTAACAGGGTGTCCCAAGACACCTCCCGAAAAGGAACTCCGTTCTAACAGGGTGTCCTACGACACCTCTCGAAATGGAACTGCGTTCTAACAGGGTGTCCCAAGACACCTCCCGAAAAGGAACTCCGTTCTAACAGGGTATCCTACGACACCTCTCGAAATGGAACTGCGTTCTAACAGGGTGTCCCAAGACACCTCTCGAAAAGGAACTTCGTTCTAACCGAGTGTCCCACGACAGCTCTCGAAATGGAACTGCGTTCTAACAGGGTGTCCCAAGACACCTCCCGAAAAGGAACTCCGTTCTAACAGGGTGTCCTACGACACCTCTCGAAAAGGAACTGCGTTCTAACAGGATGTCCCAAGACACCTCTCGAAAAGGAACTTCGTTCTAACCGAGTGTCCCACGACAGCTCTCGAAATGGAACTGCGTTCTAACAGGGTGTCCCAAGACACCTCTCGAAAAGGAACTTCGTTCTAACCGAGTGTCCCACGACACCTCTCGAAAAGGAACTGCGTTCTAACAGGGTGTCCTACGACACCTCTCGAAATGGAACTGCGTTCTAACAGGGTGTCCCAAGACACCTCCCGAAAAGGAACTCCGTTCTAACAGGGTGTCCTACGACACCTCTCGAAATGGAACTGCGTTCTAACAGGGTGTCCCAAGACACCTCTCGAAAAGGAACTTCGTTCTAACCGAGTGTCCCACGACAGCTCTCGAAATGGAACTGCGTTCTAACAGGGTGTCCCGAGACACCTCCCGAAAAGGAACTCCGTTCTAACAGGGTGTCCTACGACACCTCTCGAAAAGGAACTGCGTTCTAACAGGGTGTCCCAAGACACCTCTCGAAAAGGAACTTCGTTCTAACCGAGTGTCCCACGACAGCTCTCGAAATAGAACTGCGTTCTAACAGGGTGTCCCAAGACACCTCCCGAAAAGGAACTCCGTTCTAACAGGGTGTCCTACGACACCTCTCGAAATGGAACTGCGTTCTAACAGGGTGTCCCAAGACACCTCTCGAAAAGGAACTTCGTTCTAACCGAGTGTCCCACGACAGCTCTCGAAATGGAACTGCGTTCTAACAGGGTGTCCCAAGACACCTCCCGAAAAGGAACTCCTTTCTAACAGGGTGTCCCACGACAGCTCTCGAAATGGAACTGCGTTCTAACAGGGTGTCCCAAGACACCTCCCGAAAAGGAACTCCGTTCTAACAGGGTGTCCTACGACACCTCTCGAAATAGAACTGCGTTCTAACAGGGTGTCCCAAGACACCTCTCGAAAAGGAACTTCGTTCTAACCGAGTGTCCCACAACAGCTCTCGAAATGGAACTGCTTTCTAACAGGGTGTCCTACGACACCTCTCGAAATGGAACTGCGTTCTAACAGGGTGTCCCAAGACACCTCTCGAAAAGGAACTTCGTTCTAACCGAGTGTCCCACGACAGCTCTCGAAATGGAACTGCGTTCTAACAGGGTGTCCCAAGACACCTCTCGAAAAGGAACTTCGTTCTAACCGAGTGTCCCACGACAGCTCTCGAAATGGAACTGCGTTCTAACCGGGTGTCCCATGACACCTCTCGAAAAGTGGCTCACACTACGTACGAGTAGACACGCCTGAAATATTCTCATGTAGGATCAAAAACGATTGGAACAGCTAGATCTTAATAGGTTAGGTATTTGTTTACAAATACAATAACATTATAATTTTCCAAAAACGCTCACAAATAGGCAATTTGTTTCTCTCAATTCCAAGATCAGCATGACTACGGATATGTTTTCATTTACAATTTCTCATTAATCAACGCATCACTGCTCTCCCGACACTATTATCTGTCTAGCATTTTATATCAGCTGGCAAGACCCCAAAAAGTATTATGGACTTATCACTTTTTTACGGTTCTCTATTGCGTTCCCTAACTTTTTTATCCATAATCTAAAGTGCCATATTTTTTTTCCCCTAATCATCATTTGTCGGAATGATAACTTGCCCGTACTTAATGTCACATAATATCACATGCCATAAAATTGAAATCCCTAAATATAATATGCCCTAAATTGGTTTGTCATAAATATTACAATCAATAATACAACAAAATACATAAACCCAAAAAAAAAAGAACCAAACAAGCATACACCATGCATGCAGCAAGCATGCAGCATACACCATACATGCAGCAAGCATGCAAGCGAGCATGCAAGCAAGCATGCAGCATGCAAGCGAGCATGCATGGTGTATGCTTGTTTGCTTCTTTTTTTTTTGGGTTTATGTATTTTGTTGTATTATTGATTGTAATATTTATGACAAACCAATAAGCAAATACTTCAAGTATTCACCTACAGTCTGTGAAAAGGGGTTGGTAACAAGTATCGTGTGCATGGGTAAATTCTAACTATTGTGTCATCTCTAAATTGGTTGAATTATGACAGCTAAGCTTTTCATTAAAGTATTATTATGTGTGCTGAGTATGATTTGAGATGAGACTCTTTACGTGTTTTTGTTAAAATGTATGTAGCATAATCAGTCGATAATGTTCCGGCTGCTGGGACACTGGCCTCCACTCCATGAGAGGGAGTGGGCCATAATCCACCACGCGGGCCCAGTGCAGGTTGGTGGATGTCACATATGTCTTCAAATGTTTGGTTCTAAGACATGCCAGTTTCCTCACAATGTTCCAATGTTGAATGTTGTCAATGTTCCTTCACCGTGTTTTAGAGTTGGGTTCGAACTCACAAAGTCATGACGTACAACTCGTAAGTCGTGGCAGATACCTCTGTACCACCCCTGCTCTATATCAAATAAAATCAAATAATAAAATGTATGTGCTGCGATTAAAATAATATTATACTAAACAGTGCTTTCTCTCTACACATCTATTTCCAATCATCATCAAGATAACTAAGGAGTTAATAACTTAATTCCACGCGTTTGTATTTTTTGTGCATGGATGCTTTGTTTGTGAATAACGTTATTACTATGACTGATTTTTTGTATGCATCAAGTCTAAAGTCTCGCCTAGATCTTTCCAGTATGGTACCTATGTCACTTCCACTGTGTTAAAGTTTCGCTTACACGGGCTATTTTTACAGCAATTATTTTCTGCAAATTGCTCGAGGTCTAGTGAGCTCCATATCGCTCAAAAAGTTGTATGCCTTGCAAAAATAACTTCCTACATGTAGGCATCGCAGTGAATTGTTTTGACCGATATTACCCGGAATTGTGCAATTAAGTGGCCCGTGTAAGCGCACTTCAAGGGTTTGTCACATTGAGTATAAAATTAGATTACATGATGTAGACCATACAATCAAGGCTCTCGCAGATTGGCACGCCGCGACGGCGCGACGCGCTTCTGGTAGTACAATTTCCATGAAGTTTTCATTGAAATTGTTCTATTTGTGCTGAGAGCCTTCATACTTAAAATGTTGATTATGGATTTAGTTGATAATAATTATGCCGAATGTACTCTTGACTAATCGTCACATTGGAACTAAATAATCAATCAAGGAACAGACCATCGCTGTCGATCAATGAATGATTTGGTGACCCTAAATACTGCGGTGAAGCTGCTAAATTTAAATGGACTTATGCAGTGATGATGTTATCACATGGTGTCAGTATGATCAATTCAATTTTGGTATGTAGCGATCCTAAAATAGTGTGTAGTGTATTATTGTGTAGAAAGAAGAATGACAGTTCAGGTGTCACTTAAGTTCAGAAGGGTTCAGGAATTAAAGTATGTGAGTTATATGAAACCATTACAGGGCTTTACTTTGTATGCATTATCTTTTTTTTTATTAAACTGCACAAAGAAAATCAAAGAAGAAACAAATAATTTATAAAATCTGAATACCCAAACGCATTTATTTGCAATATCTAAGCGCAGAACCTAAGACGATAGCCGTGGGGGTATCGTATTCACCAGAATATGGCATTCCTATTTAATAATATATACCTACTATTTAGCAGAACTTTGGCGGTAGTGGTTTAGTCAGTGCCTCGGCTTCGCCTCGCCCCACATTTACACGTTTGTCGTTAATGTACCATTTCTAAACATAAGAAACTCATTCATTGATTAATATATTTTTTGGTGGGAAGTCGCGTATCAATTGTTTTTCTCACACGTTGAAGTTCATCGTCCGTAGCAAAAATGGAATTATCAAGAAAAGATTTTTAAAGCGATGACTTTTTTATGATTTTAAAAGTTCACTGTCTCTCAAAGACCGCACTGCTCGTCTTCAAAATGCTTTTGGGAGGGAAGCACCTTATTTGAGCACCGTAAGGCGATGGTACGCAGAATCTGACCGTGGCCGTGTTTCTCTTGAAATTCTTGAAGGTCGGCCCTCAAGTACGATTACTGAGGACAATGGGACTACAGTTACTGTCAGGCAACTAATTGAAGAAAACCGGCGTATCACCTATGAGGAGACTCGAGAACATTTGTGGATTGGTATGAGCCAAATAAAAAAAAAATAACATTTAAAAGTTAGAAAACTTTGCTGCCGCTGGATTCCTCATGAACTCACCCCAGAACAAAAACGGACTGTTGACTGGTGTAAAAAACGTTGTTAAAGTACAATCACGGACGTTCAAATGCTGTGTATGACACTGGGACAGGAGATGAAACATGGATATATTGTTATATTCTGGAAAGAAAGCAACAGCAGCAACAAAATTGAGGCAGGCGAAAAGCGTACGCAATAAATGATTGCGTTTTTTTCTCCCTATCTTCACGATCATACTTGAAAAAGAACATATAGTTAATATTGAGTGGTACACCACCATTTGTTCACCCGGTGTCTTTGAAAAAGTTAGGGAACAATGACCAAGAAGTCGCATCCTATTGCACCATGACAATGCTTCAGCGCAAACCACGAACAAGATAAGTAAATAATTAGAAAAGACAAAGTCATTTTTGGCTTCTGAAAAGGTAGAGCTCGTGACCCATCCCGCACATAGTACAGACCTAGCACCATGCGATTTCTTTACTTTCTCAAAAACCAAGGTTTTGAGTAGAGGTTTCACATTTACGGGGCTAGACGAGGCCGTGATAGCTTTCAACCAGCACGTGAAAAACAAGCCCTCAGACCAATGGTCTTCATATTTTCAAAAATGGTTTGATCAAATGAAAAGTGTTCAAATGGTAATGGGGAATACTTTGAAAAGCATTTAATATCTTTACATGTAAAATGTTGTATGAAAGTTATGCGTAACTCATAAGAGTTACGCATAACTTTCAGTGTACCCCACATATTATAACTCTGGTTAACTGTCATCGGGTCAGTATATAAATGGAGCCACTCTTGTTCTTTAAACAAAGTTTTTCTGGCGAAAACCAATGTTTAAAAAATTGGCTATAATTACTTTTTTTCTTAATTTCACTTAGAGCTATAGTTTAAGAGTACTTTTACATGAAGTACTGCCATTCTTCTTTTCAATATAGCTGGATAGGGAAAATTTAACCCATGTTTGTTTTTAGGGTTCCGTACGTCCGAATGAGAAACGAAACTCTAGTAGGAACACTCGTGTATCTGTCTGTTTCTCTGTCTGTCCGTCTGTCACAGCCAATTTTAAAAGCTTTGTATTTTTAAAGCATCCATTATTATTTCTTACAGTATTCCGGAGCTGACCATTCAACTGAATATTGGTTTAATGCATTGCTGCATCGCACTGAAGCAAACACGAGCCCATCTCTAGTAGATGATTAATAAAAAAGATTAACATTTACAAAAATGTATTTAACAAAAAGCTGTTTTACATATTTTGACACTATCATAATCAGCCTGCGCTCGTCCTCAACCAGACGAAGGAACCTTCATCGCACGCTATTTTAGTCGCTCCACTAAATGAATTCATCAAAATTCTTCCCATAATATTTCCACAAGTCAGTTGTAATTTAAGTCTGTGCAAACTTTTAAACCCCAATCTTTGTAAAATGTAAAACAATTTAATGAGGCAAGCGCCTAATCAAGTGACGGTTAAGCGATCCCTATTAGAAAGGCAGAGTGACGATAATCCCGGATTATCTCGTTAACTTGTTTTACAGGGTCATTGGACAAAGGGTGGACCCTTACTTTCAAATACACGGAGCGCGGTGTTAGGGAACATAATGACAGAGAGCTGAAAAGTTGAGTCTTTGCTTGCATAATGAAAGTGAACAAAAATTTTGATCAATAATAATTTTAGATGAAAATATGCATTTTCCAGTTTTGGAGCAAAGGAATCTAATTGATAACTATATTATAAAACTGTGACTTTTCAGGAAGTTTTACACAATCCTTCCTAATAGGGAATGTAGTAGACGGAGACTATTTATGTATACGCAAATACAGCCTGAATATCGTTTGGGGCCCATGGCTACTTCCTGAATTGTTCTCGGCATATTAACACCAAGTATTTAATTCAAACATCATTTATACAGGGTGAAATTGAACTCATTGGCATTATTTTAAAGGGTTATTGTACTCATCATTATGAACAACTTTTACTATGGGACCAAACCAGAAATCACAAAAAAAAATCTGCTGTTCTCTACATTTTGAAGCGTTATGCCAACATAAACGTAGGGAACAGCCGATTTTTTTTTTTTGTGATTTCTGGTTTGGTCCCATAGTAAAAGTTATTCATAATGATGAGTACAATGACTCTTTAAAATAATGCCCATGAATTCAATTTCACCCTGTATATATTAGAATAGAACAGAGTATATTGTTTTGTTTTATTGTTCACCAAAATTAGGGCTGGGAACTTACACTCTAAAAAAAGGTCGAAAGTTAAAAACAGTTCCAAAAATGTCCACCCACAAACTCCTTGTGTTACATAGGAATAAGTGGCATAACAAACTCTCTTTTTCATAAACATAATTATGAGTGAATCAATCTTCTACTTAATACAAATCTTAAATTCAGTGACACACTAGGCACAAACTAAATCGTTTTGTCTAGAAGTATTTTTTACACACGAGTTTCTTAGACGCTTCACTCAAGTGAAGGTTTATTTTTATTTCGTTCCACGTTCACACGACTCCTACCGACAAAATGATATAGGAATGAACATTGAACGGTTCATTCGGTCCTTTCATTAAATTTTTCGATTATTCTGTAGGCGAGCGACGAAATCCAATATCGTAAGATAGGTTCACTAATGAATACATTTTCACTTTTGATTCATACAACATTCAACATTTCGACTAAAAGATGCCGAATGAAAGGCAAAAATTAACGAAAAGTGAACGCCTAACATCGGCTTTATATACCGAACATGAGTACTAAGGCAGGATTTTTGAAAATTAAATTCCTAAAGGGGTTAAATAGGGTAAGAATTTCGTAATTTTTGCCGTTAAGAAAATCCATCAGGCTAATGCCTTGTAGTAAGTAACGAGGCCATGTTCCTAATCCCATGTAGAGCGACCGTCATCTCAATGTAAAGGAAACTAGTGTACCGGTAGATGCATCGTTGCCTATCTACTTGCCCTTATCCAATTGTCAGGACTTGTGAGGCTCAAAGGAGGCCTTTGGGTCTCCTGTTTGTGTCAATTGAGTATCATAACCCATAACGAATTACGGTATACAAGTGACCTCAAATATAGAAAGGAATAGTAACTCGATGTTTATGGCACCAAGCCACGAAAATGACATTAATGCTTTAATTAAAACTTTGAAAAATTCGGGCAGTGTAGGTAATGACGACATCTCTACAAAAATAATTAAACATGTATCAAACTGCATTAGTGGACATTTAAGCCATATTCTTAATCTGTGCATATTACATGGTACTTACCCAACCAACCTAAAAACAGCTGTAATTAAACCATTGTTAAAAAAAAATAAGCGCAAGCATAGCATGGAGTCTTATAGACCCATTGCGCTTGTGCCAGTAATATCGAAGATATTTGAAAAATATATTTATAGTGAAATCTTTAAATATCTAGATAAAAAAAACATATTAACCGACGAACAGAAAGGCTTCCGTAAAAATAAAACCATTAATATGGCAATATATGACTTCTTGAACCATGTCATTACGAATGTCGACAACAGAATACCTGTTTGTTCAGTTTACTGTGACATGACTCAAGCATTCGACTATGTCGATCACAATATCTTGCTTAATAAACTGGATGCGTACGGTATTAGAGGGAATATCCTCAGTTTAATAAATTCATTTTTGAGTAACAGGAAACAGTACGTAGAAGTAACTGACATACATCCCAAAACTAAATGCCAACGAACCTATAAGTCTAGTTATCGCACAGTTGCTTATGGTGTGCCCCAGGGCAGCGTCTTAGGGCCCCCGCTGTTTATATTATACATAAATGACCTGCCCAAAGTAACAAGTCACCCCATGACACTGTTTGCAGATGACAGCACTGTGACCATTAAGAGCACTGATGATCAAAACCACAACGATGCTGTCACTCAGTCGATAACCTCCATAGTGAAATGGTTGGATAATAATAATCTTCAAATAAATATCGATAAGACGAAACTAATGATGTTTAGCCAACGTGCGAATATCAATATGACAGTATGTTATAACAATAAATACATAACACAAGTTGATACATCTAAATTCCTAGGTCTAACTATTGACAAAAAATTGGACTGGAAAGCACACACGGAAGAGCTAACTAAACGAATTAGCAAATCAGCCTATGCCCTATTTAAACTGACCCCAGTGATTAACGTCGATGCTTTAGTCACAGCATACCATGGTATGGTGAGTTCATTATTGAGGTATGGTGTCATTTTCTGGGGTAACTCAACCAACAGGGAATTAGTTTTTAAAGCTCAAAAAAGGTGCATTAGGTTAATGTTCAGACTCCATAGTGTAGATTCTTGTAAGCCATTGTTTATCAAATACAAATTATTGACATTTCCTTGCTTATATATTTTTGAGGTCGCTGTATTTGTCAAGACCAATCCAGACCTGTTTACCAGAATAACATTTTATCACAAGCGACCTCGACCACAGAACAATAATCTGTGCGTAAAAAGGTCCCATACAGCATTGATGCAAAAAAGTGTTTTTTGTATGGCACCAATCATATTCAACCACATACCTAATTCAATTAAAGAATTAAATATAAACTTATTTAAGAAAAGACTTAAAGTTTTCCTGTTGCATAAAGCATATTACAGCATTTCGGAATTTTTGACAGACAAAATACACTCGAGAGCAATGAATCCGGGTCACTTAAAGAATGTTAAAAATCTCGGAAACTAAAAATGATAGGTTAATGCAATAAATTGTATTTAATAGACAATGTAATACTCCTTAAATGAAAGTAAAAAAAAATACATTTTATTAACACAAAATTACATAAAGAAAAAAACTGCTGATCTCTCCTTAAAACAAAAATAGGAAACATGAAATTTTTGAACTTTATTACGATTTTCTTGAATTTTAATACTTCGTATTGCCTCCTCGTGCTTCCATTACTGCGTTTACGCGGTTTGGCATGCTGTACACCAAGTTCCTTATACGATTTTGGGGAATATTCTCCCATTCCTCTGTGAGAGCAATTTTGAGCTCACGAAGCGTGATTGGGGGAGGGTTTCGTTGTTTTACGCATCTGCCTAGCTCGTCCCAAGCATGCTCGATCGGGTTGATATCCGGGCTGCGCGCTGGCCACTCCATACGAGTAATGTTCATCTCTTGAAGGTAGTCATTCACAATCCTACCTGTATGAGGTCGGGCATTGTCATGCATAAATATAGCATCCTCACCTAAATTGACCATAAATGGACCAACGTGATCATTGAGGATTTCCTCCACATATCTTACGCTAGTTAAAGAGCCGTTTTCTATGATCACCAGCTCTGTGCGACTTTCAGAAGAAATTCCGGCCCACACAAGTACAGACCCACCACCGTAGGCTACTTTTTCTTCGATGCATGCTTGCTTGAATCTTTCCCCTGGTCTTCGATACACTCTGTGTCTTCCATCGTGCTTGTAGAGCATAAATTTTGATTCGTCGGAGAACATAACTTTTGACCAATCTTCAATACTCCAATTTACGTGGCTCTGGGCATATCTTAGTCTTGAAATACGATGCCCACGCTCCAGTTTAGGGCCGTTTGCAGGTCTAAGGGGTTTTAAGTTAGATTCAGCAAGCCGACGTCTTACTGTCCATGCACTTGGGTTACTTCCTCCGAGGCGTCGAAACTGATTGGTGAGTTCAGTTCCTGTGAGAAAGCGATTTCGAAGCATGGTGTTCACCAAGTATCGGTCTTCTCGTGCTGTGGTACACCTGGTTCTGCCCGTTCCTGGTCTGCGTAGGTTAGAACCAGTTTCTTCGTAACGTCGGAGAACTCTTTGTACTGTTGACAGCGACACACCGACAGTCCTGGCTGTATCGCGCTGACTCCGGCCGGTTTCCAGCATTGTAAGTATTCTGGTGCATTCTTCAGGCGTAAGCGACATAATTTCAGCTTGAATAATGAATATAGAGCACTATCAACATGGTTTATGTACCCACATAAATGACAGATTACAAACAAAAGCAAAACCAAATGCTGTAATTTCGTAGTTCCATCTTCGAAAGTGGCCCTTTTTCAAATTTGATTTTTTTATGATATAACTTTACAATAACTAAGAAGTTTTAATACCTTCATTTAAGGAGTATTACATTGTCTATTAAATACAATTTATTGCATTAACCTAGCATTTTCAGTTTCCGAGATTTTTAGGATTCTTTAAGTGACCCGGATTCATTGCTCTCGAGTGTATTATGACTGGTTTTGACCTTAGTTTGACATTTATTTTGTATTATTTTAATTACTACTTTGTTCTCTTTTTGTTCAATCATTATATGAATATTAGCGTAGTAAACTTAATATGTTACTTATATATTGTTCTTTTGACATTACTATTATTTTTAAATTTTTTTTGCGAAAATTAATTAATAAGTACTGAGCTTGATTATGTTGGAAACTTTACTTTTGTTTTAATATCCATGAATATTTGTACGCCTTCTGGTATAACATAGCGCGCTTGTAATTTCTTATAACAACTATTTTATTGTACCTATGTTAACAAATGATTAAATGAATTATGAATTATGAATTAACATAAAGGAAGCATTCATAAATGAAACAAGTGCAAGGTTGCTTGCTTCCCGGTGTAACATTTTTGTGTCTACTAATTTGTCAACGGCTTACTCTTAAAAGGCTATGGCTATTTCACTATAGCAGTTATATAGATGTTCTTTGTGCAAGGTTTTTAAAATACACATAGGGTAAAAATCAGCGCCGTTTGGGTCATTTGTCACCATAATATTATGTTAATGAATGTATGTTTATATTAGGTTAATAGTTAGCGGAGTGATACCCCCGTGACTTGGAAAGCAAGTTAAGCCGTTAATCCTGCGCCTGATCTCTCTCCGGTCGTATCCGATTGGCGTCCCTTCGGACCATGAAAATGAGAAATAGTGCACATGTGTCTGCGCACACACTAGTGCACTATAATATTTCCCGGGGCTAAGGCTAGTCTTCGTTGAAATTGGCCACCGCGGGCGGAATACGGTCTGGAGGACTATATATAATTATATACTATTTTAATGTTCTTTTACACTTTTAATGCAGCAAATAGAATAATAACCAATGGCAAGTAATTCCTTACAAAGAAAATATTTTTGACCAATAAACGACGTGATTCTGTGACAAATGAACCTGTTTTTCATTCTTTCTTTGCACGTTAGGATTTTGATTCAGAACCGCTATAAAAATATTGACAAATGAAACCAACTTCCTACGCTCTTGCTACAATACTAATGTCAGTGTAACATTTTTTTACGTAATTATAAGCTATTATAACTTTATACTGCATCAATGAGTAAGTAAAAGTTTCATAACTTTCTTTACAATAATTCATTTGTGTCATATTTTTCAAACTGCGTCTCCTATCCGTGACGAAGAAGCGAGAGGGGGTGGTGCGTTAGCTTTTTTGCTCTTCTACATTACTTAGAGACCGAGCACATTGTTTGCTGAGCGGGGCAAACACAAAAATAAATTTTGTCCCCAAACAAAGTGTTGATATTCTGAGGAAGTGTTATAAAACGATATGAACCCGTGATTTTGCTCTGGATTTTGAGGTAACTATTTATTTGTTTCAAGATAAATATGCGCAACTTAACAGACTGTGAAATGAAAAAAATAATCTTTTAATTTCGTAAAGCTGTACCTCAAAACGCAGCTGATAAGGAAAATTTATCACTTAATGCCGGAGGCACTGGGGCTGGGTTATTTTATATAAAACATTGGTCAGGCATAGACCATAGTCTTTCCATAGTCCTAGATAACCAGTTTAATTTAGCCACCCAAATCCACAATCCAATACATTTGTTTCCATATCCTGCAATAGTCCAACTACAACCGGGGGTTGTCCTTGGGTGCACTTACCTAATGCGTACAGGGATAATCGTCGGTTGGTGCCTGATGTAATTAAAAACGTCTAACCTCCCTAACGCCCCTCGCACCCTTGAGTGGTTAGTTGGAACCCTTGGTCCCGAGAATATGTCAAAGATACTTTAAAATGCGTACAACATTCGACATTTTCGGTCAATTTAAATTTAATTCTTTTGATTTCATTAAGTCCGCCTTTGTACAGTATTTTTTTTACTTGTGCATAAAGTTTTAATAAATAAAATAACAGATAAAACGGCAGGGGGTAACTTGCACTCCTATTAATGGGCCCCCAGAAACTGTCGCTAGCACATACTGACGTAGCGACAAGGTGGCAACATATTATCCTGAGGTGCTTGCGGAGTGGAGAGGTATTCTCCGGCTATCAAAAAGATTCCAGAGCCCGGAAGATGGTCAAGATCTCTACCAGCACTTACTGGAATACTTCCTTCCTCCGAGCACGTTTGCTCTTGCGAATGTCCACTCAAGCTGGCCAATCGAGGCTAGAAAGTGGTGGGAGCTCTGTTCCTCGTCAGTGTTCACTCCAGCCAGCCTATAAAGGTGAAGAGGTGTCAAGAGAAGAAGAGGTGTACAATGTTAGAACGGGACCAACTATTTCTTTGACTGCTGTCAATGTCAAACCAACAAATGTCAGCGTCATGTCACTTTATTACGTTAAGAGGTTGTTTTTTTTTCTTTTTGGCTGGGTAGGTAGTTGTTTTTATTTGTGACGTCGTGATTTTTTTTTGTACTAATAAAAAACAAAAAAGGGAGAGACTTCAGGGAACTTTAATAATACTGAGGTTCAATTACTTTTGAGATTAGTTGAGAGGTATAAGCGAATAGTAAAAATTAAAAGACGGTGGAACTCTGTTGAATCCCACACGTTAAAGTGTTCAACCCTCGGTCTTACAATTCTTTCTTTTCTTTCACTTGGATTAATATATTCATTTATTATGGCTTCTGCCTCAATTGCCATGTCGTGAATACTACCGAAAATATCTATTTTAAATATGTACACTTGTAAAGCAGGAAAGCTTTCCTCATACTTAGTAACGTCAACGTCATTTACGGATTTACGGATGCTTAATTCTTTTTGCCGATGAATGGAGTAGAAATATGCGCGTATGTCTGATGTTTTGTGAGAAGAAGTATGCTAGGGAGTCCTCTATTATATGTTAGTATTTGAAATATTTTTGTCTATCTACCATACCTGTTTAAATCTATATGTTAATTATTGTAATTGGTGTAACCGTTTTAATTAACAGTAAACAATAAACAAATTTATCAATGAAATAGCGGTAATCTGGCCGTCAAAGATTCAAATAGATTTGTTCCTCACATAAGTGAATTATTCGAAGAATAAAGCCTATTTGACGATTCAACAACAGATTTTTTTGCTACCCATCGAATACACCCTATCTGTCTGATTATCTGAGGATTAAAAAATCGGCCATTAAACAATTGATAGGCGAGGGCAACAAACTATTACAGAAAGACGGTCATTTCGTTTAAAGGCAAACGCTATCTGTCGGACTCGGAATAAACCATATCGGTACCAGTTTATTTTCATTTAAGTACAACACGCTAATCACAGTTTTTCAAGATAACTGCAACAACTACTTTACATTCAGCTCAGCTTTTTTTTATTTATTTACCTACCAGAATTATAACGTGATCACCATCGGCCTAGCCTTTTCCCAACTTTGCTGTGGTCGGCTTCCAATCTAACTGGATGAAGCTGAATACCAGTATTTTAACCTCCACACAAGTTGTGTAACCTCCACAACACAGATAGTGGGTAATACAACCTGTAATGACTGTCAAAGATCCACGAATGACAGCCGGAACTAACGGTTTAACGTGCTTTCCGAGGCACGGAGGAGTCTTGGTATACAAAAATGGTCACCCATTCAGGGAGCGACTGCGGCAAGCGCAGCTTAACACGATCGATCGACCCGTGCAGCTGTTATTACTTAACCATAAGCCCCCTCAATGTTATGAGTCAATAATTAATATTATTGAAAACTGCATTGAACATTAGCGTCATAAACTAATACATTTACGTGGTACTTGCAAGTCTTGAGGTGGTATTTCACAGCCTTTTGCTTGATTGAAAATTGATGCTTATGAAATAAACTTTCATGTGATGTATCTGTGGTTTTTTTTTTTTTTTTTTTTTTTTAATATGAGACAACATCCACACAAGGTCTTCAGGTCCCGAACTAGGCAGAGCCTGTACTACGGTAACCTGATGACTGATATACATACTTATATACATATACACACCCAGACACAGGTCAAACAGACATGTTCATGCACACAAATGTTTGACTTGTCCGGGGATCGAACCCGGGACCAGCGGCTCAGAAGGAAGTTTTTAATGGACATACTGGCCAAAACGCCCATCATTCTTTAATAGCACTTTAGTAAATAATAGTAACTTATATTTACAATATTAAGTTAAGTAATCAGGACCCTACAATGGATAATGTAAATATTTTATATAAGTCGTTTGCATTAGTTCAAACCGAGCTCAATAATTCTTGAAGAACACTAAAAGTATCAGCCCTAAGTTTTATTGAGTCATTGGGCGACTAAAGGACTTAGGAAAAGTAGGGAAAGACTTTTCGAGCAGTATGGCCTTATATTAACACGGAAACTATTGATAAGTATGTTGTTACTTACTACAAAACGTTTAAGAACACTTGTTCACAGCTAAAACCTTATACATTAGCAACAAGGTAAAATCAGCTGATAATAAAATAAAGACGGTTTGAAAATTATAAATAATGAAACAAACACGAACAAAAAGCACAATTCTGGTTATAGAGTGGAGACGTCATGTGGTCTCATTTGCGATAGTGAAGTTGCTCAAGAAATTTCTTTACCAATATCCCACTTAAAACAACTTAAACCTTAAATTCCTCGCCCTCGCTCGCTTTTGATTTAGTAAGGGCGAACCTGCGCGATTGAATTAAACTTTAAGCATAATAATCCCGTAAGAGTAATAAAAGCTTTTCAACAAATCAAGATCAAATTGACCGAAGATCTTTGGGGAATGTCCATTAAAGTATGTACCTCTATAATTGAGACTACAGCGCCTTACTTAGCCTTAATATTTAATTTATGTGTAGATCAAGGGGTTTTCCCGGATTTAATTAAATACAGTAAGGTAATACCACTTTTCGAATCCGGGGACAGTAAAGACACCAATAATTATAGATCCGTATCCGTGTTGCCGGTTTTCAGCAAGGTGTTTGAAAAGATAATGCCTAATTAAATGCTCAATCATTTTAACACGAATAAAATTCGTCACGATTAACAGTATGGTTTCGCCAAAGGGCGTTTTGCGATCGACGCCAGTATAACCTTACTAAGCACATTTTTAACGCGTGGAAAGAAGCCCAAGACGCCATAGGAATCTTTTGTGACCTCTCCAAGGCATTTAATTACGTCGATCACGAAACCTTACTCTTGAAACTTGAGCATTATGGACTTGGTAAGCTTGCGCTCAGCTTGCGTTTAGTAAAATATGGTTTAAATGATAGACAACAGAAATTTCAAATGAATGGTGTCAGTTGACTCGGTTTAAAAGTGAAATGGGTGTTTCACAAGTCTCAATATTGGGTCCTTTCTTCTTTTTAGTCTATGTTATTTAAAAAAAATATAAAAAAACAACCAATAATGGTGTTATTTGCATGATATTTCTTTAATGTTTGAGATAGATAGACGTGCTACAAATATTGACGACGCAAATAACGCCCTACTGCAGGTCCAAGGTTGGTTCACTGCTAATAATTTAGTATTAAATAGAAAAATAATAATTTGCAAAAGGTTTTCTTTGCTAAATGTCAAGAGTAGTGATCGTGAGATAGTATTGAATCAAGAGAATTCCAATTCATCGATAAAACGGTTTTCCTGGGGTCACGCTCGACTCAAGGTTACAACGGGGTGAGGACCCCGTTGTAACCTTTAACATCTCTCGCAGGACGGCTAAATTTAGAAGCACATACTGCAACTGAATGAAACAAAATTCAAATCTTGTTTAAAACGCTCACTATGCAGGCAGGCATATTATAAGTTATTTACCGGGTGATATGTATTTCATTGACTTAAATGTGCTCTGGCGACTGATAGTATGTCATGCTCACTCATGTCTCGCTGACGGTGGTGCGTGTGTTAGATCATTTGGCTCCCTTCAAAATGATTGAGTTTATTGGTGCTGATCTATGCGTCATTATCGTGAACGGGCGCCGTCAGTTGGGCCTGGTCATCTCTTATCTGTCATGGCTTATTTTAATTTTATAATGTATTTTTTTTTCAATTTCTATTGTCTGTACTCTGGGCGCTTTTAACGTGTACGTCTTTTTTACATTGTTCTCACAAATAATTATAACTTCGACATTAATTATGTAACTAGGTAATATGTTTGTAAAAATATAATTTAAAATAGTGTCCATGGAGTTTCTAGCCCGTTCTTCTCCATAGGTACCTGCTAACCTATGGAATAGGCAACTAGCTTCATATTTCTGACTGACCGACTCCTTGACAATTCAAAAATGCCTGTAAATGGTTTAATTGAACTAAAGAAGGACTATGGCCCCTGCCTGATTTTTTTATCATACACGGAAAAAATAGCAGGGTTGAGCACACTCAATAATGGTTATTATTATTATGTCTTTGATATATCTCGGGGTCCCGGACCTTTGGAAGGCATATGAGGGGCCAAAGCCAACTCGCAGAGGCACGTATAGCCGCTCGCGCAGTGTTTTTTTGCGGCTTCAGTCACGTTACTTCATTTTAGCGGCTAAACGCTTACAATGCAATGAGGCACTATCCGACGATGATTCCTGTACGCACTATGTAAGTGCACCCAAAGACAACCCCCGGTTGATGTAGGACTATTGCAGAATATGGAAATAAAGGTATTGAACTATGGATTTGGGTGGCTAAAGTGGACTGGTTATCTAGAAGTATGGAAGTAACCCCCCCCAGTGTCCCCTGCCTGATCAATGTTATGTAATACACGGATAAAATGGCAGGGGGTGACTTGCACACTCAATAATGGGCCCCCGAAGGCGGTTGCTAGCACATAGGGTCGTAGCAACAAGAGATCAACACTTCCTGAGGTGCTTGAGGAGTGGAGGTGTATTCCACGGCTATCAAAACAATCCCGGAAATACGGTCAAGATCCCTACCAGCATCTTACTGGAATACTTCCTTCCTCCGGGCTCGTTTGCTCTTGCGAATCTCCACTCAAGCCGGCGAATAATGGCAAGAAAGAGGTAGAAGCTCTGTTCCTTGTTTACTCCAGCCGGCCAATAAAGGCAAGCTAGAGATGAGGAACATGACATATCCCGGGAGATAGGGTCCGGGGGGTCGCTACTGCTCAACAGCTCGCCACATGCTGCCCTGCGGGTTTATGTATCTATCTTGGTCTGGCTCCTCCCCCTAGACTTGTTTCGGCAAAATTAACTTTACCTGCACATACCTAGAGTTCGAAGCGCACAAACCTCACCACGACGTCAACGTAGAGATACGGCGGTGGTGTTATTATTAGTATTCTTATAGGCTTGTGTTGATCTACTGCAGGGCAAAAGCCGTCCTTCCCACTTTCAATTTTTCCCGCTCTACTGCGATTGTGGGAAAATTATAAATTTTCTCAATTAAGTACTTTTCAGCCTTGGCCCCTCGAAGGTGTCACAACAATATATTATTCATTGTGACTCACTGTTCAACTCCAAATGTTGCCATTTTGTTGCAACAATTCACTACCTTTTATTTTTTTAAACGTTGCCCCATACTGGGTATTTTTTTTGTATTGCGGGTGTGTTTACAAACATTTAAACTCACAGACACACACAGCCAGACCGGGAACCACTACTTGTTGGTTAAACAAATATTTATTCCGTGCGGGAATCGAACCCGCGAAACGCAGCGCAGTAGTTAACCGCTTAACCACTGCGCCAACCGTGCCGTCAACGTCAAAAGTAACTGTGTAGTTTATCAGCACATTCCACAGCTGATAGCAAAAGAACTACCCCATGTGTTTATGGCTGATTCACTTACATGAAAGCGTCAACTAAGTAACCCTCACGGAGAACTCCTCTTGGAGGTCGACGCTAATGGCCGCAACACTGTTTTTAAACTAATGTAGCTGATATCGAACACAATTTAATGTAATCTTGTTTTTTTGTTCCCATAAAATTATTTGATTTATGGTTTGATTTTAATCTGAACCCACCGATTTCTTAAAAAACTAATTTTAATATTTAGTTGAACGGCTTGACGTGTAGTATTTTTACCTTGTCGTTTTGTAACCGTTTTAATATCGTTTTTGTAACAAACAACACAAAAAAGAGCAGCAATCTCGAGTACAGTGTAAATAGCCGCAGTAACAATACACTCTGGAAATGTAGCTTTAATAACTTCGGAACACACAACAAGCAGTCTTTTGGTTAAGAAAATAAGGACTATGAACAAAGCAAAGAACCTTTTGGATGAAATAAGAAGGTGGGTTAAAACTGCAATTTTAAAGTTACAACTTATCTCTGCGCATTTTATGTTTTGCGGGATGAACGGATTCGCAAACTGCATGAACATTGTTATACAGCGTGGCGCTGCAATGGTGACCTTAATTTAACACACATATACGTTTTCACATTTTCGTTTCATGACAAT
Organism: Brachylomia viminalis; assembly: GCA_937001585.2. Classification (NCBI taxonomy): domain Eukaryota; kingdom Metazoa; phylum Arthropoda; class Insecta; order Lepidoptera; family Noctuidae; genus Brachylomia; species Brachylomia viminalis. The sequence goes on from OW443296.2 coordinate 2,216,535, forward strand.
TTTTATTTCCATTAAACGTTATTATTTACAGATTTATTAAAGAATTTAGGAAATAGCATCTTAGAGCAACCTGTACTTAAAGAACTGTCGCGCAGCGGTCATTTCCCTCGGTCACGGATCATAACTTCGCATCAATGAAATTAAAACGAATAAGCAATACTATTAGGATGAAACAAATGCATAGAGTAGGCGAATTTAAGGAAATTTCCTTTGTTGGCGAGCAGCGCAGGCGACGCGCGCTCTCCCTTCCACCCACCCGCCGCACCGAACACGAATTCTTTTTTTGCTTTTCTAGTGCTAGTCGAACCCGTGTCCTTGACGCACTTATTTACACTAGTGCGCATAATTACGTCGCGAAAAAGACTCTTAGCTATTGTTTTATTTATTTCTTTTTGTGTAATTAGGATAGTAATTAGATCATGGTACTGCGATAAAGACACTTTGATTGGTTTTCGTTTTCTTATCTAGTAGGTACGTTTACACCTCTTGCGATACGGACGCATTTATTTGTGCTATTAGTGCTTGTGTAAACTTATGATCGTGATGGCAGTGATTAGTGATGACAGTTATTACTAATAGTAACAAGAGAGGGTGATGTGATAAGTGTTTGTACCACTTGCGCCGCTCGGTTTCTTTGATAATATGCCGTCAAAGAATCGGACCGATCACGAGTAGGTACAAGACGCGATGCGCGGTTGCCAGCCCGCGAACCGACACATTGCCGCTCCGAGTTAACGTAAGCGAGCTAGGTAAGTAATTTCATGAATGAATTTTTGCAAGGGTGATCCCAATTTTAATGACTTTTTTATTATTTAGTTTGTTTGAAAATTTTTTTTTTTCAGTTTACGTATTATTTTAACCTATCAATATTTATATGGTTAATGGGCACTAGCCCTACCCGTGTATTAAATTAAAGTCACCATTGTAGCGCCACGTTGTATAGTGGTTTAAGTTAAGAAGATATCTCTTAAAACATCTTTATTATATGTATTTATAGACCAAATAAGTTTATACGTGTCTATATATTTTAAATTATTTAATCCTAAAATAGCATTATAAATTGCACCTGCCACTGTTTGTCTCTGCATCACCCAAAGGTTGACTGGTAGAAAACGCCTTTGGCATTAAGTCCGCCTCTGTACATTTGTGTGCTTAAAGTGTTAAATAAATAAATATATAAGCCACAAGAGTCGTCAAGCCATCCACTGCTGAAAAGTGGCTACCCCAATGGATAACTACAACGACTGGTCCTGCACTGCCTGTGTTCGACTTGCTCGTCTTGGGATAAATAAAAGTGAACAAACATAGAATTTTATGGCGTTTTGAGTGTCGTCCGTCGCGGTGGTCTCCGAGGAAGAGAGTGGTCATCGGGCCGAGCCGGCTCGCCGCCGCGCCGCGTCTCAACTCGCCGATGACGCGCTGATCACGCATGCAGACCACGTGCAACGTGCTGTGTTGGGTTCGATTCCCAACAGTCTGCATTCAAAGTACCAATGACCTTCACCAGTTCGTCGGTCCACCTTGTGAAGGATCTTTCTACGCTGCGTCTTCTGGAACGCGGTCACCACTCGAAGACTTACAGCCCAATCGGCCGCCCACCACTTACATTTTAGGCCTGTCGGACGTTGGTACACCCATACTTTTAGTATGCAAAGCAGAAATCGACGGACAAAACAGGTCAGAAGTAAACTTAATAATTCATGGTCAAAATTACGCTACCCTTTTCTCTCGCAAAGACACCCTCTATCAACATAAATATGTAGTATTTTTTTCCTAAAGACTATTAGACTACCTACTTGAACAAGTGAATCTCTTCAAAGTGAGAGTGAACAGGTTTCTGCTGGGTAAGCTCACTCCACCGCCGTCGACTCTGTGTCTGTCACCACTGGCCTAGACTAGAGTCCCTAACTCACAAGATCCAAACTTTCTTATCTGAAATGTTTGCATATACTTTTATTGTTTTATAATTATCCTCGTTATTATTGTCATCAAATCATCAAATGATCAAATAATACCCACTAAGGGTCTGTATTCTATCTATATCTATTCTATTAAATCAGTGTTTTATTTAGCAATCAAATGCAAACTATCGGTAACTGTGTGGAAGTGTGTGAGTGTTTTTGAACGAGGAAGACTGACCTGCCACAATACAGTTTTCACTAGTACAGAGGTCAGTGTGAATTAAGCTCAAACAACCGCATAACGCACACAGGTATTAATAACCACATACTCGTACGTAATTATATTTGTAATAGTAGACACAAATCTCGGGATTTTTGGGATTGTATGTAAGGTTGTTCTTTTATATTATTAATAAACTTTTATACTTTAAATAAAAAATAAAATAAACTATTTGAATCATTTGGGATGCCCCGCGGCAAAAGTGAACAATCGTCCAGCATGTCACATGTTTTTCCAGGACGTGAAACCCCAATACAGTGAACGAAAATTAATATTACCTACCTATGGACAGAACGTTCCTTTTCGGTAAATTAATAATGCAAAGGATATTATTATTAATGGAACAATACAAGAGCCTGGATAACGTAAAATTTGTTATGGTTCCTTCGAAGATGTTTTCTCCAAGGGTTTGTAATCATTGTATTGAGGTAAACGTGTATGTCCATGTACTTACGTGCCTGCGTCAAAACGTTAAAGCAAATGCAACGTTCGATACTACACCACAGGTTTTAAACGCTGCCAGCCGCACGCGGCTCATAATAATTAATGCGAGTGTGAGCATCTGCAGTGGGCCTGGGACAAGCCTGGGCTGTGTATAGAGATTCCATACTAACCAAAACCGGTCAGTTTTGGTGCTATTTGCGTCTGTAACCTAAACAAATTTTGTCGAGTTCTTATTCCTCACAAATCGACGTCCACCATCACTAAAACATAAGAAAACTAGATTCGTCGTGTGCATTATATATGTTTGGAGTGTTACGATCCCAATCCGGGAGTTTTATTTCCCGATACGCGATGTATTGCTTCGGTCCACTTTGGGAATGGTTTTGTTACTCCATAATTCCATAAGGGGTCAGTTGATAAGTCGATATGATTCGTAGGACAATAAGTAGTAGATATTATATTGGTGCCGATTCTCTTGTCACAAAATTCTCTAAACTAGACTAAAAATCACCAAAATTTAGTTTATTCCTGTCAAACGACGATTTCCCATTCTGAAATTGACTAAAGTGACACAACTTAACCAAATTTTAGTTTGACAGCACTAAGATGGCACTGAGATTATAATTTAGTGAAAATGGCAATTTTGCTATTCTGAATTTTACGTTTTTCACCAAAAATTTTGATTGTCGTAACTAAATCTGCCTGTTTTTAATCGCGATTAAAAAGGTGTGGAATAAAATTAGTTGTCATGAACTAAAATTCACACCAACACCTCGACTTCAGATGCAAAACAGTACTGTATCTTTTTTTCTTTTCTTTTGCTTATATCTCGAAAACGGTGTGTCCTATCGCAAAAATAATGAAAATTTCGACCCCCTTTATAAGACCCCCAAATATCTAAAATCCAACGTGTTGGTAAAAAAAAATTTTTTTTTTTTATATTTTCCATACAAAAAGTCAAAAATTCCATACAAAACATGTCGAGGCTGCAAAAATATGCGCGCCTCCGGCTCTAAAAAAAATCACGTGGTACGGCAAGTACCACGTGGAGTCGCAATTGCCAAATTTGATTTTAGATGTGTCAAAATTATTTTTAAATTTAGAGATTTTATTTTGCAGAATAGCGTTAAGATTCTCATAGCCAAAAGTAAGGAATTTTAGTGATAGTTTAGTTAGTTTAGTTCGGTGAACAACAGAATCGGCACCACTGTTTGAATTACGAAATGGCTAGAAAGGGCTACTGAGATACTATATTCCATAAGGGGTCAGTTGATTAGTCGATATGATTCTTAGGACAATAGGTAGTATATTTACCTATATTGTTTGAATTACGAAATGGCTAGAAAGGGCTACTGAGATACTATATTCCATAAGGGGTCTATTGATTAGTCGATATGATTCTTAGGACAATAGGTAGTAGATATTATATTGTTTGAATTATGAAATGATTAGAAATGGAGTGACTACTGAGATACTTTTTTATTTTTGTGTTATGCTGAGCGATGGCCGTTTTGTGTTATGCTGAGCGATGGCCGTTTTGTGTTATGCTGTGCGATGGCCGTTTTGCGTCAATGTGCCGCATATTTTCCCCCAACTTGTTCTTTTTTGTGTATGTGTTCGTTCTCTGCGTCATGAACGTCTTTTCATCATTCATGAATCAAACAAACGTATTTTTTTTCTAATTTCTACAATTATATCTGTAATTTTTATGGTGTACATATTAAAGAGTATTATATTCGATTCTATTCTATTCTAATGGTTACTATAATATGGAAGTCACATGCTGTGTCAAACCCAAATAAATTGAGATGGAGGCAAGATAATGATGTGGTGATGTGTGGCAGTCATCAGTCGGAAGGAGTCCAGCTAGTACCCCCATACTTGCCTTAGGCGGGACCTAACCATAGCAAGTTTTCCTATTAAAATTCTAATGCAACATTAACGAAAAATACTGTGTGCTTATATCTCTTAATTACCTTTAAGAAATATAAGCACACGAAATTTCGCTCCACTTATGATCATCACCAGCTGCTTAGTTTTTCCCAACTATGTTATGGTCGGCTTCCAGTCTAACCGAATGCCAGTATATGACGACACGGTTGGCGCAGTGGTTAAGCGATTGACTGCTGCGTTACGTGTCGCGGCTTCGATCCCCGCGCGGAACAAATATTTGTATAACCAGCAAGTAGTTGTTCCGGGTCTGGCCGTTTGTGTGTGTGAGTTTAAATGTTTGTAAACGCACCCATGGTACAGGAGAAATTCCTAGTAGGTATGGGGCAACGTTTATACAAAAAAAAAGTATTTTACCCGTGTAAAATACTTTTTTTTTGCGACTGCCAACTTGACATTCATAACCCAGGTACTATGTTACACGATGCAGGTCGACAACAATCCGCCTCCACGTATCATTTCAATAAGTACAGACTCACACAATATTGTTTTGGCTAACTAATTTCATTTTCACGTTATGAATAAAACCAGCTATAATACATATATGAGGCGGACACAAACAAAACGTTAAATTGGCAAAAATTTACAAACGTACACCATGATACTCGGGTTCCGTAGCTCTGAAATTAGAATTATGATTGAACTAGGTATACAATATTCTTCCTAAAGCGGGTTTAAATTCTAAAACTTTTTGTTGATTTTCTATTTAATTTTGTATTTGTATGAATGTCATGGCCAGCAAAGAATATTTCTACTTTTTTTCTTGTAGATGTTGCTAAGAGTGAGGAAAAGTTTGCCACGGTTTGACTAAAATAACTTTCACTTATACATAAACCTACTTTGATCAAAGTACAATTAATTTCAGATTATCGCCTTGATCAAAATCGCTTAAGTATGCGATTTTGATCAAGGCGATAATTTGAAATAGAATTTGAATTAAACGTTATTAAATTCCTAGTAAGTACTAGGAATTTAATAACGTTTAATTTATATATTGATATTTTCTATTAGTTCCATCAGTTTCTTAGTGTTACTTTATTAATAAAATAATTTATCATTTATCATTAGTTATTATTTTTTTTTGTGAGACAAAATGATTTCCATGATCGTTTTCTCTCACGTCCCATGGAGCTCCAAAAATGTACAAATTGAACGCGTGACGTAACGAAAACAGGGGCGGTGTATGAAAATGAAATATTTCCCAATTTCATCGATTACTTTATGTGTGCCATTCGCAACTGAAAGCGGGTTAAGGCATACGTTTCACGCGTGGTTTTACTTTCTTTTCAATTTTAATTTTCTGCAAAATTATTGGATCGCACTTTTTGGTTTCGACTAAAAAATTCTGACATAGTTGATAGTGATAAATGATTTTATTTCTGTAAGTAGATTTGTACAAACAGTTTTACACGTCAATCACATTTTAAAAACTAGATGAGGTCGGCGTTTCCTACTCAGAGGTTGACCAATAACCTATCGTTTACATGTTTGTATTGCAGTTATTTAATTTTCTATCTACACTATATAATATATTATACATATAATATAATATTATAAAAAGGATATTATAGAAAGGATTTTTTTTTTGTTTTTATGTTTGTAATGAATAGGCTCCGAAACTACTGAACAGATTTAAAAAAATCTTTCACCAGTAGATAGCTACATTATTACAGAATAATATACGTTATAATTTATTTAAAAAAATTAGGAATCCGTAAGAAAATTGCAATATTGTAACCCAAGGTAGAAAATCCAAAATTGTTTATGGCATGCGCTGCGAAAATTATTAATGATAGAACAAAATAATGTACTACAGGTTTATAGGTCTTACTAAAGTCTACAAAAAAATCCGGGTAATAACATATCCTTCTATTATAGTTAAGACACAATAACAGTTTTTGTGTTCTAAAATTGAATTACAATGCAGGTAGGAACAAAGGTTGGTTCCATTCGCGTCTCAGTATGAACCCTTTTCCAAATAAATTATTATATGTGTTAGTATGTAGGTATGTTTTTCCCCTCTTCACGCAAAAACTACAGTATTGATTGCGATGAAACTTTGTAGGTACATAGAACGCTGTCCTTAGCGACGGCCATTTTGGGTAGTTAAAACAGTAATGTACTATCAAAATACCACTTCTTGTTTATTATGGCAAACCCAAAATGTGTTATTTTAGGACAAGAAAAATAAACAATTCTGACGTTGTAGAAATAAACAAAGACAACTTCGGTCTTGGTTAGTCCTTCAAAGTAAATAAAATTAATTCAATAATGCACCGTTCCCTAAGGTTGGGGCCATTAAAATGGTGAGACTCAGAGAAAGTCGCGATAACTATGTGTTCAAATTGTTTTACATATTTTTTAACTGAATAATTCAACCCACTAGCAAACCAGAATATTGAGAATGGCATTCAAAAATTCAGGTTAGGTAATCGAAATCAAAAAAAAAAAAAAGCGTCGCCACATCGACCCGTCCAGTGCTGCTGGCATCCAGTGGATTCATGTGGCCTTCACAAGGTCATCGGTCTACATTGTAGGAGGCCTTTCAACGCCACGTCTTCCGGTACGCCTGAACATTTTTATGTATGCAATAAAACAGACATACATAAAATAGTCATGTTAAAAAATAAGATAGGTTTGTTTTACTGCACTTCCATTTTCCGCTCCTATTTTCCAAACTCTTTTCAAAAATAAATTACAGGCTACAATGCATGGCTCGAATTAATAAACCGTTTTACTGGGCTGGCGCCCTCTTTTTCTGCTAGTGAATTTGCGTGCTTAGTGTGGAGTAATTCTGTCCATGCAAAGTTAGTGGATACGGTTCACACGAAACGTGCCAAATCATCACCGGTTGCCTAAAACCAATCCCGGTACAAATGCTGCAGCCACTAGCAAGAATAGCGCCACCAGTAAATTGCAGCGTGCTGGCAAACTCCAGCGAAAGAGTCAAACTGGTCTCCGACACACGACACGACGACATGCTTGTGCTATAAAGGCTGAAAATCCGAAACAGTTTTTTAAAGTGTGTTGTCCCACTCACTATAGACTGTGCTTCCAAACCAAAGGAAGCTCTCTCTTTAGTGAGTGAATAATCAATTTACCTTAAACAATTTAAATTTAATTTTAATGTACCTACCTTTTACCGATGTCACCAATTTTTAAATAATATCTCTAAATACTTAGTAAGTTAGCTTATCTCTAATCCATGTTTATGTGCTATTGCTATGTCATTTTACTTTTAAAAATGAACTATGTGTTTGTATCGGTATAATTTAATATCTGTAATTTTTATGGTGTACCTAATAAAATAAATAAAAACACTTCCTCTCTCCTTAAAACATCATCATTACATATGGTTTCCTTGCTCTTGTTTCATCTTTATTATTGTATAATTATAATAGGTATTTATTTACCTATGAAGTTGCCGTTTTAGAATACTGGCCATTTGAAACGTAAATTTATGTATGGCTTGCAATAAATTCTAAATTCAAATGAATTTTATTTAAAAAAATATGAAATTCTATTTTAAAATTCAGTCATTTTTGTATTGATTAGTGTTTTGTTTTCATTACATTTGTATCTTTTTCATCAATATGAACACGATAAAAATACGAGTAATTATGGAATATGAGTTCCGTCTCGAAAGCAATACCTACCGCACAAACGGCTCGCAAAATTAATTACGTGTACGGAGTGAACACTACAAATGAACGGACGACTCGTTATTGGTTTGAACGCTTCCGACATGGAAATTTTGATCTAAAAAATTAACCCCGTGGTCGCCCGAATACTAAAGTCAGCAATCACGAATTAAAGGCGATGGTGGAAGCTGACGATACTCAATCTACGGCTGAGTTAGCAGCAGCTTTCAACGTTAGCATCAAAACAATATTGGTCCATTTGCGTCAAATTTGCAAGGTAAAAAACTTGATAAGTGGGTGCCGCACGAACTGAACGATCGCCAGCGCGACGAACGCGCTGAGGTATGCCTTGCGTTGCATAACAGAAACAGGAATGAAGGGATATTGAACCGCATTGTCACTTGCGATGCAAAATGGATTCGTTTTTATAATCGTAAGCGGTCATAATGTTGGTTAGATCCTGGTTCAGCGCCAAGGCAATGCCACAAACAAAAATTTACCCCTAAAAAAATCATGGTCACTGGTTGGTGGTCCAGTGCCGGTATAATTCATCACAGCTTCTAACCAAATGGCACCAGTATTACTGTGGATGTGTACTGTGAGGAACTGGACCCAATGTAGGAGAAGCTCGCGAATCTCTCGCCAGCCATGGTTATTCGCTCGTCCCCGCTGCTCCTACATGACAACGCTCGACCTCATACGACACAACAGACGGTCTCTAAGCTACAAGATCTAGGGTTGGAAGTTTTGCGTCTACTTACGCGTACATTTTTTTTTCGTTAAGGGGCTCAACATTGCATATTTCCATAGAAAAATTGTAAAGGTTTAAGAATAAGTATTTTTTGCAATGTTATCTTTGATTGTAATAAAAAATCTTGATACTGTTCCGATAATAAAAATATTCAGGAGTGACATAAAAAAACAAAACGAGAACATGTCACCAACTGTAGAAATGGCAGCTGATTTTGTAAGAGTAAGTACGATTTTTATTTAAAATATTAATAATGTGGTCATCCATGGGCATATTATGGCGATGTAACTAGGGTAAATGGTAGACCTGGCCGATCAAACTCAAACTCAAAGCATTTATTTCAAATAAACCAATTACAGGCACTTTTGAATTGTCAAGGGGTCGGTCAGTCAGAAAGATGAAGCTAGTTGCCCATTCTAAAGCGTAGTAGGTACCTATGGAGAAGAACGGGCAAGAAACACCATGGACACTCTTTTAAATCAAAATATTGTTACAAAAAAGTGGTTACATCATTCATGTTGTATTATACATGTGAGAACGATGTAGAAACACGTGCACGTTAAAAGCGTCCGTAATAAAAAGATAAAAACAATTATGGAATTAAAATAAGCCGTGGCAGCTAAGAAATGACCAGTGCCTACCGACGGCGCCCGTTCACGAACATGACGTATGGATCAGCACCATTCAGCTCAACCATTTTGAAGGGAACTCAATGATCCAATACACACGCCACCACCAGCGACACATTTGAGTGAGCATGACATACTCTCAGCCGCCAGGGCACATTCAAGTCAATGAAAGACGAACCCAGTAAGCTTTATAGTGGGTACATAGTGCTCACACATGTGCTATGCAATTATACATTACTAAGAGATTGAATTTATACAATGCAATCATAATCATAATCATTTATTAATTTTACAGTTTCAGATTGACAGTTTCAGGGTTATCCAATATGTACGCCACAACCTGTATATATTCAGATGGATACACCCTGTATTCATTTAGATGGGTATATGTTTTATGTATGTATGTATGTATTTATTGTTTATGTAAATGGTCATGTTATAATGTATCATGTTGCTGCAAAAATGCTGCACAACTTTTGATTATTATACGTGTGATGTCATGTCATGTTATAATCTATCATGTTGCTGCAACAATGCTGCACAACTTTTGTTTATCATGACGGGGCTTATATATATCTCAGAAACTGGGCATCATCCGCTTACTTCATAGCCACACAATTTTTGTCTTCACAAACGCATACCCGTCCAGATGATGATAACATAAAGCGTGTAATGGATTAAAATCTCTTTGTGTTACACATACAAAGCAGGATGTAAAAGGTTGTTAAAATATGCCCTGAGTTTTCTGTTGGTCACGGAATGGTATCTTTGTGTGGACTGCACACTGGTATTGTATTTACAATTTCGCTTAAAGGGTAACAAATGAAATCGTATGACCATAGAGCATGGAGACGCCTCGGAGGCCACGCTAGAGGCGGCATTGTCAAATTGTCAACCCTTTCCATTATAAACTATGTGTGTCACTGTTTTCTCGCACATTCACGAATAGAAACTGACGCCTTTAATCTTAGAGCATTAAACCAATAATGCTCTAAGCCTTTTATGGCAGTCCGTGACAGAAGTTTAACACTCAACGTACTTTCGACGCCGTGAATTGTGGTGTCAGCGCAGACCGACGCAGGCTATCTATAAACGAAAATACCTTTTAGACTTAACTCTTTCTGATAAGGATCAGTGCAGACCGACGGAGTGGTGGCGAAGAGCAGTTTAACGGTTGCAAGGCACACCGAGCGACACGCGAACCTCACGCTTCCGAGTTACTCTGTGCGTCTCCATGCGGGCGCCGCTCAACGACTCTTCGCTCCGGTTCGCTCCGCGTTTTGTGTTTTTATTACGTAATAATATTCGCTTGCTATAGTAATAATACCAGCCTATTATTAACCCACTGCAGGGCATGCCTCATACAGAGAAGGTACGAGCATTGATCACCACGCCTGCTCAAGACGGGTTGGCAATTTCAGACTATATTGACTATAAGTCCAGATTTCCTTGATGATGTTTGGCTTCACCATTAACAGAAATATCTAAGATCTCTCAAAAAGCAAACATATCATAATCCTTAAACACTAGGCCATCACGACAATAAAATCAACTCTCAATTGTTATAGAATTACTCGCTTTTCCGCCACTCCGTAGGTCTGCGCTGCCCCTGATTAGTAGGTAAGTACCTACTGCCATCTGTAGACGATGTCACCCACCGCGCGCGCCGCCGCGCCGCGGCGATTCCGTGTTCTGTGTGTACGAAGGATCACCTGCTGCATTTTCTTGATGGCCAGTCATGTAATCCATACTTTATTATATTACATATTAATGTGTTTTAAATTCGAAGTAATTCTGTCTGTATGTAACCTTTCACGCCTAAACCACCAAACGGAATTCGATAAAATTTGGCAGGAAGATAGAAGGCATTCTAGGATAAGGAATAGACAAATTTTTGTCCGGTGGCACTTCCCGTGGGATAATTTCCGACATCAATGTGGGCGCAGCCGCGGACAGAATCTTTTTAGGGTTCCAATAAAACATTATATACAATACATGACAAATAAATAACGGGCAACATCGGGTATTAAGTACGTGTAATCACTTACTTGTGAACCTTTTTTTGTTAATTACAATGTTTGAGTCTAAGGTATTTTCTTTTTTAGATAATGATTATCACGTATCTATATTACTGTGTTTCTTTATGTAGATAGTAGTAGATACGCGTAAGGTTGTTATTTCAATGGAGAAAATGCTAAGAAGGTGTAACTAGGAAGGAAAACTTATAAACATGTTTACTAAACAAAAAAAAAACAAAACCGCGGGCTGTGATAACATTTCGCCAATTTTTATATCTAAACGTGCCAGGTGCCTATCCCTTCCGTTAACAATATTATTTAAGCGGTCATTTGAATTAGCGGTAGTGCCTGTCATCTGGAAGTCGGTAGTCGTATATAACGCCGATTCATAAAAAAGGAGCTAACGCCAATATAGACAACTATAGACCAATATCCAAACTTTGTGTGTTTGCTAAAATCACTGCACATCTTTGCACATCCAATCTCGTGGTCTGTAGTGACTATCTTACAGAGCATAATATGTCCAGACGGTCTCAAGTCGACGTTATATACACTGACTACAGCAAGTGTTTTGATAGAATTGACCAAGCGCTTCTTATGCGTAAACTCTTATTGGTTGGTGTGAGGGGTAATCTGTTTAGATAGTTCTCGTCATAAGTGGAGAATAGGTGCCAGACGGTGGTTCTCAACGGGTATACGTCGAGAGCGATGTACATTCCGTCGGGAGTTCCCCAAGGATCCTTGTTGGGACCTCTCTTATTTAATATTTTTATAAATGACGTTGCCTCTTGTTTTTTTAAATCTAAAGTCTTATTGTATGCGGATGATATGAAGATTTTGGGTCAAGTGTCAAGTGTGTGGACAGGTTCCATGAATACTGCGCTAGAAAGAAGTTGAATTTAAATGTATCCAAATGCTATGTATGCACATTTACGCGTAAGCCAAACCCTGTTCAATTTGATTATAGACTTTCGAATGCCTTGGTGGCCAGAGTTAGTGTCATAAGGGATCTTGAAGTTACTTTTGACTCTAAGCTTTTGTTTGATGCACATAATAATAACATAGCTAACCGGGCTTCTAAAGCCTTGGGTTTTATTTTTAGTGTCTCTTCAGATTTCAAGAATGTCAAAACAATGAAAATTCTATATTGTGCGTTTGTCCGTAGCCACCTTGAATATGCTTCTCAGGTTTGGAATCCAAATTATAATGTATACATTAATCGGTTTGAAGGTATTCAAAGGCGATTTTTGAAGTACACTCAATATCGCTCAAATACCTATCTTCCTAATTATATAAGTCTGTGTAAAAAAATCATATTCTGCCTCTGCACGAGCGAAGGAAAATTGCGGATCTTGCTTTCTTATTTAGCTTTATGAACGGATCTACTGACTTTCCTGAGTTGGTGGGCAGGATCGGGCTTCGTGTACCGGGCGCATTTCTTCGGGGACCACGTCTTATCCATGTGCCTCAAGTCAGAGCTATCTACAGACAGAATTCGTACGTGATAAACATGGTGTGTCAGGATGTCGAGGTTGATTTAGATTTATTTACTAGTAGCGTTAAGGAAGTAAAGAAAAGTTTGAAGTATTTGACGACACGGTTGGTGCAGTGGTTAAGCAATTGACTGCTGCGTTACGTGTCGCGGGTTCGATCCCCGCACGGAACAAATATTTGTATGGCCTGCAAGTAGTTGTTCCGGGTCTGGCTGTTTGTGTATGTGAGTTTAAATGTTTGTAAACGCACCCACGATACAGGAGAAATTCCTAGTGTGGGGCAACGTTTTTATATTAAAAAAAAAATGTTATAATAACATTAATTAAATAACCATTTTTTTAATTTTTTTTCTCTCGATATTATTGTATTTTTTGAGCATGAGATAATTCATTTGCGTATCTCTTACGTCGCTGTTTTCGCGTATTTGTTAATGTTACTCACATTAATCGTTACTGGAAGCTTGTAATTGGCCATCGTTTACACATTGTACTAGATGTTAAAATGTATTAGCTGTAAGTTTTCCTAAAATTAATCAAATAAAATAAACATAGCTTTATCTGTAGTTAGATAAAATAAGACATACTTAATTAATTGATCATTTTATTTCAACAATAACCTTTGCCTTCCTCGACCTCTGTCCGTCCTTCATTAAGATTAAATAAATTGATCTATATATTTAAATTTTATAAGTAAACCACAGTCAAACCGAAAAACTAGTTATTGAAAACAATACAGTCACTTCTGGTTATACAAGGAGCGGTCTAATATGAACATACATTATACTCCGTGACTTTTTAGTCGTCTTACAAAGGTGGTCCACTCAATGTATCCGACATTAAATACCTCTAGGCGCGATTATAATTTTTTACCATTAATTAAAATAATAGGTACAAAGAAAAATAAATAATACATTAGAAATATGAAACATCCTGTTAATAATGTTTACGTATCAAACGGTAGAAAATACCTACCCAGCGCACGAGTCGAGTACTTAGATCATTCCGCCGCGCTCGCAACAGGGTGTTTCTAACGACGTCATGCGTCATAATGAATAATATTTTTCTTTTTAAATTATTCAAATTTCATAAATACCTATTTTTACTTTTATGAACGTTTAATAATCATTGTATACATGAAGTGGGCTGCCGTTGTAAGACGACTAAAAAGTCACGGAGTATACATACGAAAACAGCCTGTATAGCTATACAGGGTGTTTTTGCGCATTGGCTAATATCGGAACTAACGCCGCCAATTTTTTAGGGTTCCGTACCCAACGAGTGCTAACGAAACCCTATTACTAAGCCTCCGCTGTCCATCCGCCTGTCAGCGGGCTGTATCTCATGAACCGTAATAGGTAGACAGTTGAAATTTTCACAGAGTATGTATTTATATTTCTGCTAAAACAACAAATTATATTTTTTATTAAGTTTTCAATTAAAAGGGGTCTCCACACAAGAGACGTGTTTGTTTCGGTGTTTTTGGCGTTGTGGTACGGAACCCTTCGTGTGGCCGGTTTTTTATTTTTTCATTACATTTTACAATGTTTACCAACGGTGACCCCCTGTTCACGTCATTTTGGTGCTAAACGATCTTGTAGCAGTGTACCTACGGATTAATAAAAGACATACTTACCTTTTTTTTTTCATTAAACAAAATATGTAGGCATCAGATTCTTGCTTTGATCAATTAAACAAAAAGGTGAGCCTACATTCCTGAAAAGTTTTCCTGAAAACGTGTTTTTTTATTAAATATTTTGTTTTTTACACCGCATCAAGCCTTGAGTGCTTTTGGATTGACGTGCCCCGACATGTCTTTATAGAAGATATGTAAACTTTTCTTGACATGCTGTGTTAAGTAACAAGTTATGTTAAAAAAAATACTACAAAGTGAAAAATAACTAATTTTGAAAATTATTATTTCTTATTTTGTAGTGTTTTTTTTTTTTGGAAGTCATTGGTTGTTTTTCGAAAAAGTTTTTATTTTTGCTTTTAGTTGTGGTACCTACCCCAAACCAAGTCGTATACCACTACTTGCAATGTAAATAACAGTGACAGGAAGTTATTACAACATCAACAACATACACTAAGTGAAAAAAAAAACGTATTTTTGAAGCTGACCCAACAACCAGTCATCAGAACTTGACCAAATTTATATGGGACCAATCTGGAAGTATATCGTTTCACACAAAAAAAAATATCTAATCGGTTTATAAATGGCGGAGTTCTGATTCAGATTCATTTATTTGCAAAAACATGTGAAGATAATATGCACGGTATGATCTTATTATAGGTGGTACTAGGTATTTTTTTGGCTCAACATGTTTGACCATGGCTGGTGTACAAATTAAGCCGAAAGACAATAAAATTCAAAAATAAAAATATAAAGATTAATAAATAAATCAACAATTAACATTAATATTAAATAAAACAATTAGGTCAATGGTCATGCGATTCAAAAAAAATAGAATAGATTCAGTCAGTATCATCACAGCGATTTCTGTCAGTATTTTTTAAACGTTTTCTTAAACTGGTCTGTATTAATTTTTTAACACAGTTATGGATATTATTATAAATTAATGGCGCTCTGCATACAACGCTTCTATATAGTAGCGCTGTCTTAGCTGACTGAACACGAATTTTACTATTATCCCGGCGATTACGTTTTATAATGTCCGGTATTCGAGGAAAAAAATAAGGGTTATTTCTGACAAATAGGGCTATTTCCAAAATATAAAGTCATGGAAGTGTAAGTATTTTTAATGGTTTGTAAAAAGTGGCTTACAGCTCTCCGTATTTTGGGTACCGCACATGGCATGAATGCATTATAAATGACATAACTTCATTTGATGAGTTGCCCCAAAAGATAATGCCATTTTTGAGGACATATTCAACCAGTCCATAACGTCTGAGGAAACAAACATTTAACAAAAATACAGCCAAATTTAAGTCCTTTTTTGAAGTCGGTTAAAACGATGACCATTTTCTGTAACATGACAAAGACATCTTTTAAGCCTTTTTTTAATGTATTGTATTTTTATTTATATTGGTTTTAGGAGAAAAACTGACATTTGAATCTCGCATGTAGGTATTTAAATTACATATTAATATCTAATGATAAATGATTCTATTTCTGTAAGTAGGTTTGTACGAACACTAAAACACACACAAATGTGTATTTTACTGTATACGAATACGTTTATATTTTGTTTTTTTTTTTCACATTAGAACTCAATTATTTCACGGCTTTTGTCCGTAAACTTTTCCCAAAAAATCGTGCAAGTGTCCTAGAAAAGGAATCTCCAAAATCCTAGCACAGTCACCTTCGTAAATTCCTTCAGATCTCTATCATCCCCGATCCCGTACCCACACCATTAATTTGAAAAAATTAAGTTCTCGCAGTATCCTTGGCAGTTTTTCATTGAATACCGCAATGACAGTATCACAAAGGGTACCGGTAAAGCGAACCCGCATAAATCGCTATATGTCATCTCTATTCCTTTTGTTCGCAACAAAACTTCATTTTGTACTAAAAACCAGCATAGAATGAACCCTCTGCAATTTTTCTCCAGGCTTAATAGTGGTTTTAATATACTGGTTCGGAGAGTAAATTAATCAGATGGATGTACAGGTATTTCAGTTGATAGCTATTTTGGGTTGTTGTTTAGACAAGAATTTGTATTAATTAGAATAACACTTTAGAGGACTTTATGTAGGTAACTCCAAGATTGAATGAATACAAAGTAACAATTTTATTAGGGTACCCTACAATATCATGATTCAAAAATTATGATTTAAATGAACGAATTGTATGCCTTTTATCCTGTTTATTATATACAATATATTTTTACCATATACAATATATTTTTAAATATTCCGTAATAAAAAGATATGAAAAACGTTTGAAATATAAAAACTTACTGTGTTTACTTTAAGGCAGTGAAACCGCACGAGCGTACAATTTCCCGATGAATTACTGGGACAATAAGGGCTGTTTCTTCATACTCTGTTAGTTATTAAATGTCTCGTTAAGAATTTTGACATGACATTAATTTAAAACCTAACATAAACCTGGACCAGGGATACTGGACCCCCTAGCGTAGATGATTTTCGTCGGTTATTCAAAATAAACCTGCTGTTTCATAGAAAAGTGCAATACCTACGTGGTCAATATGTATGGAACATATTTTTTTTTTATAACAATTACTGGGGAGTTCAGAATCATGTACTGAATCCATGGTTATGTTTGGTCATGGTTTAGCCAGTAAGAGTCTGATACGCCCTCCCGCTCTGCCCAAAGCGGGAGAAGTTATTTGATGATTTCCCAACCACAACAAAAAAAAAAAAATGGTTACACGTTGCGCGTTGAGTTCCTTGCAACCCCGTATTGTTGAGGAGGCTGCATGTTTGCTACAGCATACCTATTCACTAGACTGAATCTATGTAAGAGGCTGACAACAGCTAAAGCGCGGTCACTGTCGGACTGCATATAAAAGAAAGAGAAGCGCGATGACACAAAGCTGGTAATTTATTGCAAAATATGAAGCAATTCTCTATTTAAAAAAATCTATTGATTGGGCTAAAAATTCAAAAAAAAACTATCATTTTAATTATGTTGCTTGAAGAACAATCCGATAAAAAAGCAGAATGTTTGCATGTATGTAGGTATATTAGTATGGTTTTTAATCGTTAAAAGAATTTTTTTTGGTATCTTAGTGACTTTTTTCTATCGTACCAAATTAGTTGTATTATGTTTTTAACACACTATCTAACTAGCATATATCCTGGAGACATAAATATAGGTTGGTGTAATTGACCAGCCGGTCGATTCTGAAAAAATCTCACCGTGAAGTAACACTTAGGTGATGTCAGCGTGGAGTAAGCTGTCAGTGTTATCACACTGATGCTAGGGATTGACCAAGCATTACATTTACAATCATAATTGAGATTATAATAATATTTTTTAAATGTTTTTTCTGTTGATCATTTTATATTATTTCAAAGCTAGTATTTAAGTGGCTAAACATTACTGTTTACGGGTGTTTTAAATAAAACAGTAAAACAGAAATTCAGTAAGAAACTCAAATAAGGTCTGTTTTTTTCCTAAACTAGCTACTAAAGAAAATGCGCATGGACATTGTTTGTTATTAGAGACCTATTGTTTAATATGACTTTTGTTGTCGTTTTCATGGTTTTCGAGGTGCTAAAGCCAAAAGTGAGGTCAAAATGAAAATCAAAGTTGGCTTACCGTAATCTTTGATTTTCTTTTAAAAAGAAACAAAATTGACTTTCCGTGTTGCTGTTTTATAAAAATTAAAAAACTCTAAATACTAGCTTTGAAATTATATAAAATTATCAACAGAAATAAAATTAAAAAAATATAATTAAAATCTTATGATTGTAAATGTATCGTTTGGTCAATCCCTAGCATCAGTGGGATGACACTGACAGCTCACTCCACGCTCACTTCACCTAAGTTTTCACGGTGAGATAATTACAGAATCGAAATGCTGATGTAAGATAATTAATTTAGAATAGAATACTCTTTATTATGTACACCAAAAGATTACAGTTACAGTTAATACAGTTATTATAATTATTTAATTTATTTTATTATTCAATCTAGAAAAAATTCTGTCAAAGACAAGAGGTTTTTTTTTTCGTAGCAACTCAATGGCAGTTTACTTGGTGTCGGTCCAGAATTCGGCTGCGTGTTCGGCGTAGAGGTATTTGTACTACTCATTATAACTAACAGCAACAAAAGCGAAGTCAAAAACAAAACGTCTGATGTAATTAAACCCGGCTATCTAGTACCGGCTACAATGACGTCTCACTCCACAACTCTAAGCGGGGAGCGGGGGGGTGGGGCACAAAAACTCCAATTATTTCACGTCAATTCTGATTCGATAACGTTTGTTCTCGGTCCAACGCTAATTAAGAAGTTTCGATCGGTCCAGATAAAACTTTCTAAGTTAGTATTGACGTTCTCACTTGCAGTATATTCAAATCCTTGTTTCCAATTGATGTTATAAACGAATATCAACTGAATTATGTTGATTTTAGAATCAATCAATCGATCAACTATGCCCATCGCAGTCCACTGCTGTATATAGGCCTCTCCCAGGCTGCGCCACAACACCCTGTCCTCCGCCTTCCGCATACAGTCTGTCCCAGCTACTTTCTAAAGGTCGTCATCCATCTATAAGCCAACCGCTTAACTGAGACGTTGCCTGAGGTAGCTGCGCGGTGCGTGAGAGGTGTGGTGACGTGATGCGAGAGCTCAGTAATTCGTCAATTTGTGACAATGTCACTCCTCCCGCACCGCGCAGCTACCTCAGGTAACGTCTCAGTTAGGCCTATAGTTTGGGGGCGTCCCACGCTACGCTTGCCGATACGCGATCTCCTCTCCAGGACTCGTCCGCTCCACTAGCCATAGGTCCTTCGACAAACATGGCCAGCCTACTGCAACTTCAGCTGGCTTACTCTGCGAGCTATGTCGGTGTGATTTCCAAAAGGACGAATCGATTTTCAAGTTCCAGTTGGAATTTTTCGGATCCTAGGGAGGCTTGAAGCGCGTAGGTTGGAGGTTAGGCCTCATCATACGGATTCTCTCAGCTCGAAAATTGATGCTTAGAGTGCTGTGATCACTTCCGGTATTAAACCTACTGATCACGGAGACATCTCTATAATGTGCTTCTTATCCACCATGATGAAGTCTATCTAGTTCCTTGTCACGTTATCGGGGCTCTGCCAGGTCCACTTCCTTTGCGGTTTCCTTTCGAAGAACGAATTTATCAAGGCCCTGCGACTATATAAACTCGATCAGTATTTGCCCCCTGTGATTCCTGCGCCCCACACCGAACGTCCCAACTTTCGATTCGCCGCGTTCTTGTAATCACACTTTGGCATTGAAGAGTCCCCCTGCATTGGCATTGATTTTGAATGACTAGTACTATTGATTAATATTATTCAGGATTTTATTATGACCTGCTGTCTGGAGCATAATGTGATTTAAATTTGTAACCTGGACAAAAAAATGTGTGAAAACTTTTACCACAAAAAAAAACTTTTTCCTTCGATCAACTGTGCCTCCTGTGAAAGGTGACTTAACTCGAGTTGTACCTTTTTTGTGATTTTTACATAGAAATTGTCAGAAAAAAATTACGATTTTTTTGGTACAACTCAAGTCCTTCTATCTGCTATAGTTTCGGAGATAATTTGGTGCCAAGTGATATAACTGACAGAATTTCGGAAAAAATATCGTGAATTTAGATATAAGTCAAGTCGTAACCCCTTTAGGTCATTGCTTCACACATTTTTTTTGTGCCTCGTGGTATAAGAGCGATTATATTAATTTACACACTTTATTTTTCAGTATATTTATCGTGAATATTGATATATTTAGAGTTATATCACTTTGCACCAATTTTTCTCCATACTGATTAGGGTATAACTCAACATGTACCTACTAATCCGAATCTAAAGTTGTGCCTGATTTGTGATAAGTGATGCATCTCGACTTACATCATTCGACACAAAGAATGTTTTTATGTGTAAACGAATATAAATTGAGTTGTATCTAAAACTCAAACCAGATTTGTTTTTTTTTATTAATTACTAGATGTGCTATGTGATACAAGTACGAACATGACGAGAGTGGCGGGGGTGCGCGAGGCGAAGTGACGGCGTGACGCGGGGTAGGAGATGGATGCGCGGGCGTTAGTGTCGCTGCGGCCTTTATGAAGCTTGGTCACGTCCGAACTCGCCATGGATCGACGCGTAAGTTGTTAGATGTATCATTTTACACGAAATTGCATAGTTTTGGATTTTTGTTTCATTATTGAATTAAATCACTTGACACAAAATAGATAGGTAGGTACCTATTGTAATGTAAACATAGTCAAGGTACTAATCTTTACTTTTGCTATTTTGTTCCTATTAATTTGATTCACGATTGACTACCTACCTACTCAAAGTGATTTTCCGCTTTTTTGGTTAACCTACTTTTGATGTTTTTTTACTATCTATCAGTACTAACTATCAGTAGTTTAGAGATACATAATTATTTTTTCCGTACTCTGATTCTAAAGAGTTTTCTTACAATTATTGCTCAATTAAAACCGGTAAGTACGTACCTTCTTACAGTACAGACGTTTATTTTTGTTTCAGTTGACGTTTCCGAAATCCCGAATAGCTAAAATAAAAGATTTAAAAATTGAGCGTAAGAAGAAGCACACGAGTATGGATATTCACTTGCCAAGAGATTGGTACCAGCTAGTGCGTACAGCTTCAAACAAAACAGCGAAGTTCACTGTTATCGAGATGACTCGTGATATGTTCTACGATTTCAACATTTTTTCCTAACAATGTTATACTCTCAGGAAAACCAATACAGACAATGAAAAATTTCTGTGGTGCGACGTTCGATCTGTTTTGTATACCAAAGAAAACATGTCCCGTTTTTCTTACAAAAAAGAATTCAAGAATGTTGAGTACATGAACATGGATTGTTCTAAGCGGGGTAAAGCTTACGATATGATTACAATAAATACAGTACCGAAAGCCTACCATTCCAAGATTACTATTTCAACCGAAAAGAAGAAGGATCTATTGGATTTGCTGTGCTTTATTCATGAGAGCTCTCATGAGTTTTACAGAAGTCTGAGCTGCAAGAATGATGTCAAAGACACTGCTCCGGATAATGATGTTGATTCTGATGATGAGTAATTTTATGATATGATAGTTATGTTCATCTAACTCCCAAGACCTATTAAAGGTTTTATTTTGATTTAAGTAGGTACCTACGTACTTCTTTGTTCTCTTCATTCTTTTACCTCACTCATAGAGTCGAATTACTGCCTATAGGATAGGTTAACAGCTGTTAACTGTACTGTGTAAGTTTTAAAGTGTTAGCAATTTTGATGTTTATTATTTTTCTAGATTTTTTTAAGGATTCACACAATGGCTGTGCTGTTATGTTTTGTACTGAGTAGGTTCACTTTGATTATTGTGATAGCTGCGTAAGATTGATCTGTGCCATTTCTAAGTATTTAAGTTTAAGACTAATTGCATTTAAAAAGATCTCTATTTACTTCTTATAATTTTGATAAAACTGTGCCTTATTTATAAGTAATTTCATAATTTTGAAGACTTTAATAAACGTTAAGTATTTTTCTAAAACTTGTATTCATTTCCACCATACATAGGTATTTTAATTCAGGATATAACTGGACTTGTATCATTTAACACATTTTTATAAAGACTAGAACTTTAGCAAACTGATACAATTCAGGTAAAATATGAAAATAGAGGACTGATAAGTAAAAAATTCGAATCTTTGGAGTATTATTTTTATCATTTGTTTGAGCTACATTGTGTTTTGAACATATTCTTATTAGTTATTGGATTTTTTCACTTCTTGTATATCACTTTACACAAAGACAACATAAATGTGCAACATGATTTAACTGTACTTGTATCATTTATCACGTAATTTTATCACATATTAGAAATTAAAAAGGGTACAACTGCGAGTTTTTCATGAATTACTTCAAAAGTATAATATTTACCACAAAAATATAAAAACACAATGAAAGTGGATGTTTCGATCTACAAAAGAAGGTACTTAAATGTAACCTAACCCACTTCGTTCATGAACTAGAATTTTTTAAATATTGTTTGGGCTGTCCTGTAAAGTAGTGATTTTTCAATTGTATCACCGGTCACAGGAGGCACAGTGACTGTACTATATTATTGTCGAAGTTTTTTTTTCTATTAAAGTACAGCTCGACCAAAGAGTTCTCACTTCAAAGCTTTTAGTTGCCGTCGACTATTTTGTGGAATATTATGCAATGTATATTAATTACATTGATAAAACAAAACTAATTAGAACAGTAAAAACAATTGTTTTCCGTATAAAGGCAAGTCTAAAATGAGTGAATAATCTGGATATTAGACTCGGCTAGCTGCTTTTTCTACATATCTGTGGCGGTAATGGCGGCATGTCGTCGCAACAGCTGGTCGGTTGCTGTGGCGCGGTATCCGTTAGAATTTTGGATTTGTACGTCATATTTTATGAAATGATTTTTTGTGTTTTTGATGCAATCGCATGTTTCTAGATAGTATATTGTGTATACGACTGCACATAATTGGTATTCCAAGTTATTTAAAAGTTTCATAAGCTACTAATTCGAATTGATTTTTATTACCTCGCAGTAGGTGCTAGGTATTCTCCTCGGGGATAAATGTATGGGGATGAATCCCTTACTGCACTCAGGATCCTAGTATTTACTCCCTCGCTTCATTGAGGAGTTAACTCAGAGATCCCTCGCTGCGCTCGAGAGCCCTAGAATCCATCGTTGCTCTAGGGATTCCATATAGCACCCGTGACCTAAGGTACTGCTATATTTATGTAGTTGTATGTTTTATTTATGTAGGGTTTTTCTACCCATGGGAATTAAAGTTGTTTACCCAAAAAATATATATTTGTTTACATGTTTGGAAACTTAATCACGAGCGCAGTATACATTCAAACGCTTTTTGGACTTATTTTTTTGTCTGAAATGTGCCTTGCATTACGTTGTGATTTTAAGGACGGATGTTTGTTTCTGACAGCTCTAGACACTACAAGCAATCAATAGAAAATGCCTATGGCATTAAGTCCGCCTCTGTACATTTGTGTGCTTAAAGTGTTAAATAAAATAAAATAAATAGAAATCAGGTACCTAACCTGGTTCCCTTTGATTGGTTTTAGGTTGAAGTGGTCTTTTGAATAATTATTGTTAAGGATTATTATTATTTTTATTATTATCTTGTTTTTTTTTCTCCTTCTTCGCAGGATCCTCTTTCCAATACTACGTACAAGTTATATTGTTTTCAGATTTAAGACCTGGTGAAGGTCGCGGGAATCCGCTGGATACACGAAGAGAAGTTCCGGTCGATGTGGCGACGCTTAGGGGACGCCTATGTCCAGCAGCAGCCATCATTTGGCTGAAATGAAAATGATATTGGTCTCAGAAAAAAAAAAATTTGGTTGAATATTAAAATTATATTATGTAGCTCTTTTACTATCATTGCTTTCATGTAGTACAATATTTTATACGACCAAAATATTATTACATAGCCTCTGTATGGTCAATATTTCGGTAAATTGAATTACCTACACAAATAATAAAATACCCTATTATGCAAATACACAATAATTTAATATCGGTAACCGATAACGTGAAGGGTATCCGAAAAGGTAGCTCTTCGTTGCTTATAATACAGTATTTATATTTATAGTAATGTGACCAGTTTGTACTGACCTCTGCTGTGTAGGGAAGCAGGTAGAAACTAGGTAGGCTATTTCAGAAGTAAAGTCTATAGTTTAATGGTTACAGAAAAGTAATATTGATACTAGTTGAAGTAAATAGTTTTTATATAACATTATAAGTTTATAACATCACGCCTTGCTTCCCAGAACGGTGAGGCAGAGGAGTACCCTTAGTAGGGACCCACTGTGACTGACGTACATGTACATGTACACGCAAATGCCCTGGCGGGCTGCGATCATCTGACATCAATAGTCGAGCAGCTATCATGTGTGACGCAGGCGCGCCAACTGTTTTGATAGGCCAGGACAACTGGGCGCCCTTGCTCGTCTCTGAATTGCAAGTAGGTAGAAAGAGGCAACCGGTAGCGTCACGTACCGTACGTACGTTAGTACTTGGCTGGGTTTTACGTGGTCATATCTGTAGTCTAACAAAAGTACATGTAGTACCACAGATCGGAGAACGCTGCAGTCATGTAAGTATAGACGAATCTACAGAAAAGCTCATACAATAATATTTTAGCCTGGGGTCGCTAGGGGTACAGCCACATCACCCGCAAGCAGACCCAGAGATGAGAGCGTTGAAAATATTAAAGGAAACTACACGCGCTCTACCTGAAGGCGGTAATGAAACAGGCTCACTATGAAAGAATGAAGGTAGATGTTTTCCAGATAACCACGCCTCCGCGCTCAGCCGACTACATGGCACTGAAAACCGTTTACGCAAGACCAAACTCTGAAACAAAAATATTCAAAGCACATGAATTCCATGATAACAAATGGGTATGCAGAACTAGCATCACTGACGCCATCTGTCGGATGCAAGTAGTACTTACTACATTTTCCATTTGCGTCCAGAATCGTGTACGACGCAGCGGCACGCACGTATGGGGTGTGCCTCAATAAATTATCTTTTGACGAGCCCAGCCGGTCGATTCTGTAACAATCTCACCGTGATAACTTAGGTGAAGTGAGCTATCTCTCCACCTGATGATAGGGATTGACACTTTTGACAACTCACTTCATGCTCACTTCACCTAAGTTTTCACGGTGACATTGTTACAGAATAGCTCGGCAGATCTCCTACAATCACTCCTTGGCATGTTAATGCAATTCAGACAAAAGTCTGTCGCAGGGTGCGCACACATAAAATATATGTTTTTACGCATAACGGTGAGAGCGGAAGACAGAGACGCACTTCGTTTTTTTATGGCACGATGATCAAAATTTAACGCCCATACAATATATACATATAATGTAAGCGGTGTTGTATGGTGCGACCTCTTCCCGAGTACCGCGATTTACGTTAAAAATTATAACGCACACGTTCATGAGTCTGACTGCCCTGAAGCGGTGGACCCTATAGTTGAAAATAACTACATGGATGATTTTTTACAGAGCTTCGATGACCCAGAAGAAGCGAATCGAGTGTTAAAAGCAGTCGACGCTGTACATCAGCGAGGTAACTTCATACCGCAGAAGTGGGCGTTCAACGAGCCGGCCACCGTCGCAGATCTCGCGACCGAGCCAGCAGAAGACACGCTGCTCAACAAGGAGGAGAAATTCTCGGTCTTATCTGCGCCACTACGTATAAGTTCAAGAAATAGACCTAGAATTGTTTAGACAAGCAGCTTACGTCGGTTATTAAAAATGGCTATGTCTTTGTATGACCCGCTGAGACTAGCCGCGCCGTTTACGACACACATTGGTACAAGGGCGGAAAAAAGTCCTTTGTTTCAACCTTGTTTAAAATGTCTACAATTTGGTACACACATACTAGAATGTTAGTAGAAACAAGTCCTAAAATTAATACGGATAAATAATTATACAGTATTTAATTATATGATGCCAAAGTAGGGTGATCGAGAATTTACAAATTTCGTGCAAAAAATATTGTTATTTCAAGTATGAATAGAACCAAAATACTATAATTATCAACTTTCATTTTTACTTTAGTCATAAGTTTATTGTGTGTACTAATAAAATAGTAAACATAATGTTATAATATAATGAATAATTACTTACTATTACATTTTTAGTGAAGAAGGTCATTTGGAACCTTTTGTTTTCAATCATGAGATCATAACTAATCTCCGTTATCAACCGATACGTAATAATATACTTTCGGAGATTAATTAGACCCTATAGATTAAGAATACATTAGTTTTGGCTGCGATAACCTGCGATCTTGGAAATACCAGGTCCTTAACTAATGACGCTCTGTAATTAAGAAAAAGTGCATTATATTAATAAGTGTTTCTAATGAGGGTAATTAACATTTTATCATATCGTGTAAGTATAAATAGCATTGAATGGTAGTTTTAACTTCACTTACAATTATTTTCTCTTACGATAACAGTGTTATTATAGTGATGGATAGCTTTACTATTGTCTATGCCGATTTAGTGGAAATCATAATATCAAGTAATCGTGAGATACATAAATGCCTCGAAAATTTAAAACTTATGTATCCACAGCTTACAGAAAGTGTTTGGAATCAAGTTTATGAAAAGTTAAGCCGTAATTTTCTACCCGTATTTACAAAAAAGTGGCAAACTGCAGCGAGAAATAAAAATGCTTTTATGGCAAAAAATGAACAGTGGCTGAAAAATATTTTTACCGTTGAGACATCTTCGGTGCAGACTGATGTGGTGAATTGTGACAGTAATGTTCCAGGGCCATCAAAACGCTCTCATAGAGGACGACCAGAAAAATCATTTGATGAATGTTGCGATCGAACAAAGCGATATAAAGTTAAAAGATTGTGTGAAAGCGTTCCTGAAGAAATGATTAAGAAAGCTGCCTCTAAGGTACTCGGACAAGAAGGATCATCGGATACTATCAAGTTTACTCCAGAAAAAGCGTTGGCATTATTACTTGATGCATCACTTTCGAAACATCAATATCAAGTACTGAGAAATGCAGCAAAAAGTATTGGTTGTGATATTTTTCCCGATTATCATAAAGTGCTTGAAGTAAAAAGGCAATGCTACCCCACGGATATTGATGTAACGGAAAGCTACGCTTGTGTAAGTTTGCAGTCATTACTGGATCACACAACCAGAAGATTATTTGAAGTAATGTCTGAAGACGACCTTACACAGATTAGTGTAAATTCAACGTTTTTACACAAGTGGGGATGTGACGGATCATCAGGTCATGCTGAGTACAAACAGTCATTTATCGACGAAAATGTGTCAGATTCATATATGTTTTTGACATCATTAGTTCCACTGCGTCTGTATGAAAAGGAAAATAAATCAGTTGTGTATTGGACAAATGCAACTCCTTCTTCTACAAGGTGTTGTCGCCCGGTACAATTCCAATTTCAAAAAGAAACTACAGAATCTACGAAAAATGAAATTGCTAGAATGGAGTCTGAAATAGCAAACTTAAATGAAACTGTTATTAGTTTAAAGGAAAAGACTTACAAAGTCTACCATAAACTTGTGTTCACAATGATAGATGGCAAAATAGCGCAGACAGTTACGGACACATCATCATGTGCAGTGTGTTTTATATGCAAGTCAAAGCCATCAGAAATGAATAACCTTGACCAAGTGCGAAATAAAACTGTGGATACGGAGGCTCTCAAGGTCGGTTTATCCCCGCTTCACGCACGGATTAAATTTATGGAATGCATATTACATATTGCGTACAATATGTCATTTACCAGTTGGAGAACGAACGCAACTACCAAACAACAAAAAGATGAAGAGAAGAAAAGAATCCAAAGTGAGCTGTTTCAACGTTTAGGTCTAAAAGTGGATTTTGTAAAGCAAGGAATGGGAACATCTAACGATGGAAATACGTCTAGAAGATTTTTCAATAATGCAGACATTGTAGCTGAAGTCACAAGAGTCGATAAAGAACTTATTCATCGGTTTGGTATAATATTGCAAACAATTAATTCTAGTGCATTAGTTGATTCGGATAAGTTTGGTAGTTATTGTTACGAGACTGCTGAACTATACGTAAGCCTGTACAGCTGGTATAATATGCCAAATACTGTGCATAAAATCTTGCTGCATGGCAAAGAAATAATAAGTGTTGCTGCCTTACCTATTGGGATGTTATCTGAGGAAGCTCAAGAAGCGCGAAATAAAAATTACCGCAATTATAGGTTAGGTCATTCAAGAAAATGTTCTCGTCTATCATGTAATGAAGATGTTATGAATATGCTCTTAGCTACCTCAGATCCCCTTATCAACAGTTTACGTGCAGTACCGAATAAAAAATACTATCCTCTTCACGATGATGCCAAAGCTTTATTAGTGGATAGCACCCATCTCTCAATCAATGTCTTCTCTATTTAATATTTAGTTTATTAATTTTTATTTATTTAAAAATGCTGATTTAATTATATGAAATTCATGTGAAAAAATTTGATGAATATTTTCATGTTAATAAAAAAAAAATACGTGTTATATCTTTCTCTTTGTAAACTTGTACATCCATTATATCATTTTAATAAAGTATTATGAAGAAACGCAACGTCTTTTCATTTAAAAATAATATTTTCCGCATGCCCGTACTACCTGCACCACTGTGCACATTGGTACAAGGGCGGAAAAAAGTCCTTTGTTTCAACCTTGTTTAAAATGTCTACAATTTGGTACACACATACTAGAATGTTAGTAGAAACAAGTCCTAAAATTAATACGGATAAATAATTATACAGTATTTAATTATATGATGCCAAAGTAGGGTGATCGAGAATTTACAAATTTCGTGCAATAAATATTGTTATTTCAAGTATGAATAGAACCAAAATACTATAATTATCAACTTTCATTTTTACTTTAGTCATAAGTTTATTGTGTGTACTAATAAAATAGTAAACATAATGTTATAATATAATGAATAATTACTTACTATTACATTTTTAGTGAAGAAGGTCATTTGGAACCTTTTGTTTTCAATCATGAGATCATAACTAATCTCCGTTATCAACCGATACGTAATAATATACTTTCGGAGATTAATTAGACCCTATAGATTAAGAATACATTAGTTTTGGCTGCGATAACCTGCGATCTTGGAAATACCAGGTCCTTAACTAATGACGCTCTGTAATTAAGAAAAAGTGCATTATATTAATAAGTGTTTCTAATGAGGGTAATTAACATTTTATCATATCGTGTAAGTATAAATAGCATTGAATGGTAGTTTTAACTTCACTTACAATTATTTTCTCTTACGATAACAGTGTTATTATAGTGATGGATAGCTTTACTATTGTCTATGCCGATTTAGTGGAAATCATAATATCAAGTAATCGTGAGATACATAAATGCCTCGAAAATTTAAAACTTATGTATCCACAGCTTACAGAAAGTGTTTGGAATCAAGTTTATGAAAAGTTAAGCCGTAATTTTCTACCCGTATTTACAAAAAAGTGGCAAACTGCAGCGAGAAATAAAAATGCTTTTATGGCAAAAAATGAACAGTGGCTGAAAAATATTTTTACCGTTGAGACATCTTCGGTGCAGACTGATGTGGTGAATTGTGACAGTAATGTTCCAGGGCCATCAAAACGCTCTCATAGAGGACGACCAGAAAAATCATTTGATGAATGTTGCGATCGAACAAAGCGATATAAAGTTAAAAGATTGTGTGAAAGCGTTCCTGAAGAAATGATTAAGAAAGCTGCCTCTAAGGTACTCGGACAAGAAGGATCATCGGATACTATCAAGTTTACTCCAGAAAAAGCGTTGGCATTATTACTTGATGCATCACTTTCGAAACATCAATATCAAGTACTGAGAAATGCAGCAAAAAGTATTGGTTGTGATATTTTTCCCGATTATCATAAAGTGCTTGAAGTAAAAAGGCAATGCTACCCCACGGATATTGATGTAACGGAAAGCTACGCTTGTGTAAGTTTGCAGTCATTACTGGATCACACAACCAGAAGATTATTTGAAGTAATGTCTGAAGACGACCTTACACAGATTAGTGTAAATTCAACGTTTTTACACAAGTGGGGATGTGACGGATCATCAGGTCATGCTGAGTACAAACAGTCATTTATCGACGAAAATGTGTCAGATTCATATATGTTTTTGACATCATTAGTTCCACTGCGTCTGTATGAAAAGGAAAATAAATCAGTTGTGTATTGGACAAATGCAACTCCTTCTTCTACAAGGTGTTGTCGCCCGGTACAATTCCAATTTCAAAAAGAAACTACAGAATCTACGAAAAATGAAATTGCTAGAATGGAGTCTGAAATAGCAAACTTAAATGAAACTGTTATTAGTTTAAAGGAAAAGACTTACAAAGTCTACCATAAACTTGTGTTCACAATGATAGATGGCAAAATAGCGCAGACAGTTACGGACACATCATCATGTGCAGTGTGTTTTATATGCAAGTCAAAGCCATCAGAAATGAATAACCTTGACCAAGTGCGAAATAAAACTGTGGATACGGAGGCTCTCAAGGTCGGTTTATCCCCGCTTCACGCACGGATTAAATTTATGGAATGCATATTACATATTGCGTACAATATGTCATTTACCAGTTGGAGAACGAACGCAACTACCAAACAACAAAAAGATGAAGAGAAGAAAAGAATCCAAAGTGAGCTGTTTCAACGTTTAGGTCTAAAAGTGGATTTTGTAAAGCAAGGAATGGGAACATCTAACGATGGAAATACGTCTAGAAGATTTTTCAATAATGCAGACATTGTAGCTGAAGTCACAAGAGTCGATAAAGAACTTATTCATCGGTTTGGTATAATATTGCAAACAATTAATTCTAGTGCATTAGTTGATTCGGATAAGTTTGGTAGTTATTGTTACGAGACTGCTGAACTATACGTAAGCCTGTACAGCTGGTATAATATGCCAAATACTGTGCATAAAATCTTGCTGCATGGCAAAGAAATAATAAGTGTTGCTGCCTTACCTATTGGGATGTTATCTGAGGAAGCTCAAGAAGCGCGAAATAAAAATTACCGCAATTATAGGTTAGGTCATTCAAGAAAATGTTCTCGTCTATCATGTAATGAAGATGTTATGAATATGCTCTTAGCTACCTCAGATCCCCTTATCAACAGTTTACGTGCAGTACCGAATAAAAAATACTATCCTCTTCACGATGATGCCAAAGCTTTATTAGTGGATAGCACCCATCTCTCAATCAATGTCTTCTCTATTTAATATTTAGTTTATTAATTTTTATTTATTTAAAAATGCTGATTTAATTATATGAAATTCATGTGAAAAAATTTGATGAATATTTTCATGTTAATAAAAAAAAAATACGTGTTATATCTTTCTCTTTGTAAACTTGTACATCCATTATATCATTTTAATAAAGTATTATGAAGAAACGCAACGTCTTTTCATTTAAAAATAATATTTTCCGCATGCCCGTACTACCTGCACCACTGTGCGACACAACCAAAGTGCATATTGTAAGACACCTGGCGTATAAATATCGGTTGGGACGAGTGCCTACCGATAAGTCTTGGCATTAAATGGCACAACTGGTTAATTGCTCTGCAAATACTGAAAGGCATTCGTACCTCACGTTTTTATCCGGGATATAATGACTCGACTAGAGTATAATTGCACATATTCGTACACGCGAGCAAACGGGCCTACGCCACAGCAGCATATTGGCGTTTAGTGACCGGCATAGGTCAAGTTAATGTGTTATGCTCGCGACAGCGAAAGCGCGCGTTGCGCCTCTTAATATAACATATATAACTAGACTTGAATTACAGGCTGCCGACCTAGGCGGACGACTGGTACGCTGCATGGAAGAAGAGCACAATCGTCGCGCCGACCGCCATGTCTTCTGGTCCGACTCGCACGCCGTGCTAGCGTGGCTACGCGCCGACACACGCACTTTCAAACGATTCGTCGTGCACCGAGTAGCAGAACTAGAAGAAACCACCGAGCGAAGCGAATGGCACTGGGTCCCCACCGCACACGATGTCACCGACGACTCGACTCGCGATACACCGACTCACTTCACTGTGAGCCACCGCTGGTACATTGGCCCTTTGTTTCTATACGATGATGAAAACGGCTGGCCGCAGGAGACAGACTCGCGCCCCTACATCGACTCAGGTGAGGAGCGTGTCACCACTACAGTTGCTTACAAACGGTCGACTTTAAGAGACACGCTACCTGACGTCATACGTTTCTTTTCCTGACTACGACTCAATCGGGCCATGGCCCATGTTCCTCAATTTTTTTTTTTTTTTTTTAATCTTCGCCCCACATCTGGAATTTCTCCTGTATTGTGGGTGCAATTACAAACATTCAAACGCACATACACAAAGAGCCAGACCCGGAGCAACTACTTGTAGGTCATAAAAATATTTATTCCGTGAGGGAATCGAACCCGTGACACGCAGCGCAGCAGTCAATCGCTTAAACACTGCGCCAACCGTGCCGTCAAAAAAAAAATCATCGTCAAAATTCATCGACCGATATCGAGTCCACACAATAGCCGCTACCCGCAAATGCAATAGACGCGATACTGCATGCAATGGACGGCGAAGCCACGGGAGGATACAAGAATCAAATGACGTCACGTCACCGGCGGGAGAGCAGTACCAGCTGACAGCTGGTTAAATCAGCTATCACTGACAGTCGACAAACACAACAAAATGAAAATAGGCTCGCGCATCGGAGCAGCGGCTGATATATCACGAGAAACTCAGTGGCTCGCAGTACTAGACGGCGACCACCACTACTGTCGCTTGTACATAGATTGGATTCATCGAAAGTTATACTGTGGCTTGGAATACGTCGTGAACGAAGTCCGCCAACACTACTGGATCCTACGTTTGAGACCCTCTGTCCGTGCAGGAATCAAGCTCAATCAAGCTCTGCCAGCCCTGTAGACTACGTCGAGCCGTGCCGCCAAAGCCACAGACCGGCGACTCACAACCCTGTCGACTGGCACAGCACCAACGTCCGTTCACACACAGGACTGGACAACTTCAGACCGCTTTCCGTCACAGTAGCGACGAGAAGCGCTATGTGGCATTGTGCACATGCCTCACTACTCGTGCCGTTCGTTTAGAAGTTGCAGCTTCACTGTCAACAGATGCAAGTATAGCGGCATCTGTTGACAGTGGAGCTGCAACTTCTAAATGAACGGCGTTGAGGCGCATGATGGGGCAACACGGATGTTCTGAAGTCATATGGAGTGACAACAGTACCAATTTCCACGGGGGGGGGGGGGGGACGCTGAGCTTCGCAAAGCCGCCCTAGAGTCGCTACAACACGAAGTAGAGGTACGTTATGTGAGAGTTATGTCTTGACTTTAAAAGAGACTGTGACCTCTGAGTTTGTTTCGGCCTTTCTTCTCAGAGTAGTCAGATAGGAAACGCCGACCTCATCTAGTTTTTAAAATATAATTGACGTGTAAAAGTGTTTGTACAAAGCTACTTACAGAAATAAAATCATTTATCATTTACGTCACATCGCCTGGCGTTAAACTAGCAGACATGTTTTGGCACCGATGGGTGCGCGCGAAGTACTACCTACACTTCAAAACCGGCGGGAGCCGCATGGACGCGGCGACACAGTCAAGGTGGGTGATTTAGTTGTTACAGTGGACCCAAACTTACCAAGAAACATATGGCCAAAGGAGAGAGTCGAACGCATGTACCTAGGCGCATGTGGTGTCGTAAGAAAGAGTCGTCGACGTCAAAACTAACAATG
This sequence comes from Brachylomia viminalis, assembly GCA_937001585.2. Classification (NCBI taxonomy): domain Eukaryota; kingdom Metazoa; phylum Arthropoda; class Insecta; order Lepidoptera; family Noctuidae; genus Brachylomia; species Brachylomia viminalis. The sequence continues at coordinate 2,250,642 of OW443296.2, forward strand.
CGTCGTCCTGTTAAACGTCACGCCGTCATACTAGTAGAATAAACTTAGTGGTACTCATGTATTGTTTTTGAAAACAGTGGTGTAGACCAAATAACCATGTTATTTCCTTTCTCCAGTCTCGTCACTCCAGGGTCATGCTGTTAGGAGGATTTCAATATGCAGAGCAGGGATCCTGCAGACTACCCTTAGCATTATGTATATGTCTTAAATTATTTATTGATTTAAGTACAAGTGTTTATTGACTGAATGAGATATTGTATGTTTATGAATGAATGTTCTAGTGATCGCCTATCGACTCTAGAGGAAGCACTGGAGTACAATCAGGAAAATTCTCGTTCTTTCTAGGAGCCGGAAGTGGATGTACCTAAAAGTAAGTCCGCCCACTTTCATGTTTGTCTCGGTCAGTTAGCTTCCAGGGGTAAGATTGTTCACACGTCTCGTTATTGTTTAACCGCATATTGTCATAGGAAACGGTTTTCTTAACCGAAGCCATGCTTGCCTAGAATCAGTGTATGTAATTATAATTGTAATTATATTCTTATAACTGAAACCTGTGGATATCGACAATAAATCTACTAGTGTTAATATTGACCATATTGTGTTTCATTGTCACTAGTTAGTCCTCTGTTCTCACCCACATTTCATCATTTATGTTTAAATACCATGTAATAGGGAGTGAACCTATAGCCATAAACCGAGCATAAGTTTAGACTCCGGGCTTCTATTGAGAAATTCCTCATAGAAAAACCCAATTCCACTCTGCCTGACCTAGGAGTCGAGCCCAAGACCTCAGGCATTCATATTATTACTAGTTGAGGTAGACCTTTTACGTAGAATATTTCTTGTAATCCACAGGGGTTCCCTGCCTGAGCAAAAAAATTACTATAATTGCAAAATACAATTTAGAGAAACAGTCAATATAAAGAAGAAGGATCAATAGGGTTCAATGCACCTATTACGAACTCTGGTTGTCCACGAAACTATGTTTAATAGTTTCTGGATGCGTTCCAGATATTAAAGAATGGCTCAGGAACGAAGCCGCGCCAAATAAAGCCCCTTATCATAATAAAAAAGTTGCAAAGTGAAAATTATTGGTACTTTTAGTGTGTGAGGAAGTACTCTAGAAGACCGAAACACATGGGCGTAACCCAGGACCTCAGACCGAATTAAAAATCAAGACATAGCGTTGTCATCAGTGACGTGAGGCCAGTTTCGTAAACATGTGTGCACATAATGAGGTGTAATTTGGTTATAAATATGTGCGTGTGAGCTTCACTGTATTGTTCGTAGCGCCACGGTAATATTATCTATAATATTACCGTGCCAGTGCTGTCTTAATTTTTTATTTGTGCTAAACCCATGACCAGTATAATTTGTTGTTATGTTTCAGGTGTTTTAAGCAGGAGAGAAGAGAGAAAAGCTGTACAACACATACAAATAAAAAACAGGCCAAGTGCGTGTCGGACCCAGGCACAGAGAAGCGTTCCGTAGTTGGTAAGACACATTATTGATTTTATCGACGGCAAAAATAAGTTTGTATTTAATAGTATTTCTAGACACACCTCGGTATATCTTTGCCTAACCCTACACGACCCTATGAAAAATAAAGCCTACCTTAAGCCCTACCTTAAATCTATGAAAAATAAAGGTTTTTCTGCGATTGAAATTGAAAACATCCCACACCTAAAAAACTATTAAAAATGTCACTAAAAACATCATCATATTTTTAATTATGCAATCCAACAATACCCCACATGCTTATTTTATTTAATTTAATCAACAAGTAACAATGGACTCATCTATGTTAGTAACAATATTTCTTAACATCTATGTTAGTAAACTTAACCTACACACTTAACCTAACACGGCCATATATGTTGATGAGAATCCCTGCTACAAGCTCAACACCGATGTGGAAACACAGACCAGTCTGCTCGCGATACACCGCGGTATAATGTTGGCGCTGGCCCGCACCCGGCGCACCGGAGAGGCGCATCTTTATCGAATAGTAGCGTAGAAGCAATCGACACGAGCTTCAGCAAACATCCCGGATGCGCTACAGAAGCGGAACAGCCCCATCAACACCCAGGACGCATTATTATATATATATATATATATATATTTTTTAATATTGAAAGAAATATTGAATGCGAAGGGCGCTGTACAATTTTTGAGTGTAACCTATACGTGTGAAATGACGTGTAATATGCACGAAAAAATGTTTTTTTCACTACCCTAGAACAGCGTGCTAACCTACGAGCAATGATGTTAGCTCTCACCGAAAGCGCCCTTCTTTCTCTTTCAATATCTTCATCATCTTTGAGATCAGCGGTCAAAAGATGTCCCAAATATTTCAATTTTTAATATTTTATATATTGGTCAACTTAACCGGAGGCATAATATAAGAACATCGATGGCTGACACCAAAGACGATGACTTCACTTTTGGTGACGTTGTAGACCAATCCATGAACTAACGCATACTCTTCACAGATGGTTACCAACCTCTTAAGGCCACAAACTGAGGCGCTCAGCAGCGCCATCTCATCGGCGTAAGTAATGTTGTTAACCCATACTCCGTCAATGTAACAGCCGACATGCTCTCTGCTGAGCGTCTCGATCAGCTTATTGACATACAGATTGAAGAGCGTGGGTGAAGTCAACCCCTCTGCCTCACACTCCGCACTCCTACCTATACGGCTCTGAAAAAGCCCCGTCCAGCGTAACCGATTGATCTGGATGATTGGATTGATCTCCAAACCAGCATTTAAAAGTGTTTATCAACTCTGGAGGAACACCAGCTTCCTCTAACTTCCTCCAGAGGATACTGTATGTGACCAGATCAAAAGCTTTGGAAAGCTCGAGGAAGCAAGCATGCGTAGGTGTCTTCCTAGTCCACACAGTCCACTTTAGACACGAGATGGCACTCTCAGTAGATAGTCCGGATCCAAATTGCGTATGGGCATTAAATTATTTTATTCATCTCCCGATTACATGTATGGGGAGTGAAACCCATAATATTTTTTTTCATAATTTCGCTACAGCACAGCATACACCTTTTTTCCAATTGTCATTGATATAGTGTCAATAGTCATCGAGTAAAATGGATGTGTAGCATCCGAACAGATTGACGGGCGGGCAGACAGACATGACGAAATTACAAGGGTTTCGTTTTTGTCATTTGACTACGGAACCCTAAAAAGTGTAGCGTGGGCCAACCAGCTACATGGACCAATAACCTTAAATAGACAGCTGGGACAGACTGGAACGGTAGATGGAGAACTGGGTGATGAGACGAAACTCAGAACAGTTTGAACGAAGTTCAACCTGTTATGGAATTTGTACGCATAGAAATATTTGCTTTTATATACTTTGTGTCATATGTTGCCAAAACGTAGACACTGAGAGTCGGGCTGGTCCACAAATTTAATGTCGCTCATTGCTATAGAGCGGACTATGGTCGGAGTTTCTTGATTTGCCGACATAGCTTGCAGAGTGAGCGAGCTGAAGTCTCAGTGGCTGGCCATGTTTATCGAAGGACCGATAGCCGGTCAAACAGACGAGTCCTGGAATGGAGTGGTGGTAGCAAGCGTGGTGTGGGACGCCCCCCAGGTAAATCGACCGACAACCATAAAAAAGGTGGCTCGGGCAGACTGGATGCAGTAGGCAGAGGACAAAGTGTTGTGTCACAGCCTGGTTTAGGCCTATGTCCAGCAGTGGGCTGCGATAAGCTAAGTTATTCGACTTTTGTGAGACTAATAGAAAAAGTCAGAATGGTCACTTAATAAAAAATAGCTTTCTGATAAACTGCTACTGAAGATGAACAGCGCGGTATTATCGTCTTGATTACTATTACTAGTTTTGATTTGTGATATTTCGCAAGACAATATACATTTAAATTTGTACTACGTGTGTGTGTCTACTCAAAAATAACCTACCCTAACATACCATTATAACACAGGAAAAACTCGAATAACAGACCGAAACAAAAAATTAAGTCAGGAATTTTTCTATAAACTTTTTCTTCGATGTTTGCAAGTGTAGGTACCCTTTAAAGGCAATTGAAGAATAACCCTTTGTTTCCCGACTGAAAGCCGTTCAAGTAATTGAAAAACTTTTATTTTTATGAAAACAGCATCTCTTATTGCTGCTTTGAACCTGTATTCAGGAATGAAAGCATCCATTTTATTGAACTAGAGGTTCGTTTCTACAAAAGAAAATATCGTGAACAAATTTTTATTATTATTTTCCTGTTGAGGTTGTGATATGACTATTTTAGAAATATAATAATGAATTGGATATATTTCCTATCATTTTGGTAGGTGGGATTGCAACGGGCATCAATTTGGTGGTTAGTAAAAATGAATTGACAAAAAGGTGATAATTACCTACAAAATTTTATATTATCATGTTTCTATCCAGGCACGAAAAATAATAAAATCAAACTATTTTATTTCACATAAACCTACATCACTTATGAAACGTCAAAAGCTAGGTGCACGGTTCCAATTGGTCGTTTCCTATGGAGAAGAGCTGGCAAGAAACTCCACGGAGATTAAAGGTACCACCATATTTGTTTCAATAAAACAGTCAAAGTCGACAGTTCGACTTCGCATACTAGCTGGAGCAGACGCATTATCATTTTTACTTAAATAGTGCAGTTCGGTGCCATATAAAATCTAACCTTACCACTAAGACAATAGACTCAGTTTCGTCATACACCTGTTTGTTTTAAAATAATTAAACAAGGGTCATAGTGCGCGTGTCGACAGAGTGCGGCCCTCTTCACCCCCGCGAGGAAACAGTGTGGTCTATATTTTTTTACTCGCTCACATTACTTCGTGCAGTGATTGTCGCGTGAGTGCGGCCCCCTTCACCCCCGCGAGTAAACGGAACGGTGGCCATTTTTCATCTCTTTTACTCAGCACCTGCTTGGCATAAAAGTTCAGCCTATCAGCTGATCGGATAAAATACCGAGTTGTCATAACAGCTGATTATGGCTGATTCGGACGCATCCATTGCGCTACTCTCGCCGAATAGCAGTAAATGCCAATCCGTTCCTGATCTATACTCAGGCGATGATCTTAACGTAACTCAGAGAAACTTTAAGAGGAAGCAGCCAGAATGCAACTTGAGAGATGATATCTCTGCACTCTCCGAGGAATTCAAGAGATCAATGAACTTTCTGAGCAATGAAATACGCGACCAGTTTTCCAATATCAACTCGAATATTAGCAACCTTCGCAACGAATTTAATAATTTAGCAACTACCTCCTCTGAAATTCAATCCGAGTTGAAAGAATTACGCTCTGATTTTTTCAATACAAAAAAGGATATATCGATTCTAAACACAAAACATCTAGAATTATCGAAGGTTGTCGAGGAATTGAAGTCATCGGTGGAATTTAACTCTGCGAACATTATTGATGCCGAAAGGCGTACGAAGGAGATGGAGTCGAAGATCGTTACTTCTGCGTCTGAGACTATATATACGCTGGTTAATAGAATAGATCGCCTGGAGCAACAGGCTAGGCAGTGTAACATTGAGATAGGTAACTTGCCGGAAAAACGCGACGAAAATCTAGTGGTTATTTTGGAGTCAATTGCGGCAGCTATTAACATACCTATAGCACAGAAAGACATAGTGGCTATTCACCGTGTTCCACACGCACACAAGGATAATTTACGTCCGAAAAATATTATAGTGAAGTTTACTTCCCGATTACTCCGTGATAACGTACTGAGCGCTTATCGACTGGCTAAAGGTATTACTTCAGATCGTATAGGATTTGCTGGGACTCAATGTCGTATCTATATGAACGAACATCTGACGCTTCGCAATAAGGAGTTATTTCGCAAATGCCGCGACGCTGCCAAAACAAACAAGTTTAAGTACGTGTGGGTCCGTAATGCTACTGTGCTGGTCAAGGAGAATGATGATTCATCCACGATCGCGGTCCGTTCAGAGGATGACATTTGTAATAAGTTTACGTCAAATAATACGTCCTAACACGCTGTTGGTTTTTATTACAGAACGATCACTTTATTACATAATGTACCCGTATAAAAATAATGTCTGTTTAATTGTTTGTTTGTCATATTTTCCTACTAACAGCTGTGTGCTTATTTTGCTTTTGTTTGCATTGCGCTGTCTTCAATGTCTCCTTATTTCAGTAGTATCTGTCCCGTATAAAAATAATATCTGGTTAAATCTTCATTGGTCATATTTTTTTGGAAACAGTTGTGTGCTTAAGGTTTCAAATACTACAATTAACTCTTCAAAATATTTCCTTACCTCAGTAAATGTAATGTACAATGTTATAGTTAGTGCGTCTTACAATCTAGTCCTGATAACAATCCTTATACTGTTGCTTGAGATTTTTGTAATTTACTGTATCGATTATAACTGCTTTTTAATGTTAATTACCATGAACGTACCGCGTGAGCTTTCAGCGTTGGTTTATTTTAAGTATACTTATGAGTTCCAAAGTGTGTGTAATTTTGTTTTTGGTTTATTTCATGGTACCCTCACATTTGTATATGACATCTCAGTTATGTATGACTCGCGTGTTTCAAGTGTGCTTGAATTGAGTTTCATGGTGAATATTTTTTTCCCTTTGGTTTATTTTATTGTACCCTCAGATTTTAAAAATGGCTAACGATGGTAAAATATCCATTTATTATCAGAACTGTCGAGGAATCAGGACCAAATTGAATACCCTATATTTAAATATTATGTCGCATGCATATGACGTCATTATCTTGACCGAGACCTGGTTGACGCTAGACATATCTGATAACGAATTTATTGATCAACGCTATTTGGTGTTCAGATGTGATCGTAACCGTTTACTCACCAACAAAAAGGATGGCGGTGGTGTCCTTATAGCCGTATCTAAAGAACTAAATCCCTCTTGTATTTCATTTTTGCCCCCGTTGACCTTGCCCGAACATGTAATAGTTAAAGTTCCCGCGAGAGGCAATAAATATCATGTAATCTGTGCTACTTACATACCCCCTAACGCTGTTGATGATACATACTTAAGTTTTCTAAATTCCCTGTCAGTGTTGTGTGATGACTCTTCCATAGAAAACATTATCTTAACTGGTGACTTTAATTTACCCTCACTTGCTTGGGCAAAAAAGTTATCATACATGGAATATGATGTGAATAACAAACTGACAAACATAACTCGCTTTTTATCAAATTTCTGTTCACAACATGTTATGAGACAATATAACCATTTTTTTAATTCTAGCGGACGCATTTTAGACTTACTTTTTTGTAATGCTCATGCAGTCACATTCTCTCCTGATGTCCCCCTTTTACCTGTTGACAACTATCATCCAGCCTTCTATGTACACATTTCTTTCTCTCACCCCACACATATTCCTAAACGTACCGTTGACAACAAACTAAATTATCACAAAGCTAACTATAGCAAAATAAATACTGATATTAGTGACGTGGATTGGAATGCCTTACTTGGTAATTTAACAGCTTGTGAATCTGTTTCTATATTCTATGAAAGGCTTTATGAAATTATAAAATCACATACACCCACATGTCGACCTAAAAATGTTAATTTCCCCAATTGGTTCTCCAAGTCTCTCATATACACCTACAAAAAGAAAACTCAAGCCTGGGTTAGGTGGAAGAAGTATGGGAATTTATGTGACTATGAGGTATTCTCGAGTAACAGGAAAAAATTTAAAAAAGTGGCTGACAGTTGCTATAGTAAATATATTAATGCAATTGAAGACAGTGTTGCTACCAATACTAAAATATTTTGGACGTACGTCGCTAGCCGTAAAACCACAAATAAAATTCCATCCACGATTCATTACAATCAAAGTTCATCCAATGATCCTATTACTATTTGCAACTTGTTTGCTACATTTTTCCAGTCTGCTTATGAGCCCTCAACATTTGACTATAACTCGTGGGAACCACCATCTATAAATGCTGACCACGATGTCTTCCTATGCAAAATGCAACTGTCTCTTGATGAAATACAGAAGGAATTAAAATCACTTGATGCAACCAAGGGTCCTGGGCCTGATGGGATTCCTTCGGTTTTCCTGAAAAACACGTGTGATACATTATGCCATCCTTTGTTTATATTATTTAATAAATGTTTGTCATGTGGTATTTTCCCTGAGGTTTGGAAACATGCAAATATTGTACCTGTTCATAAGAGTGGTTCTAAGCATGATGTCGCGACCTATCGTCCTATCTCTATACTATCTGCTTTCTCCAAGCTATTTGAGAGACTGGTACATAATAAACTATATCCTGCTATTCGCGTTGTTTTAATAAAAGAACAGCATGGCTTTGTTAAAGACAGATCTTGCATTAGCAATCTCCTCGTTTTCACGTCCCAGCTGTTTGATAGTCTCGATAATAGACAGCAGATTGATGCGGTTTACACAGATTTTCAGAAGGCATTCGATAAACTTGACCACACACTACTACTTAATAAAATTGCTTACAACGGAATCAGAGGGGACCTTTTACGGTGGTTTATATCTTACATAACTAACAGAACACAAAAGGTGGTTGTTAATGGCTTTGAATCTGGCTCTTTTCGGGTCACCTCCGGTGTACCACAAGGTTCCATTTTGGGCCCTTTATTATTTATTTTATACATTAATGACATAAAACACTGTTTTCAAAATTCAAAATTTCTTCTCTACGCGGACGATTTAAAGGTCTATAAAATTATTTCTGATAAAGTCGATTGTTTTAACTTTCAGCAGGATTTAGATCGTTTCTCCAGCTACTGCTTTTCGAATAAGCTTTACCTAAGTCTTCCAAAGTGTCATGTTATAACATTTACCAAAAAGAAAAATATTACTGAGTTCAACTATCGTCTTGCAAATACGCCAATTAGTAAAGTAGGTTCTCTCCGCGATCTTGGTGTTCTGCTAGATTCGAAGCTGCATCTGGACGTCCATGTAGAAAAAATTGTTAACAAAGCCTACCAAATGTTTGGTTTTGTAATGAGATCTTCCAGGGATTTTCGTCGACCTTCTACCTTTTTACACTTATACAAGTCAATAATTAGGCCTCAGTTAGAGTTTGCAGTACCTATTTGGAACCCTTTTTACGTGAAATATAGTGAAAGATTAGAACTAGTACAACGTAAATACCTTCGTGCTTTGAATTTTAGATGCTATCGGAATAAAATGTCATACCACTTACTTCTTAAAAAGTATGATCTCCTGACCTTAAAATCAAGACGGAAACTTCTGGAAGTGATGACTTTGTTCAATGTGTGCCGCAATCATTTTGATTGTCCGGACTTAGTTAGGAGTCTTTGTTACCTGGTTCCTCGAACAGTTCATCTACGTGAGGTACGCACTCGGCGTCTATTTGCTACTGGCCTCTGTAAGACCAACGCTGGCTCGCGTTCGCCACTACATCGTTTGGTTGAGACATATAACAACGAGTTCAACTCAATCGACATTCTTTTTCTTACTAAAAATGCATTTAGGAATCAAATCCAAGCAACCCTAAAGGATCAGCAAAGTAATTTTAATAACGCAATGCTTAATAATGTACGCACGCAAAATTAGTATCTGTTGTTTATTTTTTTTTTTTATTTTATAAATTGGAAAAAGGAAAAAAAACAGATATCAGTTTTGGGACAATTGACTGTTGTTAATTCAAATTTTATTTGTGTTTCGAATTGACGTATTTCATGTTAAACAAATATCAACTTTATTTTAATGAAAATTAGTTTGATTTCAGAGTGAATAGCACTATTGAGAAAGTTTTTTTTTTTTATTTATAAAAATTATATAAAAATGTTTAAAGCTGTAGCGTAAACTGAACCTTGTTATGTAGGAATTAAGGTTATTTTTCCATAAGCTTATATTTGTTTACATTTTTGGCGCAAATGTCGCGATTCAAATTTATATAATGTATTGTATCTGTGTTACTAGCTAGTTATAAATACCTCAAATTGTAATCTGTGGAGAACGTAGTGGGTAGCATAATCGTTTAAAGATGTTTGAATTTAAGTTATTATGACTATTTGTTATTGTGCTACTGTTTGTTCTTCCTTAAATAAATAAATAAATAAATAAATAAATAAAACAGTCAAAGTCAAAGTCAAATCGTTTATTGCTAAATCCATAATGTACATTTATAGGTGGTAAATAAAAAATAGAAACAATTATGGACCCTGTCGGGCACAGCAAATTTCATAAATATGTAGAGAGGAAGAGCGCTTTATAATTTTCCAGTTCGAGATGTTTCATATCATAATAAGTAGGTATTTTATATTTCCATTTGTTTTCTTAATCTATCAATAGTTATTAATATAGGTATTATTTTCAGTTAATTGTATTTAAAATTGCTTATTATCTAACATCAAATCCAGAAGTGAGATCACAATAAAAAATAAAAAGTTAATATATTAGTACAGTAAAACAGGTTACTATACCTAATAGATTTTTGTATTATAGTGTGCGTATTCTAAATACAATTAAAATTTTACATCGCATTATCCACAATATCCTCAAAATAGTGTAGGTATATCCTTTTACCACGTCAAACACAATACATACTATCATTCCAAGCATATTTTACTGTCAAATACATTATCCATGATTTACGACAGCCCTCGGGTATCTGATCGGGCTCTAAATAACGAGGTTGTCCCTTAATACATAACGACACAGTATAAATTAATCCCAAACATTTTCATTCCACTCTGTCGGAAAATAAAAAAATCGATGGGTATTTTTTTAGGCTGTGGGATCTTCCCCGAGGCGCGACGAAATGTCTTTAACCTACTTTTGAGAGGTGAAGATGGAAGTATCTACGTTGTGATTTTTTTTCAGGTACCTATCATCTACTTGGATGTGGAAATATTGAAAATATTCTGTTGTTTGTTTGTTGAGTAAAAAGCGTGATTGACTGAGTAAAGAAAGTAAACACGCATTACTAATGAGTAAGGAAAGAAACTTATTGTGAGAACAACTGTAAAAATAAGAAATATTTAAAACAGTAGCTATTTACTTTTCCCACTAATTTCCTTTGTAAACCCGAGAGCAATGAGCCTAACTTCAGACCTTCACAATGAGGATACAGAATTAGTTAACTAGTTAAAATGTTTCGAAATTCTCATAAAAGATAATTGACCTTCATAGGCGACACTATGTACCTCAATAACCAAACAATCTACCGCAAACGGAACTATCGGACGCACACCGCACCATATATCCTGTCCTTATTAATATTTAAGACCACAAAACGCATTTTGGACGGCGCGATTAGCCCAGTGGCAACCCGGGCTATATTTATAGCCGAAATTACCGTTTTAATGGACACGAACTGGCCAAGCTAAATTGAAAGCAACACCCTGTACCATGATACACGATAACACATTCATATCACGAGTGGCCATCGAATCGGTGAGATGGGGGCTATTGAGTTTGATAACGCTATAAATAGCCTGTTTGGTCAACACGATACCTAATGGGGTAGCTAGGTTCTTTTTTGTTTTAATTTTCTGATTGGTTTGAATAAAGATTTACGGTAATGGCGCAATTACACTTGGTAACTCTCCCAAATTTGATTGCCTATAGAGTTCGGGCAAACAACCAAGTGTACATGAATTGTGTCGAGTACGTCCGTCTTCGGACAATCTAGTCCAGCTCCGTCTTCCAGTGCGATGGCCAGTGTAATGAACGCATCGCGTGCTCGAAGTCGAGTAAAGACCTTCGGACACCCGAATACGGTTTAACGACCAAGTGTAATCGCGCCTTAACACATTCATATCATGTGTGGCAACTCATAAACAGCTAAACGGCTGGATAAAATAAATTTTGTATACGTATTCCTAACATGAACCTTCAGGGGGTACACTAGCCATTTTTTTTTTTTTTTTTTTTTTTTTTTTTTTTAAATTTAAAAAATAACAAACTATAACAGATAAATACAATGTCCTGATTTAAATGTAAATACATTTTTATACCCTTTTATATGACAGCAAAGTCGATCGTAAAAAAAATATGACATACTTCCGAACTTTAGTATGTTACTAGCTGTGCCCGCGACTTCGTTCCCGTGGATGTCGGGAAACAATAGTGTGTCGCTTAGAGAAGGTATAGGTACCACTCCTCCATTGAAAAGAAGGAATCACGCGATCTTGGTTGGTGCGAAGCGCTACCTGGGGTTCTATACCATGGCTCTTTCGAATGCAGTCACTGCGTTTTCAGGGGACATAATGCGACGACGTGTCACTTAGATTTTTGTAAATAAATAAAAATCAAGGCGCCTTGTCAAGACTCATCTGTGCAACTGCCGTACTCAATAAATCGACTGCCCGTCTGACGAAGTGTGCTGAAGCCTTGTCGTAGTGAAGAAGGATCATGCTTTAAGAGTACTGTTGAAAATTTTCCGGGAAAACAGGCAAAAAGACTATGAAGTTATCATGATCTTAAAAACTTGTGTAATTAAGAAAACGTTTCCTTGTAAGCGATGCTAAAGAGGTTGTTTGCTCCTCGAAAGAGCATAAAGCAAGCTTTCCGTTTACTCTGCTTATGGCCGCCATTTTGGATTTTGATTTCCTGATTTACGGCACCAACCGCCCTCGAAAACTACGAAGATGAAACACATGACGAACACTTTGGACATCATTTTGATTAAGACCTCTTTTTACTACCGAAAACCATATATTTACCTACACTCCAACGTTATAAAAAACGGATTAAAAAAAATATCCAACTTCTGTAAACAACACTACAAAGTGCAAAATAACTTTAGTTTGGGAAGTCGTTTTCAAAAAGTTACAACCTTTTAAACCAAAGGTCCTTTGCACTTTGAAATATTTTGGTTTGAAGTCGGTTGTATTTTTTGTAAAAAAACGTTTTTTTTTTTTTATTGTGGTACCAACTTCACACAAAAACTTGTGTACTACTTTATATTGATACTTGGCTACTTTTTTTCACATACCGTACGATAGCCCAGTCGCGATAGCTATGTATACCGTTCGTCATTTAGGAGTAATGTGACAGTAGGGTTTCTTCGCAGTCCATGATCTGGAGGCCTACTCTATAAGTCAACGAGGATACGGGCCCGCCTGAAAGTATATCGATACTTAAAAGTGAACCCTACTCCCGATTAATTAACTTTTCCGGACGGGCAAAAACACATCGGAAGGAAGGACTGTCCAAACGTTTTGTCATTAATTTTTTGTTCGGGCCCCGAACTAATCATAAGTCTGTAAGTGATATGGAGTAAAAAACTTCCGAAACTTCGGCCGAAACAACGGACTTTGTGCTTAGGGAGTAGACCTCAGTTACGGATCACGGATAGTAACTAACCAGTCATTTTCTTTGATATCAGTAAAATAACCAAATCACTACACGTGAACTGTAAGTTATTGAGAAGTTGCATAATACAGACACAGTTACCATTATGACATGGGTATCACATGTTTTCGTAAGTACTGTTTCATGTCAATAGATGTCGTTACGTCTTTCTACATGTAATGAAACACACGTTCTTCTTGAAGAACGTGTTTAAGTCGCATAATTTATGGTCGAGTCTTTACCATCAATCATGCAGCCAATGCAGTCATGCAATCATGATCTGGCAGTTTGAGTAATTTAGGGGACCTACTCAAATGTCCTTTCTTTGGTATTGTTCGTCGAATCGTTGAGCTCCTTAAGTTTTGAGCTGAGCCGCATGATTGCTGACAATTGGGTGCACTGACTAGACAGGTCCACTCAATCTGTGTGGTTCTTTCCTCAAAAGACCATTTCAGGCACCGATCTACATAGCCTGCATATAATCTGACCAAGATTCTGTCTGAACTTTAAGAAATACTGTGACCTTTGAGTTTGTTTCGGCCTTTTTTCTCAGAGTAGTCAGACAGTAAACGCCGCCCTCATCTAGTTTAAAAAATATTATTAACGTGTAAAAGTGTTTTTACAAACCTACTTACAGAAATCAAATAATTTATCATGCATATAGTCACAAATACAGACTTTAGAATGCTTCTGAAAAAATCCTATTAGAACATAGACCAACGCGGCAGTTATCATGGCTACAGTAGTGCAATTAATTCTACATATAATAATCTCACCGTAAAAACTCAAGTGAAGCAGGTTTGCAGTAGTGTGATTGACACTACAGAGTCAAATTCAATTAGCTAGCGAAACTCCGCAGGCGTGATGGGTAGCAATATATCAACATGATAAAAGAAAAATTTTTTTTTTTTTTTTTGTGGGGCTATCGACGGCATGGCATCACTTGAAATATTAGTTTAAATTCAGTATTTTTTTGTGTAAACTGGTTACAGTAGAAATCTATAAAAATCTTACCTTGAAAACTTAAGTGAAGTGAGCTAGAAGTGATCTGTCATACTACCTGATGCTAGGGATTAACATCTCACTTCACTTAAATATTCACGGTGAGCTAACAGAATGCTATTCTGTAATGATCTCACCGTGAAAGCTAAGGTGAAGTGCGCTTTGAAATGAGCTGTCAAAATACAGGGTCAAATTAAATTAGCTAACAAAACTCCGCAGACGTGATTGTTATCGAAATCATTTTTATTTTTTCGTGATTAGATATCGATACCCATCTCGTCTGCGAAGTTTCGCTAGCTAATTTAATTTGACCCTGTATAGTGACAGCTCACTTTAAAGCTCACTTGACCTTAGTTTTCACGGTGAGATTATAACAGAATAGCACTACTATAACCATGACAACTGCCGCGTTGAAATTAAGCAAACCTATTCTTCTATCGTGCTCGAATACGAGCTCTAATAGAAAAACGTAATGAAAGATGACCTTTTCAGCCAATCTACTTTCAAGAATCAAGGCTGGCACACTCTGGTACTATGTGCTTTTACGTATCAAACCTGCCGGTCTATTCCGTAAGAATGTCAGTAAAAAAAATGTAATAAATGTTCAAATGGATGGTAATAAATGTTACTACTCGTGATTATTTAGATGACAATTGTATTATTCTTCTTCCTAAACATTAAGACACCTGGCCGGTTTTGATATTGTTATATTTTTTTGACCCTTAACATCGGATCTAGATACTCGTAAGCTTCCTTAACATTTTGATTGTGAACATTATTGAAAAAAATATATATTTATTAATTACTTTATTTATTTTATTTATTTAACCATGTACACACATATATAAACAAACAAGAACAAAAGAACAGAATTGGGTGCCCATTGGTGGGCAATGGGCTGAATGAGAGTTTGAGCAAGAGAGATTTTGGTGTTCAAGGGCAAGATGCTCTGGAGACATTTCAACAAATGGAACGTGTAGTGCACTTTGCGACTGACTTGAGCAACATGGGACGTCCACGATAATGAATGCATGGTCACCCCCAGGTTTTTGACCGTGTGTGCGTATTCAAACTGAACACCATTCAGACAGAGTGGAGACAGCGACGCAACATCGAGCCTATTCCGCATATACCTGCCGCCGATAATCATGACCTGTGATTTCTTAGGGTTGATTTGCAGTCCAAAAGACCGTGACCACTCGCTAATCAAATCCAGGTCGCTGTTCATGGCAGACATGGCGGCTACTGCATCTTCCCTTAAAAAATATTGTAGAGCTGCAGATTGTCGGCATATAGATGGAAGCAGGAAGAGATGACACTGGTGGTAGAGTTAACGAAAATAGAAAAAAA
This sequence comes from Brachylomia viminalis, assembly GCA_937001585.2. Classification (NCBI taxonomy): domain Eukaryota; kingdom Metazoa; phylum Arthropoda; class Insecta; order Lepidoptera; family Noctuidae; genus Brachylomia; species Brachylomia viminalis. The sequence continues at coordinate 2,266,319 of OW443296.2, forward strand.
ATAGGAGAGAGAGAACGCCGGCCTGAGGCACACCTGCGGAAAGAGAGCACCAATCAGAAGATGACTAGTCGAAACGACCCGCTGCGAGCGGCCTTTAAGGTAGGAGTCAAACCAAGTAATGGTGGAAGAGGAGAAATTTAATGATTTAAGGATCCCTAGAAGCATGTCACTGCTAAAGTCGAGAGGTACAAGTAAAGTAAGAGATTTGTGGTCCATAGCCCAGTGGATGTCATCAGTGACTTTCAAAAGAGCCGTTATTGTGCTATGACCAGGTCGAAAACCAGATTGAAAAGAACTCAGTAGGTCATTCGTAGATAGAAAGGCAGAAAGTTGTTGATGAACGATATGTTCAAGAGAGTTATGGGAGGATAAAAATGGGGCGGAAATCGGTGGGTGAGACCAGGTTAGGAATTTTGGGTTAGAGGATGATATGAGCTTGTTTCCAGGCCTCAGGGACAGTACAATAGGGTACGCCACGATAGCGGCGGTAAGACCCCTCTTTGAGGAGTGGCTAGAGAGGCGTCACGGCGTCCTCACCTACCGCCTGACGCAGGTCGTCACCGGACACGGAAGTTTCGGGAGGTTCCTGCACATCATCAGGCGGGAGGAAACGCCCGGGTGTCACCACTGCGATGATCGCCCCGAGGACACGGTGGAGCATACGGTGGGGGCCTGCCCTGCATGGGCGGAGCACCGCCGTGTCCTCGTAGAGGCGATCGGCAGCGGCGGCGACCTCTCACGCCCGGCCCTGGTTCAAGCCATGGTCCGGGGCGAGGGGGAGTGGGAGGCAGTCACCTCCTTCTGCGAAGCAGTCATGCTAGCGAAGGAGGTGGCGGGACGGGAGAGGGAGAGAGTCTCCCGTCCAAGCCGCCGCGGTGGACGCTCCGGGCGTCGGGAGCCGCGTGACGACTCCCGGCCACCGTAGGCGCGGGCCTGCGGGCGGTGAGTAATGGGTAGCTCACCGTCCGATCAGGACCAGGCCCGTGCTGGACGGCGCGTACGTGTTCCACGCGCGCCTCAAAGAGATGTCAGCATCGAAGAGGGGGCCCACGAGGGCCCATGCCTGCCGGGAAAGCGGGATCATCCGAAAGGGGTACCGCTGACCCGGAACATAAAGGGCCAAGGAGGGAACACGGGTGGGTTTTAGTCAGTAAGAGTCTGACACTCCTTTTCGCTCCACCCAGAGCGCGAGGAGTCATTTGATGATTTCCCATCCTCAAAAAAAAAAAAAAAAAAAAAGGAACAATACAATCAAATCAAATCAAAAGTCATTTATTCAAATTAGACTGAGAATCAGCACTTTTTGAACGTCAAAATCACATAAGAGAGTCCCCCCAAAACGCCCACCCTTCATTTCCTTTCCCCATCCTTCATTCAGTACGAGAAAACAAGAAGAAATTAAAAATGTGGGTCAAGACGGAAGTAGTGTGGGGAGGACAGGAGAAATCATCCTTGAGCAAAGATTATCGTTACCAACTGCAGTAGAGGAGATGGCACAAATAGATTTTTTGACCTCAATTTCACTCACCATTTTTTTTTTTTTTTTTTGTTTCCGGCGTGGAAAATCCTCATGGATGTCCGCCGCCCTGGGGCGGACGGCGGGGTCTGTCAGACTCTTACTGACTAAAAACCACCCCGGTGTTCCATCTCACACCTACGCCGGGGGTCGCGAGAACGTACGATCCTTCCGCAACCCCCGACTGGTGCCGGCCCGCCACTGCGGGCCACTTCGGGTCTGGGGGGGAGTGAGGTGTTTGACTCCCCCCGCGACGTCTAAGAGGGGCGCGCGTGGAACACCACGCGCCGCCACCTCGGGTCCTGGTGTGTGGGGGGCGACAGACGTCCCCGAGTCCGTCGCCCCTGGACCTATCTAGGGGGGCTGGAAGAGGGCGTTGTCCGCCCTCCGCCGACGCCCGGTGCGCCTTCTGCGGGCCGGGTGAGTGGACGAGATCTCCCTCTCCCTTTCCGCAGCCTCCTTCTGCGAGTCGACTGTCTCACAGAAGGAAACCACCGCGTCCCAGGACTCGTCGCTGCCGACCATTGACTCGACTACGGCCAGCAGCGACAAGTCACTGCCTACTTCTGAGATGAGGGCACGGCGCGGCTCCTCCCAAGCGACACACTCTGCCAGCGTATGCCGCGCCGTGTCCTCCCGGCAGTCGACGCAGTGGTGACACCGGGCGTCCGGCTCCCTGTTTATGCGACACAGGTACTTCCCGAAGCAGCCATGCCCCGAGAGCACCTGCGTCACCCGAAACGACAGGGAGCCCTGCCTCCTCCCGAGCCAGCGCTCGAGCACCGGCCGGACCGCCTCGATGGTCAATTTCACTCACCAGACTTAACTCAAAAGAAAAACACTGCGGCACTGGCAAACAAGAAAGTTTATTTAACGCAGTACTTTAGTTCTTTCTATAATTCATAATCATGTTTATTGTTATAGTACTTATTTAATTTGAATTTAAACTGATACTAATATTTGTACGCCTAATGGCAAAACATAGAGAAGTAAATGTTGTAACATCTCACACACTGTGTAACTAACTATGTTTACAAATAAAGATGATTCTGATTCTGAAAACTTATGTGAAGTTAGCTTGAAGTGAACGGTCATTCCACTTGACGCTATGTATTGATACTAGTGACAGCTCACTTCACCCAAGTGTTCACGGTGAGATTTTAACAGAATAGATCGGCATGTGAATGAAGGCTTTTGATTGGTACATAAAACGATCCGTTTTTTATTTATTTAGAACTATCCTTAATACTCCTTATAAGAAAACGTAAAACCTCATGACGTACAACACATGATATGAATACCTAATTAATAGTTAGGTTTTAGTTTACAAGTTAATGGATCGTAACCGCAACGTTAGCTAAAAAAAAATATATATATAAATTAATTTATTATTAACCACGATTGATTCCCCTAGTTCCTAAACAACGTAATATTGGTATCACTTTCTTTAAAATTAGGTAATTTACATAGCAATTAGTAATTCCCAGGTATTTAGATATTATTATTTTATTGTCTTTGACATTATCAGGATCCTGGGGTCCCGGCCCTTTGGAAGGCGTACGAGGGGCCAAAGCCAACTTGCAGAGGCCCGTTAGACGATTTCAATTAATTGAGGCACCAACCGACGATTATCTGTGTACGCACTATGCAAGTGCACCCAAGGACAACCCCCGGTTGGTGCAGGACTATTGCAGGATATGGAAAGAAAGGTATTGGCTATGGATTTGGGTGGCTAAAGTGGACTGTCCATTAGTTCCATAGTTATAGGTAACCACCAAAAACTATGGAAGGATTATGGCCCCTGGCCGACCAATGCTATATGCATACAATAAACTGATATAAGCGCAGGGGGTGACTTGCACACTCAATAATGGCCCCTCGGAAACGGTCAACATATCCAACAACATACAGAACGAGAGGACAACATAATCTTGAAGTACTTGAGGAGTGGAGATGTATGCCACGGCTATCAGGACGTTCCCGGAACTGTGGGCAAGATCTCTACCAGCAATTACTGGAATACTTATTTATTGATATTATTATTTATTGATTGATTGATTTTATTTTTTATTATTATTTGTTATTTATTGATTGATATCATTATTATTTATTTGTTTTTTGTTGGTTAGCTGGTATTATAGTATATGTATAGTATACTAGTTAGTAATGTTAATTGTTAGTTCATAGTCGGTAATGTTATTGCGTGTCGTTATTTGAAGAGCTTTTACAGTGAACCAAAAAAAAAATAGCCTACTTATCTATTAAATGTAACCTCTTTCAAACCATTGTTCTGCTACAACCATAGTTCTTTTCTAAATTCCTTAATAGTTTGAAAACAGACTCTATACCTAAGCACTGTGTTGCCAGCCAAATATTTCCGCCACAATGCAGCAGATATTTGCAGCAAGCTAATTTCTCCTGACTTACGTTATAGCCCGAATGCTGATAGCCGAAATTATTGTACAGTTGGTATTCGGGGATTTATAAAACTGCATGCTGTAATTGACCGTCATGTTTCATGCGGGCTGCATTTGAAATATTTGAATGTGTATTATTGCTGTGTTTTTATTTTAAATGTTTTGCAAAAAAGTGCTGCATTAAAGATATACTTAGAAACAGTAAAAAAATTTTTGGTTTTAGGAAAACACCGCCACATTTACCGCAATAACTTTCGCAAAAAATATGATGTGCAGTGTGACAGTTAAATTTTCACGATAATAAATAAAAAATCGATGCTGCTGCACCCGTCTGACATCCAACGTTTCAACCTAGAAACCATGCAACTGAAATTGTTGACAACAAAAGAGTACTACTCAAGCAAAATAAAGCTATCTCAACATAATGCTAGGACACTACGACAATACTGTCCAATCCAGCGGATTGATAGCGGAAAACGTGTAAAGATATTTCCAGCGAGGATCGTAAAGGTGGCACCTATAAAACTTGTTCGTACCACGAGTAATAGGCGGAGTATCTGACACAGAGTAAATAATTCAGTTTACCAACGGGAGACGGAAAACAAAGTTTATTAGCGTCTAATAGGACGTAACAACTTAAACATAAAGTACAAATAGAAAAAAAACAAATGTGAAATATATAGCATAAACACAGCATAATCCGCCCACTGATAGGACACAAGCCTCCTCTCTGTGAGAGCGAGTGGGCTGTAATCCACCACATGGGCCCAGTTCGGATTTGTAGATGTCACAATGTCTTTGAATTTTTGTTTCTAGGACATGCCGGTTTCCTCACGATGTTTTCCTTCACCGTTTTGAGAACAGTCGTGATGAAATAAATTACACAAAGTGAAGCGCCTGTCTGAGATCGAACTTACGACCTACAACTTGGAAAAATAAATGACCTTGCATAACAGCCATGGCTCAGCATAATGCTGCAACTCATGTGCGACACAGCTGGTTTTCAGTGTCAGCTGGCGTTACATTCTCACGAACATATTATCTATAGGCACAACGGAAGTACCATCGACAATCATATAATGGTGGCTTTTAAGTGAATCGAAATTTGATAATTTTAACTGTGTTATCCATGTGTCCCCCCAATGAGTGATAACGTATAATTTAAGTGATAGTTGTCTATTGTTGTAACTTATCACCAGTATATATCCGATTGTTGTTGATAGTTGTTTAAAGTAATTGTTGTTGTGATCAGTGTTGGTGAATAATGTGTTAGACGGTGTAAAAAGCATGTGTACTCGACAAACTTGGAGATGACCTTCAACAAGTCAAGATAGTAACACTATATGGGAAAACCACCAAAGTAAGGGCTAATAATATACATAGTTAGCCTTTTAGACAACAACGGAGGATCTACAGGTATATTTACGTTCCAGTACATTTATTATTAACCTTTGATGACTGACCTTGGCCCTGTTGCTCAAATATAGGAACAGTAAAAATCACAGCAATGTGAAATATTAAAGCAATATCTTTGAAACTTTTTATGCCAGAAAAATGCAAGAAATTCCTGTGTGAATGTCCATTGTGCGTGAAAGGGCGGGGCGCAGCTCGTGTGATTGGATGGTTTCATTGGCAGTTTACCTTTAGCGTCTTAAATCTATAAAAAGACAAATCTTTACAAAGTTGTCATTGCTCCACTGCATTTTGGTACTCTGTGCTCTAAAAGTGTGTCAATAGTGTACACAGTTTAATGCCTCCATTTGGTTTAATACCGCGACCTCGAAGCCACAGCAGTGTTCCCGGCTATTCACAGACATTGTTTTATATGTAGTTTATTTAATTATATGCCAGTTTACCCATTCATGGTACTTTTTTGAATTCCGTATATGTTTGACAGTAAACATTTTGATTTTATTGTTTTTACGGACTTGTTTGTTTGGATTCAGCAAGCTTCGCTTCGTCTAAAAGTTGTGTGCCGCATGAAATTTGCCATCGGCAAAATTATCGAACGTCCACGACGAAAACTTTAACCCCTTTAGGTGATGAATTTTCAAAAATCGTTCGGTAGATTTTCATGAATTATAAAAAAAAAACATTATAATATTTTAAAATCTTGTGCAAAAATTATACCTAGCGGCTTAAACTGTGTTGTCTGTAAGTGACTTTCGGGTTTTAGTTAAAAATATGTCAAAACTAACTGTTTTCGGACAGTCTAGATCATGAGATAGACTTTAAAGTGGACCACTGCAGCGGAGTGGTTAAATTTTTTACTCCCGGCACAAAAACTGTATGACCTCGCTTGTGAGCGAAGTGTGTGCGGCGATAATCGGTACGATGCCGCGATGTTTTACGGAATAATTACGCGTTCATAAGGCAGTGCCATACTGTATTTGTTTTCAACCAAATAAACAGTGGGATGTTGACGTGTGATCCCAACTTCCGTAAAATATGATGAGGACAACATTACAACCACAGGCCCCGTGGCTGTTATTCATCCTTATCATCCGCCGTTCATTGCCACCCAATGACAGGCATCCATTGGACATAGGCCTCTCCCAAGCATCGCCATTTCTTGGCTATTATTGCACATGCAAAATTTGTGACTGCACCCACGCTATGGAGGAAATGCAGATAGTAATTTTCTTCTTCGCAATTACAACTGTTATTTGGCACCTGATGTTGGTCACTATTTATTCGAACTTATATTTCCACTATCCCAAAATTCTTGATAACTACCCGGGTACTAGTGAACTGCTTCGTTTAACTACCTTTAATATTTAAAAATAAACTTTATCTAAAATCTATTTTTACTCATTTTAAAAGGAGTTCTCACTGAAACAAGGAGTTTCAGTGGCAATTAATTTCTCTTTATTTCTCTGCTCCAACGAGGATTGTGCTTCACTCCAGGACTTCAACCCTTTTAATCTGTAACCAGGAGTCCCCTTCGCAAAAGTTTCAGGCGTGTAGATGAAGTCTATTGTTCAATATTTTCGCAATTATTCTGCGTCCAGCGTATATTATTAAATTCGCAATTACTTGTTTTGGATGAGTTTTGTTTGTTTTGTAGTTTGTAGTGGCTTTTTCATACATAATCAATCAGCCTATAATGTTCCTACTGCTGTGAGAGGTAGCGGTGCGTAATCCACCTAGCGAACCCAGTGCGGTTTGGTGAATGTCACGAATACCTACGTTTTTTTCGATCACTAGATCATAATAATGGCCAAAGATAATCCCAACTAATATTATAAATGGGAAAATGAGTTTGTTTGTTGCACTTTCACGTTCTTGCCGTTTTAAACGGCGAAACGGATTTGGATGAAAGTCACACAGAAATGGTTTTTTCACTTGATCTGGTTAAGGACATAGGTTACATAGCATCCTGGATTTCAGACGAAGCCGCGGGCCACAGATAGTTTATTATAATTTTGTAGTCCCCCCTGCCTAAAATTTAATATAGTTTTACAGTTAGTTTTATGCGAATATATCCAAAAAGATGCGGTTAGGCAACCTGCCAGGCTTTTAGTTAGACCGCAGACAGTTCTAGCATTATGTTAGTAAGTTCTAAACTAGTAGGTAAAATATTTGCATAAACATTACGTTCCTGAGGTTGTAAAAATAGTGCTTATATGCTGGTAGCAACGTGGCATGAATTATTAAAAAAAAAACGTAGTAGTTTTGTTTGACTAACAATAAAATAATTATGATAACTTATATAAATATAAAAAAAAAACATCGCTCAATTATTTCCTACATATCACAATACGACAAGTTATTAAAAATTCATCAACGAACCAGAGGGAGTAATTACACCCAAAAAACGATCAAACAAAAATACCACATGCAGAAAAACAATTTTGAGTTTGCGGTATCACAGATCCACCAAAAAATTTATAGGTACAGAAGGTCACTTCCGTGCAATTTGTTAAAACACACGCACTCATAAACGCACGTCTGTAGTATGTTCCAAAAGTATCTGATGAAAGTGTAAACGATCCCAGTTCAGGTTAAATTCTTACGCAATCACTAAACTCACTCAGTAACACTTTCACCTGGATAAGGAAAATTTGAAATAACTTTAATAAATTGGTATTCAAAAATCATCCACAAAAATAGAGGTTATGAAATTAACCTCAATCGTCAAATGACAAATATTTAAAATTAGATTTTTTTATTTATTTTTATTGAGGTATTCATGAAGGTTTTATAGTACGCACGGCTACAGATCAAGCTATACATTTCCAGTATAAGCTGATCTCGTACTGTACAGGATTTGCTTACAATGAGAGGTCAGTGTAAACTGGAAATGTATAGCTTGATGTGTAGCCGTGTGTACATGAGTGACTTACAAAGTATGCATTATTAATTAGATGGTGTAGGTACAACGAAATTGTTGGGTGAATCACAGCTCTCCTAGCTAGATCACTGAGTAATTTCGGGTTTAAGTGTTCAATTAATCACGCTGAAGCACTCAATTTGCAAATGGCTCTAAAAATTGGCATCATATACGTTTTCTGATGCAATCGTTTACATTTTCGTCAGACAGTTTCGGAACAGACGTTACGTTCAGCAAGTGAAACTAGTCACGACTGGCATGCGTTTGACAAAAAGATTACACACACTTAAACACAACACACTTGTGTGTATGTGCATATGCCTGTTTTTGCTCGTTGTATGAAGCCGACCTTCTGTTATCATCTATAATGTGACCGCATTCTGTCCACGGTATATTAAATTGGCTCATTACCTATCCAAAACGTTTCCGTTATGAAATTACCGCTAAACCAAATTAACATCGATTATTGTTTATTATGGTACCACTAAAATCGGTATTCCGATGTTTGTACCGTGTTTTGCATAATTTATTCTATCCATTTTGTTATTTTCGGTAGAGTAGAGTTAAAAAGATACGTAATTAGGTACTTTAAAGTGTCACAAAGTAACTCAATGCTGGTTTCACTAACCGTTTTATAAGGACCCGTTTCATAAACAAAAAGGTAGTAGGTACAGAATAATCTTTCATGGCAATTTTTTATCACTATTGGCTTACGTTACACGAAATTATTCTGAAGAAACCTAAACTTCTTAGCTCGAGAACGCCAAAACGTGTTTCTTAACCCTGAGGGTGACCACTGTGAAGAGGCATGTACCCCGAAGTAGGACAGTAACAAGCTAATAGACCTAGGTACGTAAGATGGCGAGCAATGGGTAGCTCGCCGTCCGATAAGGACCAGGCCCGGGTCGACGGCGCGTTGTGTTCCACGCACTTCACAAAGCCTGCTTGCTGTTATCTCACTGGCATATTTACTCACTCATGGTCACTCACATAGTATCATGTCTGTTTTCCTAAGGGTTTTAGGCAGAGGTTTACACTGTACTCTCAGTTGGAGACGTCCATGTAAAAGAGCTTATTTATCACTAACCAAGCACATATCTGGACTCCGTGCTGCTACAGAGGAATTCTTGATGGAAAAGCCCAAAAACTGATTTCCGAACTTGCCAACCCCAATGCTCAACAGTCGTACTTGCGAGCACTAATCCAACGAGGTAATCATATACGTGTACTAAATCAAGTTAATAACTCAAATGTGTACAAAAGACTTGATTTTTGGTTCAGAACGCAGCTGAGTCAATCCAAGGCATGGCCGGAGTTTGTGACGTCTTAACAGTGAGCTTTAAGTTGCCTCATTAACTACTAAGCAGAACTTGTACTTACAAGACTTCTGTCAAAGATTATGTAGGAAATAAAGACGGTGCAAAAAAATTCTGCGGTAAGGTCCATTGTTACGCCTTAGGGCCTATACAAAGTGACAAAAAATAGACTTCGGCTGCCTCCAATAGAGCTAAAATTATTTAAGAAAATGTATACTGCATGTCGATTATTATTTACAATCATTTACCAAATAGTTTGCAAGACTTACCGCTGACAATGTTTAAAAAAATACTTTTCAAACTATTACTATTTAAAAGATATTATACCATTAAAGTCTATTTAGTAGACAAGTCAATAAAATCTGTAATTTGTAAGTTAGAGTAATTGACATCGCTGATTGTGAATACATTTGCACGCCATGTTATAGCAGGATATGCTAAAACAAATTGACTGTAACACCTTATGTACCATAATCTAGCAAATAAATATTTTGATTTGATTTGACACTATCAGCGATAGTGATAATGGAATGGGCAAAATTGTACGGGACTGACACAGGCTACAGGAAAGATTATTATGCCAATACTGTTGAAGTTGTTATAGATCATTGTTGTTGTTGTTTTATTTTATTTTTATTCCCGTAGGTAATTTCATTTCAATTTTCTTTTTATACTATTTAATTTAAGATACAGTTTATTGTTCATGAATAAATGACTTATGACTTATAAATACCAAACGCTTTGAGAGCTATTGCCGTTTGATCTAAGACAAGCACGCACTTAACTTAGTCCGTTTTCTTTCATCGGAAGCTGCAGTGTTAAACTGCATTGCATTCAGTGTTAATAGTGTAATTCAAATCATCTTGAATTTAAGTGGGTGTAGGTAAAAATATTCAGATGATTTTGCTATTACGACCGAACGCATAGTCACCAAAACGTGGTTCAGGGGGTCTACTCCCTAACCACAAAGTGCGTAGTTCCGGGCATTTCCTGCTCCGTATCACCTACGGATACAAGATTACTTTGGAACTCGAACAAAGAATCAATGATAACACGATTTGACAGTTATTCCCAGTCGTGATGTGTTTTTGCCCATCCGAATAATTGAATTTAACACTCGTTTTTACAGATTAAATACTTACGGACGGGCCCGTATCTTCATTGAAGAACTTAGAGAGTAGACCCCCAGCATCGATGAAGTCACCGTCATCGTTACAGCTAAGGTTCTCACTGTGTGCTTCGATAGTCATGTCGTGTCTGTGACATAGTCTATGGGGCACGTTCCCAGCAGTTCACGTGCAAAAGACTCGCTATGACACTGATTCTTGTTAATTAATACTGTAACTACCGTACACTGCATGTTACGGTGCTACTTTAGTTTATCTCTCGAGCCAGTTTTTAAGGTTCCGTACCCAAAATGTGCCAACGGAACCCCATTATTAAGCGCAATTTGTCTGGAACATTTTGATATTCAACGTTTTTTGACACTTGTATGATGAATAAGGTGAACCAGAAGATTCTATAAAGCATGCCACTTACATCACATATTAAGTGACGTCACGCCAGCAACACCCCAACGCCAACACGTATTGCCTGAAGGGTAAGGCAGAGATGTAATAAAGTACACCCACACTTCGCCAGCTATTTTTAAGTTAATAAAAGTATTTTCCGGACTGCCACTGCGAAATTGATTGAAATATATTATTTTATGGGGTGATATAAGTCGCTAAATAATTTCTTACCTTTTTTTCTTTTTAGAGGGTTTGAAATCATCAAATAACTTCTCCCGCTCTGGGCGGAGCAGGAGCGTGTCAGACTCTTACTGACTAAAACCTACCCGTGTTCCTTCAGTTGCCTGTGCCAGGGGCCACGGTATCCCTCTCGGACTTTCCCGCAACCCTAGCAGGCATCCGCCCTAGCGTACCCCGTCATTGGTGCTGACATCTCTTTGAGGCGCGCGTGGAACACAACGCGCCGTCGACCCGGGCCTGGTCCTTATCGAACGGCGAGCTGCCCATTGCTCGCCGTTTGCAAGCCCGCACCTACGGTGGCCGGGAATCGGCCTGCGAAATATATTATTTCATGGGGTGATATAAGTCGCCAAATAATTTCTTACCTGCGGAACAATTCAAAAATTAAATGTAATTATTTTATTCCCGAATCATCAATCAGATTAACACATTAAAGAGAATCTTTCCTGTAATTTAGTAGAAACCGCTTCACCTAAGAAAATCACAAGCTGCAGTGTCTGAGCTGCATTAATTCTGTTCAACCGAGCGTGAATTTCCTATAGGAGCTTTGCTTTCTTTGCTGTAAGACTTGCTACCTCCTCTGATCTTGGATTAACCTGGATTTGTGTTGAAACTTCATGATTGGATTTATTTGTATTCGCGGTTTAACCATATCGACGCTTTTCGCTACAAACGGCATAACTTCAAATCTGATACTTTTGGCAATGAGCAAATCAACCTAAATGTTATTACCCCTGTATATTATTATAATTTATGATACAGAATTGATAATTTTCATTATTCTTTTATTTTAATTAATTATAATAAAACATTACAAAGGAATCACGGGGTTTGAGTAAAAATTAAAATTTAGGAGCTCTAGAATACTATTTCGTAGGTTTTTTAACACATATCTAGGGACTATTCATTTTGACCTTTTGATTGCAATTAGGTATCAATATTGTACTTATAATTTAAATATAAATTATAATTTTTCATTAAACTGTCCCTAAAAAGTTTTATGGAAATAACTAATAATAGCTAAATTAATCACAATTTGAACAAAAGAGTAGGTAATTAATAACAAGTTTAGTAATGAGTAGGTAATTAAAGAAAATAATATGTTTGTGTGTAGCTACACCAAGTTTGCTGTCGTAATGTAAAATAAATGTGTTTTAAGGTCTCTGCACACAGCGGGCGCGGCGTGGCGGGGCGGCGCGGCGTGGCGGGGCGGCGACGCGGCACTGGCGCGGCGGCATCGGTCACACTGCGGGCGCGATCACGTCCAAAACACCTATATTTTGTATACATTTCTACTAAATGTACGTATAATCTTGTATTCCCGCTCGGCGCGGCGGCGGCGTGGCGCGACGGTTACCGTCGCGCCGAGCGGGACGGCTCTATGTGGCGTCGTCCGTAATATCTAGTACATTACAACTGCTCAGTGCCGCGTCGCCGTCCCGTCCCGCCGCGCCGCGCCCGCTGTGTGCAGCGACCTTTACTATTCGGTTTTGCGAAAAAGTGCTGTTTCGCTTTAATACATGTTGGGAAGTAAAAACCATTTTTTTCACCGTCGCGCAATTTTAAATATACCTATCAAAAGAGCGTGAAAAACTAAGAAAGACTATATCAAAAAATAAATTTGTCCAAAGTGGTATTTACACCCTTTGCAGGGTCGATATTATCTAGGTATACAAATAAATAAAATGTAAGTGTTTGTTTGTAATGTCATTTTAACAGCTTTTTATTAAATATGCATATGAAAGTATATACGGTCTTACAAATCTTTTTTTTTTGTCTGTTTATAAGGAGTAACACAGGCTACTTTTTGTCCTGGTAGCATGTTCTCATAGGATAATTTCCGCCACGGGCAGTAGCTAGTCATCACAATAAAATTGTTTTATACGTGTTGGAAATCAATTATGTTGCTGGTGTAATTGCAAGAAAACGTGAAATTTTACTTTTGCCTTTTCTTAAATGCCATCGCATCTTCGATACCGCTGAAAAATTTCAGACTTACACTGGCCGCGGTGACTGACAGTAATCATGTGGTGGGCTATCAAACAACAAGAAAAAGACACAACAGGAATCGATATCACAGGATCCTCAAAAAATTGGCCCGAACAGAAACCAAGGACATCTGTCAGTTCCATTCAGGCCACACAAAAGTGCACAACATTCATTATTCACTACGGAACGTGTCTTTGTTTCAGTGTAATTAGCCCAAATTGTCCCCGAGACGTCGGGGCGCGGCGACAAATTTGCAACGAAACGGTGCACTTAGGAGATGCAGTACATGTTAGGCTGGTTGCATACACTACAAACTGGAAATTACCATTATCAACACAGGCCTCGGCTAGAACATTACCCTCAATTTCTGAAAACCAATCTCTGATTTATTTATTTTGTTTAATGGCTTTTAAGGTAGGTCATCATCTTTCTCCCTTTGTCACATGTTACCTGGGGTCGACGTTTGCTTCTTTCATTCTCCGCTGTCAACCAACACGCTATCATCCACACCCTTCTTTTTCATATCATCTTCACACAATCCATCTATATTTTATTTTGCCTTCCTATCGCTCCCGAAGAATTGCCAAACTTAAGTGGCAGTGGGCAGGGCACATTGCTCGCATAACAGATGCCCGATGGGGCCGGAAAGTTTTAGAGTGGTGACCGCGTACCGGAAGACGTAGCGTTGGAAGGCCTCCCACAAGGTGGACAGACGATCTTGTCAAGGCCGCAGGAACCCGTTGGATGCTAAAAACAAAAGCGGTCGAAGTGGAGGCGCTTGGGGGAGGCCGATGTCCAGCAGTAGACGTCTTTCGGCTGAAATGATGATGATGATGATCGCTCTCCATTCATCAACATTTATATTTATCACTCTTTTAATCACATGCGTTTCCACTTTTCTCATGTCATGGCCATACCAAGCTAAACGATTTTTGTTAAACTTTTCTATCACTGGCGCCTCTTTCCAATTTCTCCTCAATTTTTTTAACCACAGCTGACCTAAATGATAACATTTTCATTTACAGGGCAGCTTGAGTATGCAAACATGTTGTTCTAAGTCGCGTGACGCCTTGTTCACGCAAATCTTAACCTGTTTTGTAGCTAACATTGAGAGCTAGACCTCTCAATTTGTAAAATCTACTTCCAAAGGCAAATTATACTTATTTCAAGTCTCTGAAATTTAAAAAACTTGACAAAAATCAAAGAAATTTAAATAAATCTTAAATCTCTTTGAAAAAAATGTGTGAAAATTAAAGGTATTTTTGACGGATTAAGAAATATTAAAACATTCAAAAAAATAGGGGTATTACCTAAAAATACGGGTATTACTCCTCTGTATGCTAGAAAAAGTAAAATCTGGTGATTTGAAGTTGATAGTAAGACGATTGGTGCCACTTTATCTGACCCAGATAATTTAATTTTAATTGGAACTAACGAAATTGCTACGAAAAGTGATCAAGTCGGTCTTACTTTGGTTCACCAAATTGAAATATCAAGTTACCAATTTGATCAGGTCAATTCAAGGTCATTGGAATAGTTTACCATGTAACACCAACGAGTATTTCAGCAACAAGCAGTAGGAAAGCAGCCTTACACACATACATACACATAATTACGTGCTGCGCCGTGTTTCTCCTAAGTGGCTGGGTCGTGAGCGGAATGTATGCCTATATTGTATCAAAGTACGTTCGATCTCCGACACCATTTTCTAGGCAAGAGTTTGTGGCTTCTTCGGTTAAGATTTAGAGTGTTGTCTGAAAATGTTTTTGATATTTGATAAGTAAATGCTTAGTCAAAATTGCTACTGCTATGTTTGGGATTCAGTTTGATTCCTGGCTTGGGTGGAATATTAATCAAACTCAAATAACTTTAATAGAGGCTTATCCCCATCGCCGTCTTCCTGCTTGTTACTTGGTTGTCTTCTACTGCTGTTCCCTGTCAACCGTCAAGCTGTCATTCACTCCTTTTTCTTTCATATAATTCGTCACACAATCTATGCATCTTTTATTTGGTCTTCTTCGTCGTCTCGATCCTTATATTATGACTGGAAGCGAAATGCGTATAAAAGGTGTAGAAATACCCTTAACGAAGCCGAGAGTCACTCGTTCTTCCCATTGTTATGATATTTTTTTTTACTGCACCATAACTGGAAACCTTTATTTAGGTTACGGAGATGTTGAAGGTCCAAGTTCCAACTTTTTTTGACGTTTTTTACTAAAAAAAGTTTAAAATGTATCCATGTACCGTTGCATGCACCTATTAGCACAACACGCTTTTATAAACAACTAATTACGCAATTAATAATATTATTAATAATTAGTAAATTACGCAATTAGCGTTACTTTGCGCACTACCGCAAATAGTGAATTTTCACACCGAAAATAGAAAAAGCTATTATTTTTATCTCTTTTTAAATGTATGATTACAAGTTTTTGAGCTTTTCTTGGTTAGATATTTAAAATTTCACTAAAAATTTATTATTTTGTGGTCACTCTTATCCTATTTTACTTTTCACGAATATTAATATCATTACAAGTATGAGCTAAAAAAAAACATCGGTAGTTAAGTTTATTGTAATCCGTGGCAATAAATATGATCATTGCTTGTTCATTGGATAAAACTATATACATATTTTCAATGACTTAAAAATATTCAATAACTTAAGTATATTTTAAGACAGCAGTAATACTTCTGCAAATGAATATCTGAATAGTTTATCCCGGAAAGCAATCAAACAAATTATCAAATTTAACATTTAAGCCCCTATTATTTCCCACTTGGATGTCCTAGAAGTACCCAATGTATTACTGATACATGTGTAATGTGATATGTGTGTGTGATAATACGTGATGTGTTCTAGTCACATGTGGGGTTGGTCACCGTTCTATCATAACCTAACCTTCTTGTTCGGGTAGCCCTAGTTTCTGCGAGATTTTAAAAATACATACGATTTACTAGTTGCACATCATACAAGTGCGTGTACCACAAAACTCTAAACCACAAAAATGTAACGGAAAAACCTTACAAATATATTCACACTAGCTTTTGCCCGCGGCTTCGCCCGCGTGGAGGTCGGAAATTATCCCACGGGAACGTACTATCGGAATAAAAAGTATCCTATGTCACATAACAATATGCAAAGTAATTTTAATAAACCTGGATCTTATCTTAAAACATTTTTGTAAACATAATTTTTGGTTTTGCCATCCTCTGCTAGAACATGAAGATTTTGTCCAATTTCTTCAAGATCTGAGGAGGGTTAAAATAAACAAAGGTATTTTTTTATACTTTTATTATATTAGTAAATAGTTACAAATCCATTTTACAACTTAGACAACATCGCATATCACCTTAGAATACTTGCAATTCTTCAAAATGTTTGTTCTAATATATGTTTTACTTGAAATTACAAAATTAATGCACATATATTGACTGTTTTGTTATTGTAACTTATTTTTGACAGCAAAAACATCTGAAGTTTCATACATTTGAATAGCAGGATTGATGATTATTAAACAATCTTTCAGAACAAGCGCTAACAGTAACGGTATATTTTCATAGTATTTTTGTGTGCTCCTATTGAGTACCTCTGATGGGCCAGGCTGAGATACTGCTGCGTAGTCTAAGAAGGTGTCCAAAGGAATTTCATGCACAGGTTCTTCAGGAACAGAGACCACTTTGTACTAAACCAAAAACAAACTAAATATTGCAACGTACATAGAAGTTGCAACAAGTTTTATTTTACTACCCTAGAATCACTATATACAGGAATAAAAAGAACTCCTTCATTGTCTTTAAACCTGACTGTGTAAGTAAAGAAATGTTATTTTTTTCTTACTATAAAGACTGAATATAAATTTTAGCAGTCTTCTAATAGTTACCATTTTTTACCCTTCACCGCCAGTAACAACTAAAAGTTATACACAGATACACAATTTATCAAACATACACGCAATATAGGTACACCAACATACATTTTGATGGATTTGGATTTGCTAATCTAGTCTGATTTGCAAATCCAAATCCATCCATCCATCCATCCAAAAAACACAAAAGACACTGACGGCTACAGTACATCCATGTACTGTAGCCGTCAGTGTCTTTTGTGTTTTTTGTCATCAATGTTTAGGTCATTAACAACAATTAATTACCTGCTGAATATTTGTGATATCCAATAATTTTCGTGATGGCCCAGGAATGGAATTTGTGCGATGGTGTTATGATCCAGGTTGTGCATATGAATGATCTGACCTGCGTTGATTGTTTCTGAAAAAATATTATTATAATTATGTTAAATCAAATGTATTGACGATAATGATTTATACCATTATTATTCAGTAAGTATAAACTGCAGTGGAGCCTATCATTGTTGTTGCGCTTCACATTTTGATCAACATACAACCTAATACAGAGCTACAACTTTACAAATCTACTAATGAATGTAAAATGTACTAGGTACTGATAAATGATTTTATTTCTGTAAGTAGGTTTGTACAAACACTTTTACACGTCAATCATATTTTAAAAACTAGATGAAGTCGGTGTTTCCTATCTGACTACTCTGAGAAGAAAGGCCAAAACAAACTCAGAGGTCACAGTCTCTTTAAAAGTCCAGACATAATCTTGGTCAGATCATGTGAAGACCTAGTGGATTGGTGTCTGAAACGGTCTTTTGAGGAAAAACCATACATATTGAGCGGACCTGTCCAGTCAGTGCACGCATTTGTCAGTACAGTTTTTACTAAAAATAGAAAAACGTTAATGTACATTAATGAAGATATATTATTGAAATTACCTCCACCTGTTCAGCGTCAGGAATGGCAAATTTGTTCAGCTTCTTCCCAGCGAAATCGGTAAATGCTGTTCTTTGAAAATGTACACAACATTCTGTGTTCAGCATACAACTTCAGCCGAAAGTCTACAGAAGACTATGCTCCAGAGAGAAACAGAAATAAGCCCACAATTTTCACAACTGAAAATAAATGAAAACTTGTTATAGCAATCGGTCCAATAACCAAACAGATTGTTAGGTTATGTTAAGATTGATTAAGTGTTCTTACCGCTGTGCATTTATTAGCCCAGGTTTAGGGAATCAGTACAATTTGATGTGAGGGTCTGCACGAGGTGAGCCTGAGACGTAAATGTTTCAAATGTGGGAACATTTGATAGGTACATTTATAACTACGACAACACAACTTTTAATTCAACACGGTTACAGAGGAGAACGTGCTCAACTTGACGTAAGCGCGGAAAAAAGAAAAATGGTAAACCGCAAAACGTTTTGTTTTCAACAAAACTACAAGCAAACAGTCGTACGTCGGTCGCAAACAACAAACGGCGGTCATTTGTAAGTGTAATGGTCCAGTGTTGCCATACAATTGTAAAGTATGATGATAGACCTAAATTAATAGGTCTGTCATCATACTTTACAATTACTGGCAACACCTCAGTATCCCCAATAGGTATTGTTCTGTGCCCCATACAAAGTCGACCGGGCTTGATCCCTCCCATGATGCTTTGGTTGCTCTCGAATACTCTCGATGTCGATTATAATACGTTGCATGAATGAGCGTCACTGTCCTGCGGAAAGTCTTAGCACCACAATTCAGAAAATTGCGTCATTTGCACAACGCCATCAAACTCAAACTCAAAGCATTTATTTCAATTAAACCATTTACAGGCACTTTTGAATTGTCAAGTGGTCGGTCAGTCAGAAATATGAAGCTAGTTGCCCATTCCAAAGCGTAGTAGGTACCTATGGAGAAGAACGGGCAAGAAACTCCATGGACACTCTTTTAAATTATATTGTTACATAAATATTAGTTACATCATTAATCTTGTATATAGGTATAATTATATGCGAGAACGATGTAAATAAGACGTACACATTGAGTGTCCAGTGTACAGCAAATATAAATTCAAACAAAACAATCCATAATAAAATAATTAAAAATAAGCCGTGGTGGCTAAGAGATGACCAGTCCCAACTGACAGCGCCCGTTCACGAACATGACGCATGGATCAGCACCATTCAGCTCAACCATTTTGAAGGGAGCTAAATGATCCAACACACGCGCCACCGCCAGCGAGACATTTGAGTGAGCATGACATCTATCAGCCGCCAGGACACATTCAAGTCAATGAAAGACTACCCGGTAAATGGCAGCTCGATAGTACATAGTACTCACACTTGTCCTATGCAATTATATAATACAAAGGAGATTGAGTTTATACAAAGCAAAGGTAGTCTTACAATCTTCAGCAGCTCCAACAGTATTTTCAAATGTTAATCAATTAGTTGTGGTTGTGGAGCAGGACCAGCATTGAGCCAGGCATTTTTATCAGCGATATAATCCCCCAACTTATAATATGCCTGGCTGCATAGTGTGCGTTTTATACAAACTTTGAATTTCGTCTCATTCAGTTGAAGTATGTGGGGAGGTATTTTATTGTAACATTTTAAACAGTACCCCATGAAAGATGAGTCCACTTTAGCCAGTCTGAAACCTGGTTGAACTAATAGGTCCCTATTTCTGGTACTATAATTATGTCTATCACCTCTTTTAGTAAAAAGATGTACATTTTTTCTTACGTACATGATGTTTTCATAGATATATTGACAAGGTACCGTCAAGATCTTAATAACCTTAAACAGTTCCCTTAGAGAATCGCGCCTGCGGAGATTATATATGGCTCTGATGGCTCTTTTCTGCAGAATAAAAATAGAATCGACGTCTGCAGCCCGTCCCCAAAGTAAAATACCGTAAGACATGATACTATGAAAGTAACTAAAATAGACTAACCTCGCGGTATCTACATCGGTAAATTGACGGATTTTTCTGACAGCATATGCTGCTGAACTTAGCCGTCCCGCCAGAGATGTTAAATGAGAACCCCATTGAAGCCTCGAGTCGAGCGTGATCCCCAGGAAAACAGTTTTATCGACGAATTCTAGTTTCTCTTGATTCAATACTATCTCACAATCAGTACTTTTGACATTAGGTAAAGAAAATCGTATAAACTTAGTTTTTTTCCCATTTAATACTAAATTATTAGCAGTGAACCAATTATGGACCTGCATTAGGGCGTTATTAACGTCGTCAAAATTTGTAGCACTTCTTTCTACCTTAAAAATTAAAGAAGTATCGTCAGCAAATAACACCATTTGTGGTTGATTTTTTAATAAATGGAGTAGATCATTAATATACACTAAAAAGAGGAAAGGACCCAATATCGAGCCTTGTGGAACTCCCATTTCTACTTTTAAACTAAGTGAATTGACACCATTTATTTGAACTTGCTGCTGCCTATCCTTTAAATAAGATTTTACTAGACTGAGCGCAAGTATTCCAAGTCCATAATGCTCAAGTTTCAAGAGCAAGGTTTCGTGATCGACGCAATCAAATGCCTTGGAGAGGTCACAAAAGATTCCTATGGCGTCTTGGGCCTCTTTCCACGCCGTAAATATGTGTTTTAATAAGGTGACCCCAGCGTCAGTCGTACAACGTCCCTTGGTGAAACCATACTGTTGATTGTGTAAGATTTTATTTGTGTTAAAATGAATGAGCATTTGATTAAGCATTACCTTTTCAAATATCTTGCTGAAAACTGGCAACACGGATACGGGTCTATAATTATTGGTGTCTTTGCTGTCCCCGGATTTGAAAAGTGGTATTACCTTACTGTATTTCATTAAATCCGGGAAGACTCCTTGATCCACACACAAATTAAATATGAAGGCTAAGTAAGGCGCTATAGTGTCAATTATGGATGTACAGACTTTAATGGACATTCCCCAAAGATCTTCAGTCAATTTGATCTTGATTTGCTTAAAAGCTTTTATTACTGTTATGGGGTTAATATGCTTAAAGTTAAATTCAATCGGGCAGACCGAAACGTTCGCCCTTACTAAATCAAAAGCGAGCGTGGGCGAGGAATTTAAAGTGTCAGTAGTTTTAATTGGGATACTGGTAAAGAAATTTACAAATTCTTGAGCAACTTCTTTGCTATCGCAAATGAGACCACGTGTCGTCTCCAGTGTATAATCAGAATTATGCTTTTTGTTCCTGTTCGTTTCATTATTGATAATTTTCCAAACAGTCTTTATTTTATTGTCTGCTGATTTGACCTTGTTGCTAATGTACGAGGCTTTGGCTGCCTTACAAGTGTTCTTAAAAATTTTAGAGTAAGTAGCAACATACTTATTAAAAGTTTCCGTGTTAATATAAGGCTTAAGGCCATATAGCTCAAAAAGTATTTCCCTACTTTTCCTAAGTCCTTTAGTTGCCCAGTCACTAAATAAAAACTTAGGGCAGATACTTTTAGTGCTCTTCTTAAAAGAATAATTGAACTCTGTTTGGACTACCGAAAAGAATTCTTTATACAAAATGTTAACATTGTTCATTGTAAGGTCCTGATTACTCAACTTACAAATTAAACTGTTATTAAAATTATTTAAATTAACAGATGTTATTGGTCTGGATTGTATCTGCAGTTTTTGTATTATGATGTTGGACTCAAAAGTTACGGTTTGACCGCTGTGATCGGAAGGGAGATAATTAACGATGGCTTTATCTAAATAGTCGCAGCAACAAAAAACATTAGCAATACATGTGACTGTTGTTGTAGTTGTTCGGGTTGCTTCTAAAAACCCATTTGACAAATTAAATGATTTAAACAAATTTAATATTCTACTGGTATTTGAATTATTTTCTAAAATATTAATGTTAAAGTCACCACAGATAATTACTGATTTATTGCCAGTTGCAAGTTTTGCCAAAACATCTTCCATTACCGACTCAAATATAGAGTAGTTTTGATAATTTGGGGGTCTGTAAATGCTCACTATAATTTATGCTTATCTAGCTCAACACAAGACAGTTCAATGCTATGTTCAACCGATAGTTCAACTATGTCTTTACGAGTTTTAGATTTAATACATCTTTTAATTAGGATTAGTGAACCACCACGCAGCATTGATTTTCGGGTAAAACAACTGGCCACACTATAATTCTCATAATTAATTAACATTTCAGAATCTTTTAACCAATGCTCAGATATACAAACAATGTCAAACATTGTTTTTTCCAAAAACAATTCAATTTCCAATTGTTTCGAAGAAAAACCTTGAATATTTTGATGAAATAATTTCAAGGATTTCTGCTTAGCCCCTTTTTTACAGATAGCTGGTTTAGTGCTAGAAAATACCTTTTTGTTATTTTGTATAACTACACTGTTAGTGGTACCTTCTGTTGTCTTACAAACTAGTTTAAAATATTTGAGCTAATCACCTTAACATTAGTACTATTACTAATTGTGGTGCTAAATAAAGACGACTTCGACATACTAATTATGTCTGGGCATCTATCGAGCACACTGGTAAATCTAAACTCTCCGTTCCAAGCTGTTGCAAGTAGTGATACGTTTGACCGAGTGGACCGATTTCAATGAAATAAAGTCTAAATATCACCTCCAGATACGGACTATGACTATATTTCCAATCCCTTAAATCACTTGAAAATAGACACACAAAAATGTCAATATTACATCATGTGAATTTTAAATCAACCCCTATTTTACCCTCTTGAGGGATCATTTTAGAAAAACGATGAAATCCGTAATTCATTATTTGTTACCAAAAGCATAAATTTTAATATCCCTAACTTAAGGAATAACAGGTTTCCCATACTAACTTTCATCCCCCCCCCCCCCCCTTTAGGGATATTTTTGAAATAAAA
Source organism: Brachylomia viminalis (assembly GCA_937001585.2). Taxonomy (NCBI): domain Eukaryota; kingdom Metazoa; phylum Arthropoda; class Insecta; order Lepidoptera; family Noctuidae; genus Brachylomia; species Brachylomia viminalis. The sequence continues at coordinate 2,289,378 of OW443296.2, forward strand.
AGTAGCCTATGTCCTTCCTCGAGATGCAATCTATCTCTCTGCCAAATTTTATCGAAATCCGTTTAGTGGGTTAGGCGTGAAAAGGTAATACAGACAGACAGACAGAGTTAATTTCGAATACAATTTATAATATTAGCATGGATGATTGTAGTGACAAATCACTCCCAAGTGCAGACAAAACACAACTAGTCTTTCGTACATTCAATTCACCCCTTCCAAAAATACAGATCGCTACACAGAAACGTATCAGTTGTCCCCACATTAGTGGACAGACAAAAAGGATCGTGAATTCGATCTCCATTGAGACCCGTCTAGCAAAAACGTCTTTGGTACAAAAGAGCTCATTCCACATGCGAACGTCAAGGAAGCTCTTACAGTTTTTCAAAGGAATAAAGTGCTAGCTCTTTGTGGGGTAGCCCTCGGTAAACTTGATTTATGGTGCAACCGTCTTCTTAGATTTGTCAGCGCAGGAGACGGATATGTGAGGACGCAAGTGTTGCTGCGTTTTTTTTTGATTCTACAATATTCTCTAAATAGGTTTGCAAATAGGATTTCATTTCGAAATGGGTATGGAAATGTTAAGGTTTCGTATCGCGGAGATAGTATAGTATATACGTACATATAGTGTTCGTCTTGTTTTGTAGGCAGCTCTGGTTTAATTTTGAATTCTAGTTCACTTATAATTTTTTACCCGACTACTTTTTGCGATAAGACCTCCCATTGTGTTACCCCTTGTAAAATGTTTACATCAAGATCTGTAATTTTTATGGTGTACACTATAAGTAATATTCTATCTTCTATCGATCTATCTATATTCTCGCGCAGCGTCTCAACGGATATCATCAGTGAAAAACTTTTCTCACCCATGCCATGTGAAAACTTATTTGGTCGACTAGTTTAAATGTTTACTACAAAATATGTTGTTCTTGAAAACGGTTTTCCAAGAATTGCCATGATAATTCTGCGCAAAAAACATAATTCATAATCCAAGTTTTTTTATCCTTTTTTTTTTTTTTTTTTTTTTTTTTTTTTTTTTTTTTTTTTTTTTTTTTTTTTTTTTTTTTTTTTTTGTGGGTGGGAAATCATCAAATAACTTCTCCCGCTCTGGGCAGAGCAGGAGGGCGTGTCAGACTCTTACTGACTAAAACCCACCCGTGTTCCTTCAGTTGCCTGTGCCAGGGGCCACGGTAACCCTCTTGGACTTTTCCGCAACCCTAGCAGGCATCGGTCCTAGCAAACCCCGTCATTGGTGCTGACATCTCTTTGAGGCGCGCGTGGAACACAACGCGCCGTCGACCCGGGCCTGGTCCTTATCGAACGGCGAGCTGCCCATTGCTCGCCGTTCGCAAGCCCGTGCCTACGGTGGCCGGGAATCGGCCTGCGATTCCCGACGCCCAGGGCGTCTCCTGCGGCGGCTAGGGGCGTGAGGGCGCAAACTTTGCCTCTCCCTCACGCGTTCCGCCTCCTCCTTCGCGAACATTACTGCTTCGCAGAAGGAGGTGACGGCTTCCCAAGCCCTCTCGCTCCGTACCATGGCCTGGACCAAGGCCGGACGCGAGAGATCGCCACCGCCAATCGCCTCCACGAGGACACGGCGGTGCTCCGCCCAAGCCGGGCAGACCTCCACCGTATGCTCCACCGTGTCCTCCGGGCGATCCACACAATGGTGACACCCGGGCGTTTCCTCCCGCCTTATCCGGAACAGGAACCTCCCGAAACAACCGTGTCCGGTTAGGACCTGCGTCAGGCGGAAGGTGAGGACGCCGTGGCGCCTCTCTAGCCACTCTTCAAAGAGGGGACTTATCGCCGCAATTGTGGCGTGCCCAGCGCTGGGTTGCGACAATCGCACTCTCCATGCCGCCCTGAGATCCCGCCGGAGCTCTGTCCGCTGTACCGTGATTTCTCGCGGCAGCGGAGCTACGCCCCGGCGTTTCGCCTCCTCGCGCCACTCCCAAACGTGCGCGAGGACTTTTGCCTCCAGATCCCATGGCGGTAATCCGGCAAGGAGGCTCGCCGCCTCACCGGAGACCGTACGGTATCCCCGGACCAGCCGGATTTTTATCCTGAAAGTTAGAATGTTTATAAAACTGTAAACAAAGCTCGTTTCGACTGTACAGTCCTGTTCTTTTATTTAGACGGGACAAATTGAGAAAGTTTTTATTTGGAGCTGCAGGTGAGTGATTTCAAGGAAATGAGAACTTTTTAAAATTTTAATGTACATGAAGTTTAAATAATTGAGTTTTGGTAAGAAACTTGATGTTTGGGTAGAGTTCTGTTTTCTGTCTTATGTGCGTTTAAAAGTTCGATGAAGTTATGGGGTAAATTTCACCCAGCTGAAATATCAAACCCTACACCAATCATAATAATAATAATTGAATCAACCCCTGACCTCGTACCAACAATCAATAATTATTTTCACGCAATAACATTGACGGCCCATGAGCTTCGATGTTATCGCGTTAGCAAGACTTCTACTTAGATATTGCGCAATAGTGATCCTACATGGTGCAATAAAAAATATTCTGTGTATCCACTGCTAACGAAAAATCAATACTGAAAATATTGTGCAATAAAATTGAAAGTCGCTCAAACGTTTGGTTTGGCTCTAACATGTCAAAAACATTGCCTAATAATATTGTAGGTGGCCGGCCAAACGATTATTCCTAAGCCCTAACAAGCATTCCTGGAGTTTTAGAATTAATTTGATAATTTTACCCAGTTTCCTGTTGCTTGGTTGCTTGCAGGGGCTCATGGCTAAATAATAAGGTACGCTTGCCTCGGAATGCACGCCAAGCCGTTGGTCCCGGCTGTCAGTCCTTGACAATCGTTACACATAGTTAGAAGCCCGAAAGTCTGACAACCAGTCTTACTAGGAGGTATCGTGTTACCCAGTAACTGGATTGAGGAAGTCAGATAAACAGTCACTCCACATAAAATACTGATAATCAGCTGCATCCGGATAGACTGGAAGCCGGTCCCAACAAAGCTAGGAAAAGATTAGGCACATGAGGAGATCCGTGTGCTTGGACCAGTTTATTTCTCCATTACATGGTCCAATAAGAGAACATTGCCAGGTTTTGATGCTGAGCATTCGATTTAGAACTATGTGTAGGACTGAAAAGGTACACAGCGAATTTGAAATCCACTTTACCACTTTTGAAACGAAATCGATTGAAAAATTTGAATGATTTCCCCTCTAATACTACTAAATCGAAAATTAATAGTCGACTCAAATTATTGAAATTCCACACCCGTCTTCCTGAAGTTACTATCGGAAGTTTATGTAGGTACGTAATTTCTTCCCAGAAAATTAACCGTTGCCCTTTTAAAGGCCGCGGGAATTCGGTGGATGCGAGGATCACAGGACGGATCGATGTGACAAGGCTTTGGGAGGCCTATGTCCAGCAGTAGACGCCTTTTAGCTGAATTATGGACACTATGGCTTACGTGACGTGATTGAGTAGGTACCTACGTAATTATTGAATGCACCTGCCTAAGTAGGTATGTCCTGAATATGAAGTATGATAACTTTGTCGCATTGTGATAAGTGATAAGGAAATATCTAGATGATTAAAATGCATTGTAGGTAGGTAGTATTGATATCTTATCTAGATCGATGCAAATTATTACGGTCAATTGGTCTACATGAAATCAGCAGTATTATCTCGAATAACCTTCAGTATGATAAGTAGTAAGTAGTTTTAATATCTCGAATAACTTTCAGTATGATGAGTAGTAACTACTTTTATGTCTAGAACCACACACGTTCCTAACAATCTGTATTTACCAAAGGAATAAGCAGAGCTGAATAGCGAGCTTATCGCCATTAACTTGGGTGAAACTCAAACTCCAGACAAACGAACAAACAAACCTACTGACAAATCCTAAGCAAAAATCCAATGATTCTGCCAGATCTGGGAATCGAAAGTATTCAGCAGTCCAGCTTTACCAACGAGGCAGCCCTCTTCCTTAACTATCTCAAAAATATTGAAATAGTTTCCATCCCACAGCACTTTATATCACAACGCTATCGTCTCCACAACAAAATTGATTTGAAATCAAATTCAATTTCCGATCAATCAAGAAATCATTACACTATCTCACTGTGAAATCAACTGTTCAGCAAATCAGTTCACCAAATTCTCAATTTCATCTCACATATTTTTTTTTCGTATACTAGTTCCTTGTACGACCCATAAGCGAATTTCGGAGGGTTATAAATTCGCCGTTGCTCGGAAACGGGTCGGTGATGAGATAGCTCGGCGAAATTAAAATGTAACAAAATAAATCATGGCGCAGTGAGCGCCCTTGCCCTCGGGCTCGTGTGAGATACCTACAACATAAATTTGTAGCGAGACAGTTTGCAACTAACTTAAATTGCTCGGAGATATTTTAGAAACGCTGCTGTATTGGTTCTTGTATGCCAGTAATGGTGTTTTTTGTTTTCTGTACTTTTTTAAAGGTTGGCCCTTTAAAAGGCCAAGATTAAACTTTGTAAATCAGCTAATGACGTTCCCAGACTGGATACAAAAATTCAACCAAATACATCCGATAGTTTAGTCACTATAGCTAGTCAAAGATTGGCAAACACTATAGTCGGCCTATCACTACTAATTCGTTTGTTTGAAAAAAACAGTTTTTTTTTTATTTCGCTGTTAGGATTTATTTACATAATCAGCCTGTAATGTTCCCACAGCTTGGACACTGGCCTCCTCTCAGTCAGAGGGAGTGGGCCGTAATCAAACACGCGTACCCAGTGCGGGTTGATAGATGTCACATGCCTTCGAATTGTTTGGTTCTAGGACATCCAGTTTTTTCCTTAGGATTTATTTGACAGTTCGAAATTACTCTTATGATTTAGTATTGGCAGTGTTTTCATTTATTTTCGCATATTAGTCTCCGCATTTTGTAGACACGATACATTTTGGCGACCTTACTATACGCCGTACCATTAATGTCTACCCACTTCAAACCAGAGTCAAGAACAAAGTGCAAAAGGCTACAATAATGGTCCGTTCTACCTATCCAGACAATTTTACCGGAATCTGCACCATGTGAGGCTGATACGACTTCAAATTGTCAACAATGGCCGAAATGGTTGTGCAGCGTTGTAACTTTGTGGTGGGAGCTGATGAGGTGCTATAGCGTAGGTGCCGAGGAAGAATAAATAAAACAGCGGACAAGTGATCTTACGAGTGTATTTGACCAGTGTCACAGTTGGAAGGTGCTCGTGTTGCCACACATAACATAAAAAATACATTTCAATGTTGTTGCAATACTAGTTACTAAAATACCCAACAATGGTCACAGAGCAACCATTTAGAGACATAGTTGTCTCGCTTGTGCCTGTTATTACACCGGCACAAACACAGCAACTTGCTTGGTGGTAGACATTCCTTGAAGAGCTCCATCACAACGAGAACAACAATCTACCAGATAAGAAAGAAAGAAATAAAGAAAAATAGGTTTATTTAGAAGGTTCCTGAAACTTGCCGAGAGGTGGTGAAACAGACCTTAATTCTGCCTAACCCAGAAGGAATATACTTAAAATTTTAGAACATATAAGTACCTTAATAAGTTCTGTGCAAACAGCACCTGTTAATTTTAACAACTTTAATTAAACTGAACGTTAATTTTAAACCTTAATTACGTAAGAACATGTTATATTAAACTCGGGAAATGTGTTACATGTTTTATTAATACCTTTATAACGAAAAGAAAGTTCTTTGTTGTGTCGTGAAGTCAGGGAAACTAATTGTTAGGCAAATTGACCACCAACTCAAACTGTCCAAAACTCAAATTGAAATCAAACAAATTATATCGTTTGACAATCAAATCAATCAATATATATTATTTGCCTCACAATTGATTACCCTGACTGTACCTACCGAGGCGTGATACAGAATGAAAGTGTAACTTAGATTCAGAAAACCTAATAAAATATTTGATCACAAAAGCTACTGTTTTACGTACTATGTTTAATTGTACTCACTGAAAACCTGAAAATACCCGATCATCTATCATCAATATCTTTAAAGTGAGAGTGAATAGGCTTCTTCTAGGTAAGCTCACTCCATTGTCGACTTTGTCTCTGTTACCTGTCACCTAGACTAGAGTCAAGTGCAAACCCATCTTTAATAAAAATTAAAATAAACATTGCTTCGAAAATTTTGTCTAGTTACGCGATTATAAATGAACCAGCTGATGTTTTTGCGATTTCAGGGTTGGTCCCGAAGTAAAAGATTTTCATAATGATACGTAGAACGACCTTTTCCCTTCGTTTTATCAGGTTTTTATTTATTTCACCCCGGATTTTAATATTTTTTCTTGTTTATAAATCGAAAAAATATTCTCCCCTCTCCTCTTCTGTATCTATAAATAATGTTAATTTATATATTTTTTTGGGGATTCTTGGCACACACAACTGGCGATGTGTGAGTGTACTATAGGTACGCCTCTGCCTAATCATCGAGGATTACAGTCGATCGATACATAAGAGTCTATTTATATTCTGCAGAAAAGAGCCATCAGAGCCATATAATTATAATCTCCGCTGGCGTGATTCTCTAAGGGAACTGCTTAAGATTATTAAGATCATGACGGTACCTTGTCAATATATCTATGAAAACATCATGTACGTAAGGAAAACTTTGCATATTTTTAGTAAATGAGGTGATAGACATAATTATAGTACTAAAAATAGGGACCTATTAGTTCAACCAGGTTTCATATTGGCTAAAGTAGACTCATCTTTCATGGGGTACTGTTTAAAATGTTACAATAAACTACCTCCCCACGTAATTCAACTGAATGAGACGGAATTTATATTTTGTATCAGTGACAGGAAGTTATTACAACATCATCAACATACATTAAGTGGAAAAAATACTCACTCATCAGAACTCGACCAAATTTATGAAAGACTAAACTGGAAGTAGGTATATCCTTTCAAATAAAAAAGAATTTTCCAAAGCGGTTTTTAAATAACGGAGTTCTCAGGTCACAAACATTTTAAAAAAATACATCCGAATAAAAACCTCCTCCATTTTTGAAGTCGGTTAAAATCAAAGATTTTACCTCATCACACTTTAAAATTGATCTTATTTTGGTAGCTAGCATCTAATAAGGCTTGTATAAAAATGACGATACCATTTAGTTGCCGCGTAAACGTGAATACATGCATCCCGTAACCAGTACCTGGTGAATATCTTAGGTTCATTCTTTTTACAAGAAAATTTCGGACCAGTGGTATCGGCCCCGACTTACAAGTTGTATGTCGTAGGTTCAAACTCAGCAGATGCTTTACTTTGTGTAGATAATTTCATCACCACTGCTCTCAAAACGGTGAAGGAAAACATCCTGAGGAAACCAGTATGTCCTAGAACAAAATTCGAAGATATCTACCAATCGGCACCGAGTCTGCGTGGTAGATTACAGTCCACTCCCTCTCGAAGAGAGGAGGCCTGTGTCTCAGTGGTGGGAACATTGTAGGCTGATTACGATGATACACCTACATACATAGGTAGGTACCAACATACGAATCAATTACAGAACCTCCTTTTGGTGACGTCCGTTAAAAACACATACATGACCCAGAAATTGTATCTGGCCTTTTTCCAGAGGTTGTAGTAATCAATGCCTGTTCAAAAACCTCCGGAAACAATGAAATTAAAGATAACATCAGCTCACTATCAACACACAATAAGTACCTTATAGCGACAGAATTTGACTTAACTGAACACAACTTACTGAAGGCATTAATATGAAAAGTTTTTATTAGTTCCTTATAATAGCCATATCCTCATTTTATCTTCAATTTATAGCTAACTTTATTATCTCGGTATAATAATTCTGTGTCGCACATAAAGTTTATATTCAGAATGTGTGTTTATATGAATCTCTGACCTTATTGGTGGAGACAACGGTAATTTTAAATGTAAAGACTATACACGAAGAGGCTAATCTGACCACAGGTGGAACAGCGTCAGTTTGTACTTACCAGATTCAGGCGAAGCTGCGGGAAAAAACGAAAAAATTGATGTAAAAAAAAACATCTTTATTTTCCCTTGTTCTACGAAATCCAGTCGACGGGAAACCTCTACGAATCAGCTAGAGGAGCTAACGTTAATAGTACAAAAATTATGGTCACATAAACTTCGGGAAACAATGATAAGGAAATATCTTAGGTTTTAGCTTTAAGTATCACGCTGCGTGTTGAAAATTTGCGAGTGTAAGCCATAAACTTGCAGTAAATGTAATTTAAAACAAAAACGGTTTGGATATTCCCAAAATGAACTGTCTGAGGTCCTTCTCTGCACTTGTACTGCCAATAAAAATACGCAAGTACGCTAAGTGGACACGCAGCGGGTATACAAGTTGTAAATGACGACACTACCGCCATTCGAAACTCGTAGCAAGAAAACTGCAAACGGCCCCCGCATGCCTTGGACTGTTTGTACCGGATGACTACTATATACCGAACTATGTTTTGACACCTTTAGCATCATCATTTCAGCCGACAGCTGGACTCGTCCACAGACGTCCACAGCTGGACAGAAGCCTCCCCCAAGCAACGCCACTTCCACCGATTCTGTGCTTCTCGCATCCAGCGGATTCCTTCGGTCTTCGCCCAGTCATCGGTCCACCTTGTGGGAGGCCTTCCAAAGCTACGTCTACTGGTGAGCGGTCACCACTCCTGAACCATTCAGGCCCATAGGCCATCTGTTCTAGGAGAATGTACCCTGCCCACTGCCACTTAAGTTTGGCAATTCTTTGGGCTATGTCAGATACCTGGCTCTTCCTACGGATCTCTTCATTTCTGATTCGATCACGTAGGGAAACTCCAAGCATAGCGCTCTCCATTGCTCTTTGGGTGACACCTTGCTGAGTAACTTATATTTTGATACTTATAAGCTATTATTATTATTTTTGCGATTCAAAGAAAGAAGAATTTGTTGAGTTTATTTTCTTTAATTTCCTCTGCCCGCTCTCATCAGTAACTTGACGCTACTGTCCGTTCCAGCCCAACACATTACCTTGTATTTGACATAGCGGTCTCTCGGGAAATTTATACGTACACCCCAAACCCGAAAATTGAATTCTAAAGTAACCTGTTATCATTTCATGGTTAATTCTTTATCAGCTCAAAATGAGATGTCATCTAGTTGTCTAGCTCTGATAGTATTGTGAAATGGCTTTTTGAATAAATGCTTCCATTTTGGCGAATTTTATTTTCCAGTAGAAGATAGTAGGGTTGGCTCGGTTCATAAAAAATATAAATGAAGCTTCTGGGGTTTACAGGCTTGATGTCGTGATGTTATGCTGTTAAGCTTTTTCTGTCTGATGTAGTTTTCTGTTCGTTTTTACTATCATTTAGTTAATATTTTTATAAAAAAAACATTTAAAATATAAAAATAGTAGTCCGCCGGTATCGGGAGCAGGGTTTAAGCTACCGATGGTTATTTAAGAGAAGTTGTTTGAATACTGATAGTAAAATCCTCCCATTTGACGCAATGACTTATTTTATCAAAATGTTGTCTGTATAATACGGGCAAGTTAAAAAAAAGGCTGACACTGGAACAAAAATTTAACAAGTATTCATTAGAACACCAAACAATGTCTCTCTCTGTAATAAAACTATGATGGCTTGCAAACTCGCAAGTTCACACAGTATCATGGCAAACATGTTCACAAAAATATACATCTATACTATAAATATATTATATATAATAATAAAAATCCGAAAGTAATTCTGTCTAAACCGCTGAACGGATTTTGCTAAAATTTGACAAAGAGATAGATGGCATCCTTCGAAAAGTCATAAGCTACTTTTTGTCCCGGTAGCACGTTCCTGTGACTTCCATGCGGGTGAAGCCGTGAGCAGAAGCTAGCTATTAATAATATATTTAATATAAGGTAGCATTCTTTTTTTAACATGAGAAAAGCTTCTGTCGCTGCTATCAATAGGTATATCGTCTATATAATAATAAATCAATATAAGGGATGTAGTGAAATGACTTTCCTTGTAATATAACTAAGAAACTGTTCCTTGCGTTATCAATTGTAGAATTAATAAATAATATAATTTTGTTATTAACAACTCCTGTGTTACAATTCCTTAACACCTATATCACCGTTCAATTTGAGACAGCAAATTATAATACATAACATCACGCCTGTAATCCCCGAAGGACAAGACAGAGGTGTACCTATAGTACACCCACATTATGCCAGCCCCATGTAACAAGGGGCGAGCCTTTTGCCATCAACCGGAAAAAGAAATCAGACTCCTGCCACAAACACAAATAAAAAATTGTAATTTCCATCTAAATTCGAAATACCCTTTACAAATACAAATGTTAGCTAGAAACAAACCAGATACAATCATTAAAATGTATGTACACCGTATACAATATTGATAACATGCATTACAAATACCAGGGGATTATTTTAAAGTAAAGCCGACGTTGGCCCCGTAAGCCTTCCTAACAAGTAACAAATATTTGTGCCAGTGTTTGCGATGAAAACCGGCGATCTGTTACAGAAACATATCAGTGTTGGTTAAGCTTCGTGCTTCACAAATATGGCGGTCTTGTTTGGAGACTAGCTCTGACTTTATTCTGAAGAAGGCAGCGCTTGGTTTATTAAAAGAAAATAACCTTTATGTTGCAGTTCCTGCACGCGTTGCATGACTGACTCTTACCTTTTCTTTACGAAATATAAGCACATCTAATTCTTTAAATTGAGCTATGAAATAAAAATATGCGCCCACGCTATCGATGTATCTCTACCAGCGCAGTGGTAATTTTTCAATGCCCTTCTTGAAGAAGTCAGGTGTACGGAGCCAACAAACTTTTCAAAGGCATTTTGTACTGCCTCTCGGGTATTGAAATTTTTCCCTGCCAATAAGTTGTCCACATTTTGGAAAAAGTAGAAGTCTGTTTGCGCAAGGTCTGGTGAGTACGGTGTATGACGCAAAACTTCCAACCCTATCTCTTGTAGCTTAGAGACAGTCGGTTGTGCCGTGTGAGGTCGAGCGTTGTCGTGTAGGAGGAGCGGAGACGAGCGATTTACCAAGGCTGGCTGGAGATTTGCGAGCTTCTCCATCATTGTGTCCAGTTCCTCACAGTACACATCCGCAGTAATATTGGTGCCATTTGGTAAGAAACTGCGATGAATTATACCGGCACTAGACCGCTAACTAGGCAGTATTGTCAGCTTCCACTACTGACTTTAATTCGTCGTTGTTGACTTTACTTTTCGAGCGACCACGGGATTCATTTTTTGAATAAAAATTTCCATTTCAAAAGCGTTCAAACCAATAACAAGTCGAGCGTTCGTTTGTAGTGTTCACTCCGTACTCGTAATTAGTGTTGCGAGCCGTTTGTGCGGCATTGCTACCGCGACGGAACTCGTATTCCATAATTACTCGTATTTTTATCGTGTACATATCGATGAAAAAGATACAAATGTAGTGAAAACAAAACACTAATCAATAAACAAATGACTGAATGTGAAAATATAATTCCATATTTTTTAAATAAAATTCCTTTGAATTTAGAATTTATTGCCAGCCATACATAAATTACGTTTAAAATGGCCAGTATTGTAAAACGGCAACTCCATAGTTAAAGTAATTAGTAAGTAAACCTATCCTAATTTCGTTTTGTTTATCGTTTCTTCCGTTTCTACGGTATTCGTGCTACTCTTGCAGAGCTGAATGTCACATTTCAAAACACTAATTCTCTTAAAGACGTTAACTGGATAGTTGCGTAAGTTTAAAATATTAGATTTGTTGGTTTTTGCTATTATACACGAGGTTTATGTCTTGCTTCTCTCTTTACTCTTAACCAGACTATCCTTTTTAATATCTATACCAACGATTAACCATCCAGCCTGAACGCGTCCCGCTTCCTCTATGCAGACGACCTTGCCCTCACCTCCCAAGCCACCTTCACAGCTTCATCGTCACAGCTTTGAGGTGGTTAAGTTCTACTTGTCAGACGCTTTTGGTGACTTGGCTACATATTACCTCGCTGACTCACTCAAGCCCAATCAGAGCAAATAAAGAGGTGTGCCGCTAACTTAAAATCGTTTGGGGTGGGGTGTCCATCGACCACAATAACTCCCCTTAAAATCTTGGTATTACTCTGGACAGGTCCTACATACGGCAAAAACGGCAAGAAAATCAGGCGGAAGGTGCTCACTCACATCGGTATCCTACAACGACTAGTCTTATCAAAGTGCGGTGCTTCGCCTGGCGTCATGCGGACTACTGGGCTGGTGCTATCCTTTTCTGCGGGTGAATATGCATGCCCCGTGTGGAATTGTTTTGCCCGTGCAAAGTTAGTGGATACAGCTTTGAATAAAACGTGCCGAATCATGACTGGTTGCCTAAAACCGACCTTGGTACAAATTCTGTATCCACTAGCAGGAATAGCACCACCAGTAGTTCGCAGAGCGGTGGGAAGCTCCAGCAAAAAAGCCAAAATGGTCTCCCTTTGCACGACAATATCCTTCTTCTACCACAAAGTTTGAAAAGCCGAAACAGGATTTTAAAGTGTGTCGTCCCACTCACTGGCGAACGTTCAAAAGAATGAGAACCTGTGGCGAGACAAAGCTTCCATACCAAAACCATTCGTTCCAGCCGCTGAAGATCTCCCACCTGGACATGAGTTGCCTTGGGTAACCTGGAAGTCTTTAAACAGACTCCGGACTAAGGTTGGCCGAAGCAAGGAAACATGTTCAGGTGGAGATTTATAGACGATTCCGCCTTGGATTGTAGGTAAATGTGGTGCTGTTCCACAAACGATGGAACACTTATTATCATGCCCTGCGTGTCCTATCAGCTGCCCGTTACAGGGACTGATGGACGCTACTAATGGCGCCAAATACGTAGCCGAATTCAAGGCTTGGCCGAGACCATTTAGATTACCATCGACACGCTAAGAGGAAAACCGGCAAACTGTGGGAGGACTCACAATCACACAAGAAAATCCACTTCAACAAAATGTTTAGTGTCACTAAAGTTATTGACATACTGCGGAATATTAACACACCAGTCGTAAAGTTTACCATATTAAGATATAAAATAATATCTTTGAATTTAAAATTTCTCTCAAAACAAAGGAAATAGAGTTTCCTGAACGTCATGCTTATTTCTATAGTTGAAGAAAATTTAAATAGTCTACAATAAAACGTGGGTGTTTTGCCTCAGGCGTTTATCTCATATTGCCCCAATATCTTCAGTTTACGGTAGTCTAAAACTTTTATATTGCTAGTACAAAGTTTCGAACCGTGGCCCCACGAACACATTGTTTGAAAGATTTTAAGATTGTCGGTCATATTTTACTTTCATACTGATTTCGGACGGATTATGAATATATAAAATGTCTTCTTTATTTTCTTGTTGAAGTTTTATGTTGAAATGTGGTATAACATACATTGAGCCGTGTTGAATAAATACTGCACACCTACATCTGAAATATTATCTCTATGTCAGTAGGATCATTTGCAATGTGCTTTGCACATACAAGTGCGATATTATTTATATAAATTTTACGTCCCACCCCGTCCTTCAAACCTGCGGTTACCTCAATTTTCCCTCCAATCTAATCGAACCGATCTAATCTACCTATCAAATTGGAATCTTCATAGGGAGATTATTATACATCACATTTTTATAAGGTTACGTGACATCAATCGAATAATGCGAATAAAGTTGTCGTTGAAATAGTACGAAATATATTTATTATATGTTCATGAAAATATAAAGAAAATCTACACATATTTGTCACAGCTCCTTACAGATTTTATGAGTCTCTACAGATAATTAAAGAAAAATATAAAGTTATTGTTGAGACCGCTCCTCTCAACATTGCCGCGCGATGGCGGCAGTGATCGAGGAGTTCGTGGACAGCGGGGTATCAGCCGGCGGACGGCCAAGCGCGGGCCCCGCACCAGGAGTCAGCTGTTGCACGCCTCCACGCACGGCGGCGCTTGCGCTTTTATTAACGTCCTTAATTAATTTCTTGTTTACATTTTAAGTCGACCTTTTACCTTTGTTATTTCATCATTTCTTATTATACTCGTTATACAGTCCATTCTTACTTTCATTTTACTATACCACGACCTATCGTCGCGATCAGTTATAGAGAAAGATACAGGCTACTTTCCAAACTAATTGCATCGTGCACATACATAAATATGTAATGTTAACGATTCCAAAACCCTCTGAAACACAGGCATGGAAATGAAGCAAACTACGCGACGAACCTAGACTTGCCTCCAAAAAATCTACCCACACTTAATAAATATATATATAACCCAGTGATGTAAATGAAGTGAATTACGGTAGTGGCTCTGACCGCTCTAATTAATGCAGTTCCTCTTAGTCTAGCCACGCAGTGAGAATAATTTAGGCTCCGAAGTGAACCTCCGGTACATGCAAATTAAATTTTAATATTTTAAACCAAGGGCAAAGGTGGGGTAATGAGATTTGTTATTCTTGAAACAGAGACAGTACAAGGTGTAAAAAAAGTAGAATTTTAATACGCTGCGATTGTCGTGGAGGTTTCCAAAAAAAGTAAAGATAAAATAGATCAACCGTTTTTCAAATTAGCTAAAGTACATACATCTTTTATGGGGTACTGTGTTAAATGCTACAACAAAATACCTTGTCATTATTGCAATTAAATGAAAGAAAATTTTAAACTCATATAAAAAAGTTCACTGTGTAAACAAGCCTATTACAAATTAGAGATATCCAAGATAAGAATGCTTGGAAACATGCTGGTCCAGCTCCATAGGACAATCTAGGGTCTACACAAAATTAAACTTTGTTGATACTTTAATTGTATAGTTTATTATTTTTATGACATTGATTTACATTCTCACACGCGCTGACATATTACTTGTTTACATTATTTGGGAAATCGTATACTTTTACAATGTTTGTAAATATGTGAACACCATGTATCCATCACTTAATTAACTTTTTTATCATTGCTACATTTAATAAATTCTTTTTACCTATTATGGTAGGGTAATTTTTATTATAGGTGCATCGTCTTCACATATAATTATATAATTAATGTAAACAAAATATTGTAACACATTTTAAAAGAGTAACGGTTGAGTTTCTTGCCCAATCATCTCCATACGAAACTACCTTATGGAAGGGGCGACTAGAATCAATTCTATTTTAATGTAAATGTTGACGTTCAAAAGTGCCTTTTTGTGCCTATTTGAAATAAATGCTTTGACTTTAAAAAAATACTACCTCAACAACAATTGAAAGAACTAATTGTTATTTCACTGACAGACTATTGAAAATATGTTCGGTTAATGTGTGTATTACATAGTCATAAAAAAGCTAATTTTTAGTATTTTGTAAACGTGTTATACAGTTTGTAAGTTCTCCTCAATAAATAATAAATTACTTCATTGGCTCAGTGACCCAAAATATGTTTTGCCTCCAATAAGGTGGTGCCGCTGGGTCCCTCGATAAACGCATTGAGGAAACTACTTTATATATGCGAGCAATATGCTGAAGCACATGGACTAAAATACAATTCCAAAAAGAGCGAGCTGCTGATCTTCAAAGCAGGCAAACATCGACCTACCCATGTGCCTGCAGTATACCTCAATGGCGTTGCAATAAAGCTGGTGGACAAATTTAAATATCTGGGGCATATTGTGACGGATGACCTCAAGGATGACGAGGATATAGAGCGGGAACGCAGGGCGTTGGCGGTGAGAAGTAATATGCTTGCTCGCAGATTCGCTCGATGTACATTTCAAGTAAAGATAACGCTCTTTAAAGCGTATTGTCAATCTTTTTACTCGAGTGGCCTGTGGGTGAGCTATACGCGACGATCTTATGACACCCTGCGGGTTCAATATAACAATGCTTTCAGAATGTTGTTAAGGCTACCGTGGCGCTGCAGTGCCTCTGGGATGTTTGCAGAAGCCCACACGGACGGCTTCAAGGCCATAATTCACAAAAAATCGGCTTCTTTGCTGCAGCGTCTACGGGGGGCTAAAAATGGCATTCTGAAAGTCATTGCTGCTCGTTTTGACTACCCCATTCAAACACACTGGGTGAGGGTAGTGAATGGTTTTATATAGTAGTCTGCTTAAAGATAAGTACTAACAATACTAATATAATTGTAAGCTAATATTGTTGCTAATATATACTAACAAGATATGGATTTTAATTATCTGAAAAATAAAATGAATGAATGAATGAACACGAGAGGTCAGTAGTAAATTGCTAAAGCTTTTAAAATTGTATTATTATTATAATTAATACCTTCTGTAGTTTTGGCGCTTTCGATTCACACTAACTTGTAGTTTTTGAATAGTATATAAAGCTCGAATGGACAAACCATAATTTGTTTATTTTAATTCCTGTAAATATACGATTTTTCTAATAATTTCGTAGATTAGGAGGCAGATAACTCGCTAGAAGTGTTATTGGACACAACCAGACAACATTGAGCAAATGATGCCAATAAAATAAATCTTAAACTACAAAAGCATATGTTGGAGTCTTTGCATTTTGAAAACATAAACGACCTAACACATTCTTCAACAATAAAAAAAGAAGATCGAACGTATACTAAAAAAAACTCGTATCACCCTAAGTTTTACAAGGAGCCTAAGCCCCCGAAAATTTTCCAAATCCGCCCGTGACCCAGATACATTGCGCAAGTAAATTATGGACACTAAACCAAACAAATAGGTGCTTTAGAGCCACTCTGTCACAGTACGTACTCGTAAATTCGCTATAACTTTGTCGACCCAATAAAGAAAAGGAGTGTAAATTCTGCATGTGTGCTTAGGGCAAGATTTTGGTTAAATTTAAACCCGATTATGGTCGAATAGTTTTAGTTTTCTAGAGGAGTATCATCATCAGCATCCTGTTCTTAGATAGCTGGTTTCTTTACTATGTTATTGAGTATTTTCCCGGAGTTTGGAAATTGGTAGTATGATACCTCCCTGCCTCGGAAAGCACGTTAAGCCGTTGGTCCTGCACCTCATCTCTCTCCGGTCTACTATCCCATCGGAATATGAAAGTAAGGGAAGAGAGAGTCTGCGCAAACACTTGCACACTATAATATCTCCCGCGCCGCGGCCCGTAAAATGCAACATCATGAGTGTTTCATTTTAAGGTCGAACGCACGTTCCGTTTTATCAATGATATTATGTACATGACTCTATTAACGAAGTTTAGTGTAAACAATTGTTTGTTTTATTAAATAAGTTATTTAAGATATTGTGTGTGTTGTAAATATACATAAATAAGTAATAGTGGTGATATATATTTTGTTTGCCATTGTAAGCAATAGATCATTATTATAATAACGACAAAATTCCTTGAGCTGGAAAGAGCCCAGCGGTCTCTAATAAAAGTGATGTACCTCAAACCATTTAGATACCCCACAGTTAAATTATACAGAATAAGTGGATTGTTATCGGTAAGACAATTATATTTGTTAAATGTGACCCTATATCTACATAAATCTATTCCATTTGATTCTGCCAGCCGGGATAGAAGACGGAGTGATATTGTGGCCCACTCCGCAATGGTTCGTTCGATTTTTGCAAGACGACAGTACGTAACACAATCTGCATATATTTACAACAAAATAAATGCTAAACTACAATTTCATCCTAAAGTCTTGTATGAATGTAAGAAAGTTATAACTGAATGGCTAAACACTCTTACGTATGATGAAACTGAGCACATTCTAGTACGAATTTGCTGACTTGACACACACATACATAATTATACACTCAAAAACACGCACACACTCACTCACACGCACACACACACTCACACACACAATCACGCATGCTTAGAATAAGTTCATAGAAACTATAACAATTTTATATTTTTCCCAGCTTTGATTCTTGGCTGGGTTTTGTTTTATATTGTATTATTTTCTAATTAGTTTAGTCTCAATACTCAATACTGTATTAAATAAGGGAAGTAGCGAGTCAACCCCAACACAAGTATTTTTAATTACTTACTGGGGCTGTCTCAACTCATGTATAGCATGTAACTTTTGAGACTGAATAAACATATTTTAATTTAATTTAATTTTATAATCCTCGTTTGTTGTCTATGACAGAACGAAACGTCAATGTTATTTATTATTATTATTAATATTTAGAAGAAAATTTAAGAATTTTAAGAATGAAGAAGATTATTTTATGAATGAGCTGCAATTCGTTTTTTGGGATAAATGATAAACCAGCAGTGGTAACCACTACACTACTCCCCCCCCCTTTTTTTTTTTTGAGGGTGGGATATCGTCAATTAACTTCTCCCGCTCTGGGCAGAGCAGGAGGGCGTGTCAGACTCTTACTGACTAAAACCCACCCGTGTTCCTTCCGTTGCCTGTGCCAGGGGCCACGGTATCCCTCTCGGACTTTCCCGCAACCCTAGCAGGCATCGGCCCTAGCGGACCCCGTCATTGGTGCTGACATCTCTTTGAGGCGCGCGTGGAACACAACGCGCCGTCGATCCGGGCCTGGTCCTTATCGAACGGCGAGCTGCCCATTGCTCGCCGTTCGCAAGCCCACGCCTACGGTGGCCGGGAATTGGCCTGTGATTCCCGACGCCCAGGGCGTCTCCTGCGGCGGCTTGGGGCGTGAGGGAGCGAATTTTGCCTCTCCCTCACGCGTTCCGCCTCCTCCTTCGTGAACATTACTGCTTCGCAGAAGGAGGTGACGGCTTCCCAAGCCCACACTACTCCCCCCCTGAGACCGAGGTTATTTATTTACGGGCGATAGTAATCCGAGAAATGTACAGTTCTCCCGGATCGGGTTTTTCGCTCGGCGGGAACGTTCGGCGGTGTGGCTGCGTGGGTCCCTGTTGATGATGACGTGATGACGACGGGCTGGGCGTGTTGCTTTCGTTATTGAGGTAAGCGGGCTTCAGTCTATCAACTGTTACTGATGACTTTTTCCCGTTTATCTAAATTTTAAATGTCTTGTCGCCCCTTTGCAGCACCTTGAAGGGCCCGGTTTATGGGGGTTAAAGAGTCGGCACACGGCGTCGTGACGCAGGAAGATGTGGGTTGCCGACGACAAGCTACTGGGCACGTAGAAAGGCTTCTCGCCGTGTCGACTCGCTGGTTGTGGTGACAGCTTCGCCATTTGGTGTCGGAGACGCGCCGCAAAGTCAGTGTAGTCCACGGTGCCGGTGAGTGCTGGGTTAATGAACTTCCCTGGGAGTCTTAAGGAATCCCCGTAGAATAGCTTGGCTGTTGAACTCATAATACCTTCCTTCCAGGCGCTGCGGATGCCCAGCAGCACCAGGGGATGAGCCTCGGACCAGTTGGTGTCCGTGTGGCATCGGATGGCCGCCTTCAGCTGGCAGTGCTGGCGTTCGACCATGCCATTGCAGGCTGGGTGCGACGCCGTGGTTGGCCGATGCTGGCTACCGAGGAGCGCTGCGATGGAGTGGAACAGCTTGCTCTCAAACTGCTTGCCCCTGTCGGTAGTGATGCGGTGAGGGCAACCGAAGCGAGACACCCAGCCAGCGATGAAGGTGCGGGTGCACGTCTCGCTTCGCATACCTTCGCTTCACCTTCTGGACCTTTCTTAATGTTACTCCCACTTAAAATCACATGGTCAATCTTTCAATATTGTGCGTACAAACTTATAATTTATTGCAGTTGGAATATTCGAAGCGTTTCGACGTATTTTCATACCCTCATCACTTCGGCCTGGATATTGCTAGAGATCTTATTCTCAAGGTAACGTTATAATTATTATTATAAAACACATTAAGTTTCATGTGAACAGTTTTTATACTTTGGATTTTAGAGGACCTAAAATACATTGTTTTCGACTCACTAACTCGCTCACCAAAACCTCCAGGGCACTTTCCGAAGTCCTAGAAAGCTGAAATTCGAAATGCAAAGTAGGAGTTGCATACAAACAACAACAAAAAAATAGGAAATCTGTAATTTTCACCCTCCAACCCTCGAAATGGGGGGGTGCAGCTTCTTATAGAATAAAACCTCTAGGGTGCATTCCGAGGTCCTAGAAATCTGAAATTTGGTATGCAGGCTATTTGCACAGAAACAAGGTATAAAATTATAAATTTGTATCTTTCAATAATCGGTCTATCTACATCCATTTGTTATGAAAGCCATATTAGCATGTAATAAAAACAACAAAGAAAAAACTCTTTTTCGTTGGCTATGAAGAAAGTTATTGCTAGCGTGCAAGAAATATCTTGTTTACCCGACTATGCTAGAAGTAAGGATTTTAATATGTCTGTGTATGAGTACAATATCACCGCTAAAATAAAAGGAAATAGAGAACCCTACAAAAAGAAATGAAATCCCACCAAAAACATTTATTGTAAAGAAGTTGCCAAGACCTTCATAACTCTTTCACTGTTAAAAAGTTATCAGCATTGCGATTCTGTAACCATCTCACCGTGAAAACTTAGGTGAAGTGAGCGTGGAGTGAGCTGTCAGTGTCATCCCACTGATGCTAGGGATTGACCAAGCATTAAACTTACAATCATAATGGAAATTTTAATAATATTTTTTATCCAAATTGTATTGATCATTTTATATTATTTCAAAGCTAGTATGTAGCTAAGTGGCTAAACAAAACTACATATTTTGATGGTTTTAAAATAAAATAGCAAAACCGAAATTCAGTTAGAAAGTCAATGCTGTTTTTTTTTTGTGTTTGCCTTAGGCGCGAGTGCGTCACGCACGGAACTGTAAATAAAATATAAAACATACAAGTTGAAGACCGCTACAAAAAAAGAAACGCGTAAGTATCGACATTGTTTGTAATTATGAACGAAGCGGGCTCGATAATTTTTCCATTCATACAAGGAGTAACTTTGTCGTCTTATGCAGAAAAGCATAACAATTAAGAGTATGTAGGATATAAGAGCGAGCAAAGCGAGCTTGATAATGTAAGCACCCCGCCTAGGGCCGATTAGATTTTCGGAAATAGGAGTTTCGGTACTTTGTTGAACAATCCACAAAAGCTCTAGAATTGAGAGGAAAATTTCAGGACCTCGCCTCGAATACCTACGTTAAGTGCTATAATATTCTATGAGGCGTTTTCGCAATTTTTTTTAGTTCCGAATGTTTTACACCTATATTTAATTTTGAAGCCAGGAGAGTGCAAGTGCGCCGTCTTGCACCCCGCTCCCGGCGCCCATGTTAAATGATTATGTAAACGCAATCCCATGACCCAATCGCGACTGTGGCTCGAGTCGAGTAAAGACTGTGCTACGTTGTTCAGGCTTGTTACTAACCCAAATCTATACCGACACTTGCGAATCGCGCTTACTTCACCTCGCCGGTAGTTTTGAGATTCGGGTGATGTGATCACGATCATGCCGCGCTTGCGCGTTAGGCACTGGCAATATCACATGGAGTTTTTTTACTTACTTACTACGTATAGGTAGGTACCTACTAATTTACCAACGTCCAATAGATATAAGTCTACTTAACCTGTCGTTACCAATAATAAAAGAATATCCATCAGATTATCATCGTCAATACTAAAATTTAATAGCTAAACAGAGACTCCCGCAGCGCCAACACGGGCTCACTTGACTTCGCTGGCGTGATGTTGCCGTGGCAACGAGAATAGCGTGGTCGTGATGTGATCACGCCGCGCAAGCGCGTTAGACGCTATCTTTGCTGGCGTGATGTTGCCGTGGCAACGAGGACAGCGTCGTCGTGATGTGATCACGCCGCGCAAGCGCGTTAGACGCTGTCATTAGTAGGTAGACGTACCACGAGTTTTTTTTTTATTATTGCAATGACAACCACGTCCCTAAGTATGTTCGTATTCGAATTCCGAGACAAAAATTAGTACCTACCTATTTATTTCAATGCTTTTAGATTGTCAATTCCAATAATTTTTTGAATGTCAGTATTATTATATACTTACATACCTAAATTTTGTTTTCAACAAATGGATATTACTTGAGAGGTGAGATTGAATAACTTCGAAGAAAGTATTCACTGATTGGTGTATTGTTCGTTTACATAATATTACATATACACGTAAATAGCACATGTATCCCTTCATCTAGATAAACCACAGTGCAAGATACTAACCAAATATAAACATAAATATTAAGGCATGTCATCTAGTTATGGGGTGCTACACAAATTGCTTCTCTCTTGCTAACAAGAAATTAAAATTATTTTAATTATTCATGTATTTGTTACTATATTCTATGTATATTATCATTGTATGCATGTTTATTTTAAGCCGATAATATAATGCAGGTACCTATGTGTAGGTTACTATAGTCTAATATATGTCTTCCTTACTGTTTTACACACCGTGCCTACGTTTTTCATCCTCCAACTCTCTCCATGAAATTTCTAATGATTTGTGCAGTTCCTTTGTGCTCTTTTATCTATATGTATTTTACTTTAGTGTTTAGTGTACATTAATATTAAAGAAATAAATAAAATTTATTCATTTGTATCACATAAAAGAAAATTGCTAATGCATTTTCTTCTACTGAGCCTGCTGCTTCCCGAGGTGCTGCTGCAACTTCTTGATGCATGTCTGCTTGGAGGGTCGCCGCATATGTGTGTGGGCTGCACGCTCCCACTAGCTGAAGACAGAAAATAGTACATATTACTAAGTATTTATTAAAAATTTGATCTTATTCATCATTTTTCATCTTATTTTTTGTTTATTACTAAGTATTTGATTTATATCGTTCCTACACTCATCGAACTATATTGCTTTAAATCATTGACGTCTTATTATTATTTAAACTACCACCATTCATTGAGTCGAACAGTTAGTATAAAAATTATACCGTTTCAGTCAGTGTTTTGTCGTCGAGGGTGGAGCTAGCTCCTCTCCCATCAGCATGTTGAGCTGGAACAAATAACACTCGTATTAAACTTGGTGTAGGTCCTATGGTAAGTTAATTGCAAAGAAAAGGATTTGGGTTTGTTATAGAGTTAAGGTTTGAGTTTCAGAAAACATATCTGTTTAGATGAATGACAACACATATGCTTGATTTATATTATAATAATTATGACTGGTCCAAATGCTAGTAAACAACAATTTTATCTTTTAAGTGAACAAGGTATTACATAGAAAAAATATATTAATATACTACTACTATCACACAAATACATACAAAACTGAGATGAATAAGTCAAGACAAGAGTGACTGCAACCCTTTTTATTCGACACCTCGAGCACAATTTTCTCATAACAAAGGCTTTGCAAATCAGGTATCTGGAAAACCTATTTGTATTTTAAATTATTTAAAAAATACCCTTGTGTGTATGGAGAAATAAACAAAAAAACTTTTTTTTAAATATTAATCAGCAGCTATTATTCACGTGAATATTAAAAAGAATTTAAATACTTAATTAAAATATCATTCTTACCAGGCAGACGGGCATAATATGGTCATCATATTTCATTTTCCGAGAATAGTAATTAAGATCACAATTTTATTCTGACAAACATCTGAAAAAAGAAATGTAACGATATAGGTACATTAGTATTCTTTAAACTAGGTTGAAAGACTCGTTTTACATATTATATAATAATATGTAGTGATGAGTGGTGATCAATAAGGTTTTCCACTAATTAAAATTTCCATTATGTCTTAGCTAGGTATTTAGTAATAAAATTGGACAGCCTGTTAAAACCTCAAATAAAAAGCATTGCTGGCAAGGAAAACTAGAGTGAATTGGATTGGTATGAAATATAGGTACTCATTTTACAAGATTAGCAGGTAATCATTGGTAATTACGAACCTTCGTAAACTTTTATGACTATTCCTACGGTAATGTCCTCGGCCGAACACAGTGAAGGATAAGACCAACTTTGAGCCAATACTTCTCATTGATGTATCTTTTTCAAAGTGTTTCTGGCACACACATAGTTTGTGAAGATCTTGAGCGCTTAATCACTGTTAATGCTCAGGCGGAGCCACTTTTTGCGTCCATCTCACTAATAGGAAACGTCTGCATTTAGATCCATCGGAAGAACGCAATGTTCTATAACACTTGATGTACGAGTACATCTTGCACCACCAATGCAAAATAATACACTTTAAAATCACTGAGAAAATACGAACGGATATTAATCAACGCAAACTTTACTCGATCAGCAACAAAACCACAAAACAAAACTTTATCAGTTGGAAACAGAACACTGAAAAGTCACAATCTCAAATTGCGAAAACCGCCAAAATTTGATAGTTAGTAAGTTGTCTATGGTTTTTCCTACCATAGATTACACGGTTGAATTATTGATTCATTAAATTCCGCTTATGTTGCGTTCCGTGCAGAAATGGGAAAAACTATGTTTACAGGCTGACGGATTATATTAGAACGAAAAAAATATTACCTAGCTAATTTACAGCTGTAGATAAAACTTGGACAATATTTACAAAATTATGTTGTTCTTTTTTTGTGGATGCATTCCATAGACTCTCATTTGCACCACAGATCGTGAAGTTTAGCAATATATATCGGATCTTTATAGGATGATTTGAAAATTATTAATTAAATAAACTTGTCATTGACAAACTAAGTCAAAATGGGTACTAAATTCAAACATTAAATTATTTATTTAGAGCATAATGCAGTTATTTTTGGAACTAGGACCAAGTGCTGCCAATGTTTTAAATTCCGTTGGGCGTCCTTTTTAAACACGGGTCTTTTCTCTCTATGATAATATTATACACAGATTTTATAGAATTTATAGCGGTGCCTCGGTGGCCCTGCCACCCTGTGTATATTGCAGATAAACGATTATTTTAACAAACGCAAATTAAGTTTTATCTACAGCTGTAAATTAGCTAGGTAATATTTTTTTTATACAGTTGCTCAAAAAGTGGTGTATTGCAGGGACGTATAGCGTTCGGGATGTGGGCTATTACATAATGGTGCTTTTTTTTACCTTTCCCGAACTCGTGCGTCTCTTTCCCAACTGTCAAAATAATGACAATGATTAATGATAATGTCTATTAAAAAGAAAAACCAACCATGAAGTTTTTACTAAAGAGTTTTTTTGGTTCATACAAATACGTATATTTCTAAAAAGAAGCTAATTTATTTCAATATCAGATTAAATGATTTAATTGAATGAGTTAGGTTAGGTTTCATTTCATTTCATTAAATTTCAGTTTCATTTCATATCAATAAAAAAAAAATACTGAAGACTAAGCTGTATGGATAGTTCCCTTTGCCTACCAAAATGGGTGAAGAAAAAAAAACTGCTTATATTCTACGGTTGTCGCCATTTTTATTTTGTTTTTATTATTTTATTAAAATGCTTAATTTTTTCGCAACTGTATTAAAAATAGTCGTTCAGTACACCTGCGGAACCGTCATTGCAACTTGTTCCGGCGGCTTGAGGATGAGAAACGTAGGCACGGTGTGTAAAACAGTAAGGAAGACTTAAATTAGACTATAGTAACCTACACATAGGTAGTTGCATTATAGTATCGGCTTAAAATAAACATGCATACAATGATAATATACATAGAATATAGTATCAAATACATGAATAATTAAAATAATTTTAATTTCTTGTTAGCAAGAGAGAAGCAATTTGTGTAGCACCCCATAACTAGATGACATGCCTTAATATTTATGTTTATATTTGGTTAGTATCTTGCACTGTGGTTTATCTAGATGAAGGGATACATGTGCTATTTACGTGTATATGTAATATTATGTAAACGAACAATACACCAATCAGTGAATACTTTCTTCGAAGTTATTCAATCTCACCTCTCATGTAATATCCATTTGTTGAAAACAAAATTTAGGTATGTAAGTATATAATAATACTGACATTCAAAAAAATATTGGAATTGACAATCTAAAAGCATTGACATAAATCGGTAGGTACTAATTATTGTCTCGGAATTCGAAATACGAACAGACTTATGGTCATGGTTGTCATTGCAATAACGAAAAAAAAAACTCGTGGTACGTCTACCTACTAATGACAGCATCTAACGCGCTTGCGCGGCGTGATCACATCACGACGACGCTGTCCTCGTTGCCACGGCAACATCACGCCAGCAAAGATAGCGTCTAACGCGCTTGCGCGGCGTGATCACATCACGGCCACGCTATTCTCGTTGCCACGGCAACATCACGCCAGCGAAGTCAAGTGAGCCCGTGTTGGCGCTGCGGGAGTCTCTGTTTAGCTATTAAATTTTAGTATTGACGATGATAATCTGATGGATATTCTTTTATTATTGGTAACGACAGGTTAAGTAGACTTATATCTATTGGACGTTGGTAAATTAGTAGGTACCTACCTTTACGTAGTAAGTAAGTAAAAAAACTCCATGTGATATTGCCAGTGCCTAACGCGCAAGCGCGGCGTGATCGTGATCACATCACCCGAATCTCAAAACTACCGGCGAGGTGAAGTAAGCGCGATTCGCAAGTGTCGGTATAGATTTGGGTTAGTAACAAGCCTGAACAACGTAGCACAGTCTTTACTCGACTCGAGCCACAGTCGCGATTGGGTCATGGGATTGCGTTTACATAATCATTTAACATGGGCGCCGGGAGCGGGGTGCAAGACGGCGCACTTGCACTCTCCTGGCTTCAAAATTAAATATAGGTGTAAAACATTCGGAACTAAAAAAAATTGCAAAAACGCCTCATAGAATATTATAGCACTTAACGTAGGTATTCGAGGCGAGGTCCTGAAATTTTCCTCTCAATTCTAGAGCTTTTGTGGATTGTTCAACAAAGTACCGAAACTCCTATTTCCGAAAATCTAATCGGCCCTAGGCGGGGTGCTTACATTATCAAGCTCGCTTTGCTCGCCCTTATATCCTAAATACTCTTAATTGTTATGCTTTTCTGTATAAGTCGACAAAGTTACTCCTTGTATGAATGGAAAAATTATCGAGCCCGCTTCGTTCATAATTACAAACAATGTCGATACTTACGCGTTTCTTTTTTTGTAGCGGTCTTCAACTTGTATGTTTTATATTTTATTTACAGTTCCGTGCGTGACGCACTCGCGCCTAAGGCAAACACAAAAAAAACAGCATTGAATTTCTAACTGAATTTCTGTTTTGCTATTTTATTTTAAAACCATCAAAATATGTAGTTTTGGTTAGCCACTTAGCTACATACTAGCTTTGAAATAATATAAAATGATCAATACAATTTGGATAAAAAATATTATTAAAATCTCGATTATGCATGTAAGTGTAATGCTTGGTCAATCCCTAGCATCAGTGGGATGACACTGACAGCTCACTCCACGCTCACTTCACCTAAGTATTCACGGTGAGATTTTAACAGAATCGACCGGCAGATCTATTTTGAAAAAGATCATAATTATGTTTGTAGATTTAAGCCTTAAAGAGTAAGGGGCTCCACTCTTCATTATATCTGCGGGGTAATTGCGTAACGCACTGACTGTAGCAATAGCTTTCGTTCTGACAGTTCAACAACATTCACTGATCTCTTTACGTTGTTGAGCAGGCACATTTTTCGAACATATGAAGCAATGGATTAGCAATATCTTTCAAAATGGTTCAGATTATGTTTTGAAGTGTGTTACGTAATTAAGGTGCTGATAACTTTTTAACAGTGAAAGCGTTATGTAAGTCTTGACAACCAACTTTAAATGCTATTTATTTTTATTTGTTAAATTCAGTCCCTTCTTTATCCATCTTACCTAGCGTTTGGTTAAGTACAGAGGTACTAATAATGCGTGACATTTTTTAAAAATTATTTGAATAAGCCCAGTCGGTTTGTAGTACGAAACATATATTTAAAATCAAAGTACCCTCATGTGAAAAAGCCTTTACTATTTTTTATTTGGTATAAGTTTTTGTTCGTCCGAATGATTCTGTTTTAAGACTTAATAAATGAAAAAATATATAGCTTCAGGAATCACGTACATCGCATAAAACTGAGACCCCGTTCTCGTAGCATACTTGATACCAGACGTTGATATACCGTGTTTATTTCTTCTTCTTTAGCTCCATGGGGATCCTTAAATCTTTTTGTGTAATAATATAATTATGATTTAGTATTAACGTTATAATTTTGCAGATGTGTATTGGGTCAGAATATTTCGATTTCGTTTTTACAAATATTTTTCTTATACACTGCCTCACTGGTCTCGCCGCAAGCGCAACAGTAGAGTGAGGATATCTTGGGACGAACATGGTGTAAGATATTGGGTCTACCTATAAAAAAAAGAAACAAAGAAAAATAGGTTGATTCGTCACAGAAACACGTGCATACAAAAAATAATAATCACAATCACAGAACAGAAATAGACAGCTGCACGTGGTGACTGTGACAAGAAGGCTTCCACTCAACATGATGCTGAGCTTTGGAGGGGACACAACATAGCGCGGATTTTCAGTGGTCACCCGAAAATTACGTACATAAGTTAAGTCAGGCTTAAAGATTTGTACAGATTAAATAGACAAGGAATTGTATGCCTGCTCTAGTGCATTGCCAATTACTGGGCATTAATCCAGACCATGCCCAGTAAGTTGCAATGCGCTCGTCAACAATTACATCGCACTTTTAACTTCTAAGCCGAAACATAGTAGTCGGTACTATGTAGGCAAGTGCAGCTCACATATTCTTTTCTAAAATACAGCCAGGCGCTTATCACATTTGGCGTGTTATTAAGCTAAGTAATAAAATGTCTGTGGTCGGGGGATCCCCGTCAGGAACGAAGTTCCTTATGGGGTACTCGCAATCACACACAACCTCGTATATAATAGAAAAAGACAGAGAGAGAGAGTCACATGGAGGGGGCATAAAGCTTTATCGTAACGTAACGATTTCTTCCAGCCAACTCCTACCGCAAACCGCGTAAAAGAATTTCGTTCCAAAAAGCTAACCTCAGACTTAATTCAAATCCAACACTGAAGTTAAAGCAGCTACTAGTAATACTGCTAATACCTCGCTACTTATCGATACCTCGAGTATTCATTACTGCCTTCGACGTAGTAATCCCGGCCATGGAGGGCTTTATAAGTGGTAGAGCAACCACTGAGGTGCGGTCACACCCTTTGACACTGAGGGCTGTCTATGAGGGCTGGTACTCGATATTTCGAAGGTTTAGAGGGATTTATTATTAGTTAAGGATTTGTTTCTGTATATTATGGCGAAAGAGAGTTTGGAAGGATGTCATTAGTGTCCTCTATGTGAGTTCTGCTGAGGCTGGGCGTATGGGCAGTGTAGAAATAACACGGAGGGACAATACTTGATTTTTATTCGGCGTTTCACAGCGAACAAAAAGGGGGCCCAAAAGACGGTTACATGGTATTTTATATGCACGTACAATCAATGTTACCAACTTAAAAAAATACAACTCGATACATCGATATGATTTAAAATTAGACAAGAATGTAAGCAGCAATACAATCAATAACTAATTAATAATGAACTAAACATTAACCAGGAATCAATCCAAAGAAAAAGTCTGTTACAACAATAGCAGTTAAGTAAATATTCGTTGGAGGTGACGTCACTGCTTCCGCTCAGACGTAGTCTCCCGGTAGGCTCCCTGCGTTTGTAACAATATCATGATAGCACAAAATCATTCTCTGTTTAGCTTTAATAAAATAACATCACGCCTGGATTCCCTGAAGGGTTCACACCATAAAGAGTACATTTAGCCAGTTAATTTGAAGTCTCATGTAATAATAATGCTTAAGTACCACTCATATAGAGGTACGCGGAACAGGGTGTAAAGTTCACTCATACTTCCATAGAAAAGGGAGGATCCTCTGACCAGACGGGCGTCGTGTCTGGTGGGCAACAGCCCGTCGATTGTTGTCGAGAGGTTGTATATATGCTAGTCGCGCGGTAAACTCTGCTTGCGCGTTGGAGGATTTTGCGTGACGTCAGTGTGACGAAGTTCTCATGTGGCGATGTAGATACCGCTACAGACATATTGGAAGTTTCATAATTATGCTTCGAATACATAAGGATCCATTTAGCCAAAGCTTAAGCGCCTAGTTTATATGCAAGCATATGATCTTGTTAAAAAACACTTAAAAGCTTATACCATATGTACTGTTTTCTTATCCATAGCCAAAATAAGGTTTGTAAAAAATATAATGGTCACTTACTTATGCATCTACTGGGTGTAAAGAGACCCATCACATAGTCGTCAACTACGCATTCTGTACTAAGTAACATTGCACAAAAATAATTGCTGGGAAACGACTTTTGGTTTTGGTTTGAAAATTTGCTATTTACGGGAGTGCGCAATACCTATAACACACGTAAACCATTGTGCTTACGGGTGCCTGCAACGGTAAACGGTAAATCGTAGGTATTTAAAGTTGTGTTATAATATTTAAAAATTGTTTTCGTAAGAAATATCAGTATTAGTTGGAATTTTGACCTTCAATATCTCCGTAACCAGAAGGTTCCCAGTTATGGTTCAGTACAATGACGGGAGTACAAGTGAGTCTCGGCTTCGTTTAGTGTCTTTTTCTACCGTGTATGTACTTTCTTAGTTTATCTTCGTCATTACTGACATTGGTGAAGGAAAACATCGTGAGAAAACTTGGACATAAAGTTAATATAAAACCGAAATCGCCAACCCGTGTTGAGCTAGCGTGGTGATTAATGCCGTAATCGTGCTTCTCTGTATGAGCCTCTGCATTTGCCCTGCTATTATTATTTGATCCTATTATGGTGTTGTTTCTTAGCGACTAGACAATTGTAGGTAGGTATACCTACCTACAATTGTTGTTTTGTATAAAATTTTCCACGGTTGCATACGTCAGATCACAACTAATTATTAAATAACTTAATCTCATCACTTTTCAACCCCAGTAATCTAACTTACACGATTGCGAATCTATATTTAACTTTTCGGCTTTTATCCATAAGATATTAAACGGATAAACCAACATGACTGGACCCCTGCTGCATACTTTATGATGTAGATATGCCCTGAATAAAACATCTGCGCGCGATATCCTTGTAGTTTGGCGAGTAAGGATCCGTTGTACGGGAAATTTGATGAAATATTTGGTAGAAATTCCATCTGTGTATAAATGGGATTTGTTTAATTAATGTGTTGGCATTTTGGTTACGTTCGAAGCACGGTAATATGCCGTGTTCGAAGTTAAATTAGCTTCAATTTCCAGGACTGCTAGAAACGTAGAAATTACATTAATGTTATCTAGTAAAATGATAATATCGTTATAATCATCTGCCTAGTTTTTTTTTTCCAAATGTGTTCGTGTCAGTTTTCAGTCTAATCGGATGCAACTGAATACCAGTATTTTACACGAACGATCTGACCTATCCCAGTTCTACAATCCAGATACTGGGTAACATTTGGTGAGTCTGAAAAATCGTATTCATTGATAATATACAAAGCCTTTATGGCTTAATCCTAACCAATAATATAAATGCGAAAGTAAGTTTGTTTGTTTTTGTAACGCTTTCACGTCTTAACTACTGAAACAATCATCATGAAATTCTGCATACACGTTGTTTGGGGTACAAAAAAATACATTAACGCGAGCAAAGCCAAGAGCAAAAGCTAGTTAGTATAACAATTATGACTTTTCCAACTCATTGACAGTAAAATGTAAAACACAATCAGAATTTAAATAGGCTTAAAATCAAGTTAAAGCTTAACAGCTTAAAAACACTGCAGGAAAAACAGTCTTAGCCAAAACCAACAGCATAATATCACTAAAGGTAACGTTAGCAGCAAAGAGTATCCAGCTAACCGCAAGGTCGGTAATCATGAGCCAAGCATTTCATATTTCATGAAACACATTAACTGCTTGCTTTTGTGCTTTTCTCTCGCTACGCTAGGTCATGTTATTGTTTCAAAGAGTTTGAAGCGAGATTTTTGCACAACAGTTTTCATGTGAAATAATGTGTGTGAATGTGTAGGGTTTCATGGATTGTTTTTTGACAATGTCTGTGTCGTACTCTCCTTAGTTTCTTTCTTTGTTTTTGTAGCCTTCCGTTGATGTTTTGTTACTGTATGTAATTGCTTAAAATACTCTTTGATCTTCTTCTTTGTTTGAGCCAAGAAGGTCTTTTTCCAGAAATAGAACAATTATTACAGGTATGTAAATTGCCTAAAAGCTTTCGTGTTATCTTCTTTTGTGACACAAGGGTTTAATTAGTAAGAACTACCTTATCGTTGATGCTGCTGAAACATTTATAAGAAGTCACAAAAATCAAAACTAGAAGAAAGTATTAGTACACAATCAGTTATGAGTTTATTAATCAATCATTTGACAGTACAGACAGTAACTATAGAATTATAAATTATTTTGTATTGTATTTTATTAATGAATAAATACCAAAATCAGTTATGATTTGCTTTATAAAATACCCATGAACGTTAAACATTTCTTTATAAACCCAAAAAGTAAGCAAGAAGTAATTGTACTTCTTATTTAATTTATATTATTTTTAAGTCATACAATCATTTAAGACTTTATTTCAGAAAATGTGGTTTAAGTGCGAGTAAAACTCATTAATATATAAAGTTGTGCAATGTTTTTCTATTTTCTTTTGGTCTGGCCTTGTGTGATTTATTATTATAATATTGTGTTGGTCTGTGGCTTTGTGAATTAAATTTGTTGATAAAGATGTTTTAATAATAATACGTACACTTCAGGAAAGTTCTGGTGTTATCTTATTTCTCCGTCTGTCAGTCAACAGCTGGATATAAATCTCCCCCAAGTTGCGCTACAAGCATTAAGACTGGACGAACACAAAGGTGACTGACATAGCTCGAAAAACTGGCAAACTTTAGTGGCTCGCAAAACAAAAATACCGATGGGGCCAACAGACCGACACGTCGCGGAAATCCTGCATCGCGCAAGCAGAGTTTCCCGCGCGACTAGCATATATACAACTTCCCGACATCAATCGTTGGGCAGTTGCCCACCAGATACGACACGCGACTGGTCGGAGGATCCTTCCTTTTCTATGGAGGTATGAGTGAACTTTTCACCCTGTTCGTCGTGCCTTTATACGGGCACTCTTGGTCGGTCAGTCAGAAATATAAAGCTAGTTGCCCATTCCAAAGCGTAGTAGGTACCTATGGAGAAAACGGTCAAGAAACGCTATAGACACTCTTTTACTTTTTTTTGAATATGGTTACAAAAAATATTACCTAGTTGCTTCAATATTGTTGATTAACAGAACCAAAAACCAAACCAAACGACCAAAACCAGACGACCAAAAAGACGTACCTACACATTAAAAGTGTCCAGAGTACAGCAAAGAGAAACAAATGAACAGTCCCTACCATAGAGCAACACGGACCACCGACGGACCGGAGGTCCCTACTGACGGTGCTTGTTCACAAACATGACGCACGGATCAGCACAATTCAGCTCAATGATTTTGAAGGGAGCTAAATGATCTAAGACACGCACCATCATCAGCGAGACATTAGATTGAGCATGACTTACTATCAGCCGCCAGAGCACATTCTAGTCCATTTGAGACATACTACCCGGTAAATGGTAGTTCTATAGTATATAGTACTCACATCTGTGCAATGCAATTGTATAATACAAAGTAGATTGAGTTTACACAATGCAGCCGGATAATGCGACTGAACCTATTGACCCGGCGAAAGTTGAGGGAATCCACTGGATGGCGATGATGAAAAAGTTTCCATAAATGTTTAATTGTCTTGCAAAATTAACAGAATCCTTAATTGCAAAACACATTATCCCCATATCGGTTCACCATCAGTGCAAGTTTCAGTTAAATTGAGGCAAGCCCGTTAGTTTACGGGCTTGTGAGTGCATTCTCGTTAATATTTGAGCAAGAAACTTTGCTGGTGTAGTTCGCTTGACTGACGTCACCACTTGTTGGAATCCATTGAATTGGTAATGCATTTTGAGGACTATTACACTTTGTGAGGTAAATCGTCTCGTTCCAATCGATCACCTAGTTATTAAAACATGATGGACATGTAAAAGTGTCTGTACAAACCTACTTACAGAAATAAAAACTTTATTACTGTTGATAAAGTTTTCACGGGTCAATCTGCAGAGCCTTTATCCAAATATGTTGGGGTCGGCTTCCAGTCTAACCGGATACAGCTGAATACCAGTATATTACATAGAGTGACTGCTTATCTGACCTCCAAAACCCAGTTACAGGGCAATACTATCCTGCCAGGATTGGGGGAAAGTCATGGGGTAATATACAATTCCCCTTGGTAAGATTGTTTGTCTTGATTGATTGTCAGACTTTCGGGCTTCTACTGAGGACTACCTGTAACCTGTAACCTGTGTATAAATGACAGCCGGGACCTACGGCTACGGGAGCTTTGCGAGGCACGGAGAGGTCTCGATATTTAATGGATGGTCACATTTTTTTTTTTTTTTTTTTTGTTTTCGGTTGGAAACCTTCAAAAGGCACCCGACCTCCGGGAGGGAGGTCGGGGAGTGTGGGATTTTACCTCACTAAAACCACCCTGGTGATCAGATCACCATCAGCACATAGGGGCGGTCCCGGTTCCTCTTAAAATACCAATTCCGGAACCACCCCTGTGCAACGCCTGTAAGGCACATCCCTGGGGAGACTGTAAAGGGGCCTCCCCTGAGCCTCGCTATGTTCGGCAGCACGTGACCACTATGCCACCGTCCTCCCTGGGGTCACTTGGTGGGCGGACAGAGTCCCCTCTCTGTGCACCCGCGACCCCAAAGGTCCACTTACCTTGATTGGTAAGCAGACCTCGGCGTATCAGGCGCCAAGGCGGTTGCCTCCCCGACGCCTCCTTATCCGTGCAGGATCAGCCCTCTCCCGATCCCACTCGGCAGCCTCCTTCTGGACCATCATGGTCTCACAGAAGAAAGCTACTGCTGCCCAATTCTCTGTCTCTGCCAGCATAGCCCTCACTACTACTACTACTACTACTACGGCAAAGACAGGTTCCGCCCGATCTTGGCAACCAGGACTCGCCGCTCGGAGGCCCACGCAGGGCACTCCTCGAGCTTGTGTTGTGCGGAATCCAGGCTGCCTCCGCAATGGTGGCAATTTGCCGTGGCCTCTCACCCAATTCTGTTCAGGTACTCACCGAAGCAACCATGTCCGGTGAGCACCTGGGTGAGCCTGAAGGAGATGCGCTCCTCTCTTTTCAGCCAGGCTTCGAAGTGCGGCAGGACGGCTTCGACAACGCGCTTGCACGAGTATTACGGCTGCTGTAGCCGCTCGCGCCACCGCTCGAGCGCGTGTCACCGTTCCCACCGCCTCAGCCTTACGAATGCACTTCCTGGCACACTATTCCCGCTTTGGCGGATATTGCGAATCTGGACGTAAACCTTCGCGTCCATATCCGCCAGGATGTCCAGCGGCGTAAAGCGCGCCAGGAGAGTTGCCGCCTCAGGTATCCTCGCGCGATACGGATGGCCATTTTCCGCTGCAGTCTATTGACTTTAGTCCTGCAGCGTCGGACGCCTGATAGTCTACTTGACCAAACAGGTGCCCCGTAAAGGACCATCGATCGCATGACACCCGCGTCGAGGCGGCGAACTTCCTCCCGAGGTCCCCCGAGATTTGGGCAGCAGTCTATGCAAAGCACCCACTGCCTTTTCGATCCGGGGAACCAGGCGCTCGAAGTGCTCTTCGAAGCCCCACCGACCGTCCAGGGTGAGGCCAACGTACTTTAAGTATCGCCCCACCTGGACTTGCGCATCTCTGACATGGACCAACGAGCTGGGTGGCTCTCTGCCCCTCGGCAGTTTATGGAACCATAACGCCTTAGTTTTCTGAGGCGCTATCTCAAAACCCAGCCCGCGGATTGACGCCACGACTTTTGCCATCCCGAGCTTGGAAAGCTGGATGGTTTCCTCGAAGGTGTCCCCGCCGGCTAACTCCAGAGTATCGTCTGCGTAGCAACCGATATTAACGCCGACGGGGAGATCGACACGCAGGACCACGTCGTATGCTAGGTTCCACAAGAGAGGACCTAGAACGGACCCCTGCGGAACCCCACACGTAATTTCCCTCCGCTGAACGCTACCGTCCCGGCCCACATAGCGAATGTGCTGGTCGCGTAGGTATGCCCCGACAATGCCTTGTAGACAAGGAGGCACCTCATGATATACCAGTGCCTCCCTAATTGCACCCCAGGGTAAAGAGTAGAAGGCATTGACGATATCCAAACTTATCGCCAACGCCACCCCAGCCCGGGACACCACCTGCTCTGACAGCGCGCGAACGCGAAGAATCGCATCTATGGTTGAACGCCGCTGCCTGAAGCCATACTGGCTATCAGCCAGGTCGGGACCAACCCGCGACAGGTGCTTGACGAGCCTTTCAGTAATCACTCTTTCAAAGAGCTTGGAAGACTCGTCAAGCAGGCATATGGGACGGTATGCAGAGGGAGACTCTGCAGCCCTGCCTTCCTTCTTCAATAAAACCAATCCAGTTTCCTTCCAACCAGAGGGGAACACGCCTGCACGGAGACAGCTACTAAATAACCGTCTCAAGCGGTCACCCAGAGCAGCCAGAGTTAGAACCCACGCCCGGCCAGGGATACCATCCGGACCTGGCGCAGTATTGCGAGCCCCCAAGCGCTTCACGGCTCGGTCGAGCTCCCCGTCCGTCACCCCTAACTCGTCAGACCAGTCTGATAATGACGGCGGCGGCGAGGGACTGTCCCTGGCTACTGGAAAGAGTGTGCTTACAACCTCTCTCCAGCAGAGCCGGTTCCATGGTCTCCGTGATGGGGTCATAGGCAAATTACGTAATTTGCCCATGACCATCCTATAAGGTTTCCTCCACGGATCCCTGTCGAGCCCCTCGAGAAGCTCGCTCCAGGACCGAGATCTAGCATCCGCGATAGCGTGTTGAAGCGCCATAGTCGCTACTCGGTAAGCTCTATAAACTCTGGCTATCTCCTCCTCCGTAGCTCTCTGCTGCCTTCTGCGCCGGGTGCGCTGAAACTAGCGCCGGGTTCTAAGACAAACAATCCGCAACTGCGCGATGTCTTCCGACCACCAGTAAACTGCACCAGGACGCTGGATGCACCTGACCCGGGGCATGGCAGCGTCGCAAATTGACGTCATTGTGTGCCGGAACCAGGTCGCCTCCTCTTCTGGATCGAGCGAGATCCCCTGGGATCCACCATCATCTAGCCACGCCACGACGTTGGCCGCTGCGACGAGTAAATCTCGGTTAAGTTGTTTGAGGGCCCAACGACGCGCCGGTGGACTTGAGCCTGAACGGCTCGGGCCGCCAGAAGGACGGAGAGCCACATCAAAAAGCGAAGCTGCCCAATCCTGCAATACATGTCCCCTCGGCCTATCCCGGGTATTACCCCAAGCTCTGGAGTGAGCATTGAAGTCACCCAGGACAAGCACTGGACGGGGTAAGCATTTGCTTCGAATGCAGTTCGCAACCCCATCCAGGTATCCCTCAAATTGGGCAAGGGAAATGTTGGGAGACACGTAGCAGCCCACTACGGCCAGATGTCCCCACTCGACTGCGACATGTCCCTGCCCCCTATCGAGAAGGGAGCGGTGAGGCCCACCGCCTCCACCAGCCCAGTAAACAGCAACAGAGTCCAAAGTGTCCCGAAACCAGCGAGGATGATCCCGGAGACCATAGGGCTCTGCTACCACCGCCAAGGCAACCGACCACTCTGCAACAGTCTGCAAAAAAAGATTTTGCGCATTGCAGCAGTGGTTCAGGTTGCACTGAAGGACTTTCAGGGCTGGGAAGATGCTCTACTCTCTTGCTTTGTGGGGTCCTCCGCAAGAGTAGCACTGAGTGCTCCGGTCCACCGCACTGGTACACCGGCGACGGACGTGCCCGGGCTCCAGGCAACGGAAGCACATCATACGACGTGCCTCCAACACCTCGACCCTTACTGACGTCCATCCTATCCGCATGCGATTGTTGGATGCCAGCTTCTTTACCGCCGCTAGTGGACCACGAACCCAGACGTGCCCCAGAGAGGTAGGTGGGCGTCGGATTTCATCCACCTTTACGTCCCCGGAACAACAACCACCTGCTTCGGCAATCGCTATCGCCACATCTGCTGTCGTGACAGCGTCGTCGAGGTCCATGATCCTCGCCTCAGCCATTTTCATCAGACGTGCAATATGTACGTCGTAATCGGCAAGGACCTCCCTCATATGGCTTGCAAGGCTGTCAGCCTTGGTAGAACAGTCTGCACCAAAGATGGAAAGAACCATTCCGCCATACGCAGCCCTCTTATGACCAACAGTATCGATGCCGAGATCGGCCAACCAAATCTGCTGCCTCGCTACCAACAGAACTTCTGCGAGAGTGGCGGATGATCATTCCCTTACCGCGATGGTAATCGCTGCCGAAGCGGGAACTCGAGGCAGTTTGACCGGCTGCTTTTTCCCCTTGGCGGGGGTAGATGTCACGGGTAGAGCGGCTGGGGCACTAACTGTGGCATTGGACTGAGGAGCCTTTGCCTTTTTTGCCACAGTCGACCAAGCCTCCGCCTCAGCCGTTGATGCTGGCTGTAAGTCCTGTGCGGTTGCTGCAGGTACAGCGGGAAGCTCCACCACCGGAGCCACCGACTTCTCCTTCCCCTTTTTTCCCTTTCCCTTACCTTTTTTCCTGTTGGAATTAGGAATCACGCTGGGATCCTGCGCAACTTCCGATAGAGCCACAGCCCTCTTTGCGTCGGATGCAAGAGGCAGACGTAGTGACTTTTCAGGTGGCAACCTGGTCGCAATGGCAGCCAACTTGGCGTCCATCATACCCCCAATTTCTATGGTGATGGAGCGCCGAAGCTGGGCCTCTGCTTCCGGTGCTAGTCCTGTCACCGCTATAGATCCATCAACCTGCCCCTTACAGATGAGGCTGAGTTGTTCCGCCATTTGTGCCACCGTTGCTGTGAGGCTAGCGATTTGTGAACGCAGGTCCGCGTTCTCTCTCTCCAGCTTCTCCACTATGGCCCTATCCGAAACAGGCAAACCACTTTCCCCTGACGCCCGGCCTTTTTCCGTTTCTGCTTCCTTCCGCGTTTTTTTCGCTTTTTTTTTTTTTTTCCTCCCTGGCCTCTGGTCCTTGTCGGCCTAACACCAATAACCAATGAAATTCACCGCTGTTCTCTCTGGCCCGCTCCGTGAGCCATCGCACGGCACACAATGAAAACCCCATCCCGGATTCGCTCCTCTAAAAATATATCAGTACAGCGAATCACACAAATCACGTACCGTCCGATAAGCCCGCTCTGTGAGCCATCGCACGGCACACGACGAAAACCCCATCCCGGATTAGCTCCTCTAAAAATATTAGAGGACCGAATCACAAATCACGTATCGTCCAATGACCCGCTCCGTGGGCCATTACACGGCACACGACAAACACCTCAGCCCCGGACCCAGTCTCTCACTTGAACCTTTCCGGCATGAGTGACTCTACCGGCAAAGCTCCAATATCATTGAGACACACAAGCCCCACCACGACGACAACGTGAAGACACATCGGTGGGGAATGGATGGTCACCTATCCACGGACCGACCTCGGCGAGCGTAGATTAACCTTCGATCGACGCGTATCACACTGTAATTATTTAGCCACGAGCCCCTCATGTTTTCACGGGTGTTGTTAGACTGCTCAACAGAAACGTGTGGACGACAGTCAGTACAGTAATGTATGTAGTATGT
Organism: Brachylomia viminalis; assembly: GCA_937001585.2. NCBI lineage: Eukaryota > Metazoa > Arthropoda > Insecta > Lepidoptera > Noctuidae > Brachylomia > Brachylomia viminalis. Next base: position 2,329,048 of record OW443296.2, read on the forward strand.
TCTTAAAGAGGTAAAGTTTGTGAGGTTGTAGGGGGTACCTAATCTCTGGAACTCCTGATCATAATTGAAAAAATCTTTTTGTGTTTACTAGCCCAATTTTTGAGGAAGGCTATAGGCTACTGAACATCACGCTATGACACCTAGGAGCTGAGCAAAAAAAAGGCAGACAGAACGCTGAATGAAAACGAAGTTATAGCGCGGGCTGGTGATGCGATACGACGGGGTGGGTCAGGGGCACGAGAATTTTCACGCAGACTAAGTCGCGGGCAGAAGCTAGTTATAAAGGGTGTCCAGCGGGAATTTTTCAACTTTAAATCAACGTTACTCATTTGTTAGCGGGGTTAGGGCCGCGGAGGGGGTGGCGCTAGAAGCTACGTTTCTGCGGATTTGTCAGTCGCCATGAGTCATTGGTCGGGCGCGCACCGCGCGTACGCGGTGGAGCAATATTTAATGAACGGCAATTCGCCTATTCGAGCGCGTCGTGCTTTTTGTTTGCATTACAACATTCGGCGATTAAGCGATGGTCCGAGTACGCAGCTTATCAGAACGTGGGTGCAAAGATTTCGAGAAGAAGGGACAATGATCAATAGGCCGCCGCCAGGACCGTCTACGTCGGCAGCAACACCAGAACGAGTGACACAGGTGCGTCAAGAAATTCTAAGAAATCCAAGGAAATCAGTAAGAAAGATTGCCGCCTCTACAGGCATTAAGAAGTCAACTGTGCATACGATTTTGAAAAAAAAACTAAAGCTTCATCCCTATAAAATGCAAATTGTCCAAAAATTAAATGAGAACGATTATGTTTCAAGGGAAAGGTACGCCAGAACGGCTTTGGAACGATTTCGAACCCCGAGAACACTTGGAAACATATTGTTCAGCGATGAGGCTACGTAAACAAGCAAAATATGCGTTACTGGAATCCCAACAACCCAAGAGAACGTCATCAGAAAAGTTTGCACTGCCCTAAAACCACAGTATGGTGCGCCATCTCAGCTCATGGAATAATCGGACCGTATTTTTTTAATGAGGGGGAAACTGTGAATTCCTCTGTATACTGCCGCATGATTGATGAGTTTTTGGTGCCGCAATTGCAAGTTTTTCCAGGGCGCAACAATAGGACACATTTCCAGCAAGATGGGGCAACCCCGCACACTTCTAGGGTATCCATGTCGAAGTTAAGGGATATTTTCCCTGGAAAATTAATAAGCAAGTACGGAGACATAGCCTGGCCACCACGATCGCCTGACTTGACGCCTTGTGATTTTTTCTTGTGGGGATACCTCAAGTCTAAAGTGTACTGTAATAATCCCCGCACCATATCTGCCCTACAAGAAAATATCCGGCGTGAAATTGATGCAATCCCCCAAGCACTGTGTTCGCGCGTATTCGCCAATATGAGGGTTCGCTTACAAGAGTGTGTTGCGCGAAACGGACGTCACTTGGAAGACATTATTTTTAAAAAATAAAATCCGCAGAAACGTTCTTTGTTTTAAAAATAGAATACATATTTTGAATGTAATAATATGTTTTTTATTTAAGTTTAAAAAACAAAATTTTCCGCTGGACACCCTTTACAATAATAATCTCAGTAATTACTAAAAAAGGGAAACCAATACCTAGAAAGGGCATCAAAAGGTTCATCTCCATCACAAAAGGCGGGCAGTATAGCCACGTGTGCCTCTTCCTTTGAATAAATATAATAATATCCTAAAAGTTTTTTCTGGTGATACGAGATAAGTATCCTTGACCTTCCAGAAATCTTTAAAAAAGAAAGTACAATTTATTGGTTACTCGTTGGTCTAGTGGTCGCAAGCGCTACTTCAGAGATGAGGTCCTGGGTTCGATTCCCAGGTCCGGCGAAGTGTTATTAGGTTTTTCCATCAGGAATTTCGCAGTGGGAGCCTAGAGTCTAGATTTGTGTCAGGTTGACGGCAAAAGGCTCGCTCAATATTACATGGGACTTAAAACATTCCCAAATATGGGTGTACTATAAGTAGGTACAGCTTTGTCTAACACCTCCTCTAAATCCCCGAAGCGGTGGGCGGAGGTGGATAGCACAACCTCATTTCAACAGTTATCGAAGGCGACCTTAGAAAAATGTACCTATTTCACCATGCTGCACTTATACATGTTATGGTAAACAGCGTACCCCTCAACCTCCTTATAATATTCCCGAACAAACATTCTTAAGCCCACTTAGCTACACTCGTACACATATATGGTACAACACAAATCGCGAGGTGGCAACCAGAAAGGTCGGAGGCAATGTGAAAGCTTTCCCCTTCAAAGTCTTCTGTAAACATAGACGGGTCGACTTTACATGTGACATACAGGTAACTTCTAAGATGAACATTTTGGTGACGTAGTCAGCTGGATTACGTTGAACGTTATTGTGCTCTAAACACAACATGAGGGCTGTAGGCTTCCCAATGGTAACGGCCCTGACTTAACAGTTGTAGATCGGTTCCAACACAGGCAGGCTGCGTGCACTTAATTTTGTGTAAAGTCACGCGCATGCCTTGTGCATGCGCATTTGTGCTTTGTTTATTCTTGTCACAGTCACGACGTGCAGCTGCCGACTATTTCTGTTCTGTGCTCGTGATTATAGATCTTTTTTGTTTTTATTTTTCTTAAGGTTTAGAGCTAATTATCTTCTTTATACGCACGTGTTTCTGTGCATCGTGTGCTCATGATTATAGATTTTTGAGTTTTTTTTTTAGCTATCATTATATTATTTAGTCATTCTCGTATGCAAGTGTTTTTGTGACAGATAAACCTATTTTTTATCATCACAAATCTTAAACGCAAAAAAAGGCATTATGAGAAAATGGCATGGCTGGCATATACTAGAACCAAACATAATACATGTGACATCCACCAGCCCGCACTGGGCCCGCGTAGTTGATTACGGCCCTCACTCTCACAGCGAGGGGTCTGCGTCCCAGCAGCGAAAAAATGATAGGTTGATTTTGTCATAATTATTTTGTGTGCCAGATTCAAGTCCCAAATTCGAATTTATTCAAACTTTTAAAAGTGATCAGTTAATTTATATAAAACCTAAAAAATTAATAACAACTACAAAAAAGCAGGAAAGAACAAATCCTAAGAAGAACAAGCAAACCTATTCCTTATAAAAACGCGCTTTAAAAAAAGTACATTTAGATAGCGAAAAAGGATTACGTTCGCTACTTTTAACACCTTTGTATCACATAATGCGCTGCTCCAAGATCGTTTTCTTGAAAACTTTTTAGTTACTCAGAGATTGCATTTTCACTGCTAGAAAAGCTCTGGATTTTTATGTCTCCTTCCTTGTGAATATGCAATAGTCTGGCACGCACAATGGAACTTATTCAAACTTAATTCTACTTTTATTGTCGTGTGGCTTAAAATATTTCTTTAGCGCATTTAATGTTTGTAGGAATAAGACTGAAAATGTTGTTTAGTTCTTTGGTAGTACCTATTTAGGTTTTATTTTCTTGCATTCCTATGTATATTGTGCAGTATTCATTGTGGTTTATATTGTTGAACATCAGAACAAAATCATGTTTCAGAAACATAATTTGTTACATAAGTTGCTATAAATAGACTCTGAAACATTTGTTTCAGGAATCATTAACGTAATGAATTGTTATTAAACTAAAAATTCAAAACAATGTACACAGCTTTCACAAAAATCACATAAATTTACAAACACACTATACCAGGGTATTTCTAAATAATGTAATTTATATACTATACGTACGTAAAGGAAATTACTAATATAATAAAAATAATAATAATAAATAATATATTAATACTAATTGATAACAATAATTAACGATAATCACGCAATTTATATTTATGTCTAGAATATATTAATGGTACGATAATTATTAATAAATAATATACCTACTAATAACAATTAAATAATAATATAACAATAAGAAAATTATATAAAATAGCAATAATAATAAATTAATAATATATAAATAATAATAATTATTCAAAGAAATACTATTTCTATAAATGAATAAACATAATTATGTACAGAAATGTAAAAATAATCTAAAATATTTTAGTACATTTTCCAGTTAAAATAATAGTTATCTATAGATAAGCGAAATGTCAGTATTTTAAATCTTCTAAAACAAGGCTTCCTCTCTCCTACCCTTTTGCTGTGCCCTACAGGGTTCATAATGATCTAAATTATATAGTTACCACCTAAGTACACATTATGGTAAAGCAATAAAGATATTGAGTATTGAGTAAATACTAACAAGGCCTTCGTTCATAACAAACAGTTACCTAGTCACACCGTACAACGACTGACGAGAAACGAACGCGAAACTTTGAAAAGTTGCAATAGTCGGTACCTGAACTTAGAGTTTAACTTTTTGACTAAAATGTTAGCATTACTTTTTAAAAGTAGAAGAAACTCGCCCGTGTGAGAAGCATTGAAAGTTCTAGCTGTAACTTGTATACAATTAATAGTTACAGGATCAGTTTTGGATGTTAGTAGCAAGTTATATAAATCTGTACTTATAAATAGTTTTTATTTTTGTAGGAATTGCAGGCACTAATAAAATACAGTTACAATGAATGATGGTGTTATTCCTCAATTTTAGTATTTAACTGACCGCATATTCAGAAAAAAACGTGTGCGTCAGGCGGTCCCCGTCAGGAATGAAGTTCCTTACGAGATAATCGCACGCACTCACACACGTCTAAGACACGACGAGAACCCCAAGGGAAGTAGTCTCCGACCAGTCTCCGGTATAATTCTTCGTTGATGGTTTGGTAGGTAGTTAGTTTTCAATCAAACACAAATAGTTAAGTAACTCAAAGCATTTATTTCAATTAAAACATTTACAGGTACTTTTGAATTATCGTTTAGCAAGGAGTCGTTCAGTTTGAGTTAGTGAGTGCAGAAAATTCGCTTGTTTCAGACCTACTTTGCCTTGGAGGCAAAGTAGGTCTGAAGGTAAGAAGAAGCAGGTAATAAACTCCATGAACACTCTTTTAAATCAACACATTATGTTACAGAGGTTTATTGTTTGATGATTACAATTCCAGTCCTTTTTTACACAACTTTCATCGCGATCCCTCCCGCAATAACAAATGTGACTCTATCTAAAATGGGCGGACATACTGACTATCCTAGTACAGAATCTTATTACATATCTATTAACAATGCTAAAACGCTTAACAGTTAATTCCTTTATAATTAAACAATTCGAATCACAACTTCAAAAGGGTTTTAAGTTGAAAGTTTAATTTATTATCTAAACTTTCAACGTCATTACTTTTTACAACTCTTATATTACTAATTCACAACATTTCCTGTGTTTCAAGGAATTTAATCCAATAACAGGTTTTCGTGTGTTTAAAATATTCTTGTTGTTTGAAAAATGTGTGAGTCATTCATCTGTAGGTATTTAATATGACACCCAAAGACGTTTTTTTTTTTGTGGGTGGGAAATCATCAAATAACTTCTCCCGCTCTGGGCAGAGCAGGAGGGCGTGTCATACTCTTACTGACTAAAACCCACCCGTGTTCCTTCAGTTGCCTGTGCCAGGGGCCACGGTAACCCTCTTGGACTTTTCCGCAACCCTAGCAGGCATCGGTCCTAGCAAACCCCGTCATTGGTGCTGACATCTCTTTGAGGCGCGCGTGGAACACAACGCGCCGTCGAGTCGGGCCTGGTCCTTATCGAACGGCGAGCTGCCCATTGCTCGCCGCTCGCAAGCCAGCGCCTACGGTGGCCGGGAATCGGCCTGCGATTCCCGACGCCCGGGGCGTCTCCTGCGGCGGCTAGGGGGCGTGAGGGCGCAAATTTTGCCTCTCCCTCACGCGTTCCGCCTCCTCCTTCGCGAACATTACTGCTTCGCAGAAGGAGGTGACGGCTTCCCAAGCCCTCTCGCTCCGTACCATGGCCTGGACCAAGGCCGGACGCGAGAGATCGCCACCGCCAATCGCCTCCACGAGGACACGGCGGTGCTCCGCCCAAGCCGGGCAGACCTCCAACAACCGAAGCCCAGCGCGTACAATATCGCAATGCCTTTAGGATGCTGATGCGGCTGCCCAGGCACTGCAGCGCGTCGTGCATGTTTGCCGACACTCGCATTTATGGCTTTCATGCCATCCTCAGAACGAGAGCTGCATCATTGCTTAGACGTGCCCGCGGCAGTCGCAACGGCATTCTTAGTGTTGTGGCTGGTAAAATTGATTGTCCAATATTGTGGCATTGTGTGCAGTTTGCATGTCGATAAGAACAGTAGGTTTTAGGTAGAGTAACAGATCTTATCTAGTACCCTATTGATGAAATGATAATGGATTTTCATTTTAATGAATTGAAAGATGTAAATGATTTTTAAGACTTTAATTAATTGAATAGTACCTTTGTCAGAATATTGTTTAATAATATGTCAGTGTTGGATGTACTCAAAATAAACCTAATAGTACCTATTCGAAGTAAGAAGACCGGGAAAATGGATTGATTGAATATAGGTCTTCCTGGTTTCATAGTTACAATAGGAGCCATTGTAACTATGAAGACACTCAATCATTAACCAAATCGGACAGATTTATATGAATCTAACTTTTGCCAGCGGCTTCGCCCGCGTAGGCAGGCATCGCAAATTATCCCCCAGGAATGTACTACCGGTATAAAAAGTATAATATGTGTTAATCAAGGCTATAAACTTTAGGGATGCAAAATTGTATCCAAATCCGTTCAGCCGTTTTTGCGTGATTGAGTTACAAACATACAAACTTTCACAATTTATAATATATTAGTAGGATATTCGGGGTGTTTTGTGGTGCGTTAATTCAACGTTTCACGTTCCAGCGACCCTCGGCGTAAGTGTGCGATGGAACACCGGGGTGGTTTTTAGTCAGTAAGAGTCTGAGTCAGACCCCGCCGCTCACCCCAGGGCGGCGGACATCCATGAGGATTTTCCACCCCGGAAACAAAAAAAAAAAAAAAAGGATTCTAGTCCAATCGGGTGCAGCTGAATACCAGCCATTAGGACTATTGCGTATCTCAGTTGACAGTGATAATCACTTGGCAAAGTGTTTAACGATTAGCTGTCAAACAGTTAGTTTCGTATTGGCTATCTTCAGTGACTAACTAAGATGACGTCATAAGCACCCAGTATCGCTGATAGTCACCGTAACACATTTTGAAACGTCATGCTTTTGTATCTACCATTCCATTTATACCCCCGCAACCCTGAGTAGAACGATACCCCCTGGTAAGACTGTCAGACTTTTGGGATTCTGACTACCCGTCCGTAACGACTGTCAAAGATCTACGAATAAGAACCGAGAGTACCGAGACCCACGAACAGACCGTGGCAAGCGCAGCTTTGCGTGTGGCTAGTATTATTAAGCCACGAGCCCCTCCAGAGTCGAGTGGCCAGAACTTAAGCACGTGTTTAAATTGTGCGGACACATATTCATGTTTTACGATTTTTTCTCGAGGAAAGTGCCTTATGTCCTCACAATTCAAAATGGAACAGAATTACTAAAGTTTAAAATCTCTGTTTTCTCAATGTTAACTTAAAATATTTACCAAAACCAATCAATCAATCCTGAACACTGCTTCAGATAATTTCATTAAACAAACTGAAATAATTATGTTTTCTGTTTACCAAACATAACTAAAACAAAAACCAAACCCAATTATTGTGGTCCAAACTAAATTATTATTTTATTTAAATAAAATTATTTAATATTATTACTAAGGACTGATTTTACCAAAGTCAGATATATTATATTCTATTCGTGGAATAATATTGACGTCTGACAGTTCTAGTGTGTGAAGGGCGAATTTCACCAAATTTTATACGTATTTATATGTAGGTATATAAGTGCTATCCTGAGAACTGAATTTTTGACTGTTTTTCGATACTAGAACTATCAGACGTCAATTAAATTCCACGGATAAAAGATAAATGACTTTGATAAAATTAGCCCTTAATTGATTAAACCTAGACCCTATATTTTATTTAGTCTTCGTTAAGTCTAAATCTAATTTTCAGCTCCGTAAATATTCATAGAAGTAGTAAGTTAATAAAAAGGACTATAGTCTTATGTTCGAAGCTAAATATTTGCATACTGATCGGGACAGGTAAAAAAGTAGCCTTATTTTTATTTTTTAACTGGTTTTAGCAATTTACTTTACATATAGGTACTATAGCTTATACTTTATTTTAAGATTAAAGACGAGATTGAAGACAAGGAAGTCTGGCAATAATTCCTTCTGCACATGTGGCTTCCCGGGTACCTCATTAATGGCATCACTATGTAAATGTTTATTAACTGCTCCCAAATTACGATGTTTTTTTTTTTACATACTTTCACATAATCGAGATGTGTTATAGTTATAATGACATGTCGTGTCATGTCATTTGTTTTAAATAGGCTTTTACCTTTTACCTATATAGGCTAATATAGGCTTTATCCCTTAATAGGCTTTTTATATTTACCGTTTATATAGATGCTTTGTATTTTGTGAATGTGAGAATGTTGTAAGCCTAACTAATAAACTTAAGATTTGTAAACCATTTTGTATCTTGTTATGTACCTGTTGACAGGCCTACACTGTCCTCCCATACCTATAAACACTGTAATTTTAAAATAATGTAATAACCAATTATTTTTTTATTACAGTAACCGTGGAGTTCCTTGCCGGCTCTTCTCCACAAGAAACGACCAATTGGCAGCGTGCACCTAGCTTCTGACGTTTCATAAGTGCCCATGTAGGTTTATGTGAAAATATTTTGATTCGATTTGATTTGATTTATGTCGATATTATGATCCTGCCTTTATAATGTTATATAGGGTGACAGGGACATCGACGCGCACCCTGTTAACCACAGCAACCTTATTAAAATGAAGATAAAGATCACTGTGAAAGGACCTTAGACGTCATGTTACATACTCGTACAGATAATAAATTCTTCGTAGGAATAATATCGCAAGTAGTAGGATTAAAGGGGGATTCTTTTTCATCATGATTTATGGCATCTTTATCACCACGGGCGTCAATTCAAATTGGGCGAGGCGTCGGACGGAGCGTGTTTACCTGATCGCGGAATGTACGGGAGGGGATTTTGTACGGGCAAGCTTTTCGGTTGTGAGAAGAAAGATATTGAGAGATATTTGGGAAACAATTTATTACAATATTTTCTTAAAAGCTTTCAGCGTTAAGATCTCCTATTGTGTAACCGTTTCTTCATTTATATATACTTATCTGTAATTTTGATGGTGCACTAAATAAAGAGTATTCTATATATAGTAGTGCATTTAATATCAGGTTCTCATTTATATTCTTATTTAAAGTATTTTTTCTAATAATGTATGTAAAATGTATCAATCACTTAATTTACTTATTTATCATTGCTACGTTTTATTAAATTCTTTTTACCTATTGTGGTAGGGTAATTTTTATTATAGGTGCATCGTCTTCACATATAATTATATAATTAATGTATACAAAATATTGTACCACATTTTAAAAAAGTAACGGTGGTGTTGCTTGCCCATTCTTCTCCATACGAAACTACCTTTTGGAAGGGGCGACTAGAATCAATTATATTTAAATGTAAATGTTGACGTTCAAAAGTGCCTTTTATGTGCCTATTAAAAATAAATGCTTTGACTTTGAGTTTGAATATTAATTTACAAAATCAAATGAAATATATTTATATCGGATTAAAAAATTAAAAAAAAAAACATATTATCTGCCAAAGACCTATGTTCATTTCAGGGCACCATTTCAGGGCAATTTAGTCCCACGATCAGTATGACTAATTTAATAAATAAACAATGTTTTATACATAATAGTCAAAATTCAGTGTATGTAATAATTATATCATAATATTCTGATTGGGGTGTTTGGTAGTTTGCGTTAATTCCGGGACATGTTATATACATAATATACCTAGTTGTGTTATGTAATTGTTTATTTACCACAAGCGTTTGTAAATTCCCGTCGCCACGCAGAGTACAAGTCAGTATATTTGAAAATAGTCTCCTCACGTGCTTCGTTCCCTACTCAACATATCAGAGCAGTGATTGCGCCACACGCCCGTACTAATGTATGGAGTTCAGTACCTAGTGATAGTTCATAGTTTATGTTGAAAGATAGTGGTGAGTGAGGGTGTAGGTACTGGGTTACTTGTAATTCGACGTATATCCGTCAGGAGCTTATTGGGGGGCCAAAATGTAGCAAATTGAATCCGTCATTATGTATGGCTGAAATTCAATAGTTTTTTTTTTTATAATTACCCAAAATTTGACATATAATTCCAAATAAAAAAAACAAGTATAGAATGTGATGTGTACCCTTAAAACGTGATATTGTCTGGCAGTTCAACTAAGCTAAGAACATAATTAAAAGTACTAAAGTCAACAAAATAATTGAAATGATGAGCGATTTAAGAATAATATCTTACCAATATTTTTATTTTACGCTTCAAAAAATTTTGTTTCAATAAAAAAAATACTTTTACATTAATCGTAAAAATAACTAAAACAACTCGTTTTTTTTTCGTTTTAATTATTTTGTTGAATTAAGTTTTAATTATTTTCGTAGCTTAATTGAAGTGCCATCTACAATATCATTTTTTTATTTACCCATTCATTGTGTACTTTTTATTTTTGGAATTACATGTCAAAGGCCAATGCAAACTATTGGCATGATTTACTTTTTTTCTTTCGCCAGAAATGAAACCTAGGTTATATGTTAAAGGACAATACGAGAAATCAATAGCAAAAAGAACCAAGTCCATTAACCGTAACCGAACGAAGATACATATGGAAGTATTGCTAGTATATTTTTGTCAGGCGTTGATCAATTTTTCTTATATCCATTTCTTATTCCACTATAGGATAGGTATTCTGGGTTACTTGTCATAAATTGTACGAATATTCCATAATTCTTACGAAAAAAGAAATGATACAACCATAAAATCCGAAACTATTTATTAAATAATTAGTACTTCTGGTTTTACAAAAACCTTTGTTTACCTTATCAATTATCATAGAACAATAATTATATCACTTTCACTGCCCACAAAGCAGACACAACAGTTAAACAATCACATGAATCATATGTGGTTTATTGCACAGTGAAAGTGTTAAACTACTAAATTCTTATAGATAAACCTAATTAATCATCATCATTACTCGTCTCTCTTCCCCCATCCTGTCTTATTATGAAATCCAGAAATTGAGCTGGAGGACTTAAGTTTTGTTGATGTCTGCCCCACGCCATGAACCACAATACAGACATGACGTGGCTACAACAACCAAGTGTTCTCTTCCCAGAAATACAGGAACAGTAATGCCCTTTTATTGCTGCTAAGCCATCATTAAGCCCTTCTATCAAAAGATAGACGAAGTATGTGCGCTGTCGTCTACGTCGCGATTGGATTCGGCTACGCAGCAGCCACGGATTGATGACGTCGATGTTAAACATTTCCAAAACCGAAATATCTAACCTATAATACATGGTCTATTAGACATTGTAGCCAGCACAAGTTACTTCACGTCACAACACAAACCAAGTCCCATAAACACAGCCAAGTCACAAGTTAAAACAGAAACGGTATCCAATGTATCAAAGCCAAGTTGTGAGGTAAAATCACTAACGGTAAGTACACAGAAACAACGCACACAATCCGAAGGCAGAAAGGTGAGTGAGCCAGCAGCAGCAGCAACAGAAAGAGGTCTGCAAGCTCGGGATAGAGAGGGACAACGATATGCTATTCTCTTCCATGCGCGTGGGGATTTCTAGGAACACGCGGCGTGTCTTGTTGACACCGCGCGCGCAATCTGTATGATGCGAAACTATTTACGCTTGATTTGAAGGCTCCAGTTGTAGTTATCGTGAAACAGAGCTCAGTAAGGACTGTATGTATTATCTGATACAAATGTGTTTTAGTAAAAATATAACATTAACAACCTACTTAATCCATAACCCGACAACTGAAACGAGTCACTTGGCCTCCGCCTGCCGCCGCCCCCTACCGCGCCCGTCGACGTATGCAGAAGCGGGGGGATGCGGAATGACTCATTAGAGTTGCCGAGTAGTATTTAACAATGGGAAACTTAAAATATTACACACGGAGTATTTTTATTTAAGAAAATTAACGCCTGATAAAAAAACAATAGCAATCTACTAAACACTCTCTAACTTGGTTCGGTTACGGTTGGTAGACCTAGTTCCATTTGCTATTGATTTCTGATATAATCCTCTAACATATGGCCTAGGTTTCACTTTTGGCGAAAAGAAAAAAAAAAACATGCCAGCTATGTATGGCAAAAGTTGCATTGCCCTTTAAGTAAACAAGTAACCCTTTAAACATGTTTGGGTCGGTAATGGCAGTATTTGTTTAACAAGAAAGCTGACCCGAAGCAATTGCTACACATAACTATTCGGTGTTCATTCGGTTCGAGCCGATCGGCAAACTTTGTTTGGCATCTACCCTCGCTTAAACATGTTCGGGTCGGCTTCGATTCGGTACGATTGGAGACTTGGCGAGCGGCTTTTTCCCGAACATATTACACCTACCGCTAGATTTTGCCACCCGGCTGTGCTCAACATGACGTGTAGACAACCTAATGTGTAAGTTCTCCAACTTTTTTAACTCACACACTGACATAGTACTTGTTTAAATAATTTGGAAAATCGTATACTTTTACAATGTTTGTAAATATTATGTGAGCACCATGTATCTATCACAAAATTAACATATTTGTCATTGTTACATTTTTAATTATTTTTACCTATTGTGGTAGGGTAATTTTATTATAGGTGCATAGTCTTCGTATTTAATTAATAAAATTAATGTATACAAAATAAAGTAACACATTTTAAAAGAGTAACGGTGTAGTTTCTTGCCCATTCTTCTCCATACGAAACTACCTTTTGTAAGGGGCGACTAGAATCAATTCTATTTTAATGTAAATGTTGACGTTCAAAAGTGCCTGTTATGTGCCTATTTGAAATAACTGCTTTGACTTTGACTTTAACCTATTAATACTTTCCGCTGAAACTGGCTTATGGGTTTAAGATTTAAAATATCTTATCAAGTACCTATATTACTATAACTTTATAGCAGTCATATGGCTGACAGTGAGAGACAACCCTAGGGTTAAAAATAATACGCGTAAAACATACGTTTGAGAATAAATGTTTTAGTCTGTTTGATTTTTTTACGTTGGAATGAAATCTGACAAAAAAGTCAAAGTTAAAGAAAGCATTTAGGTATTTCAAATAAAGTCAAAGCATTTAGATATTTCAATATTTGACTGACCGGTTGGCGTAGTTGGTAGTGACCCTGCCTTCTGAGCCGCTGGTCGTCTGGGTGTGTTTAAGTATATAAGTATGTTTATCAGTCATCAGGTTACCGTAGTACAAGCTCTGCCTAGTTCGGGACCTGAAGACCTTGTGTGAATGTTCTCTCATGAAAAAAAATAGGCACATAAAAGGCAGTTATGAACGTCAACATTTACATTAAAATACAATTGATTCTAGTCGCCCCTTCTACCATACCACAATAGGTAAAAAGATTTATAAAAATGTAGCAAAGACAAACAAGTTAAATAAGTGATAGAAACACGGTGCTCACTGGTCACATATTTCTAAATATTGTAAAGTTATACGTTTTTCCAATTTTTTTAAACAAGTAGTACATAAGTCAGTATGTGAGTTAAAGTAATCAATGTCATAAAAATAATAAATTATACGATTAAAATAGCAACCAGTTTTGATCGAATTTGAAAAAAGAAAATTGAATAGCTGAAAAAATCTCCTTGTTGAAACGAGGTACTGAAATACCTGTTACATTATAACCTCGTTATTCGTTACACATAAAATGACAACATACACCAAATACGTTTGAAAAAAAAAATACCCACCGCTCCATTATGTATCACGTTCCTAAAAAAGAACAACCTTTTTTCTCAATGAAATCCTTCAATTAGCGTGGGAAGATGAACGAATGTTACACTATTCCATTGCTCCTCTTTCCTTTCCCTATCAACGGAACTCGGAAGTATCCAAAAATACATCGCACAACAAGGTAAAAACACCAACAACTGTCTAGTTAAACATTAAAAAAATAAAAGAATTGAATCCAGATAAAACTCAAACAGAGAACATAAAATGTCACGTGAAATTTGCAACACTTTGTGAAACAGCGGTGTCTACCCTTTCTAATTTATTCTATAGTTTTTAAAAACGTATGAAAATGCTTTGTCGGGCTCGGCTGATACGTGACTTTTACAAGTTTTACTCCAACCTAAGTTCATACGGCGAATTCGCGGGAATTGCAAATGCGTCGTGAAATACAACGTGCTGGATTTTTATTGGAACTTATTTGTGCGTACGTGATTTTACTTTCGAGTGCTTTTCTGGTCTATTGTTCAGATTATGGAAGATTGAATGTGATAAGCTGGAGGTTATAATGAGAATTTCGTTGCAGCGAAGAATTCTGTGCACAGGTTGAATTCTTTTAGGACTAAGTAACTCAAAATGATTGACAGTTAGATATCCCTGTTTTAGGGTTCCGTACTCAAAGGGTGCCAACAGAACCCTATTACTAAGCCTCCGCTGTCCGTCCGGCCGTCCTTCAGTTTGTCTGTCTGTCAGTGGGCTGTATCTCATGAACTGTAATAGGTAGACAGTTGAAATGTTCAGATAAATATTGTGTATTTCGATTGCCGCTGTAACAAAAAATAATTAAAATGAAATTAAAATGAAAGGGGTCTCCATACATGTAACGTGTTTTTTTTTTGTATTTTTTTTTTTGCCTTTTGGTACGAAACCCTTCACGCACTCGGCCGATTTTTTTAAGTTGGTAGGTACTGGCAGTACATTCTTCTAATTGCATGTCATGCTTTTACATTGTGGCTGCTGCATAGAGATTAATGTTACTCTCAACTCAACTCAGGGAGTAAAAATTAAATGATCAAGAATGTTTTTTTTTTCCCGTGTTAGGTAATAGGTAATACGGGCTGGTGTCCGCAACTCCACGTCAATGCGCGTATTTTGAAATAGAAAATAATAAATATAAATAAAAAAATAATAAAATAAAATAATACCTACATTTTCTATTTTTTTTCTGTGTTTATATATTATGAATATATCCTACACGATAAGTCAAGCTGCCCCACCCCCCTAGCCTACTATTGCAATAGGTAAAAATCTTAGTAGGTACAGATGAACTCATTTTTATGAATAAACGGTTAGTACCTACTAAATCTACCGTAATCTTAGATATAACCTTTCAATAAAATATACTAATAGCTGCCACAAAGCCTCCTATGAATGCCATATGAACTATCTCCATGCATACATAGCATATTATTGCCGTACGTGGCTCAAGCGATATCAAAGCAATTTGTTCTAGAACCCTTTGGAATTCTGCTCACGTAAGGAAATTATACACGCGTACACAGATTCAGTCGTATTAAATCATTGTCTTGAAACTTTGAAAATGCTATATGTCTTCATTATTAAATAAAAATAAGTAGTCATTTTTCATGTAAAAAAATGATTTTTTTAATCAAATAACACAGCGGTCACGCAAACACTTGAAGTAACCGACATAGAAAAACACGAATGAATGAAATAATAAATAAATCCACACAAAACTGTCACAATCCATCATGGCTGGAGTTGCACGACCGGTGTGTTTGCGGTTGTGATCGAGAAAATTTCTACACACTGCCTATAACACGAGCGTTTACCCTACACGCATCGTTACCACAGCCTAAAAGAATTTAGCAACCTTATTCGTTTTATTTTCGGTTGATCAATTCTTTGCTTAGATCGTTTTTAGGCTGTGACTAGCATGTAGGGTATGTGTACCAATATTGAATAGTCACGCCAACTTCGCCCCAGCTGGCATTTGTTCGCGAACTAACATGATTAATGGATGGAACTCGAGCCTGCTCTTTGCTCTTTGTAAAGGCGTTATAATATTTATCACAGACCACGGCTCGTTTATTAAAAGTGTGGGTAAACATTTGAGTGGTAGGCTAGTGGTAGTAGTGCTAATGGCTTAGATTTAAGTTTTAAATAGACGTCAAAAGGCTTTTATCGTTTTGATATCTGTCTTGTGGTGAAACGTTTAAACGAGAAGGTTTGTTTCGAAAACAAATCATTTGAGATGTTCTACCATATTATTTAACCAAAATATATATATATATAACGTGTGTAAAAAGACACTCAACGCAGCCGAGTGTTACATGTAATCCCAGTGATTGCACTTAATATATTTTTTTTTGTACTGGACCATACCTGGGAACCTTCTGGTTACGAAGATATTGAAAATCAAAATTCAACCATTTAGTGGCGTTTTTTTTTCTTCCGAAAACATGTTTTTAATCTTATAACACAACTTTAAACACCGTACCGACCCCTTTACCGTTGCATGCACCCATGAGCACCATGTTTTGCGTGCGTCACATTGCGCACTGTGCCGCAAGCAGCTTTGAACCTAAAAAATAAAAGTCGTTTCGTAGCAATTATTTTTGTGCAATGTCAATTTTATTAGTTTGATGTACAGAATGCGTAGTTGACGGCTATGTGATGGGTCTTTGTACAACCTATATATTGGAACAATAACCTAATACCTACTTACATTCGATGTCATATCATATAACTCTTCCTTCTTACTATTTAATATCCTTCAGACCTAAAGACAGAAGTCTTCAAGACATTTATGCATCATATCTTTCAACTGTCTGTCTCTAGAGAAATCAAAACTTTTCCACGGTAACAAAGCATATTGTTTATTTTTTATATTCCCCAGCCGTTTTGTGGGTCTTTAGTTTCTGTAGTTCTGAAATGTTATCCTGGTAATTTTATTTGAGTTTTGTTATTGTTTTCCTTTACTTTTGTCTATTGTTATGTGTTAAATAACGTGCTGGTGTTAAGATACTAAGAATGTTATCACAATCACACGACAAGTGCATTGATATATACAGCGTGTTTCAGAAATGTGTCTTCAATACTAACGTGACCCAAATGTATGGACAGCAGATTTTTATTTCGCGATTATGTGCTGATCCCAAGGAGAAAGTTTTCAGTTTGATGGTCTGTAAACCCTTAAATATGACCACGTATTTCTGTTACACGCTATAGAAGCAGAAACTGCAGAACGCCACGTAGTACACCCAAAATTAAAAAAAAAAAAAAAAAATTGTATTCTTACATCATTTGTTTGCTTCGTCCACGTTCAAACATTAGAGGACCCAGACAAACTGTCATTCTATCAGCGATAATCGTGGTGGAAAAGGATTGACATTATTACCGAAAATCTCGTCAATCCTATTGAAAGTCATTTTAGAAATACGAAACCCTTTCAAAGCGATTGCCACTTGTCTAGGCCTTCTAGTCTGATCTTGTTAGGCGCTGATTGTGAGTACCTACTACGTTTATGACCTTTTTGAAGAAAATCACCTATAAGATCAATGTTTGTTCTTCTAGAGCGTACATACCTTCCCAGCGTTTCCTGTAACCCATTTATTTGAATATTCTTGTTGAACATCTACATAAACACGATTTGGTTGAGAAAATACCCTCTAGATACATATTGTAGGTAATAAATAACAGTGCATGTAAAACCTCTGAAACAATACTGTAGAACGGTAACAAATTCGTTCGGGGAATAAACTGCAACCACGCCCGGTCGATGTTTCCACAAATACTTGCAGTTCTAAATGCTAGGAATTTAATTTATTAAGCTTAGAATTGAGATTCGTATTTTATTAGGTACTATTTAGTAATAATTGGATTAAGAGCTCCCACGATAAACGATATGCACTCATGCATTACCCATATTCAACCAAATAAGTGTTTTTTTTTTTAATCCTTGAAATACTTTGGAGGTCATAATGACTGCAGGGGTGAAATAAAATAGAAAAAAGACGGGCAATCGCATAACCTATTCGAAATCAAAAGTCATTTATTCAAACTAGGCTCAGAATCAACACTTTTTGAACGTCAAAATCACGTATAGCTCGTAACGTTGCAGTTTTAATCATGTTCTGGCAGTTTGAGTAGTTTATGTGGCCTAACCAAATGTCCTTTCTTTGGTATTGTTCGTCGAATTGTTGAGCTCCTTAAGTTCTGAGTCGAGCTGCACGGTTACTGACAAATGCGTGCACTGACTGGACAGGTCCACTCAATCCGTGTGGTTCTGTCCTCAAAATACCATTTCAGACACCGATCTACATAGCCTTCACATGATCTGACCAAGATTCTGTCTGGACTTTAAAAGAAACTGTGACCTCTGAGTTTGTTTCGGCCTTTCTTCTCAGAGTAGTCAGAAAGGAAACGCCGACCACATCTAGTTTAAAAAAATATATGATTGATGTGTAAAAGTGTTTGTAAAAACCTGCTTACAGAAATAAAATCATTTATCATAAGACAGTCCCCCCAAAACGCGCGCCCTTCACCACTTCCATTAAATATATATTCCATATTAAATTAGGTGTGGTATAGTACCCCACATTTTGCTGATTTTGTTTCAAGTCCCATGTAATACAAAAGACTTGGCGACTCTATTGAAATTGAACAGGAAAAATTCTATTCTCCGGGCCGTTACAGAAAAAAACCAATGGGAATACGCAGAAAAACACTGCATGAAATGACGATTGAAACCAGGACCTCACGCTCAGCCCTCACACTTACAATCCCTAGACATACGACGCAGTCTATTTCTTCAAACATACTAAAGATTCAATAAGTATAATAATAACGATAATAACACACCAAAACAGCCCACAAACACGTAACTCCGAACATAAACACGAACAAATATTGGGGCTAAATTAATTACCCGTGTGGCTTCTCAAAAAGTCGAGCTGTTGGAGAATTCCCTTCACGTGCTCGTCCGAACTTCTTATCTACAACTTTAGCCATGAGACGCCTTACATTGAAACTTGCATTGTGGGGACATACTGTGGTTTGCTAAGGTGGTGAGTTTGAATCGAGACCAAGGTATGATTTATTTTGTCTAGAGTCAAATTGGGTTTAGAAAATCTGTAAGCTTTCTAATAGGTAAAACAGTTATCCGTCCGCCCACTGAGTGACATCAGGGAAGACGGCGCACAGCGCTCACGTGCTGCCTTGCACACTTGCACAGTTAGGTTTCGGGGAGACCCCTTTAGTCTCCCCAGAAATGTGCCCCAACAGGCGTCGCACAGAGGTATTTTGAGAGGTAACGGTGCCCCTTCCTTGTGCAGTGGTGACCACTGGGGTGATTTTAGTGAGGTAAAAATTCCACACTCTCCGGTCTTATCCCCGGACACCTTTTAAAGATTTCCCCAGAAGCAAAAAGAGGTAAAACAGTTAGGTATGTGTAGGATTATAATAACTATTATTTATTGTTGCCAATTAACTTTTATTTAACAGGTTATTTTCCGATTAATATTCTGAAAAGTAATAATACATTATTACTGCTAAGTTTACGCCAAATCCATTGCAAAGCCATCTTTAAAAAATACAATAATAATAATAAATTCATTTAATTTAGAACTAGTCCAGCATACATGTGTAATTATTAGATAAATATTACAAAAGTCATGATTAAAAACATAAATATAAATTACAATTTTACAATAACAAAAATATTAAAGTACACTATTATATATATTTTCATCTTAGTCTAAATTTAGGTTTGGATCCGGTATGTTCAATATGCAGCCTGGTCCGGTACCGCATTGTTGGGCAATCCAGATCTAGATCCATCCTCCATGCGAACAGCTGAAGGTAGTGGTTCGAACTATCTCGTATACGGCGCATCAGGGAGACAACTCTCTTGCGAATAATGACCACAAATCCATCTATATTTGCGGCCGCAAACATACTTGACGCGCTACAGTAACGAGGCAGTTTCTTCAGCGCCCTGAAGGCATTATTGTAGAGAACACGCAGGGTGTCATACGATTTTTTCCTATGCTTGACCCATAGGCTGCACGTGTTAAACGATTAGCAAAATGCCCTGAACAACGTAGCTTTTACTTCCACAGTACAGTGCACGAACCTACGAGCCAGCATAATATTAGCTCTAACAGACAAAGCCCTGCGCTCCCTGTCTATATCAATATCATCTACAAGCGTCTCGGTGGCCCAGTGGCCCAAATACTTGAACTGCGAGACTCTTTTAAGGACACTGCCATTCAGCATGACTTGTGGTACAGTGTCATAAGTTTTTGATCCCGCCTTAAACACCATGAGCTCGGTTTTAATGGCGTTATATGTGAGCCCGTGGGCCCCCACATATCGCTCGCAGATCGAAATCAGTTTTCGAAGGGCACTGATCGATGGACTCAGCAGCACCATGTCGTCCGCGTAACTGATGTTGTTTACAAGAACACCATCAAACGAACAGCCCACACCGGCGCTACTGAGTTCACGGATCAGACGGTCAATATACAAGTTGAAAAGAGTCGGCGAGGTTAACCCTCTTTGCCATACACCACATTCCAACCCGTACTCAACCGAAAGTGACCCCGACCACCGCACAAAATTGCTCTGGTTGCCATACCAATACTTTAGGGGACTTATGTACTCAGTAGGTAGATCCGTGTCATCCGACAACTTTTACCTTACCATACCTTCACTTCTATTTCAATACGGAATAATAATTGTTACCGTGTTTTCATAGATACCTATCAGTTCAGAGAAGCTTACTGCTAAACATAGGCCTTCACTAGGAAGTAAGAAAGTCAAAGTCAAAGTCCAAGCATGTATTTCAAATAGGCACCTATAAGGCACTTCTGAACGTCAACAATTGCATTAATATAGAATTGATTCTAGTCTCCCCTTCCAAAGTAAAGTTTCGTATGCAGAAGAATGGGCAAGAAACTCTTTTAAAACGTTTTACAATATTTGGTCTACATTCATTATATTTGAAGACGATGTACCTCGAATAAAATTACTTTACCACAATAGGTATAAATAATAAAAAATTGTATCAATGACAAATAAGTTAATTATGTGATAGATAGGAAGACCATAATAACTGATTTTGACTGACCGCATTCAGCGGCTTCTCGTGACCTTCACTAGAAAATCAGCTCACGGACATACGATTAAGGTATTAAAATATATTTTTATCCAGCCCCAAAACCGAGGAGTTTCGTCTTTCGAGAACCAATGGTACTTTATATCTAACAGTGTGGGGCCGCGATAGTCCCACACGTCCGTTAACTGCACATGTATCAACTTTCTTAGTTCATAACACACGTACTAACTTCACTTGTTGTACGTTGAATGGCAAAATGTTAACGTTCCCGGAATGCTTGTCTGGGGAGAACTAAAAGTAAGTTTCCAAACATGTATAATTTGTCGAGAAGACCACTTTATCGCTTCCCGAGTGGGACGTTAAGGTAAGTCGTACATCACGATTGTTCTTGGTTCCATTACCTTCATACTATGGCACTTAAAAGTGCAACTGAAACTAACTGCGTCAAAGTCAAAGTCAAAAATGTCAAAGCCAAAGCATTTATTTCAAAAATGCTTTGGCTTTGATATGCTGAATATGCACATAAAAGGCACTTTTGAACGTCAACATTTACATTAACATTTAAATAGAATTTATTCTAGTCGCCCCTTCCAAAAGGTAGTTTCGTATGGAGAAGAATGGGCAAGAAACTCCACCGTTACTCTACATAATTCTCGTTGGTCTAGTGGTCACAAACACAACTGTTAAGCAGGAGGTTCAATTCTCGGTAAAGGGTTATTAAGATTATCCTTTGACCCATTTTAAATCGTATTTCTACATGGGTTACAGGTTATTTCGGCAATTAAACTTTTCATACTTCTTTCCAGCCATTACAACTGCATGTTTTCATTATATGCCCGACCGAGTCGTAAAGCTCGCTTGTTTAAACTTAATTTGGGTGCAGTCACGCTTGAGCTGCATATTATTTTTATGTTGCTATGAATGGAAACCAGATTTTAACAAGTTTTTTGGAGTACCTAAATGAGGTTTTTTGTCGCACTTTCTTTCATAATTTCTTCGTTTTCGTGACTGACGTAGCTTCTTTAAAGTTATTTGACTCGGTTTTAGAGATTATCTGATGGTGGATGTATTGCTAAATATGGTTTTCATCCCACCATCTCGGAAAGAGTATTTTTAATCTTCAATATCTGAGTGGAAAAGCCGTTTTTATTCTCTAGAGGATAAAGTAAATTGAATTTAGAACATCGTGTGCACTAAGTTTGTGAATTAAAAAAAACATTAAACCTATTTACTGCTACCTCTATGGTGCCGAATATATCATACAACTTTTTTTTAATTTGTTAAAAACTCAGACTCGGAACCTTCTTGGTGTTCTTTTTTCAATTTGCTTTGTACGCGGTTCTTTTCTCTTTTTCGCGGTTCTTTTTTCTTTTCTCTTTTTCTTTTTTTCTTTTTCACGTCATTGTTAAACCTTATATTAAAAACAAGAAACTTGAAAACAAGTGAAAAAACTAAAATGAGTGATTCTAGCGACGAGGAAGTTTGCTTGACGCCAACAGAATTGACTGAAACTGTTAATAATGCGCAAATGAGCTTTCTCCCTCAACAATCACGCGAGAAGTATTTAAAACAGTACGATATGTTCAACACGTGGCGACTAGCAAAAGGAGCCAAAACTTTCTCAGAAAACGTTTTGCTGGCATATTTTATAGAATTATCCGAGAACAAGAAAGCAAGCACTCTATGGAGTACGTATTCGATGCTAAAAGCAACAATAAAGATGAAAAAAGACAAACATATCGATACCTATCCTAAATTAGTGGCATTTTTAAAAAGAGCCTCATCTGGTCATCAACCAAAAAAATCGAAGGTTTTCACAGTATCTGATATTGAAAAGTTTCTTAACGAAGCACCCGATTCCGTATATTTGGCGGCAAAAGTAAGTCAGTTGCACATTCAGTATCTACTTAAGTATATTAATCTCAATTAAATAGTATACTTAGTAGATGTTGATAGGCATAATTATGCGTTCATATCAATTTTATTCATTTATCTACTACAATACTCTTTACGTTACAGGTTGTTCTTATTATTGGAATAAACGGAGCATGTCGAACTAATGAACTAACACAACTTAATGTCAAAAACATTGAGAAACATTCAGATGACTTACTATTAATTAATTTACCTAATACAAAGACAAAAAGAGACCGCAACTTCGTCATTCGCAAGGAATATGTAACGATTGTTGAGAAATATCAAGCCTTACGCCCGCCTAACACTCCAATCAATCGATTTTTTCTACAGTATCGCAATGGAAAGTGTGTTAGACAGCCTATGGGTACTAATAAAATTTACAGTATCCCACGAGAAATAGCAACATTTCTTGAACTTCCAGAACCCCTGTTGTACACGGGTCATTGTTTCCGACGAACTTCAGCCACACTTTTGGCTGATTCCGGAGCTGATCTCCTGTCCCTTAAGCGCCACGGAGGCTGGAAGTCCAATGCAGTTGTAGAGGGATACATAGAGGATTCCATCCAAAATAAGTCTAAAATATGTGAAGGCATCGTAGGAGCCATTACACTGAAAGGGCCTCAATCGGATCCTTGGACTGGCCCTTCTACATCAAAAATAAGCCGTTATGAAACACCTAACCATCTCCCTCTCTCTCCAACATTCACGCCAAGGGAATCCGATGAATCAGTACAACTATTAAGTATGACAGATAGTTTACCGAAAAACAGTACACAAGTGACTAACACCAATATTACAGTACCAAACAAAAATATTACACTCAATTTAAATAACTGTAGCAACGTTACTTTAAAATTTTCTTAATTATACCTTAGTATTATTTTGTTATAATTTAAAGATTATTCTGTAATACTTACCTGTCATAATGTAGTAATTAATACCTAAACTGAAATAAAAGTGTACCTATCTTGTGATTGTAAACGTTTTTTTTTTGCATTTAGTCATTTCCTCGCTGAGGTGGAATGAAAAGTTACGTGTTGCACTCGAGTGCAAAGATTTTTCACCTCGTGCTCTTTTGATTCCCTCGCTAACGCTCAGGATTCTAATTTTGAATCACTCGCTGCGCTCGTGATTCAATTTTAGAATCCTTCGCTTGCTCGGTCATCAAAATTGAACACGCGGTTAAAAAGCAACTTTGCACTCTTGTATAACAAATAACTATTTTGCATTTTTGAAGTTACTTATTACATATTATATTGAGACTACGACTACTTCAAAAACCGAGAGGGTCGATTTTAAAAGTAGGCATCGACAATTTTGGTCAAATTCTTATAATGATTGCACAAACGGATCTTGCGTGCCTTTCGAGCAAACTGAGCATTCGACATTTCAACTGAATCAGCTCATATAACTTAGAACCTAACGACAGTTTAAGTATGCGTGATAAACCTGCAGATAAGGACGACAATCCCATATTCTCCAGAACTTTGGTACAACTATGTCCGTTCTCATTGAATATTCTAACGTTCCAACGTCACTATCGAAAATTTAATTTA
Organism: Brachylomia viminalis; assembly: GCA_937001585.2. Classification (NCBI taxonomy): domain Eukaryota; kingdom Metazoa; phylum Arthropoda; class Insecta; order Lepidoptera; family Noctuidae; genus Brachylomia; species Brachylomia viminalis. Next base: position 2,353,551 of record OW443296.2, read on the forward strand.
TGAACAAGAAATCAATGTGAAATTTATGACTAAGAGAAAATATTCCTTATGTAACGTGGTGCAGCGATCCATTCCCAAAGGAAATACATGTAAGTGGCGTTGGATTATCTTCGGCAGTGAAATATGGAAGAAATGATTTTTTTGTTTAAGGCTTTTGGTAATAAAGTATTGGTTTTGGGGGTGATAGTTTAATTAGATTGATGGTTTGAGGGTAAACTAGTTTTAATGGGGATACAAACTGTCGCTTGCTCACTTCAGATGTCGCTGCTATCCAAAGTCTCAGAATTTAAACATTTTTTGTAAACAAGCGACTTCTTTTACGCTTATATAATTAATATTACCCGTTGCGCAGCTATTGACTGCAAATAAAACGGGAACCCATGTATTTACCAAAGATGTTAAAATACGAAACCCGAGGGAGAATGGTTTTCGAAAAAAAACTGGAAACCCGATTTTTCTTCGAGATTATGTGCTATTATTTTCAAGCCTGAAGACTTTTATGCCGGAAATTAGTACACAATTGATGCTTCCAAGAGAACTTAGTCCGTTTTTATTACCTACAGGTACTCGTGGTGTGTTATTACGTAAATTTTAGTAAAAGTGTGTGTTTGTGTTTATATCATCATATTAGATCAGTGCTAGAATTAATATCTCAGAAGTGGTTCAGTCAGGAAGATCATGCTTGAGTAGGTAGTTTTTCAACTTCAATCAGGTTAATCCTGTCGTACGCTTCCAGTTTTCACCAAAAAATTAACATCAAGTTAACAAATACAAGATAACCTATAAATTATAAAACGTTCTTAATTAATTGTCTTTTCCACTAAAGCTGCTTTTTTACCAGTGGTAGACGCTTCCTTTTTCCTTAGCTCGTCTTTTAATAGTACTACACTCCAAGTCTCATAAATATATTTATCGAGGTTTCGTTTAATTTGTAATCGAAACAAAAGACAACATAAACAAAATAATGGTGATTTGTAGACTTTGAACTGCGCTGCCACTATGGCGAGCTTTCAGTTTTTAACCCCATTGCAGTTACTTTTTCAATTTGAAATAAGTATTGAACAAGTTATTTGCTATACAAGCAATTAAAGAGAAACCATTTTTAAACAATAAAGAGTGTGCTGGGTAGTCATTTTTTCACGTATGTATGTCATATATATTATGTAGTTACGCTAAAAAACTAATTATGCACACAACAAAATTGAATATTAACAGTGTAGTGAAAATATGAATATCTTTGCCCTATCAAATAGTTAATTCGCTTGTACATGATTATTTTGGTATTTACGTTGTCGTCATCCCAAATCCTAGATCCGAATAACTTTACCTAAATTCTGATAACAGATTATTTATTCAGGTCAATGGTTGACAAAGGAGATGTTTCATTTTGGGCCATAAAGTCTACGGTAATGCAAAAAGAGGAAAAAAATCCACGAATTGAGGAAAAATATTCTTTACTGTCCACTGATTACTTCGGCACAAAAAATAATAGTTTTTCAAATTATTTCCATATTCTATTGTGATCAATAGAATATGGAAATAATTTCTTTGTCGTCGTCTAACTTGCATACTGCTTTCATCCAGAAATCATGTTACATTAAAACAATAATATCACGTAAACGTTATTTATATAAATATGAAAGGCATGTATTTATGTGCTATTAAGATAAGATAGTTATCTTACACAAGTTTTTTGATTTATAAGAAAGTGTGATTCATCGTTAAAAAAAAACTTAAATTTTCGTGGATTAAAGATTTGTAGGTACTTCTGGTTGAAAAATTAAAACATATTTTTCACTCCTCTTGCTCAAAAAGACCGTCATTGTGGCGTACCAGAGCGAAGAAAAAATAGCAATTCTTCCTCTAGGGGAAAAAGTTTTATTTTTTTATTTTTGTGTGTCAAATGACAATGAGCCTACAAAAACGAAAAAGTATTTAGTCATAAGTAGAATAATCATGAATATAGACTCGACTTATTACTGTTACATAAAAAAAGAACTTCATTTTATTTTTGAAAATGGAACTAAAATCGGCGATCTCTTTGGTAGAATGCATGCAATGCGTTGCGGCTGCAGAAGAAAAAACAAAAAAAAAGACATTGGCGCGAAATCTTTATAATTTTTCTCTAATTGCATATTGAATTGGTAGTGACCGTAATTAATTGTATCGGATTGTTTTATTTTCTCGCAATCGTAGTGAAAAGTAGAGTGTAACACACGGCGCTAAAAACCCATTAAAACTCGGTTTCTATTTACTCCCTCGCTAAAGCTCGGGAGTAAAACTACCTCGTAGGTATATAATGGGTAATTTTAGCTCCTTGTATAACAATCTACTATTTTGTATTGCTGTTTGACATCACATCTGATCTGTCAGTCTCGTTAGTCTCGACTTCGTGGCTGTCGGTGGTATTTTGCGTTTCATTTATTTCTTTTGTAACTTCATACGAGTTTGGCTTTTTGTAACGGTTAACACTTTTATAACCTTTAATCAAGATGTGCTCAAACCCAGCAATGGTTCAAAAGATTTGATCGTGTCCAATTTTGTCCAATATCATAATAAAATAAATATAAATTATCGAAAACAACAATACAGTTTTTACAATTCTAGGTTATGTAAATTATTGTAAATGTCAACTCTCAAACCTGTCATGGCTGGCTGTCGATGGTCGTAAGTTCGTAACTCTCATGACAAACGTCAAACATTTTCAGATTTTATTCAGTGCCTAAAACATATTAGTAATTATGAAACAAAACAGTCTTCATTGTATTTAGGGGTTCGTTTCCCTTGTTTTGTAAAGCGTACCTGTTATGGCCGGAGTCCCATACAAAAATAAAATTCTCATTTAGGTGTCTATGGGTGTATACGACGAAACTGATTGCACTTGTATTTAATATCATCCATTAGCACTTATCGTTGGACGTAATTTAAAAGACAAGCGAATGCAAGTGCACGTACTAAATTTTTCAATGGTGTTCACTTGTTTTCTGATTTGAGAATTTGAAGTTGAGAACTATGACAAACTCCACTTTAGAACTTAAGATAAATCGCATCATAACGCGATAAAAGTACAAGGCATGACAGCGACGTTGAAGTTATTTTAAAGTTAAGAAATTCCGGTCTCCTAACTTTTCAAATACCCAATACAGAACAAACATGGTCGAAGTAATACAATGTGGTACATACTGCTCTTCGTATTATTTCTCGAGGGACACAGAGTGGCAGCCATGTCGACGGGTAAATTCTCATTGTAACTGCAAACCTGCATTATACCTATAAGTTATGAAGGAAATTCGATAGCTGCGTGCTGTAAGCTGTGAACCATCCGCTGTTTACTTTATGATGATTTGAATCTGTCGTTGGTCTTGGTTGCACGACTGCTGAACGTGAAATCTTTGATTCGATCTCCAAGTTGAGTAAAAGAGTTTTTTGGTTTATTGATTGGATTTGTTAGTTGCAGCCCGCAGTTTTGATTTATGGCAATAGGCTCGCCCACTGTTACGCGGGACTTCAAACCTTACTGTAAAACTCTGTGTGTGTGATACTGTTTGCGAACCTTTGGTAGACATGATGCCAGTGGCGAAGGGTGAAATATTGAGAGAGGTAAGCCAGAAAACGTAACCTTGAAAAGCATGTTTCCTCACAAAGCAAATAATCTGTCAAGCAGCAATCTAAAGCTATTAGACCCGCCATCCTACTGACCTGCTACTTTGTACATCTACTTACTCTAAATTAGTAATTTCAACTTATTACACTATCTACTTACCGCAAATACCTCATTTCAACGTACGTCTATGTAACTGCTTTCACTACACACAACAACAACACAAATAAACACAGTTCAACTAAAAAAATACACAAATCACTATTTTATACCAAGCAATAAATTCTAAAATAGCTAACTGTTAAATTCAAATATAAATTCAATCAACAACGCATGCAAGCTATGGTCGTTTTAATGTAATGTAATTATGTCAAATTGTCTGTCAACATAAAATGTCATCAAACATTCGTCCGATTCGATACGAACTTCAACGACGGATAACGACCCATCCCGCTCGCGCGCACGTATTTCCTATATACATCTGGCTCGATTATCCGAGTAAGACGCTCAGAGTCGGCTTACTTTAGTTCTAATATGGCGGGCTGGGTAGTGACCTTCAACTGACGTCATGAAGTTCTTTTGCTAAGAGATTTTATCAGCGAATAAGCCGATCGCTCCTGCGGTTTACTTTATAGCAATACGTTGTAAAAGACCAAATTTTGTTGATTTAATGTCCATCAGTGTAGGCGTTTTGTAATTTTTCTCTACTTTTAAAAGTACTGATTGTGCCATTGAGAGAGTGGTTGTGTTCCAAACTTCTGAAGGGAAGCCGGTGGGAATGGGCTTTTAAGGAGGCTGCGGCGCTGCATGATGCATCTCTGTGTACCATCTGAGGTATAAACTCAAAAACTCAAACTCAAAGCATTTATTTCAAATCAACAATCAGCGTTTAAACCAATTACAGGCAGTTTTGAATTGTCAAGGGGTTGGTCAGTCAGAAAGATGAAGCTAGTTATATATGTCTATATAGTCTTAAACTAGTTTTACCGGATATTTATTACGGTCCAAAAGTATCAGTGAAGCAGTACACACTAAATTAGGTATATAGGTATGAATAAAAATTTGAGCTGGAAAAAACACACGTTGAAAATACATGCAAAAAACTAAGCCAGTATTCATATAAATGCTCTCCATAACCTAAGGTAAGTGTCAAATCGGGCGACATTATTAATGGCTTATCACGGGTATGTTACATCTACTTTACGCTATAGGCTTATATTTTGGGGGAACTTGCCAGACAGAGAAATGGCGTTCATACCCCAGAAACAATGCATAAGGGCAATGTGTGGCATACAACGCACAGATAGTTGTAAGCCACATTTTCAACAGTTTCAGTTATTCACATTCCCGTGTCTATATTTATATGAAGTGGCGATCTTTGTCAAAGCGAATCTACATCTTTATAAACATCCAAGAAGCACACGGCACAAAACTAAAATATGCGTAAGACGTCATAAAAAAGCAGTATTTAATAAATATATTTTGGGCATGGCACCCAAAATATACGATAAGTTGCCAAAAGTATCACTTTACACAAACTGTAACAATTTAAATTAGATTTTCACGAATTCTTAGTTACAAAATATTACTATTCAATTAATGATCATTTAAATGAAAGATGACTGATTTTATCTGAAGTGGCACCACAAATCTAACGATTGTTGACATTTTGATTTCACTTGTGTAATTTTTTTATTTGGCATTTTATTTTGAATACTGTATTTAAAATGTATTCTGTAGAATTATTGTTGCAAATAGTACCTAATATATTAATTTGCACACCTCATTAGGTTTTAATACAATGTACCTTTTATACCTGTAACATGTATGTCGCCGCGAGAGCGTCTACCTGTAAACAGATCATAACGTCGTAACTAACTAATTAATCAAATTTTTGATAATCCCGCTAATTACGCACTCGGATCAGTGCCATCTATTGGCTTCTTTGTAAATTTGAAACACCTAATAATGTTTTAAGATTCATTATTTAATTAATTCTGATGTTCTCGTCAAAACTTTAGCTATAATTAAAAGGGAACATTTATTTAATGACTTGGTTTTTTGTAATATTAGCAATTCCACATTTGACAGTGTTTAAAAAGATATAGCGCCCCAAAATGATGTAGAAAATGGCGGCGATTACGTTTTAATGGTCAATACCTCAATTTTATAATTGAATACCAGAACTAAATCAGTTTCAAAAACAATTTACAAACTATAAACTAACAAAATTATTTTACACACACATTCATCTAAATAAACCTGTTGTTTGATTATATTTCTTGAACTACCGAATATGTTGGTAAGTAGCAATAATTGAGTTGAAAAAAGTAATGACGTTACTAATTAAACTTCCATCTTAAAACGCCTTTGCATTTGTAAATATTGGCATTGTTTAGTTATAAAAGAATTAACTGATAAGCATTTTAGCATTATTAGTAGATTTCATTAAACTAACTATGATTCTGTACTTGGGTAGCAAGTACCTAGGTCCGCCCAATTTGAGGGGGAGTCACGTTTACAAGGGCGAGTGGTATCGCAATAAAAGTTGTCTCAAAATTATTGAAATTGTTATTGTCAAACAAGAAACCTCTGTAACATAATGTTTTCATTTAAAAGAGTGTCCGTGGAGTTTCTTGCCCGGTCTTCTCCATAAGGAACCTACATCGTCTTGGAATGGGCGAATAGCTTCATTAACAAACTCAAACACATAGACACCTTGTTACATGTTAAATTCAAAAGCGCCTGTAAATGTTTCAATTGAAATAAATGCTTTGAGTTTGAGTAAAGTGTTGTGTGTGATTGAAAACCGACTTCCTATCTACCATTAACGAAGAATTACACCAGAGACTGGTCGGAGACTACTTCCCTTGGGCTGCTGGTCTTCGTCATGTATTATGCAAATAAATTATTTGATTTGATATAATGTATGATGATTTACGCGACAAATACCAAATAAGCCCATAAATCCACCTCAATACTTTTAATTTGCATCAGTTTAAAATAAATGTCAAAAACAGGACGTCTCACGAGCATATTCAGAGAATTCCAAGCTTGAATAATACTTGTCTGTGTAAACACAAACGCAATTAATATAAATAAATTAAAAGCTAATATTATAAACCACATAGTAACATATATAAGGTGCAATGAATTAAAAAATAAAACACACGGCGTGCAAACAGAAGCTGGCGGATATTCGCTTCCGCGTAGTGATGTGCCGCAGTAAGTATAATATATCCGCATATTATTATAATATATTATTCATATCCGTACGGGAATACTGAATTTTTATTTAAACTTACTAAATTATATAGATAGGAAAATATTCAGATATGTAACTAAGTTATCTGCATAACAGAGGTACTGGTGCCGATTCCCTTGTTCACAAACTAAACCAAATTTAAGTTCAGTGTATCTTTTTCTTTCTATTTCATTAAGAAAAGGACAGAAGATAAATTTTAGTTTAGTCCTGTCAAATTAATCAGCGCCTGACACTACTCCATACAAGTTTAGACGTGATTAAAAAGTTGACTACTAAAATTACATCAAATTACGTCAGGTGCTGACTAGTTTGACAGGACTAAACTAATATTTATCTTCTGTCCTTTTCATAATGAAATAGCAAGAAAAAGATGCACTCAACTTAAATTTAGTTTAGTTTGTGACAAGGGAATCGGCACCACTAACTGTCATTTACAGCTACATAGAAGTGACTCGAAAATTGTTGTATGAATTTATACATGTTTTGGTGTTAAAATTCATGAGATCTTTACAGAACTTACAAAACTTATCACCAGGTAGCTTAACACACAAAAATCTTCATTAACACAATTTATAAATTTAATAGAGAAGGTATTATTATAACTTTAATAAACTCGCAACTATCTATTAGAAGTATCGACTAAGCTCCTGACCTATGAGCACATCCCTATTTCCGCAATTATGCGGAGCATGCGGCCTCTTTAATTGCGTTAGCACTAAACACAAACGCTTAGTAATTAATTCTAGATTAAGCCTGTAGGTACAGTCACTTCTGAACTTTAGATCCAGCAAAAAACATTATAAAAGCTGGTGGAATTATAATTTTGCAGGATTTAATTTGCTTAGAGGACTTATAAGTATTTCGTTGGTAGTTTCAGTGAATTATTTAGAGTAAATAACTATTTACAAACTAACCTTTTTTTCCAGTAAATACTTTTAGTAAGAATGGTTTCACTTAATTCGTCCGTAAGTATGGTATACGATCGGCCCTGGTTCAAGCCATGGTCCGGGGCGAGGGGGAGTGGGAGGCAGTCACCTCCTTCTGCGAAGCAGTCATGCTAGCGAAGGAGGTGGCGGGACGGGAGAGGGAGAGAGTCTCCCGTCCAAGCCGCCGCGGTGGACGCTCCGGGCGTCGGGAGCCGCGTGACGACTCCCGGCCACCGTAGGCGCGGGCCTGCGGGCGGTGAGTAATGGGTAGCTCACCGTCCGATCAGGACCAGGCCCGTGCTGGACGGCGCGTACGTGTTCCACGCGCGCCTCAAAGAGATGTCAGCATCGAAGAGGGGGCCCACTAGGGCCCAAGCCTGCCGGGAAAGCGGGATCATCCAAAAGGGGTGCCGCTATTCACGCACAATGGTCCACTGTAGGACTAAGTGCGGAAACCAAACCCATAACATAACATATAACATATAAGGGGTACCGCTGACCCGGAACATAAAGGGCCAAGGAAGGAACACGGGTGGGTTTTAGTCAGTAAGAGTCTGACACTCCCTTCCGCTCCACCCAGAGCGGGAGGAGTCATTTGATGATTTCCCATCCTCAAAAAAAAAAAAAAAAAAAGTATGGTATACGATTATAGTTTACTTTGTTACTTAAGTAGCTAGGTACTAAGCTGGTAGGTACTCATATCCGCCTATAATGTTGCCACTGCTGGGACACAGGCCTCCTCTCGGTGAGAGGGAGTAGGCCGTAATCCACCACGCGGGCCCAGTGCGGGTTGGTAGATGTCACAAGTCTTAGAATTTTTGTTTCTAGGACAGGCCAGTTTCCTCACGATGTTTTCCTTTACCGTTTTGAGAGCAGTGGTGATGAAATAATTTACACAAAGTAAAGCGCCTGTGTGGGTTCAAACCTACGACCTACAACTCTTAAGTCGCGGCCGTTACTACTGGACCACCACTGCTCTGCACGTACGTACGTACGTCAGTACGTATTAAATATAAGTACGTAGGAATTAATCATTTTTCGGTCTAGATCTGGCAATGTTGCTATGGGCTGAATGAACCACTTATTTTTTAGACCCTTGCTAGGTGCTTGCTAGGTCCATGTGTTGTGGTTTTCCTTCTGGAATGAACACCATACTGTAGTAGGTTGACAACTCAAAATTACGTAAGCTTTAATAACTTTATGTATGACCACAAGAAGTTTTCCTTTAGTGGTATCTTCAGTAGGCATGATTCAAGACAATAGAACCGCATTTTTATGTAATTTTAAATGATATATTATAATGATGATATGATATGATTATTATGATATATATAAAAATAATTTTAAATTTTAAAATAGTAACTTGACGACTATGTGGTTAAGTTAAACTACTTTATCGTAAATTACAAAGCTATTACTTAAAATGTTAATTTAATTTATCGATTCAGGAATAACAATTATTTTGTTATCAAATTCTGAAAGATTAAAAATGGCTGCTGTGGGTCATACTTATAAGAAAGACATAATATATTATCGCGGACTCTTCTGATGACCTTTTTAACGACTTCAAAAAAGGAGGAGGTTCTCAATTCGTCGGAATCTTTTTATTTATATTTGTTCACCGATTACTCGAAGACACATGAACTGATTTGAAAAATTATTTTTTATTTCAAAGGGTATTCTTCCCAGGTGGTCCCATTTAAATTTTATTGAAACCGGTTGAGCGGATTTTATAAAATCAACAATATATTATTTTTAAATAAAAAAAACCGCCTTGAAACGGACGTGGACGTGTAGACGATCGTTTTCGATTTGGTATGGGGTATGTGTACCATAGCTAAAAAGTGAAAAATAAAAAACTTTTTCAAATAAAAAACAACCGACTTCCAAAAAAAAACACTAAAAAGTATAAATAACTTTAATTTCGAAAGTAAATGGAAAAAACTAAAATACAGATCCAAAACACCGACTTCCGAAATTAAAGCTATTTTTCACTCTGTAGTGTTGTTTTTGGAAGTCAGTTGTTTTTTTTGTAAAGAAGTTTATTAGGATGTACTATTATAATAGAACATTTTATGTATCTCTTACGATTTAGTCAGCGCACGCCATGTATATGCTCAAAAAAGCGAATTATGTTACGACTTGACAAAATGTCAAGATTTTTGTACTCGTTTACGTTTAATGTATTATTAATTTATATGTCACCGTGTGATTGTGTTTATAATCTATCCCGCAAGATTCTAAACTGACGATATATTTGTGAACTGTACCATACAACGTATTCATTTTCGATAATTTAATTAATTTATAATCTATCCATGTCAAACCGGCAAATTGTGAACGAACCTGCACTTACCGACAGGGTTCAAAATCTGTCCCATTTTATCACAAGTAAAATTGTAGACCGTGCCTGATTTGTCGATCTTGGCGGTAGCCGAATTGGTCGCAGTAACTAAGCCAGGGCATCCAGACCCACCAGGGCTTTTATAATCTTGTGAGATAGATTAACTAACATACTAACGATGTTCTATACGGTGACATTATATAAACTTTTCGGAATAAATGCTCTAAATGATGGTGAAAACCGCATCAAAATCTAATGCGTAGTTTAGAAGAACAGCGCGATCGCACAGACAGACAAAAGAGCGACTTTGTATTATATTATTATAGAAGTAGATATTATACACGGTTATTGGTAAACACCATCAACCTCTTAAGGGGTCATGCTCACTCAAATGTGTCGCTGGTGGTGGCGTGTGTATTGGATCATTGAGTTCCCTTCAAAATGGTTGAGCTGAATGGTGCTGATCCATACGTCATGTTCGTGAACGGGCGCCGTCAGTAGGCACTGGTCATTTCTTAGCTGCCACGGCTTATTTTAATTCCATAATTGTTTTTATCTTTTTATACTGGACGCTTTTAGCGTGTACGTCTTTCTACATCGTCCTCTCATGTATAATAATAAAAAAATAAAAAAAATTATAATACAACATGAATGATAAGTAACCACTTTTTTGTAACAATATTTTGATTTAAAAGAGTGTACATGGAGTTTCTTGCCCGTTCTTCTCCATAAGTACCTACTACGCTTTGGAATGGGCAACTAGCTTCATCTTTCTGACTGACCGACCCCTTGACAATTTAAAACTGCCTGTAATTGGTTTATTTCAAATAAATGCTTCGAGTTTTGAGTTTTTTTTTGAGTTTTGGTCATTGTACTCATCATTATGAACAACTTTTACTATGGGACCAAATATGAAATCGCGAAAAAAAATCAGCTGTTCCCTACATTTACGTATGCAGATGCAGAACTCGTCAAAATGTAGGGACCAGCTGATTTTTTTTTCGCGATTTTGTATTTGGTCCCATAGTAAGAGTTGTTCATAACAATGACCCCTTAAGAGGTTGATGATGTTTTACCAATAACCCTGTATAGATATAGATTGAAGGGAATACGTCACAATCTCAATAATTATATTATGCTGTTAAATTATTTATATATTTTTTAAAGAAAGCTTACAGACTAATAACAAACATAAATATCGTGCATAAGTAGTGACATTTGCTAATGACAAGCTTCCACATGTATAGTTCTAATTAGTTATGAGTTACTTGCGTTGACTTATATGTTGTTGTTATTAGATATAGTATCTATTATTATGATGGGCTTGTGGCTAAGTAATAACAACCACACGGGTCGATCGCACAGCAATGGTATTCTCTAAAAATCTCACCGTGAAAACTTAGGTGAAGTGTGTTTCAAGTGAGCTTTCATTCCACGTGATACTAGGGATTGACACTGTTGACAGCTCACTACACGCTCACTTCACCAACGTTTTCACGGTGAGATGGTTACAGAATAGCACTGCAGGATAAGCTACACTTGCCGCGTTTGGTCCGTGAATGGGTGACCATGTCTACTTGCCAACACCCCTCTGTGCCTCGGCAAGCACGTTAAGCCGTTGGTCCCGACTGTGATTCGTGGATCTTCAGTCAGTCGTTACGGGTCGCCAGAAGCCCGAAAGTCTGACAACCAGTCTTAACCAAGGGTTGTCACTCCATGTAAAAAACATAGTTGGGAAAAGGCTAGACAGATTGTTTCATCTATTGTTATGGACGAGTAGGTAGTATTTTAATTAGAAATTAACACAACTAAGGCTATCATTTCAACACTATTTGCTCCTATAATTTTCCAAACACCAATCACGGATTTGAATTGCACAATTCAAATCTATGTCCGACATATAAGTCCCTATGTATAGGTACATGAGCAATACCAATTTGCTTAAATCAACAAACATCTCTAATTCAATTTGCATGTAATGCTGATTACTAATCAATCACGTCTAAATAACAAATTAACATTTCAAAAGCATCACTACCTATTAATGCTACTATAGCTCCTAAACACCAACCTCACACCAAAATTACTCAATAAAACTTTTCAACGACGTGATAATGAACTAAATCACTACTACCGTAGAATTAGCATCTGATTTCTGACGTACATTATTGTTGAAACCAAAAACAGCTACAATAATTTTGAAACGAAATGTTCTAATAAATTTTCGAGTGTAATTTGCACATACGCGACCAAGACCGCATCGTTGTGTTTATTTCATGGTACAAGTTACACAATTAAAGCTCAACTGATAAGATCAGGTTTTAATAGCTTTCAGACTATGTTAATGACAATTGAAACTGTTATCTGTTTTGGTAACTTCACCATATACCTGTTCAAATAGTGGTAGTCCAAAACTAATTGTATTTGATCATTCTAAAACAATTAATTTTTACAAAATTCAAGTGTAGTTACGAATAAGCCTTGTCTAATATTAAAGTAAATTGAATTTTAGATAACGCTCACCTAATGAGTCGGAACAATAAGACATTTAACATGAAATCAAGGATGTCAGTTTTAACATTTTAAAATAAATGTTCAATGTATTATATCAATACATAGTAAAGGGTGTCATTTCGCGCCTTAAAGAGATTTCAGAACCAACGACGGGGTCCGCTAGGGCCGATGCCTGCCAGGGTTGCGGGAAAGTCCGAAAAGGTTACCGTGGCCCCTGGCACAGGCAACTGAAGGAACACGGGTGGGTTTTAGTTAGTAAGAGTCTGACACGCCGTCCCGCTCCGACCAGAGCGGGAGAAGTTATTTGATGATTTCCCACCCTCAAAAAAAAAGGGTGTCTTTTGTACTCATCATTATAAACAACTTTCACAATGGAACCAAACCTATAATCGTGAAAAAAATCAATTGTTTCCTGCATTTATGTTTGCTTATCTTCTCAAAATGTAGGCAGCAGCTGATATTTTTTTTGCGATTTCAGGTTTAGTCCCATAGTAAAAGTTGATCATAATGAAGGGTACAATAACCCCTTAAGAGGTTGATGGTATTTAATATTACAGCCTGTATAAAACAAAGTTGCTTTTCGTGTCTGTCTATGTGACCGCTTTTACCCAACGAATTTTGATGCGAATTTCACCATCATTTAAGTTTATAGTAGGTATAATATGCAAGTACATTAATAACTTAGAAATAGCACTAAAATCTCGATGTTTAGAACAATCGTTATATCAGTACTCTGCACCTGTGCGATGCAGGGGCGGGTTGCTAAATTATAATTCCAAAGTCGAAAATAATATTCCAAGAAAACTAAATATTGGACAACAGTCTCCACCAATTTATGAAGAAGAAACGGCGGGCGCAACAAACCTTCCATTCCAGCATTATGAATCAAAAAGAAAACGTCTGGAATCGCTATAGCTTATAACTCGTACCATCACCAAAACTGATGCCGTGGCACCACTGACAAATGAACTGAACCAGGTTTGTTTATTAGCGAATAGAAACATTTTATGTGCAAGTTCGCCACCTACATCACCCAAGACGCGGATATTGGCAAAGTTTTACACATTTCACATGATTTTGGACATAACTTTTGAGATTTATATCAATTAATGATATTGTATGTGGAACGTCTCTAACCCAATGTTTCGGCAACCTGGGAGGGATGATATGAATTAAGAATAAAAGTGTCGAATACTACTGTACTGTATTCGTGTATACTGCAGCGTTGTACACTTGGTCGTAATGAAAATACATTTCGCCCGAATTGGTGACGTTTGTAAAGTCGAATGTCAAAATCAGTCAATCATAAAATGATTTGTTGGCTAACCGTATTTATAGTGTCCTACAACAGAGTCCATTTAACAAAACCTTTCATTCAGACATGAGTCCATAGAGTTAGTATTACAAAATTACTTAAAGACTAGTGTTAGTAATTTAAATAAGGGACCTCAACTGGTGTGGATCTTTATCCAGTGGCGCAGCAGAGGGGAGTCCCACCGGTCTCGGAACATTGTACGGAGTCGCCTCGGCGGCCACTGTTGCCGGCGCCGCAATTCCGTGATCTGTGGTATGTGGTCCATAAGCTTTCCCTACCTAACCCTGACAATAGCTAACCTTTATGTTAGTGAACAATGATTGGCTATCAACCTAGGAAGGATTTCGATTACAAACATTCACTGTTACTGAAGCAGTTGCCTTAGAAATTCCGTTTTTCGGCTCAAATAATGGTATAAGAGTAGAAGAATGTGGTTAAAAAAGGTTAGAGTATGAAATTGGATGGCTATATTATCAAGTTGAGCACGACCAAAGAAACGATTAATGGATTGTGCAAAAGATGATATGGCTAAGAGAGTGAATTGACGATGGCTAATAGAGGTGTTTGGCAGAAGAGGCCCATGCTGCGCCGGCCACTAATCAATTGGAGAAAGGGCAGGAGGATGATAATGATTCTGCTGGACGAAGTGCCAGGTTGCCCGTGAAATTAAAATGTTCATAGGTTTTTTGCAATTTGCAGGTCAGTGTCAAGTTGTATGTTCAACAAAATATCATTCACGACCGTAACAAGTATGTATTTACAGAATTATAATCATTTCATTTATAATACAACCCTCTATCTTCATATAATCCTATTGAATGACTGTCATTCAATAGGATTATGGATAGAAGGTTGGGGCTTCCCCCTTAAAGAAAATATATTTTAGGCTACGGCTACAATGGTGCCGATTCTGTTGTACACCGAACTAAACTAACTAAACTATCACTAAAATTCCTTACTTTTGGCTATGAGAATCTTAACGCTATTCTGCAAAATAAAATCTCTAAATTTAAAAATAATTTTGACACATCTAAAATCAAATTTGACAATTATTGCGACTCCACGTGGTACTTGTTTGCCGTACCACGTGATCTTTTTTTAGAGCCGTAGGCGCGCATTATGTGCGGCCTCGACTTGTTTTGTATGGAATTTTTTACTTTTTGTATGGAAAATATAAAAAAATATTACCAACATGTTGAGTTTTATAGGTTTACGGATTGCAAAGGGGGTCGAAATTTTCATTATTTTTGCGATAGGACACACCGTTTTCGAGATATAAGCAAAAGAAAAGAAATAAGATACAGTACTGTTTTTGCATCTGAAGTCGAGGTGTTGGTGTGAATTTTAGTTCATGACAACTAATTTTATTCCACACCTTTTTAATCGCGATTATAAATAGTCAGATTTAGTTAAGACAATCAAAATTGTTGGTGAAAAACGTAAAATTCAGAATAGCAAAATTGCCATTTTCACTAAATTATAATCTCAGTGCCATCTTAGTGCTGTCAAACTAAAATTTAGTTAAGTTGTGTCACTTTAGTCAATTTCAGAATGGGAAATCGTCGTTTGACAGGAATAAACTAAATTTTGGTGATTTTTAGTCTAGTTTAGAGAATTTTGTGACAAGAGAATCGGCACCATTGTCGCGATAACGCGCTCTCTATCGCCCACCGCTCGACGTCGTATACAACGAGTAACATAATTAACGCAAGACCTCATACACCCCAATTAGAGTGTTGAGTTAAAAGCATTATACAATGACCAAAACAATTTTTTATAAAACTATCTATTATTATTAAGAAAATAATTCGTGTTGACTTGAATTATTGTATGGATTTAAAATTGAGTTTTATCGCCTTGAAATAAGATTAATTCTTATCTTAAGCTCAAACGGCGGTTAGTATGGCAAAATCCTTAATTAGAAAAAAAAAATACATATTATATTAATTGTTACTGAAATCGATTCAGTTGTCAATTATGAGCAAACTATTTTCAGGACTTGCGTTTATTCTGTTACACCTTGTATATATTAGTCCATGTCTACGTCTCTCTGTACAACCGAGAGCGCGAGAAGTATAAATGTAGCCGTAGTATTAGAAAATTAAAGTACAGCTAGTTTTTTTATACCACCTACGTCATCAAAGCGTACCCACAAAGTATAACAAGCCAAAATTAGAAAATGTTTAATGTTGAGCTGTGTGCCTTACACAGTAATAACGTCCCTTAAGTCCTAAATAAACTTCAAGCCATGAAATTATGCAAGCGAACAGGTAATAATTAATTTATTCTGTGTTGTTATGCAAAGAGCTATAAAACTTGGACGGTGGGCACTTCAGGCTATGTTTATTTAAAGAAGCCCTTAGTAAGTATCTGGTCGAGTTCTCTGATGAAATTGAAGGTACTGAAAAATTCTGATTTCATAACATAACATCACCCCTATAAGCCCCTATTATATCCCAAAGGGAAAGGCAGAGGTGTACCTTATCATGTACACCTACGTTTTGTCGGTAATCTTTAAGAGGGCTATCACAATTTTTCTTGTATTTGAGTGTTTGAAGAGTCTCACACTCAAATACAAGAAAAAAATTGATATTTATTTAGAACACTCCCGAGAGAAATGCAACGTTCGACCCCCTTCTGGCAAGTTCGTCGGCCGCATCGTTGCCCAGCAAACCCCTGTGTCCTTTGATCCATTGAACGGTTATGTTATTGAGGTTGCCCACCTGGTTGAGGCGCTGGTGGCACTCGTATATTAGCCCAGAATCAACTGTGTGACTGGTCAGCGCTTGCGAAACCGCCATGCTGTCTGAGAGTATGCGGATCGAGTGTTCTTTAACTTCTCTGGCCATGATGGCTGAGGCGGCTAGAGATATAACCATGCATTCGGCCTGGAACACTGTGTTATGGGCCCCCAATGGTGTGAAGATGCGTATGTTGAAGTCCTCCGAGAAGATTCCAGCACCTGTGCCACTACCTGTTTTGGATCCATCCGTGAAGATTCGCAGCTCTGCCGGGCGCAAGCCCTCGATTACTAGATCAACGAGCCATTCTGATGGAATTTCGTCAAAAAAGATAAACAATAGATTGTAAACGAGAGGTTACAATCTATTGTTTATCTTTTTCATTAATTCGTATTCTTTGATTGGGAATCATTATCATTGTTTTGGCGATTGAAAGGTATCTATCGGTACCGGTATTGGTACCTAATCTCATCTTAAATGTAGTTACACAAAAATAACAAGATGAGCTTCAATAATAATTATATTTATATGTCGTGGAAAACGATATCGTTTCATTAAATAGTTGCTCAATTGATTACTGTAGTACCAAGGAAGTGGTAAACACCGTGACGTCAGTTGTTAGTGTAATGGCGGCAAGTGGACAAAGTCGTGTTGGAGAGTGCGGTTGGTGCAGAGTTCACTTTGAATTCGGACACCAACCGAAACACTCCTCCTAAACGAAACTGTCGCTTTACCCAGTTGATTTTGTGGATTTTAAAATAATTAAAAGTGATTATTATATTGCTATTGTTTTTCAACTATTGCATTAGAGTTATTATTCTCTATTGTCTACGCAATGGACCCTGTACCACCTAATCAAGATGATGATGACGCTATCGCTCAGCCATCGCTGACGCCGATGTATATTTGACATAAAAAGGTACAGGGATACAGGGTGACACTTTAATTTAAGCGTGTAAATAGCCTGTTCCAAAATAAATAATCAATGACCCCCATGAATCAAAATCAAACGTCATTTATTCAAACTAGGTTGAGAATCAGCACTTTTTGAAAGTCAAAATTACATAAGACCGTCCGCAAAACGCCCGCCTTTCACCACTTCCTAGTGTTTTAGCTGGGAAGAAGAAATGGCGCAACAAACTCCTCAGCAGCACAGCTGTCTGAAACTTGATATGTTAAGAAAACCTTCATCCATCCGTCCATTATGGATGTTATAATAGTTACTTACAAATTAGTAACGTGCACTTTTGTAAAAAAATAACGAGACTAATGGGTAGGTACATTTTGAGGATAAGAAACGAGGGAATGAAAGTAAACGGAGTTTAAATTAATTAATAACAAGGAAAAGGGAGTATCTATTTGTTTACCGGGTGTGTGCCTGATTTGCATAAGTTATGGTTTGAGTAATTCTTCCGAGTCGTCATAAATTAGGGTGAGCAGATAATATTCTTTTATTTTTTGCTTGCATTATGATTTCTTCAAACAGTGAAGACCTTATTGCAAAACTAGATTTATCTTTGTAGCCAGGCTTATACACTCGGCGAATTTTTGAATTTCGAATTTTATTCCGACATTGTTAAGTTTCTAACTACAAAAACAAATTTTAAACCCGGGTCTAAACGGTCAATTTTGTACCTACTTAGAATTTATTTATTTTAGTCGAAATAAGGTTCAAAATACAAAAACTGGCTGTAAGGACCAAAGTTAGAACTCGTTTTGTAATGATTTAGCGAATGTTTAATGAGTTGTGCAGTTGCTTGTTTTATGCAGTTTATTGTACAGTAATGTACTTACATAACGGCTATGTCATCGTGTAAAGGTGGTCTTTGTACCAACTTTAGGGTAAGAAGCGGACACACTGAAGAAAAACACACATTTATGAAAAAAAAAAATGGAGTCTGTATTTGAGTCCTGTTGATGGTAATATACTCGCCCCCTGTTACATGAGACTTAAACATAACTGGCGATATTTGGGTATAAGTCACCTTTTCCTAAACATAGCTGTCGAAATTTGGGTGTAAGTCTCCTTTGCCTATACATAACTGGCGATATTTGGGTGTAGGTCACCTTTGCTTAAACATAGCTGTCGAAATTTGGGTGTAAGTCACCTTTGCCTATCCTTTTGGGGTATTCAGGCGTGATGTTACGTTTAGTACTAATTTGAATGATCCTACCGGGGCGTACTACCAGGATAAAAAGTATCCTATGTCCTTACCCAGGTCATAGTCTATCCGTTCGCCAAATTCATCCAAATCCGTTCAGCTGTTAAGGTCTGGTCCAGGCCATGGTACGGAGCGAGAGGGCTTGGGAAGCCGTCACCTCCTTCTGCGAAGCAGTAATGTTCGCGAAGGAGGAGTTCACGCCCCTAGCCGCCGCAGGAGACGCCCTGGGCGTCGGGAATCGCAGGCCGATTCCCGGCCACCGTAGGCGTGGGCTTGCGAACGGCGAGCAATGGGCAGCTCGCCGTTCGATAAGGACCAGGCCCGGGTAGACAGGGCGTTGTGTTCCACGCGCGCCTCAAAGAGATGTCAGCACCAATGACGGGGTTTGCTAGGACCGATGCCTGCTAGGGTTGCGGAAAACTCCGAGAGGGATACCGTGGCCCCTGGCACAGGTAACTGAAGGAACACGGGTGGGTTTTAGTCAGTAAGAGTCTGACACGCCCTCCTGCTCTGCCCAGAGCGGGAGAAGTTATTTGATGATTTCCCAGCACTCAAAAAAAAAAAAAAAGGCGTGAAAAGGTAACGGACAGACAGACAGAGTTACTTTCGCAATTACTATAGTACACCTAAATATTTAAATAAATACCTACTGAATTAACTACCCCACTCTTCAGGTAACCAGTAACCACAACTAGACAAAATTTATGTCATTATAGGCACAATAAACATTTCCAATGCTACTGGTATTACAGATATCCACAGGCGACCACAACTGCCCATCAGGCGGCACAACCACTGGTTTGCCACTTGAAAAACATAAAAAACCCAGTCCCGCAAAATTTTATTCAAAAATCAAAGGTTTCTTAGTGAACAAATCTAGCCAAAGAGCAGTGACATACAAACACAACTCAGAACCGAAAAGCCGGAAATTTACCTGAATTATTTATCAAGAATATCCAGTACAAATCGTAAGTTCTGAAAGCTAGTTCGCTAACATTTATCTCGGCCTATATACAGTACTAAGTGGGGCAGGCAGAACTTCCGTTATCTGTTTAAGTTAGAAGTTGACGCTTTAATGTTGATTTCGAAGCTAAGATCCGCAGTAGTTTGAGGTACTGTGTTTAAAGTTTCTACTGATAAGATAAGATAAGATGTTTTAATTTGCGTAAAACATGGCACGATGGGCTGCATCAATTAGTTACCCCAGTTGTATTAAAATTAACTTTGAAGGGGGGTACCCACATCGTGACGCTGACTGTACCTATACAAGGTGTTATATAAAAAATATATTAGATCGAACATGTTTTGCCTAATACAAAAGCATGCAAACTTACTTACTGAAGATACTTTATGACATTGAAAAAATGTATTACATGTATGTATTAAATATATATTACATTGAATTCATAATTATTAAAAAAAAACATGAATGCTATAGAAATTATTATTATTGAGTCGTTTATATAATTGGATTTTAAATAATTTCCAATTTAATATTTAAAAAAAATTTGGTAATATTGTAATATGGTACATATAGATACATTACATTGCACATAGCCAGAGAGTTTTTATTATATTTTGCTGATTGAGGCAGCACATCTAACACAAGTCAGTATAGGTCACGTCGACTTCGAGAGCATACATCCTCTGCTGTTTTAAATAGTTTTTTTTTGTGTTTTTGAACGAACATGCATGTTTCATATACATACAATGAAGATAAGGTAGCAAACCAAGCTCTTTAAATATTGGTTTACATGATTCGTCAGATGGAATCTCGTATAGAGCTCGTAAACATTTCTTTTGGGCGACAAATGCTCTATTGTGGTCAGTACTATTGCCCCACATGTGGAAGTTAGCGTAATTCAGGAGAATTATGACTGAGGCTTTTCAATGTCTAAACGCAAAGCCCTCCCACAAGGTGGACCAATGACCTGGTGAAGGGGCCGCAGGAATCCGCTGGATGCGAAAAACATAGAACCAGTCGAAGTGGCGGTGCTTAGGGGAGGCCTATGTCCAGCAGTGGACTTGTTTCGGCTGAAACTGATAAGATGATGATGATAAATAAAACGTATCTAACATAAAATTGAATAAAGTAAATAATTGGTGGTGTACACAGCACAAAAATACGACAAAAAAACGACAAAACTTCCAAAAAATGGAATATGAACTATGGCTGCTATATTACTTATCTAATAATGAATACTACAGGAATTATATCGCTATTTGATATTGTGAATGAAATTATTAAATGTAACTTTAAGCAGGAAACAACATTATTGATTTTTATGGGAAATAGGGGAAATGTGAACAAAGGAGAATTGCTCCAATATCATAGAACATTGTGCAACCTTAGTTTAAGGAAAATTGTGTTGTTTACTTTCCCCTATAGTAACAGTTTGCCACAGGAAGAAAATACCTTAAGATTTGACATTAACATGACATTGCACAATTTGACTTATAATGACAATCTGTTCCATTTAGTTGACACTAACAATTATGTTGGTAATAATTTGTATTTGACAAAAGATAGATACAATATTGTTAAGTACTATCTTTCTAAATATCACAAAAGACAGATAGCTGTGTCGCTATCATATTATTTTGCTATTTCAGCTAAAAATTTGGCTAAACAACTTGCTTCTTTTGAGCAATGCAATAACCTAAAACCTTTTTAATTATTCTGCCAATAATTTGGTCAAAATTAATGACAATAGTCATCATTTAAATTAGAAATTAAGACAAAAGAGTCAGTCTCTTGCAAAAATATAACTAAGGCAAATAATAAATCATATGAAAGTGTACAAAAAGTAAATAGTATCAACCTAGTGCATCAAAACATTCAAGGGTTTTTGAACAAAGATATAGAAGTAGAGTTATTCCTGAATTGTAGCAATATAGATATTCTTTGTATGACAGAACATTGGCTTAAAAGCCACCAGTTCATGTTCAATTTTAGTAATCACCAGGTTGGTAGTTCGTTCAGCAGAGTAAATGCTGTACATGGTGGCTCTTTAATTCTAGTAAATAAACAGCTTAAATTTAAAGACCGCAAGGATATTGTGAGCCTCTCTGTTGAGCGGACAATTGAAATAGCCTGTGTAGAATTGGAGCAGCTCATTATATTAAGTGTGTACAGACCACCTTCAGGATTGTATGATTGTTTTGAAAAGGTTATGGATGATGTGTTGCACAAAATCTGTAATTCAAACAAATCTGTCATCACTTGTGGTGATTTTAATGTTAATTTGTTAGAAAATTCTGGGTTAAGTACTAAAATTATAAGTCTATTTCAGTCATACAATCTTGCTAACCAATTCTTGGAGCCCACTAGAATAACTTCCACTAGTGCCACATGCCTAGATAACATTTATACAGATGTTATACCAACCCACAAAGAAATTATTAACTTGATAGACTCAGATCATTGCGGACAATTGATTACTATTTCTAATTTAAACAAAAGAGTTACTAAAAAATATATCACTGCTAACCCTAAAACTACCAATCGCTTGTAAACATTTAAATCTAAACTTTTAAATAAATTACCACTTCTGTTGACTAATGATGACCCTAATCAACAATATAGTGATTTTTAAAAAATATATTGCACACAATTCAATACCACATTCATTCCAAAGACGTTCTCAGTTAATAGTAACGCTTCCTTCAGTGACTGGGCCACCATTGGTATACATACAAGTAGGAAAAGACTTTATGAATTGTATGATGAACGGGCATGTATAAACACTGCTGAATTTAATTTATATGTCAAGAATTATTCTAAATTATTTAAAAAAGTTTGTAGTATAGCCAAGTCACGTTATTTGAGTTAAAAAATTAAAAATAGTGGTAATGTAATTGAAATGACATGGAGTATCATTAATAGCGAAACGGGAAGGTCATGCAACCGATGTAGTGACTACAGCCTAGCTATTGATGACAATATAATTAAATCAGATTCTCAAGTCGCCGCGGCCTTTGAAAATTTCCTTGCAGAGATTCCCGTATCGACTACTAAATCTCTTAACTCTTCACCCACTGCTTCAGAGTCTTTACTTAAAGAAAACGTTCCAGTTTGTGATTCTGAATTTTATTTCCAATATGTCACGTGTAAAGATATAATTAAAACCTTTCACACGTTAAATGTTAAAAAGACCGCAGATCTATGGGTAATTCTGTGGACGTTGTTAAGTCGATTATAAACATTGTAGCACCAACTTTAGCTGTTATTTTTAATAATTGTATTGACCGTGGTGAGTTTCCTGATCTTATGAAAAACAGTAAAATAATACCGTTGTTTAAATCGGGTAGTACATCAGACCCTACTAATTATAGACCTATATCAGTGCTACCTACCTTTAGTAAAATTTTTGAAAAGCTTATTCTAAATCAAATGCAAAGATTTTTTAACGTACATAAATTACTGCATAATAAACAGTTCGGTTTTACAAGGGGTCGTTCAACTACCGATGCCGTAGTTGAACTTTTAGGGAATGTGTATAATGCATGGGAGGACAAATGCGATGCGTTGGGTATCTTTTGCGATTTTTCCAAGGCATTCGATTGTGTTCTTCATGAAACATTAATCAGGAAACTGCACCACTACGGAATCCGTGGCACCTCTCTGGATCTTCTCACTTATTACTTAAGTGATAGGATTCAGAATGTTGATGTTAACGGAAAAAGATCACCCGGATCGGTAGTAAGAATGGGGGTCCCTCAAGGCTCAATTCTTGGTCCATGTTTATTTCTTATTTATATAAATGACTTGCCTTACCTCATAAAAGATAAACATGATATAGTGTTGTTTGCAGACGACACTTCACTTTTATTTAAACTCAAACGTCAGCAGCTGGTTACTGACAATATAAATAGCGCCCTCGCAAAAGTATTTAACTGGTTTAACGTTAATAACCTTCTTCCTAACGAGAAGAAAACTAAATGTATTAAGTTTACGTTACCACATGTTAGACAGGTAGAAACAAGTGTTCTCATAAAGGGGGAAGAGTTGAAACCCGAAAATACCACAGTATTCTTAGGCATAACTTTAGACGCCAAGCTGCAATGGGGCCCCCATATAGATAAAATGTCAAAAAAGCTTAGCTCTGCAGCATACGCTGTTAGAAAAATTCGTGGTTTAACAGATTTAGAGACAGCCCGTTTAGTATACTTTAGTTATTTTCATAGTGTAATGTCGTACGGTATTCTGCTGTGGGGAAATGCCGCCGATATTCAGACGATTTTTGTTTTACAAAAAAGGGCAATTCGTTCAATTTATAAATTAAGTCCCAGACACTCCCTCAGAGAAAAATTTAAAGAGTTTAATATAATGACTGTGCCTTCTCAGTATATTTATGAAAATCTTTTGTATGCACATAAAAATATTAATCTGTTTAAAAAATACAGTTATATCCATAGTATAAATACTAGGAACAAACACAAATTTGTTGTTGCTACAACCAGGCTCAAGAAAATAGGTGGCTCGTTTAGATGTCAATTTATACGTTTTTATAATAAACTTCCTAGCCACGTTCAAGAACTAAGCCTTAATAAATTCAAATATTTTATAAAAAGGAAACTATGCCAGAAAGCCTTTTATACTGTCAAATACTTTATTGAGGACAAAAAGGCTTGGGAGTGAGCTGTTCCAATAAATTTACACAGGGAACGTTGATTTATTTTTTTGTTTTTTTGCTAACTATAATAGTTAGCAAAAAAACAAAAAAATAAATCAATAATTGTACTTTTAATCTTTGCTATAAGTATCGACAACTTTTTACATATACAATGACATGAATATTTACTGTATAAAGTATTATATTATTTTAATTGTTGTGAATGGGAGGACTATGTGGGTCATTGTTCCAGTTTGAATCATGTTCTGGCAGTTTGAGTAGTTTATGTGGCCTACCCAAATGTCCTTTCTTTGGTATTGTTCGTCGAATCGTTGAGCTCCTTAAGTTCTGAGTCGAGCTGCACGGTTACTGACAAATGCGTGCACTGTCTGGACAGGTCCACTCAATCTGTGTGGTTCTTTGCTCAAAAGTCCATTTCAGACACCAATCTGCATGGTCCTCAATGATTATGTCCGGATTTTATGTACACATTGACATTAATGAATTTTATATACATATACTATTATTATTATTATTATTTATTGAATTAAAGCCAACACGGACCAATTATAAAACAAATACAAATACAATTAAATACAATTTCAATACAAATACAATTAAATACAATTTCAATAATTACCCAGTTAAAACAATATTTCCACAATAGCCCGTACATGTACCATGTCACAGTGATACACGTATTGGCAGTCGAATCGCTGTGCGAAGGCGCTCAGGATACTGTTCGGGCTGCCCCGCACCCTGCGCACCAGGGATGTGCACCGCTTGCGCATGGTTGTATAAAAACAATCCACGCGCGCTTCGGCGAACATCCCCGACGCGCTACAGAAGCGAGGCAGCCCCAACAGCACCCTGAATGCATTATTGTATTGAACGCGTAGAGCGCCGTACTGCTTTTGCGTATAATTCACCCACAGACTGCTCGTGTAGAAGGACGTGCAAAATGCCCTGAACAGGGTGATCTTGACGTCTCTTGAACAGCGAGCAAATCTGCGTGCTATCATATTGGCACGAACAGACAACGCTCTACGCTCCCTTTCTATGTCATTATCGTCTTTCAGATCCGGGGTTAGAAGGTGCCCAAGGTATTTAAACTGTTCTACCCTCCTAAGGGGGTAGCCACTCAGTCTCACTTTAGGTGTTTGACCTAGGGACCTTCCCCGAGCTTGAAAGACCATCCACTCACTTTTATTAATGTTGTACACCAACCCGTGTTGCCCAGCATATTTTTCGCAAATGTCAAGCAGCTGCGACAATCCACCTGCAGAAG
Organism: Brachylomia viminalis; assembly: GCA_937001585.2. Lineage (NCBI taxonomy): Eukaryota > Metazoa > Arthropoda > Insecta > Lepidoptera > Noctuidae > Brachylomia > Brachylomia viminalis. Next base: position 2,379,322 of record OW443296.2, read on the forward strand.
CACTCAGCAGCACCATGTCGTCCGCGTAACTAATATTATTAAGGCACACTCCATCAATATGGCATCCGACATGTGTGCCGCTGAGTTCCTCCACAAGCGCGTTCACGTAAAGGTTAAAAAGTTTCGGCGATGTCAGCCCCCCCTGCCTCACGCCGCACTCCAAACTGTATGGCGTCGAATACGCCCCTGACCACCGAACAACGTTGATCTGGTTCCCATACCAATATTTAAAAGTACGGATTAGTTCCTCGGGCATCGTTGTTTGGTGTAATTTTTGCCATAGAATATCGTAAGAAACCAGATCAAACGCTTTCGATAAATCAAGAAAACACCCAAAAATGGGCGTATTTTTATCCGTGTAGTACTTGACAGTTTGCTTCAGACACAGTATAGCCGTTTCAGTAGAGAGACCTGACTTGAAACCAAATTGGTTGTCGTGTATCCGCAGATGTTTATCAAGCTGAGTGTTCAGCAAACTGTCAAGCACCTTTGCGACTATAGTGGCTAAGGAAATCGGTCGATAATTACATTTGTCACCAATATCACCGGTTTTGTTTTTGACAATTGGCACCACCACAGTCTTCATCATCGGCGCAGGTAAGTATGAATGTCCTACACACAAGGAGTAGAACATCGCCAGCACTCTGGGCATATGATATCCCGCGTACCTTAGGTGTTCAATGCTCAGGTCGTCATGGCCCGGAGACTTGCCCCGTGACATAGAGTTAATGGCCTGCCGTATCTTACGAGTCGTCTGCATGTCACTCCACACGCGACCTTCCGCCGGCTTTCCGTATAAAACCCACAACTCAAACTTTTTCCTGGCCGCCCTGTGAGCATCACTTACGTGCCTGTTCCAACCGAGAACCGGCTTCTTGCGTCTGGGAACACCTGACGAACGACTATCGCAAGCTGCCCGACATAATATTTGAATTATTTTATCGTACATATTGTCAATAACAAGTCTGTGGTCCACATTATTACATACATAATCACAACATTCGGTCATTTCAATGGGAAAGTCAATTAATTTTAAATTATTATTACATAAATTACTATACATGTCACATTGTTCAGAGTTTCTATCACCCCAGCGCACATCGTTATATTGCATACAATTATTATGAAATTTAGGTTTGATGCTATCTAACAAAATTTCAATCTCGAGAGGATAATGATCGGACCACAGGACGTCTTCTTTAACTTGTACACATACAATAGTCTCCCGAGCTGATTTAGTGACTATACAATGATCAAGCCAGCGCTTCGATCCGTTCGCTTCGCTTATAAATGTACAAGTTCCAGAATCCAACCCTAGTAGCTCGATGTCCACACATAACCACTGTGATTCTACACAAAAACTCTGTAACTCGCCGTAAAATCGTTCATGCGGATGAGCGTTAAAATCCCCGAGTATGTATACCGATTCTATATTACTATTGTTTATGACAGCACTCACCAGACCGAGACACTCCGTAAACTCCGTCAAATTCACATCTTTATCCGTCGGCATGTACACACTGAACACCAAGAGTGACCTTGAACCCGCGTTTACCTTCACGGCACACACTCGCGGGTTATCGCACTGCACAACCGATACGTCGGCAAACACACTCTTTCGCCACAGCAGCGCGACGCCGCCGTAGGGGCGGCCGCGCAGCATGCCGGCGCCAGCGTCCACCGCCGACGTCCCGGTGCACCCGTACTCCACGTCGACCTCGCTCAAGAACGGAATATCTCCCGGCAGCAACCATGTCTCCTGTAAGGCTATTATGTCAGATGTGCGACATAACTGCCTTACACTCTCCACGGAGCGCTTCACGCTCTTGCAGTTGTAACTAACAAGTTTGTAATTAGACTTTATATCCATTGAGCTAGTTACAATAAGCCGGTCACGGTGCCTATGTTTACACTGTTCGCGTTCGAATTTCTTAATTTGAAATTCACAAATCGTCTGAAAATAATTCCTTCAGGCCATAATCCGCTATTCAGAAATAAAGGTAATTTAGATTCCGCCACAAGGAATTTAAATGCGTTATAGGGTTTCGGATATTTTACCAATATTCGTTCAAGAATTATAACCTCTTCCGTTTTTTGATAGACGTAGTCGGCTATATCTTGCTCTGTTGTATCTTTGTGCACCTTTGTAATAAATATAGGCACTTTTTTCACGGCGGCCTTGAACTTCCCTGCATTGTCTCTGGCACTGCCAGCCGAGCCGTGATAACGGTAATTCATATGTCTCCTACGATATGGAACACTTTGCCATCCTTCTACGTCCTCCCTGCCAGCCGACTCGGGTTGGTAGGCTGTCATAATATTACTCGTGCGCTCCGTAGTCCCCTGTTTGCTTTCGCAGTTAGTATTATTCGTAATGTCAGCTGATCTAGATTGCGGTAACATCGGCGGCGGCGCAGGCGTAGCTGTAGCAGTGCTGTAGTATCGCCGTGGTGACGTCACGGCGGCGGCTGCCGGCAGATCGGTTTCGCTCGTGCTGGCGACGGCAGCGACGCCGGGCGGGATGCTCTCGCTCGCACCTCGCGCTCGCTGCATCGTCGTAGCCGTTATATTATTGTCAGAGATTTCCCCGTCTACCTTCCTTATGTTACGAAATCGCGGTATGTTGTTGTCAGGCTCACATATCGATGATTCATCGACTGTGTTTATGCACTCATCTAATGACGAATTTTGGACGTGTGATAATCCAATAGGTCCACTATCCATTAACCATCCGCCTCGCTTCATAGTATTAATTTTACACGTAGACGCCGGTATTAGTGAGTCATTCTGCATTTTTAAAATATTTGTCTTAACTTCATCCAACTGTGCCTGCGTGACATACGTTTTCGTCACTTCTTTAAGTTCGGTCTGCAATCGAAGGAGGTCTTTGAGTAGCTTCGTGCAATCGAGGTGATCAAAAAGAATCGGCGGTAACCGTTCCAGATTTTTCGCAACAAAGATAGGAAATAAATCTGGTTCCACAGTTTTAAAGACGCTCACTATGTCTACAAGATCTCTTCGCTCTTTACCCTTATTTTTCCGCTTTATTTTGGCCTTTTCCACCGGAACCGATTCGAACAATAACTCCTTCGATTTCTCAATCTCTTCGCTGGTAAACGCAGAGGAACATATTCTTACTACTGTATCTTCATCAATCACCGATAACTTGTTTTGAACCTACGCTAGCATTTCGTCAATAACAATATTGCAGGAAACACATTTCACTGCTTTCGACATTTTTAAACTCTAAACGTTCGTTAGAAACACGCCCTCACGGTGGGGATGCGCGCGCAAAACTATGACAAGAGTATTTACTTTGTAAAGTATTATGCTATTATTTTAACAATTGTGAGTGTGAGAACTATGTTGGTCATTGCTTTTTTTTGTATTTTTACTCTTAGTGTAATCATGATCTGGCAGTTTGAGTAACTTGTGCGGCCTACTCAAATGTCCTTTCTTTGGTATTGTTCGTCGAATCGTTGAGCTCCTTAAGTTCTGAGTTGAGCTGCACGATTGCTGACAATTGCGTGCACTGACTGGACAGGTCCACTCAATCTGTGTGTTTCTTTCCTCAAAAGACCATTTCAGACACCGATCTACATAGCATTCACATGATCTGACCAAGATTCTGTCTGGACTTCAAAAGAGACTGTGACCTCTGAGTTTGTTTCGGCCTTTCTTCTCAGAGTAGTCAGATAGGAAACGCCGACCTCATCTAGTTTAAACAAAAATATGATTGACGTGTAAAAGTGTTTGTAAAAACCTACTTACAGAAATAAAGTCATTTATCATTTATATAGAAATATTATAAAATATGTAGCGGTATCTACATCGCCACATGCGAGCTGCGCGTCATACTGACGTCACGCAAATCCTGCATCGCGCAAGCAGAGTTTACCGCGCGACTAGCATATATACAACTTCCCGATATCAATCATCGGGCTGTTACCCACCAGACACGACCCCCGTCTGTTCGGAGGATCCTCCGTTTTTTATGGAGGTATGAGTGAACTTTACACCCCATTTTTCGTATCTCTATAAATACTTATAAATTATTAAGTAAATTAACTTCTAATTACATTAGATACCTGACAGGTCATCATCATCATCTGCCTAACCTTTTCCCAAAGATGTTGAGGTGGGATTCTGTTGCTACCGCTCCTATCAACATCGCCGCGCGCTTGCGGTTGTTATTTTCATATTTTTATACAGTCCACTATTACTTTAATTTTACATTTCCACGACCTATCGTCGCGAGCAGCTTCCAGTCTCACTGAATGCAGCTGAATACCAGTATCTTACACGGAACGACTGCCAGTCTGACCTCCACAACCCAGTTACTGTGTAATACCCCTTGGTTAGACTGGCTGTCAGATATGACCAGTAAAGACTGCCAAAGATCCACGAATGACAGCCGGGACCAACGACTTAACGTGCTTTCCGAGGCACGGAGGGGTCTTGATAAGTAAAGATGCTCAATAATCTACGGACCAACAAGAGTAGTTTAACCTGATCGATCGACCCGTGCGGCTCACATTAGTTATGGTACCTATGTGGACTAATAAGTTTTAGCTTTCTCTCTCCTACTACTTTGCTGTGCCCAACAGGCTCTATGATAATCTATGGCTCTATGGTAATGATCTTAATATTATTGTAAGTAACCAACTATGGCAACTAGAGCAGTGGTGACCCAGTGGTAACAGCCGTGACTTACAGGTTGGTACATTTGCGCTTTTATCCCTCTAGAGGTAAAGGAACCCAAGCCCAGATGCAAGGTGGTTAGGTATTAGAAGGTAAGGAAACTACAAACTGTTGGACAACAACAACATATATTTATACAAATATAAAAAAACCCTAAATACATTAGGTGGGTGACGATAAATGTCACCCAATATGCCAGCCAGCTTAAGGTTCGGTAATAGAACTATGGTCGTGGGGGGATGGAGATAAACCCAGTACTGTTCCTTCTTAAATTGAACACTTAAATTGGAATCTTCCAGTTATGATGTGTTGTTAACAAGTAAATGAATGGGCGCCAGGGACTAGGTATAAGTCCCGGATCCCGGAGCCGACGAAGAAGTTGAATTTTCTTCTAGATAAGCCGGTACAGCTCGCGCGATAAGAGTTTGGCTTGTTCATCACCACTGCTCTCAAAACGGTAAAGGAAAATATGGAGAGGAAACCGACATGTCCTAGAACCAAAAATTCGAAAGACATGTGACATTTGCCAACCCGAACTGAGCCCACGTGGTGGATTACGGCCTACTCCCTCTCACAGAGAGGAAGCCTGTGTTCTGATTCTGTTGTGGCTGATGATGATGATGAACCAACTATATACATATTGTGAAATGCAATAAATGATTGAGTATTAAGACTAAAGAGCAGACCTTAATTTGAAAAAGGCAAGAGACGATAAAGAACTGCCTGCAGTTTCATTAGTTTCCATTATTTTGTTGAGGACGAATTTTTTCGTACGAACATATGTACACATTAATGTGCATATTGAAACGTTTTCTTTGTAATTGAATTTAAATTGTTCGAACGTACATATGTACATATTAATGTGCATATTGAAACATACGCAAAATTCGTATCTTTTCTAAAAATAATATCAGTTAAAATAAGGCTAAAAAGTCCAAAATTTTCACGGACCTTAACATAGAAAAATTTCTTAATGAAGCTCCGGACTGCAATTTTCTTGCCTCTAAAGTAACTGGTACCTATGAATCTATGTTGTTAGTTATTAAAATTTGTATGTAGACTGTTATGTATAAAAGTACTTATTGCCTACTATTAATTTTTGGAGGCGCAATGAATCCTAGTCTGGCTTACCAATACTGTTAAAATATTTATTACGATATGTAAAAGATGCTGTAAATGTTAAATTATGCATATTAATTATGTAATATTTTCATTACAGGTTGTATTGATCATAGGAATTAGTGGAGCGTGTCGCAATAACGAGCTATTACAGCTAACAGTTAATAATATCGAAAAGCATTCATATAAATTACTGTTAGTAAAATTGAAAAATACGAAAACGAACCTTGACAGGTCTTTTGTCGTACGCGAAGAATATGTAACTATTGTAGAAAAATACCAAAATTTACGTCCAGCCAATATAAAAACCGACCGATTTTTCATACAATACCATAATAATAAATGCTCAAGACAGCCTATGGGAGTAAATAAAATAGGTGCAATACCGCGAGAAATTGACACTTTCTTAAAACTGAAAGAGCCTCAGCTATACATGGGTCACTGCTTTCGGAGAACTTCGGCAACGCTCTTGGCTGATTCCGGAGCCGATCTCACCACTTCAAAACGTCACGGCGGGTGGACGTCCAATACGGTTGCAGAAGGCTATATTGAAGACTCAATAGAAAATAAGTCGAATATCTGTAAGCGTATAGTGGAAACAATAAGTCTGAATTTGATCTCGGATCCTTGGTCTCACCCACGCCCATCCACTTCCAACGACGCACAGTGTACTTATACAGAAAGCCGATCAGAGTCACCAACGTTCACCATTGTTCCTTCTCAATCCGCCACCGAAACAGAAACCTTAACCCCAGATAATCAAACTCAACTCAATGCAACTATACCTAACGATGCCAAATAAATCTGTTACTTTTAATTTGCAGAATTGCAGTAATTTTACTTTTAACTTTTAAAATGTTTCATTTTATTGAATTGGTACCTCTACCTACAATGTTAATTATTTTGATTCACAATAAATATATATTTCAATCTATTCCTGTTTATTATTTTATCTCCTAAAGTGTTCTCGCTGCTGAAGTGAAAGTTATGTGTGTTACACGAGAGCAAAGTTTTTGCATCTCGTGCCTTTGAATCCCTCGCCACACTCAGGATTCAAAATCAGCACTCGCAGCAAAAAACGACTTTGCTCTCTTGTTGCACAAATAACTATTGATTTTGATTTTTGATTTTGAACTATGTAGTGTATCCTTGTTGACATTTGACATTTTTAACTCAACCAAAGTCAAAAAATTCAAACATAAATGACATAAATTTTTATTTTGTATTTTTTAATTTTATTAATTGTTATTTAAAATTATAATATCTTTAAAATTCTGTATAATAAATAATACTAGGGGTTGCATATTCATGTGACGGTAGAACATGGAGGATTATTATAATACAATATCTATGTAGGTACTAAATATGTTTGCAAACCAATAAATGATTTGATTAAATTTGTTAAGTTTTGTGGTTTGGGGCCCTGCTCTATAAAATCTAACTCAGTTTTATTTTAATCATCCTTATCGATAACGATACGGTAGTATTAAGACATCGTATATTTAATAACCAGCTAATCATTCGCTACATAAATCAGTTTGCAACTTTCAATTCCCCTTATAAATATTTACCGCCACAACTCGAAGGATTTATTAATAATTTCTTATGAAACGAACAGAAAATTGTCCCTTGGCAAGTTAGTTTCAGTGTTTTTGATTGATAACGTTTCACGATGAGAAACTTTGACAAATTTGATTTGGCCACCCAAGTGTTTAAAGGGAATTGCTTACTGGATGAACGTTCGAAAGTTTTGTTTGTTTTCTTCATTTATTTTTAGAAAACAGATTTTGTATCGTCACAGGATGGTAGAAACAACTTAACAGCAAAATATTTTAACTTTAGTACCAAACTTACCTGAAATAGAAAAAAATACGTGTTGTATTCGATAGGTTGGTCCAGCCTTTTTTTTTTATTTTTTTGTGGGTGGGAAATCATCAAATAACTTCTCCCGCTCAGGATGGGAGGGATGGCGTGTCAGACTCTTACTGACTAAAACCCACCCGTGTTCCTTCAGTTGCCTGTTCAGTTGCCAGGGGCCACGGTATCCCTCTCGGACTTTTCCGCAACCCTAGCAGGCATCGGTCCTAGCAGACCCCGTCATGGGTTGCTGACATCTCTTTGAGGCGCGCGTGGAACACAACGCGCCGTCGACCCGGGCCTGGTCCTTTTCGAACGGCGAGCTGCCCATTGCTCGCCGTTCGCAAGCCCGCGCCTACGGTGGCCGGGAATCGGCCTGCGATTCCCGATGCCCAGGGCGTCTCCTGCGGCGGCTAGGGGCGTGAGGGCGCGCATTTTGCATCTCCCTCACGCGTTCCGCCTCCTCCTTTGCGAACATTACTGCTTCGCAGAAGGAGGTGACGGCTTCCCAAGCCCTCTCGCTCCGTACCATGGCCTGGACCAGGGCCGCACGCGAGAGATCGCCACCGCCAATCGCCTCCACGAGGACACGGCGGTGCTCCGCCCAAGCCGGGCAGACCTCCACCGTATGCTCCACCGTGTCCTCCGGGCGATCCACGCAATGGTGACACCCGGGCGTTTCCTCCCGCCTTATCCGGAACAGGAACCTCCCGAAACAACCGTGTCCGGTGAGGACCTGCGTCAGGCGGAAGGTGAGGACGCCATGGCGCCTCTCTAGCCACTCCTCAAAGAGGGGACTTATCGCCGCAATTGTGGCGTGCCCAGCGCTGGGTTGCGACAATCGCACTCTCCATGCCGCCCTGAGATCCCGCCGGAGCTCTGTCCGCTGTACCGTGATTTCTCGCGGCAGCGGAGCTACGCCCCGGCGTTTCGCCTCCTCGCGCCACTCTCAAATGTGCGCGAGGACTTTTGCCTCCAGATCCCATGGTGGTAATCCGGCAAGGAGGCTCGCCGCCTCACCGGAGACCGTACGGTATCCCCGGACCAGCCGGGTGGCCATGACCCTTTGGGGCGCGTTCAACGGGCGGGCTGGCCACCGCCTCAAGGAACGCGCCCACACCGGTGCCCCGTAAAGGGCCATGGACCGCACGACCCCCGCGTAGAGCCTCCGGCAGGAGGCGTTTGGCCCCCCTTGATTGGGCAGGAGCCACGTCAAGGCAGCCCCGGCCCTTTCCAGTCTGGGAGCCAAACGTCAGAAATGCTCCACGAAGTTCCACCGGCTGTCGAGGACGAGTCCCAGGTACTTCATCATCATTCATTTTAGACGACACGTTTGGTGTAGTGGCTACAGTGGCTAAGTGTAGTCAGCGAAACCAAATGGTCCTGGGTTCGAATCCCGGTAGGGGCAAATGTTTGTATGATGAATATGGACATTTGTACCCGAGTCATGGATGTATATTTATAATATGTATGTATTTACGAAAAAAAATGTATTTAAGTAGTGTATCAACCATCTGGTATCCATAACACAAGCCTTAAGTGCTTAACTTGGAACTAGATGGTGCTGTGTGCAATGTCAGACGATATTTATTTATTTATATTTATTTATTTATTATTCATCGTCGACTCGACGCCGATGTGAACCCCTCCTACCGTTATTTGGGAACCCGACGGTGGCGCGTTCCGAGGACAATGAAAACACATGGCCTCGGACTTGTGCAGAGCCACCTCGAGTCCCAATTGCCGGATCCTCTCGACGATTGTCGCAACCCCGCGTGTCGCTAGTTCGGCCGCCGCCTGGTGCGACCTCCCCTGCGCCAGGACCAGTGTGTCGTCAGCGTAACAAACCACGCTGACGCCGGCGGGGAGGTCGGCGCGCAGCACCCAGTCGTAGCCGATATCCCACAGATGCGGCCCCAGGACCGATCCCTGTGGGACACCGCACGACATCTCTTGCCGGTTCCATACTCCCTGGTGACCGGGGTAGATGACGGCTCTGTCCGTCAAATAGGCCTCGACCACACGACAGAGGTAGGTCGGCATCCGTTGATACCGGAGTGCCTCCCTGATGCAACTCCAGGGCAGGGTATTGAAGGCATTGGCGATGTCTAGAGACACCGCCAAGACGACCCCACCCCGGGCCACAGCATCCCCCGTCGTGAGGGCCCGCACGCGCATGATGGCGTCCACCGTATCTAGCGCCCCCTGCGGAAGCCAAACTGGCTCTCCGACAAATCCGGCCCCACCCGCACCAGCCGCCCGTCGAGGCGGTCTGCAATGACTCTTTCAAAGAGCTTGCCCACCTCGTCGAGCAGCACGATGGGCCGGTAAGCGGACGGAGAGTCCGCTGCTGAGGTTGGTCCAGTTTAATCTAATACCTAGGGTATTAGATTAAATTTTAGGGCTCATAATAAATTGACTGAAAAAATAAATGCACTCTTTTAAACTACAGTTGATCAATTCTCTACAAATCTCACCATGACAAGTTATTCGAAGTGAGTTTGAAGTGAACTAACTGCCAATAGTATTAACTCCTAACATTAAGTGGAACGACAACTTGATCCGCCTATACAAACACAGAAGATCTACTTACTTGTTATCTGCAAATATAACGGCTAACATGCTATTTTACTTTTATTTTCCTAATTTTAATTTAGTTTTTACTTTTTACTAATTGTTAATTAATTACATAATGTATTTACCTAAGAACTTCCTAGCCTGAAGCACAGGTTTACCCAAGTTCAGGCAAATAAGCTACTGCGCTCTATTTTAATTCAAGTTTATCAAGTTTACTCAAAGCTTTTGCCCCACACTAGAAATTACTCATGTATTGTGGGTGCGTTTACAAACATTAAAACTTACATACACACACAGCCAGATCCGGAACAACTACTTGTAGGTCATACAAATATTCGTTCCGTGCGGGAATCGGATTCGTGGCCCCTAAATGTGCACATGTCCTCGAATTTTTGGTTCTAGGACATGCTGGTTTCCTCAGGATGTTTTCCTGCACCGTTTTGAGAGCAGTGGTGATGAAATCATTTACACAAAGTAAAGCGCCTGTCTGGGTTCGAACCAACGACCTAGAACTCGTAAGTCGCGGCCGTAACCACTAGCCCACCACTGCTCTGAAATAACACTAACTCTTAGAAATAACGCTAAGCGAAAATGAAGTTATATCACGGGCGGACGATACACAGCCATACGGTGGGGCGTTTGCCGAAATTACATTACTACATTAATGTACTACAAATACTACATTAATAACAATAAAAAAATAATTAAGCGAGTAAAGAAATAAGCAATATTCAATATAATTAAATAAATGATAAATGAATAGATATACCTGCATATAAAATATTAATAGAATAAGTGAATGAATGGAAATATTAATACATAGGTACATACATACATACATAGATACATACATACATAGGATATAAAATAATTCTAACTTAAGAACAAAGAAAATAAAGCTTCCTCTCTCTACTTATTAAAAAAATTGCTGTGCCCGACAGGGTCCATAATTGTTTCTATTGTTTTTCTTTTATCTACCACCTGTAATTGTACATTATGGATTCCAATAAACGATTTCAGATTTGAAATTTCACGCGGACACATTCGCGGGCAGAGGCTACATAATATAAAAAAATCTTTTTTTTTTCACTATTCTCGGTGATGCCTCATATTTACCTACAGCGACAATTTTTATCAGAGAACCTCGTTTAAAAGATGCAGTAGGTTGGTTTAGAAATAGCATTAGAAAATAACATTTTCTCTCCTACACTAAAATTACCTACTGGGCTGTATCTGGGCTTATCACAATCAGCATACTTTGTGTTATTACTAAATGTGTACTGCATGTTATAAATATAACCAAGATGTAAAATCAAAATATTTGCGCGGCTCTGAGCTGAAACCCATAGATCTTGCGAACTTTAAGCTAGCTACCTATATTTGTGGAAATAAACATATCATTCATTCAGTTACTAAATCATAAAACCTCACGAATTTGACTTCGGAGAGGTTTGTCAAAAATAATGTTTAATGTTCACGTTTCTTTAGTTTATTCTAAAGCTAGAAATATTAGTACAAGAAACAACGCAAATGTACGAGTTACTCGGGCCACTATACCAAACTCGTGTAACGAAACCATAGCGCGATTCAGAGAAGTGCCCGGATGGGACAACGCCATCTATCGAGCACTAGTGTAAACTTTTACGTTAAATTTGTTGGAGATATTTGAACAAAATATTTTAAGATTAAAAAATAATATAGCTCCTAATTTCGATAACTTATCGGTAAGAGTTAAGATACCAATTAAAGGGTACATAGATAGGTAGAATATTCTTTAATATGTACAGTCGCCAGCACATCAGGTTATATTATAACTGTCAAATTTCTCCAAATGATTTTAAACCTTAAAGTGTTTAATGTTAAGTTCAAAATTGAATAAGAAAATTTGACAGTTTGTGGTAACTTGACCTGCAGCTGCTATGTGTAAACCATAAAAATTACAGATTGCGTAAAGCCCTGCGATCAGCCGGGAAAAGCGACAGGCAGTCGATAATGGCGACCGGCGACTGTCGTAGCACTGGTCGCTTATTTGTCACTGACCAGAACACCAAGATACAGTTCCTCGTTGACACCGGTAGTGACGTCTGTGTGTTCCCAAGGTTAGCAGTGAAAGTGCGCCGTAATAAAACTAGCTACGAACTACATATGTGCGGCTAACGGTAGTGCGATAAACACCTACGGTTATGCGTATTTAAAATTAAATATAGGTTTGCGCCGTGACTTTGCTTGGCGATTTATAGTGGCGGACGTGACCAAGCCAATAATAGGGGTAGATTTTTTATCACACTACAACCTAATTGTAGATGTTAGAATGCAGCGACTCATCGACGCTAACACTACGCTTGCGGCCCCTGCTTTGCCTGCTCATCCTTCTGATGTTGTTTCTTCGGTTAAGGTAAGAATTGATGACACTACATATCACGACATACTCCGGAAGTTTCCTGACATAACCCGGCCGTCAGGTATACAACGTACACCTACACACAACACCTTACACTATATACGTACAACACCTGGGCCACCTCTATCGTGCACACCGCGTCGGTTGGCGCCAGACAAATTAATAATTGCTAAGAGGAGTTTGAATCTATGCTTTCGAATGGCACAGCCAGAGCCTCCGACTCACCTTGGGCTTCACCCTTGCACCTGGCACCTAAGAAGGATAATGGATGGCACCCGTGTGGTGATTTTAGGATGCTAAATGCGAGAACAATACCCGATAGGTACGCAATTCGCCACATCCATGACTTCGCTCACAACCTCTCTGGATGTCAAGTGTTTTCGACAATAGACCTGGTCAAAGCATATAACCAGATTCGCGTCAATCCTGAGGATATACCGAAGACAGCCATCACCACACCGTTCGGGTTATATGAGTTTCTGCGCAATGCAGGTTAAACTTTCCAGCGTTTTGTCGACGAAATGCTACGCGGCCTGGACTTCTGCTTTGGGTATTTGGATGACTTTTTGGTCTACTCAAAAGACCAAAATAAACACGAAAACCACCAACGACAGCTGTTCTCGAGGTTACGAAATTATGGGATGGTGATAAACACATCAAAATGCGTATTTGGAGTCTCACAGGTAACATTTTTAGGCTACCAAATCACATCAAGCGGCACAGAACCGTTGCCAGAAAAGGTTGAAGCGATCAACAGCTTCCCAACTCCAAAAACAGTGCGAGAACTCAGGAGGTTTCTAGGGATGGTCAACTTTTACAGGCGGTTCATCCCACAGGCGGCTCAACACCAGGCACCGCTTAATAAACCTTTAGAAGGCTCGGTAAAAGGCTCACATCCTGTCAGTTTCACAGCAAAGGAGGATGACGCGTTTACAGCTTGTAAAACAGGTCTCAGCCAAGCAGCAGTGTTAGCGCATCCAAACTGCGGAGTTAAACTAGCCTTAGTGACAGACGCCTCCGATACCGCCATGGGCGCAGTCCTTTAACAGTTAAAGGATGAGGAATGGCAACCCTTAGCTTTCTTTTCTCGTAAGCTAAGCACAAGTCAGCGAAAGTACTCACCTTATGACCGTGAACTGCTCGCGATATATGAAGCGATTAAGTACTTCCGACATATGGTCGAGGCCAGAGAGTTTGTGATCTACACAGATCACAAGCCCATATGTTACGCGTTTCATACGCGAAAGGAGAATTGCTCACCACGACAGTTTAGACACCTGGATTTTATCTCGCAGTTTACCACAGACATCAGGCACATTCGGGCAAGGATAACGTTGTCGCAGACGCCCTGTCACGAGTAGAGGCAATCGCCCAGCCTATCGACTTGAACGTACTAGCCAAGTCCCAGAGTTCCGATTCAGAGCTCCAACAGCTGCTCGACGGGGAAACGTCACTGCGCCTGAAAAAGGTTACACTGCCGGGGACACTGTCTGAACTGTACTGCGATGAGAGTAGCAAGACACCAAGGCCATATGTCACGAAAGAACTTCGCCGTCAGGTCTTCGACAATCTACACTCCTTGAGCCACCCAGGAGCCAACACCAGTGCTAAACTGGTAGCAGAGCGTTACGTGTGGCCCGAAGTAAAGAAAGACTGCAGAGAATGGACGCGAAACTGCTTGGCAACGTGCGAAGATAACTTGCCATGTCTCGGCATCCCTTGGCAACTTCAAACTGCCACGATTACGTTTTATGCATATCCACATAGATGTGATCGGGCCACTGCCAATATCACATGGTTTCCGGTATTGTCTCACCGATGTAGATCGCTTCACGCGATGGCCTGAGGCAATACCAATCAAAGATATTACAGCTGACACCGTGGCTAATGCCCTTCTCTATGGTTGGATCGCACGCTTCGGCTGTCCCACAAAAATCGTAACGGATCGTGGCAGACATTTCGAGTCGTCTCTTTTCAAGCACCTGTCGGAGGTAGGTGGATTCGACCACAGAAGTACAACTGATTACCACCCTGCCTGTAATGGTATGGTCTAGCGGTTACACAGACAGCTAAAAACAGCCAAAACCTGCCACGGTAATCAAAACTGGGTAGAATCACTACCACTGGTCCTTTTAGGCATCCGAAGCGCGTATAAAGAAGATGTACAGGCAACACCGGCAGAACTGGTATACGGCGAAACATTGCGTCTGCCCGGAGACATCTTTCAACCAGAAGTGGTTAGCAACACGGATATAACCGACTACGTGTCAAGATTACGCATGTTTGCCAGACATATTAAACCATCTCCAGCATCACGACATTCTAATAGTTGGGCCATATTCGTATTTAGGGATAACGCGTCATTTGGTACATTCAAGCCAGCATACACAGGACCACATGAAGTACTAAAAAGGGGCGACAAAGTATTCAAACTCCTCCTTAACGGTAAAACAGTCTCAGTATCGGTAGACCGAGTGAAACCGGCCTACATACTTCAAGACTCACACACCTCAATAACACTCAACAACACACACACCTATAACGAACATTATCAAAAACAGACTTCACAGGATACACCAGTCACAAATCCGACACCGGCGACCAAAGACGACAACATGAAAAGAACACGGTCAGGCCGTAGGGTACGTTTCCCTGACTACTATTGCTCTGGACGATCTCAAGAGGGGGGTGGTGTAGTGTCACTTGTAATATAGTGCTTGTAATGACACGGACGTACAGATTTTATTGTTATTAGATAGTAATAAATATGTGAATAACAAGCGCGTGAGTCATCGGCCGCTGGCTGCGGCGCCCGCGCAGCGAGCGAGCGGGACCCCTCCCGTTTCCTCGCACCTCACCAGCTCGCTAGTCCGTTGGATGCCACTGTGCTGACAACACGTTTTCGTTTTCGCCTAGCTACGCTACCATATGTTTCTCGCGCGCTTGTTACTTTAAAGCTAGTGTATGTACTCTGCCTATCTGCCTTCTACATAATGCTTACGTACTTCTATCTATGCTACTTCTTGTGTTTGACTTTCTCCTTCTGAATTATATACGTGTACGTGTGTGGTAAAGTAAACGAGGCAAGTTAACCCACGGCTTTCATTCCTCTCCCATACCTACCCACTTCAAAAGGATTTAAGACTGACCTTGATTCGATCTTCAAACCTCGTGGCTGACGATGCGTTTTTCTGGATTCCTTCTTCACGAAAACACTGCACTGACTCACAATTAATGTTCGCGGTAATATATTTATGATTAGTATGGGATTTAAGTTTTTAGAGGATTACTGCGCTCACGCAAATATTAATGTTTATCGATCGGCCTTCTCACACGTTATAGAAGTATTGCGGATGCCAGCGCCACGTCGCGGCTTTTCTTCCGAAGCTTGTTGAAAGATCTCGAAGATAATCTTCTTGTCTCTTCATCGAGTTATAGGAGTGAAAAGGATGGAGGCAGGAAATAAAAAATACGAAACGCTCGTTCCTATTACTGCCAATTTTAAGGCCTATGGACTATATAAAGTCTCGTATCGAGGTATGTTGTTTAATTGGATTTTACAATAAAAATGTGCGGAGCGTGCAAGTTCGCGACAATGATGAAATTTGGACTAAAAATATAATTTGTGACATAAAAACATAAAAATCTATACGGTGCCTGGCCCTTTAAAATAGCAAACACGACACACACAAACACTGAACGTTTTCACAATTAACGTGCAGGCGTAAACATCCTCCCCCCGTTGAAACTCAGAGGTTCCACCTCCTATTCGGTTGGTAAGGAGCAGATGCGAACCAGAGGACGCCGTATAATTTCTTTAACAGTATATCAGCTACTCTTGAAACCCCACATTGTCCTGGGAAAAGCCTTGTAATGCGTCCAAGCCTCCAACACAGGGACGCCATCCTCTTGGAGTAGGACCATGTCTCCAATTTTGACTGTGTCGGTGTTGGTCTTCCATTAACGTCGAAGTTGCAACTCGGCGACATATTCGCATTGCCAGCGCCGCCAAAAATGTTGTAATATTTTCAAGCTATAGTGCGTAAAAAAGTGGCGTCACTATTTCAAAGACTGCGCGGTTACATCCCGACATGACTGTCACATACAGGCACACTGGGTGGATATAGGTAGTTCCGGGGCAATTGTAGTTAAAAAAAATGTTTTACTTAAGTATGTTTCTTTTTTTATATTAGGTACCTACTAACATAGATCTTAAGAAAAATTGTTACTAAAACTTATATGGATTCTGTCCCAAATAAAATAAAAACATTGCTGCAACCTACCATAGCGCTGCAAGTTGTTTGAGTGGCAATCTTCCAAAGCTGGTTTAGGCAGTATGGTAAGAGCCCGATCAATGAGGAAATGCCCAGGAGTAAGGCTATGAAAACCGTCAGGAGACGCAGATAAGAGACAGCGAGGTCTACTAATTAAAACAGCTTCTTCCTGATCGAAAATAGTTTGAAGTTCTTCAAAACTTTAATGAGAATTGCCCCTTACTCGCCTAACATGAAATTTTGCTGAACGGATCGGGGCCTCAAAAATACGGCTAAAACGAGGAACGCAAGTTGGTGGTGAGAATTATAACTGAATGCCTTCCGAACATACAACATCAGATAGATCGTTTTGTAAATCATGAAAAAATCATTAATTTCTTTAGCTCTTGCGACAAAGTTGCATCCATTGTAACAGAATACTTCCGCTGGCCTATCTCTTCGCGACACAAACATTTAGAACGCCATGACGAAAGCGTCCTTAAACTCGTAGTTTTATATCGAAGGCATATGAAAAAACAGTCAATTACTAGCTCATTAGGAATAGACCATCGAAATCGATTCCCACCGTTAACCCTTAATTTGGCATTGTATGTACTGTCATACATGAACTTTCCCTTGATCGATTTGCTAAAAATAAGAACTTACGTGTGATAAATTAACTTTTTCATGTTGCAACACTAATTATATTTAGTAGAAAAAAAACACAAACTTATAGCAACATCCATTTTGACATAACTTCAAAAAAATGTCTACCCGGCGAACGTCAACTGTGTTGTCCAAGGTATTTATACTATTATTATGAATATTACATAGTTTACGACAAGTGTAATGGCTAAAATTTATGCTTTAGTGTGTAATGGAATGTGTGTGATAATAATTGTGAAGTTTCTATTACCTAAAATGGTTCTATTTTGATCACTAACATGGTGTATGCTGTGACATACACTGCCAAGTTTGTAACGAAACACCCTCCATTTTGTTTGTATGTCACAGCATACATTGCCAGTTTGAGGTTGCTTTTTGGGTTTACTTGGTTTTATAGCACGCCTTTTTTTCTTTGTCGGCAGCAAAAGATTCAAACTCGTGGTGGTAGAATTTTAGCGCTTGTGCCTGCTGAGAATGCACCCTCTGACGGTAGTGAACATTCTGACCTTGATGATGGCTTACATGTGCACACCTCGCTTTCCATGTCATCTTCATCTGCACCTTCTATTGATAGTTCGATGGAAAGACTTAATATTTTAGACGATGAGGAAGACCCCACCAGCAACAATGTTCGACTTACACCAATTTTTCAAAGCGTCTATTCAAGCCCTTCTCTAGAACCAAATTGTAAGAAAGTGCCGATACTCAGTGACTTTCCGTCACTCCCAGCCACTCCCGCTACTCCTGCAACTCCAGCAACTCCTACACCCCCTGCACCACCTGAACCAACAGCAAGTGGTTTTATGACTCCTGGCTTAGCTGCAACTCGCATGAGGACAGCTGCTTCTTGCGATTCGCGTCCCAGGAATACCAGATCGCAACGTCCCACTGTTTCTGTTACTAGGAGACGAATCACAAAGTTCACGCTAAGCTATCAATGGAAAAAAGCAGTTTTTCGGCACAGGGCAACTACAGAAGACTCAGATCAAACCGACATTCTAGACCTTACTCCACTGGGTTATTTCTACAAGTTCTTTTCCCCAGACGTTTTAACAGATATCGTAGAGCAAACAAACGCTTACGCAATATCCAAAACCGGACGTTCTCTAGGATTGACTGAAGATGAATTGCGGGATTTTCTAGCCATACATATTATAATGGGTGATGTGAGCATGCCATCTTATACAGATTATTGGAGTTTGCGGTACAGATACCATCTCGTAGCCGATTTGATGTCTCTGAAACGATATCAACAAATCCGTCGTAATTTGCATTTTGTTGATAATAATATACAAGACTCCGATAGATATTACAAAGTTAGACCTTTATTACAAAAAATTCGAGCAAATTGCCTAGCTCAAGACAATGAACGAAATTCAGCATTGACGAAATGATGATTCCCTATAAAGGGACCAAAGCGGGTAAGCGACGTCAA
Source organism: Brachylomia viminalis (assembly GCA_937001585.2). Classification (NCBI taxonomy): domain Eukaryota; kingdom Metazoa; phylum Arthropoda; class Insecta; order Lepidoptera; family Noctuidae; genus Brachylomia; species Brachylomia viminalis. The sequence goes on from OW443296.2 coordinate 2,398,331, forward strand.
TATATGAAGGATAAACCCAACAAGTGGGGCTTCAAAAACTATGTTCGCGCAGGAGTGTCGGGCATGATTTATGATTTTCTTTTGTATGGTGGTGAGGACACATTTAGGTTTCATACTTTTACGGATAAGGAAGCTTCTATTTATTGGATTTGGGGCTCAGGTTGTCATTGCTTTGTGTAAAAGTATAAAAAATAAACCGGCTTTTGTTTTCTGCGACAATTTTTTTACTTGTCCGGAGCTACTTTGTATACTCAGAGAAAACTATGGAATGTTTGGATTGGGAACAGTCAGGAGCAACAGGTTGAGAGGAGCTGAAGCAGTTCTGCCCTCAGAAAAAATAATGAAAAAGAAGCCCCGCGGTAGTTATGCTCAAGTGGTCTGCAATAAAAACCGATTAGCAATAGTGCGGTGGAACGACAACAAAGCCGTTACACTGATAAGTTCTTACGTAGGTGCGGAGCCAGTAGAGAAAATTAAAAGATACTGCAAGGACTCTAAAAACAAAGTGTATGTCGATTGTCCTCAAATTGTCAAAGAATATAATAAACATATGGGGGGAGTTGATTTAGCCGATATGCTTATTTCACTTTACAAAACCCCATTCAAGACACGGCGTTGGTATATCGGCATATTTGCGCAAATTCTTGACATTTGTATAAATAATGGGTGGCTTTTTTAAGATTGCTCAAAATTGCAAAAGCAATGGATGCCCCTCAAGGATTTTCGATTTGAGCTTTACGAGGGGTTAAAAAAGTCCGGACGCACCAGTGAAAAGACTAGCAAACATACAAAGCGTGTACCACAAGCCAACCCAGTAGAATCATCACGTTATGATAATGTTGGCCATTTTATGACTATGACGACTCAAGGTCGATGTAGGCTATGCTCCAAGCTAACGTCTGTGTTATGCATGAAATGCCAAGTTCGTCTGTGCTTCGTAACTGGTAAAAGTCCTAGGAATTGTCAACTAGACTACCATATGCGTGTTTAGTAATGTTTAGGCAATAGCACCTTGTTTTTTTTTTAAATTCTTTATTTGTTTTGTAATTTGGCAATGTATGCCCCGCCATACAACACATTTACCCAATGTTTTTATATGCAATTGGCAATGTATGCTGTGGCATACATAGTTTTTCAGGAAAACTGAAGTTCCTATATTTTTTTCATTATTTTTCTGTGACACATATAAACGTCCACAATAAACTTTTATTAAAAAAAAATGATTTTGTTACATTTTATTCTTTGCCAAATTAAGGGTTAAAAGTGGAAATTTTTGCGTAACACATTGTGAGCGCAAATGTCCCATTATTGGCGCAATAGTCTTGCCCTGCAAGCGTCTGCACCTCGAGCAGTTATGAGAAATTCGCCTAGCTAAATTCCTGCCGTTTATCGGCCAAACGTATTACCTAACAACGGCCAGCAATATTATTGTGGACCAGCATGCAATCCGCGTTTATGTTCGTACTAGAAAATCAGTTTGATAAAATGATGCGATGCATGGAGGAGAACAGGGTGTTTTTTTATAATAATTATATTCAGATGAGCCTAGTTAGTCACCAACTCGGATAACCTTGACGTCACTTAAAAATGGAGTCAATGATAAAATATTTGATTTAGAACTCTTGCATAGTAAGTTATATTCACAGAATAATGATTCTTGCTATGCGAGACGACACAAATAAATAAAGGAATAGGGTATATGCATGTATTTATTTTATATTTTTTATTCGTTGTTTACACCGTTATAACATAGCAAAAAATATAAATACTGTTTAAAAATGCTGTAATTAAGTTTAAAAAATATTTAAAATAGAGAATAATTTTGAGCTGTTTAAACGCCAGCGCCATTTTCGCGCGCTCTGTTGATGACGTCGAATACTGTGTCCAGTGACAGTCCAGTCCATTGTTTACTACAGGTGTTCTCGTTCTTCACTTATTTCATCATGAAAATCAAGCTCAAAAGCCAGTTTATAAGTATTGCATTGTTTCTGAATGCAGAGACACTATCAGAAGTGCACCTGATAAAGTATTATATCCAGTCGCGGAAATAAGCGATTCATAGGCCCAAAAATACGTAAGGAATCGTGTAAGGTTATCAATAGAGATGAAGTATCGCAATAACTTGTTTACATTGTTGTGAATCAAAAATTATAGGTTATGTTTATTCCTCATCAAATTATTTAGGATTATGATTATGGCTAAAATAACGTACATAATGTGTTGTTATAGAATAATTACCTTGCAGCGTTCACTCCATTTACTTCGGCGAACGTAAAAATTGGATTTGAAAGAAAATAAGACGACAATATGAATGGATCTATTCTCAGCGGACTGTGCTGTCACCGAACCACTTCGGTCATTGTCTTAAATGATTTCTAATCTCAATACTATGCTAAAATTACACATAAACAATAAATTAATTCTCAACACTCACGTTATTACTATGTTTTCTAATCGAAAGCCTGCAATGACATACAAATGTAAGCATTACGAAGTTGTTGACATAGTATTTCACGTCACATTTCGTTTTAACCAATGGTGTTGCGTTTTACAAATATGAATTTCCCTCGCTTAATTAGCACTTTTATTTATTAGGTAATTTGATGTAATTAAAAATATGTTAATTACTTAAATAATGATTTAGTTCAATTTTCCGGCCCATAAAGATTCGGAATAAAAATATTTGAACCTTTAATACCATGCATATTCCCTATTATTGAATTCATCAACAGTCAGATTGCCGAGAATTTATCTTGATTAGTTTTTAAATTATTAATAAATGTTAGCACGTAAGCGAATGCTCGTTTTATATTAGTTTAGATATAAAAGTCTTTCAAATTAATGATAGGTTAATTTTGAGTAGCAACATGAGTGGTAGTAAAACTAGGTTTAGTTTCCGATAAATCTTTTACTTTCAGGCTCCGTAAGAAATGGAGGGCATCCACAGCTGGGTACTGCCGAGCATATCTGGACTGATTCCTCTAGATATGAGGTCTGCAAGATTGACAGATGTGGGCACATGACACCACGAGAGGGCATCTGGTAGCTCACAGATCTCCAAAATCCTATTAGCTACAAATGATTTCAAATTTATAATACTGGTTTGGAGTCAGACTTGCACTGCTGATGAACTGCACCAGCGTACTTGATACTGAACTTCATATCGCAGTGACGTGAGGGATAGTCGTACTCTTAATCGGAGCTATTTTGGAGTTCCTCTGGAGAGCAAAGCTAATTGACTGTGACCTTGTTTGCAGCGTTGACAGAACGTAAATAAATGCAAACTCCGTATGCGTGTTGGGATAACTATCGTAATTATTGTAATTCTACCGATGCGGGTTCAATAAAGAGCACACACTGTGGAATTTCTAGAGCTAACAGAGAAGGTCTTTGAACTTCATGTGGGACCGAAGAGTCTCAAATTAAATTCTGCAACCACAGCTGTTGTAACAAGATTTTCATTTTTATTACACACGGACTAATCAGTCCTAAGGATTCAAAAATCTTAAAAAGAGACGATAGAAAATACCTTTCTCTTAAATTATTGTTAGAGGAAAGTGAGCATCATTTTATAGGGAAATGTAACTGATCGGTTGATGGGTTCCATCAAATGCCTAGTGTACTATGTAGTTGACTCGCATTGGCTCGCTTCGATTATCATCAGTGTGAGTATTTGAATCGAATAATTATGGTAATTAGTCTGAAACTTATAAAGATTAAAGCATCCTTTCTTTAATTCATCAGTTACAGATTGGTGAATGTAACGTACGATATTCTTACTCTCAGAATCGGCGATAAGATCGTCCACAAAGAAATCAAGTTGGATTTCATAAGTAAGAGAAGTCTGAGACTGATACAGAAGTATGATAAATGATTTTATTTCTGAAAGTAGGTTTTTACAAACACTTTTACACGTCAATCATATTTTAAAAACTAGATGAGGTCGGCGTTTCCTATCTGACTACTCTGAGAAGAAAGGCCGAAACAAACTCAGAGGTCACAGTCTCTTTTAAAGTCCAGACATAATCTTGGTCAGATCATGTGAAGACCATGTAGATTGGTGTCTGAAACGGTCTTTTGAGGAAAAACCATACAGATTGAGCGGACCTGTCCAGTCAGTGCACGCATTTGTCAGTAACCTTGCCGCTCAACTTAGAACTTAAGGAGCACAACGATTCGACGAACAATACCAAAGAAAGGACATTTAGGTAGGCCGCATAAATTACTCAAGCTGCCAGATCGTGAAACTAACTAAGAAATCAAAAAAAAAAAAGTAATAAACCACATAATCTTCACATTCACAATAATTAAAATAATATAATACTTTACAAAGTAAATACTCACGTCATCGTATGTATAAAATTCATCAATGTCAATGTGTATATAAAATATATACACAGTGTATATGAATGACAGAACCGACGTAGATAAATGAAAAACGGCGTAAATAAATGATATATCGAGTATTAGAAAGAGACTGTCACAGAAGTATAAATGACCGATACCACTCTACAAAGCCGATTTGTTTCTGAAACTCCATACATACATATATAAATTCAGGCCTTCTGCTCATGAGGGTAGGCAGACTGAAACTACAAAACTCCACCTGCTACGATCCTTACATACTCCTTAATGTCATATTATCGGTAGGTTACTTACTGTGTATGGTTATACCTTACAAGAGCCACCTGAGTGGCAGAGATGAAGGTACCGAGTCAAAAACAAAGCAATGTATAAAGGTCACTCAATGTCAAATACAAGTTTAGCATCTCAGTCCCCCTTTTCACTTAAACCCTTGCCTTGTATTATCAATACGCGTTAAGGTCACCTCTATGACCCTTGTCTCGTCACCTACCACTTAGAAGGGATATATTCATTACGTCACTTTGAGTCCGACTTCGACCCGACCCTTTCGCTTCGTCTGCATTTGTTTCTTATTTCAGTTGTTTCCAATCCGCTGACTCGTGTAGTTATTTTTTAAGTCAAAAGAAATAGAGTACCTACTTAAAGTGTGTGTTGAGCTACCGAGATAAATTCAATTTTACACTCAATGGACTCACCTCAGTATGTACGTTGACCTAGAAAGACCTTTTCTGCTTCTAAGTCAAGCCAAAGGAATTTGGAGATGATTTATTTTATTTTTTATTTATTTAAGGATCACCAACGAGATACGTTACGATTATCTATTACAACGATAAACTTGTATAATAAATATGTTAATATGTATGTTATCTTGTAATACACACTCAACACAGCTTACACATTATCGAGTACACTTGTTCTGAATACATAATTAAATTAAGAATACATTTAAAAAAAAAAACACTTATATTATATAGAAATATCTAAAATTGAATACCTAGAGACCTACCTGATTTTAATAAACTCTTAATTTTTTTATATACTTTTAAAAGAAAACTCGTTGATGCTGTTTTAATTTTAGTAGACCTCTAAGAGGAAACTCATAATTTTCACTTGTTTACGCCATCATTTTCATCTCCAACCCCAACATTAACAAGTTTTCTTCAAGACAAGCAGTTTTACTATTCCCAAAATATTATTAACCACTCAAATTTTAACGGTAGATGATAAAAAATACATGTTTCCGTTAATCTCGGGAGCGGCAGCGTAACTTCGCCATCAAGTATTTTAATTATCTTAATCCGCCGAAACTCTGGGGTTCTATGGCGACTTAGAAATTTGAATGGTCCAAGTTATGAAAAAGATACAAACAATAGCGCGAAACCTGAGATAAATATACCTAAAAGATTAGGTAAAGGATTATGAATGAAACAATTAACGTTGAAGAGGTTGCAACACGATTTCGAAAACATAAAAAAAAAACAAAAAAGTCTGTAGGCCGGTACCTACCGTGCTAAACGTGCACTGTCGTAGACTTATTATCAGTCGACATTGAGTTAGTTTTTAAGAGCCTAGCCTATCTAAAACCGAGGAGGCCCGCAGCAGGGGTGGCCGGCACCAGTCGGGGGTTGCGGATGGATCGTACGTTCCCGTGACCCCCGGCGTACGTGTGCGGTGGAATACCGGGGTGGTTTTTAGCCAGTAAGAGTCTGACAGACCCAGGAAACAATAAACACAAAAAAAAATGTTCAAGATAGCCTATCTAACACAAAAAAGCGGCCAAGTGCGAGTCAGACTAGCACACGAAGGGATCCGTACCACCGTACAATTTTAACACTACATTTTTTTTCATACTTTAGTAAACCAAAAATAGCGCCTAAAATCACGTTTCTTGCATGGTATGTATGGTATTGTAACAAATATTATCATTATTTTTACATTTATTTTATATTCTCCGCTAGCCGGACACAGCTGATAGCACGGTCCTATTCCAAGTGATTATCAGTTGGATTAAGTGCGGTCACGTGCAGAATATTGCACAGAAGAAGGTAGCGTATTTGTGTTTTGAGTTGGGTTTTCTGATTCACATTGCAGAAACTTTCTCACGAGTCTGTATGTGTTAAGTATCGCTGCTTTCTGCAGCAGATGGTAGGTATTTGGAGATAAGTTAAGGGAATTAAGGGACTGGTGAAGCTGCTTCGGTATTACTCCTGTTGTAGACAATACTATTGGTACCTATTGGTACTATTGTAACTTTTTGCAGATGCCAATGTCGGGCTACTTCATCTTTTAATTCAGTGTATTTGCTCAGTTTTTCTGCTATTGTTATCTGCACGTTATGTGTATTTATTGTTATTTGTTATTGTAGCGGCCATAGTAGCACTCTGATAAAGTTTTAAGTGTATACCTATTACGATTAAAAGATACAGCCTTGTGACAGACGGGCGGACAACGGAGCCATAGTAATAGGGTCCCGTTGGCACCATTGGGTACGGAACAAAGCATTCTGGTCGAGGTCTATCGAGGAATACAGATGACCCAAACTTCATCAGTCCTGCAGTCAGTCAGTCAGTTCATGAATAATCTGATGACCATTATCAATACACAATTTGATGTCTACAAAACGATTAGGTAGGTATGTATCTAAATCGCTGTCAACTTACACCTTACTCCATACAAATATTTCTTTTATAGGTCACATTAATTTAAGAGACAAGTACAATCGTCAATTCTTAACGAAAATGTCGCAAAGTGGGCAAAGTTTTGACCCTCTATTAATTATAAAGGACTTGGAAACGAAATCACCTTAGTATAATTTGGAGAAGGTTCAAAATGTTATAGTTAAAAGATAAGGTATTTTAGACAGTGAAATATTGAACATTTTATGATTCTTCATTTTGATTACTTTGACGTTTACGTGTCGCGGGTTCGATCCCCGCACGGAACAAATATTTGTATGAGCTGCAAGTAGTTGTTCCGGGTCTGGCTGTTTGTGTATGTGAGTTTAAATGTTTGTAAACGCACCCACGATACAGGAGAAATTCCTAGTGTGGTGCAATGTTTAAAAAAAAAAAAAAAAAGAAAAAAAAAAAGAAAGAACTATGAAGATAGATATTTTAATTATTGTTCTGCTGTTAACTAATAATGAATAAAAAAAATATGTTTCTTAAAAAAGAGAGTACAGAAATAAATAAAAGATTAAAAGGATTTATTTATATTAAACCATTGATGAAGATAAATAATATAAAGCTATTAAACATTTATTTATATTTAACAACACGGGTACAAATAAACCATTATCGGGAATCATCCGTTTTCGCCATTAATTACACGAAATTATCGCCGGGTCTGATAATCAATAAAAACTATTACATTCACGTGAAGTTGAAAGCACAATAAACGTCAGTAAAACCGAAATATTTCGGTTATTTGTAAAATACGAAAACCGATAACCGACAGTTTCCGCGAAACTCAATCACTGGTGCTGACATACCCATTTCTGTAAAATTTACGTTTAGTATAATATTTCAAGTGGACTTTGCTACAAAGTGTAGTGCAATTATTTTCCATCAGTTTGGGATTAAAGACTTATGAATTTTATAAGAGTAGCCTTTTAAATATTATAAAGATTTAGAGCTTTATTTGTGGATCTTTGACAGTCGTTACGGGTCGTCAGAAGCCCGAAATCTTGACAACCAGTCTTACCAAGGGGTTTTGGTATTGCCCAGTAACTGGGTTGTGGAGGTCAAATAGGCAGTCGCTCCATGTAAAATACTGGTATTCAGCTGCATCTGGTTAGAATGGAAGCCGACCCCAACAAAGTTGGGAAATGGCTAGCCAGAAGATCAAAAAGATTGACAGCTTGTATTCAATATTTATTTCATATTTTGCTTTTAATTTTTGTATTTCATCTTACGCTACACCGGTTGACGTCATCATGTCAACGACGGCTGTCACTGAAAACCAGCGCTGGGGCTCTGTCTCGCATTCGTCACAGCATTATGCTGAGCAATAGCTGGTTTGCGTGGATGTGACGCATATTTTACCCCAACTTGTTCTTTTAAATTGTGTTTTATCTTTGCGTCTTGTTTTGCCGCAAATAAACGTAAATATTCTTATTTTTTTTCTTCTAGGTACTTAGTTTATTAACGTATTGTATAAAAATAGTAACTTGTTATAACAACATTTTGTGAGATGATGAGATTTTTTTCGAGTGACACATTTACTTCGCAGTAATTTTTAGAAAGCTATTTTCTATTTTACTAACTTGTGAGTGAAAAGCTTAACATTTTTATGTCATTTTTGTTTTTTAGTTTTTTCTGTCCACTTTTTCCCATATATTTAAATAAAATCTTCACCAGAACTACTCACCGCCAGGCATTAAGACAACAGTGCAAGTCATGAACAGTCTAAATCAATAAAAAACTCAGCAGTGCTCACAGAGAACCCTCATCAACATCTCTTTATGTTGCTGACTGACGACCACACAAAGCTCTTTTTCCCCGACTGTCAACGAAACACAGGCGTTTGAACGTTTCGTGCGTTTTTCAATTTAGTGTTAGAATTTGTTTTTTTGGTTTTTGTTCTAGAAAGTTTGGGTCCGTTGACGGGTACCAATGGAATTGTTTCATTTTGAGGTCAGTGGGGTAAATGGTGTGGAAAAGCTGTTTTTATCGACACGTTTAGTTGAGGATTGAGATGTAACATAACATCACGCTGGTATTGACCAAAGTGGAAGGCAGATGTGTTTAACACTCCCACATTTTGTAAGAACGTGTTTATAATCCCATGCAATGGGGAGCGAACTTATTGCCATCATTCAACTGGTCACATGAAAAGTAGTAAATGGGACTGATGGGAAGTACGTATTGGCACCTAAAGATTTGCAATATCAATTTGATTGCCAGGGGGCGCTGTTATAAACGTATAACAAGCAATTAAATAGACTCCATGACACGGTATGGAACTAGTAAGTGTGGAGAGTTGGCGTACACACATTACTGCATATCTCTTCGCAGAATATAGGCGTAATGTTAAGACGAAACAGGTGTTTCATAGTGTCAATAACTCAATAAGTTGTATCGTTGACCATTTGCGTCCATTTTCGTCATCATCAATGGTCATCAGCCTACAGCAGTCCACTCCTGGACATAGACCACTCAAATTGAACGCCATTCTACTCGATTCTCGGCAACTCTCATCCAGCTGCTACATGCAAAGAGAGCTGTGTGCCAAACATTTTGCCACTTCTAAATTAAATGTTAATTAGTTGTTGTAAATTCACGGACATGACCAGAAAACCGTACGTCAATTTTATGTCCGCTGCATCCATTTACGTTTGCATTATTTATGTAGTGGACACATGTCAGTCTCGACTGAGGATTAAAGGTCTGGAGTATCTATATTCAATCGGTTTTGGTAGTGGGTAGACTTTGAAAACGGGTGATTTTTTTGGTGGGGAGCGCTGTTTGTGTGTAGGCTTCTACAAAAGTATACGTGATTTGAGTAGTTTGGCTAGGTAGTTTTATGTGACAGCATAGTTATAACTTATCAATTTTTATATTGATAAAACTTTGAATTGTTGTATAACTTGGGGAAAATTTAAACAAAACTAAGTCAGTACCGATATCCTCTTTAAGAGCTGAGTAAGTAATATAAGTAGCACTACTAATTTACTAACGGATCCCTGCTTGAAGCTGTTTGCTTCCGTTGCTGACCATAGTGAAGCAAAAAAATCCTGGTCACAAAATAAGTTAGATCCGTAATTTGCATAAGAGTATTGTTATAATAATATACTTCTGCTGATCTATTCAATAAAAATGTCACCGTGTGAACTTAGGTAAAGTGAGCTTGAATTGACTTGTCAATCTCTAGCATCAAGTGGAATGCCAGCTTCCCTCGTCTAAGTTTTTACCGTGAAATTTTTACAGAACAGGTTGGGTGTTTGAGAAATTTTCGTGTTTTGTACCAACACTAATGAAACCTTTTAATATGTCATCAACATCTCCCTTACATATAAAATAAGACCCACTACAACACCAACTATTCTAGACTTTATTTACTTCAAAAGTCAAGCAAAAAAATGCCAAAATATATTATCTGATAAACCAGCGACGATTCTACCCTCGGGTAGACATAGAATAATATTAAATCAGACGCAGATAAGACAGTCCTTATCGTGTCGTTTGGAGGTTCCATCTGCGACAAATCCCACTTTGAGAGTTAACAAGAAACAAAGTTTTGTCGGACTTCTCAAGGAAAATGGTCTTCAATCACGTCACAGGGTCTGTGTGAGCCGAATTATGTGTGTTGCCAGTTTGTTTTTACGGATAAGAAGAGTCTTTTGTTGTATTTAATACAGAAAGGAGACGTAATAAGAAATTGAGCGAGGTTTTTGGTAAGGAAGAAAATTGAATTACCGGCAAATTAAACACTCGATGAAGCGCCTATACATCTCGTTTTGTCTCACTTCACGTGCTAAAGCGAACATTATTTGTCAATCAGGAGCTTTTATTCCAGGATCATTTACAGAGTAATGAACTTTCATTCGTTGTTGATCCTGCAAACCTACCTATCAAACTACAAATCACCGTCATTAATATTCAAAAAGACAAAATTCTTTATGTTCATCGTACTCCAGAAGGCAAAAATGATAGGTACATAATACACGTTTGTGAAGAATGTTCAAACACTTTTTTGCTAACTAATGCAATACTCAATTATGAATTTGAAGATTCAATCAGTGCACCGTGCTCAAATCCACAAATTCGTTAAATTATCGTTATGTAATCGTTTGTATCGAATTTGAAACACCGATAACCAATCTGTGATGCTAACAGCCACACTCCACTTCATGTTTACTACTAAACAGATCACTCAATATTAGCAACGGTTTATCTCAGCATGCAAAACATCTAACATAATTACTCAGTCATCCGGTCGATTTGCAGCTTCGCCGTCCAAACACGGCTAGTTCGGGAGACAGCCATGCTGTAAGTTACTGCATCTCGAAGATCGTATTACTGATAGTTTGACGTTTGTGAAGTTTCGACAGTTAAGCGCCGTAATATTGAGAATTTAGTCGCTTTATAAATGTTGATGGATGGAGAGGGAGAGGAAGGCAAAAAAAAAAGATGGTGAGTGAATGAAAGCGTGACGTATGACACGGGAGAGTGGAAGAACAAAACGTGTTGTGCCAACCACAAGTAACACGGACCAAGGGCTGCAAGATTATGAGTCTCTTTATAATGTAGTTGATTGGACTGTCTATACAACATTGAGTGCTACGCAGACGGTCAATATAGTCAAAGATTATGTTAATAATGGTGTCATTTTGCGAACTTTGGCATAAAATACTAAAAGAACGCTGGAAGCTGAGGATAAAGAAGCTTCCACCTGCATCTTAAACGAGATGCGGGTGGAAGCTTCTTTATCCTAAAAAATAATCTTTTATTAGAGTCATATTAATAATAATAATATGAGACAACATCCACACAAGGTCTTCAGGTCCCGAACTAGGTAGAACCTGTACTACGGTAACCTGATGACTGATATACATACTTATTTACATATACACACCCAGACACAGGTCAAACAGACATGTTCATGCACACAAATGTTTGACTTGTCCGGGAATCGAACCCGGCACCAGCGGCTCAAAAGGCAGGTTCGCTACCAACTGCACCAACCGGTCAGTCAAATAAAAAAAAAAACTAACTTATAATTTTTGGTGTTAACGACCGCGACTTACGAGTTGTATGTCGTAGGTTCGAATCCTGACAGGCGTTTTATTTGTGTAAATTATTTCATCACCACTGCTGTCAAAACTGTGAAGGAAAACATCGTGAGGAAACCGGCATGTCCTAGAAACAAAAAATCGACATGTGTGACCTACCAACCCGCACTGGGCCCGCGTTTTGGATTACGGCCGACTCCCTCTCACAGAGAGGAGGCCTGTGTCCCAGCAGTGGGGATATAATAGGCTGATTGTGACTAATTCTGTAGAGATATCGTCTTCACATATAATTATATAATTGATGTACTTATACAAAATATTGTAACACATTTTAAAAGAGTAACGGTGGAGTTTCTTGCCCATTCTTCTCCATACGAAACTACCTTTTGGAAGGGGTGACTAGAATCAATTCTATTTAAATGTAAATGTTGACGTTCAAAAGTGTCTTTTATGTGCCTATTTGAAATAAATGCTTTAAATGCTTTGACTTTGATAAGTACCTCACACTTTTTTTTCTTTATCTTTTTTCACTTTTCTTTAACTCTTTTGCATATCATTTTAACTTACCATGAAAACTCGAATACTCATTTCTACAACTTCCTACGCTATCTCCTAAACTAAAAGTAACTGCATAACATAGATTTATGTGTTTGCCATCCAGTTTCTGTAATATCGCGAATGAGTATAAGAAATAGGTCAGTTTGTTTGTGTGTTTGTACGTTATTACGCTTTTTCTTGTTAGTTGCGGATGGTTATTGCGCTGATAGTTCCGAAAGGATGGGCAAAAGTTGTAGTTATCGTTGGTGAATTTATGTTGATTAAGTTATTAGTGTCGTGATGGCCCAGACGGGCTCATGGCTAAATAAAATTATAACCGCGGTCGGTTCGTAGATAGGTTCAGTCCATACATTACATGTCGAGACCCATCCGTGTCTCAGACGCACGTTAAGCCGTTGGTCCCGGCTGTCCGTTGTAAGCTCTTTGACTGTCGTTAGGGGAAGTCAAAAGCCCAAAATCCGACTACTAGTCTTACCAAGGGGTTTCCTGTTACCCAGTAACTTTGTTCTGGAGGTCAGATAGGCGGCTGCGCTATGTAAAATACTGGTATTCAGCTGCATCCTGTTAGACTGGAAGCCGAACTCAACATAGTTGGGAAAAGCTTAGGCAGATTGATTGTATAAAACCACCGCTGGGGATTTGTCTCGCATAGGGTCGTAGCATTATGCCGAGCGATGGCCGTTTTGCGTGGATGTGACGCATATTTTCCCCCAACTTTTTTGTGTTTGTGTTTTTTTCTCGGCGTCACGTGTACCGCAAATAAAAGTATTATCTTTTTTTTCATTTTAGATGGATATTTCCTGCTCAGGCGCGATTAAGTATTACAAGTGTAATTTTTTAGATAAAAAAGTTGGTACTTATTAAATCTTTGAATATTGGTAAAGAAAACTACTATTAGGAAACCTGAACTAACATTGGTCAGAATAGGCAAACTTGCACTAAACTATGGTCGATCCTTCTCTCTATGAGAAGAGTCTTTTGGCTTGCAATTTTTAATTTCTACCAAAGTTTTTAAAATTAATTTGTGCGGAACTGGATGAAAGTTCAATTTCTTTTTATTAGCTCACCAATTTAGCCATTCCCAGGTCAGGTTATTTTAGCTTATCAGTAATTAACCATCACTGTACCTCGGCTAATACTCGTCAAGTACAGGACCAGGAAAGTGTGCGACCAGTCAAATTGCACGCCCTGTTTACTCGGCCCTCAGTAAACAACTTCGCTTAATGAAGATTCGACAATGTAGGACTTTTGGTTGGGTACAAGTTAGAATAGACCTGCGGTTTAGAACCTTAATTATTGTGTAAGAGCTGGGTGGTGTCAGTCTTTTGTGATCGCTGATAACATCATGCTGCGGTATTGTCTTTGTTCATAAGTTAAAAAATAAGGCTAAGTATATGGACAAATCGGAGCGAAAAAATGCGTCGGAATTTCGCGGCTGTAATTTTGCTCACATCAAGGCAGCGCCGGAGATGTATGGTATGCGATTTTTATTGCGCCCCAGTATGCCTTTTTTAACACTGAAAGTTGCTGAAATGCCTATGCATTTACAAAAAAACTACAAAATCTTAGTGAACATATATCCGCTCTATAGGGGATATATGTTCTCTAAGATTTTGTAGTTTTTTTTTATCATATAAAATCGCACTTTCTTCAAATCTCAGGCCAGCTCATCAAAATGTTATGTTACATATCTATTTACCAACTGTTTAGGCTTTACGGCAGAAAAAGATCATTCTACGTGCAAAATGCGTCAATTTTAAAATCGACACAGAAACGAGATTATATTCACTCATTCTATAGAAATTGCTGATTTCCGATAAAGCGTTGTTCAAAGTCAATTTACTTTACATTGTGTCGATGACAAGGAGTTTTGATGTGAGTTTTTTTCGTGCTTAGCAACGTACATATTATTTTGTTTAGCTGTTTTCCTGGCGTGTTTTATATAAGACAGAAACAATCTATGTATCTTTGTAATTTACTGTAAGAAAACTCCTTGAGTAGATAATAATATTATTTATTTGTTCAATTCCAACCATCTTTACAACTGGCTACAATCAACCAGCTACAGTAATCATCTAGAATTCTAGACACAGCTATTCCTAGTTCGTCTGACCCGTAGCACGCTCCAAAACCAAATGAACGAATCGATTGCGGTATCGCGCCTCCTTGACAACTTGTCAACCGTCATCGCACTGTGTTGCCACATAAATAATCGTTCTGAATAGTCGATACGTCAGTTTGGTCGTTTTTAAAAATACTGCTAAATGAACCTCACACTACCAATGAGTGTCGGTTTCCTTATGTTTGCTGCTCTCAACGGTCATATATGTATTCCTAAGTACCGTGTTCACGTAAACAGGATTGAGTGTATCCGAAAAAGCTTTACTAGGTAACTTCTTTTTAGAAGGCCTAGCTATTCACGGGATTCTTCTTATGGCCACAGGCTCAGTCATATTAAAATGTGTTCACTTGAGCACCAAAGAAACGTGACAGACAAAATACTTCTTTATAAAATCGGTTCGGCTCCGTACACGTAAAAAACCCTTTTTTGTCAAACAACAAAAGCATTTATTTCAAATAAACCAATTACAGGCACTTTTGAATTGTCAAGGGGTCGGTCAGTCAGAAAGATGAAACTAGTTGCCCATTCCAAAGCGTAGTTGGTACCTATGGAGAAGAACGGGCAAGAAACTCCATGGACACTCTTTTAAATCTAAATATTGTTACAAAAAAGTGGTTACATCATTCATGTTGTAATTATACATGTGAGAACGATGTAGAAAGACGTGTCAATTTCTTATCTAATTTTGAGAAAGCTGGAAATAATTGAAACATTATATCTGTGTAACTACAAAAACTATACAGTAAAAAACTGTACAGTTTTCGTGGTGCTAAACCATTCGGGTCAGTCACAGCACCTGTTAATAGTTTCATCACTTTTGCGCTCTCTAAAATATAGTCTATTTTGCCTTTGATTTACTAAATGAAAATATTGTATTTTCATAAAATGACATTTTAATTTAATTTTATGATTAATGTGTGATTTTTAAATTTCTTAAAATGTTTTGCTCAATTATAGGATAAAATACATTAACGACAGGGTTTGTTTCGTAAAATAGGTTTTTTCAACATAATTTTTCCGTTATATTGTATATCGAAGTTGAAAAAAGTGGCCCAGCCACGTGCAAGTAGATCAATAGTATTGAATATATTTTTTATGTTCAAAATCAAACGTAGTTTCTTGTAAAAAAATTACCAAACGTCAGTCTTGCGTAATATTTTGGAAAACATGTTGCAAATATAAGTGATTTTCCATGAATACTTAACTTATTTCAAAAATCCCTTTCAACCACATGCAAAACGAAATACTCAACTTTTCAAATCACAAATAATTTTTCCCTGCACAAAATTGATCAAAATCAGTCGATTTCGTGCACGGCCCCGTAACGGCTTACTTAATGTTCCCGACCTTTTGGCGGAATTAAGTATAGCTGTACCTCGACAGAAAGCCATTAGATCTGTTCGCGAAACCATTACCTTTGCCAGAACTGCAAGTCGTACCAACCTTGGCAGCACCCATGAGCCGTCCAATTGGAAACTATAATAAAATCGCTTCACGGACCAGTAGCATCGACCTCTTCTCTAACCCTTTCCGTCAATTCCATACGAGGCTTTTGACCAGATCGGAGTCTCAAGACCTCTGTGCGATACGACCAGTTTATCAATAATTATATTCACTTCGTTTCTCTACCTTTTCAGTCTTATTTGTTATTTTGTTAAATGTTTCTGTAATTCCCATTATATTTGTAAACAAAGCTCATTTTGGTTTTATTTTGTAACCTACATATTGTTACGTATTTCATTCAACGAACTGTATGTTCTAATGAGTAAGTCGTTGAAGCGCCATAACAATAAATAAATAAATCACTCAAGTTTAATCAACGCAGAATAGTTATTGTCTTGAAGGCAAAGGTTCTCAACGTAACTATTACTATAAGCAGATTTGACCTATTATTATTACTAAGAGATTTGAACCATTTTTTATTTAAACGTTGCCGCACACTAGGAATTTCTCCTGTATTGTGGGTGCGTTTACAAACATTTAAACTCACATACACAAAACTAAAAGAAGAGTGTCCATGGAGTTTCTTGCCCGTTCTTCTCGATAGGTACCTACTACGCTTTGGAATGGGCGACTAGCTTCATATTTCTGACTGACTGACCCCTTGGCAATTCAAAAGTGCCTGTAAATGGTTTAATTGAAATAAATGCTTTGACTTTGTTTTTTTTTTAAACTTTCAAAGCCACTGGGTCAGCATTTTGTGCTTTAAGCAAGGAACCTTTATAGATAACCTACCCGTATGGCGATGTTAATTTATTTTCTGATTTCCAGCTATTAAGGGGCTTACAACAGCTAAAGCGCGGTCACTGTCGGACTGCATAGAAAAGAAAGAGACGTGCCATGACACAAAGCTGGTAATTTATTGCAAAATATGAAGCAATTCTCTATTAAAAAAAAGTCTGTTGATTGGAAAAAAAAAAACACTATCTCGTTAATATGTTGCTTATAGAACAATTTGAAAAAAGAAACAGAATGATGGGATTTTTTAATCGTTAAAAGAAATTTTAAGAGGTATCTTCGTGACTTTTTTCTATCGTACCAAATTAGTTGTATTATGTTTTAAATACACTATCTAACTAGCATATATCCTGAAGAATATCATACAAGGTGTTGTTTTGCATCTTCGTCAAATTCGAGGAGGTAACTATGCTAATGATTCTCGACACGAATCAATAATAAAATAAGTAGGTATTTATTTTTATTTTTTGTATTTTTCGGAAATCGGCATGTGTAGGGCCCGTGTGATACCGCCCTGTAACTGCGCTGTAACTGTAACGCATGCACACAGCGACATAGTCGTACGACACTGCCTACCGCAAACGCAACGGGGCGATTTTGTTCTTTGAAAGTGGAGTATTCTGAAATACTATCAAACTTAAATACCTAAAAAAACAAGTATGTATTAATTATTGAGCAGGATCGTAATTTTATTTGATTATTTATGTCTTTCATAACAGCCTCCTGAAATTTGACGAGGATGCAAAACAACACGTTGTATATTTTTCTGATTTTGTTTACTGCAGTGGATCAAATACTTTTAGGCATTATAATACTCGCGTTTAGGTCATGTAGTCTCCTTAAGTAAGTACTGAAGGTGTATATTTATTTTGTAAAATCTATAATAGCGTGTATCAGAAAGGTGTCGTTATATTTAAGGGTGTGGTACAGACCATCACACTAAACAGCTTTCTTCGTGGGACCAACATCGTCATCGAGAAAAAAATATCAGCTGTCCCGTACATTTGAGTAGGTGTTGAAGTTTTGTACGAGACAGTCGATATTTTTGTCGTGATTATATCCACAGATTTAAAATATGCATATACTCGTATATACAACGTGTCGTTTTGCATCCTCGTCAAATTTCAGGAGGCTGTTATGAAAGACATAAATAATCAAATAAAATTACGATCCTGATCAATAATTAATACATACTTGTTTTTTTTAGATATTTAAGTTTGACAGTATTTCAGAATACTCTACTTTCAAAGAATAGAATCGCCCCGTTGCGTATATGGTAGGCAGTGTCGTACGACTATGTCGCTGTGTGCGTGCGTGCGTTACAGTTGCAGCGCAGTTACAGGGCGGTATTACACGGACCCTACACATGCCGATTTCCGAAAATGACAAAATTTAAAAATAAATACTTACTTATTTTATTATTGATTTGTGTCGAAAATCATTAGCATAGTTACCTCCTCGAATTTGACGAGGATGCAAAACAACACCTTGTATAAATTCAATGTGTATCATCTTGTGAAAACTCTAAAGTAAATTAAATCATATTATTTAGGCCATAGACTACAGTTAAATTAAGTACCATCTAATTAAAATGAACTTTTAGGATTCTAATTAATTATTTACTTTTCATTATATTTAACGAAATGGAATTTCACTGTAAATTGGGATCTGTTTTACTTTTTGCTGAACATTCTGGACTGGAAATGTAGAAAGAACTTTAGATTCACCTTTCCACAGAATTAAAGAACACCCATTATTTGAAAAAATGAGATACGATGCATCAATTGTATGTATCTCAATCTATTAGAACGTAAGGGTGTTTTCACGTTGAAAGCTGGCGCCGGCCAGCGCCGACAGGCCAGCGCTTGTCGGCGCCGACAAGCACTGGTTGTCACGCTGCCGCTGGTCTGATAAGCGTCGACAATTGGTTCGCGCTGATTTGGCAAAAAGTATTAAATTGCCGGCACCGACCAGCGTTGACAACCAGCGCAGCACTCGTTGGCGCTGACAAGCGCTGGCATATCAACGCCGGTTACCAGCGTTAACATGAATACACCCTACTATGTGTAGGAGATTCGTATTTTTATTAAATACATAGACCTGTTATTATTGTCAAAGCAAAGATCAAAACACAAAATCTCTCTCAATCTTTTATACATCTGCCACAAATTTTTGCGAGCCAACAATAAAAAATTCATCCCGAAAAAAATATAACGTGGAGATTTCCAGCGGTCGCCATAAAAAAGCAATTAATTTGAATAAATATAGGGAACACAAAAATACAGTTTCTTTAATGGGACATTTGAAATTCTGTCCCTGTTTTATCTGTGGCCACCATCGGTAATGGCTGCTTAATATCTTAGGGACAGTTGACACCTACTGGTTTCTCCACTTATCATTTTTGTTGAATACCATTTGAATACCGAACACTACTGCGTGGTTAAGTGCCATATATTTTTCTTGCTACGGTCTCGTTGAATTTTTGGGGCTTATCTTTTTTGGAAGGAGAGTGTGTGAAACTGTCAAAACGATAAAATTTTTATATAGCTAGTGTCCTTTTAAATTTAGTTTTAGTGCCCGAAAAATGCAAAAATAAATCGGGTAGGTAACTATCGCATTGCTTTAAAATAATAAAGTTCCGACTTAGTAATGTTGGTTTGTAAATATGCCTGCAAATGAACAATCTATCAATGCGTCAGATATACAGGGTGGCAGGGACATCGAAGGGCAAACTGTAACCGTGTATACAGTACATGATTCTGAACCCCCCACCGTTGAAATATCTCGTAGATTTTTATTATTTTTATTGCTGGTCCATTTTGACTGTCATTTATTTATTTATTTTTATTGGTTCACAAACGATTGTCCACGCAGGTTCTATGCTAAAAGTTAAATGCAAAAGTGTGTATTAACAGAACAACGATCACTTACAGCAAACTCCGCGTGCATTCAGAAGTTGTACAAAAAATTATGATTAATCTAGTTTTAAATTACTTAAGTATCTAAACGTGTAAATAATGACCATAACGATATAATTAAACAATGTAAGGTACTTCTTATATGTAATCACACACATCTATATATGTATATATAGGAAGGTATATAAGAAGTTTGGCTTTTAATTTGCCCAAACATTCAAAGTGCACTTCGATTTGATCACTGCAGCTATTTACGACCTTGCATAACCTTGCATTGGGGCAATTGGTGCCTAGAACCGTTCTCCTCTGCGATTGGCAGAGTCGTGTTATAGGACTGCGAGGAATCCTTGAGGGAGCACGAAAATTAAAGGTGTGCAATATTTGTGGTCACTTAATATTATAGTCCATTACTTTGCAAACAAACATTGCGTCATTAATGCCCCCGTGATAGTCTGGCGAAACCATTTTAAACTGTTCCAGTCTGTTTCTGTACGAACGTACTTTTTTAGTTATTCCGCTAGAAAACGCCAGGTGCCATAGAAAACGCATTTGAACGCGTTATATCCGCAGCGAGTGTGTGGCATGGTGTGGACGACAGATTACGCTACAATATTCCAATGTGCATATCTTAGGCTGAATTCTTGGTTACAGTTTGCGCTTGGATATCCCTGCCACCCTGTATTGACTGAAAAAGATAGTATAACTTTATTATTATAAGTTTCAAAGTCGTCAGTCAGTCTCTTTAATTGGTCAAATCAAAGTTCCAATGACTAAACAAACAAAATAAGTAGAGACACTTTCCTAATTTGAAACAGCTTAATAATTAAAATCGAAACAAAAAAAATCGAAAAAAAGAAATTAACTGAAACAGAAAAAAAGATAAAAAGACTCCTTTGTTGTCCACTCTGTCATAATTTTAATAAAAAACTCCTAATTAACAAATACGCCGAGGAATTAATTCTAACTTTTCGTTTTTTGCTTTTATTCAAACGATTCTAGAATTTTCGCGAACATTTTCACTTATTGGTGGACAAAAAAGTTTTGTGTGAATCCATTGGGATTCGCGATGTGACGTTTAATATTCAGTGATCATAGAGCAAAGAAAGGTGGAGATAGCTTTTACTTCTTTTCTCATTATCATACTATGTAGCGCTTTTTTCGCGACTCTGTCTCGACGAATTTCCCAAACAAACATCGATAACCCGTTGAGAGGATTTTTTAAATGAGTGATGCGCGTATGTTCTCGTGTCTAGATTGAGCTATCTCTAAGCCAAATTTTCATCAAACCAGTTAAGGCCCTCTTCAGTGCGTCTCGACGGGCACTGGCCGGCCGCCCGCGCCCGGCCGGTGCGAGCGCTTGTACCGCTAGATTTTGTATATGTAGGTATTATTTCGAAGTCGATGATTTAGCTGATAAGGAATTCAATGTAGATATTCTTTGTTTTTCTGAGACGTTTGTAAGAGCAGGCGATGAATTAAATATTAATTTTAAAAACTTTAATCTAGCATCGTCTTTTTCAAGGAAAAGAGAAAAGCGTGGTGGTGTGTGTATCCTTGTACAAAAAATGTTTGACTCTAAGAACATAGAATTACCTAAGGATTTATGTACTGAAAAAATATTTGAATGTTGTGGCGTTGAGATACCTTCACTAAAATGTATTGTAATTTGTATTTATAGAATCCCGAATTCAAGAACATTTCTATTTTTTGAAAAATTAGACCTATTGTTGCACAAATTACTCAAACGGAAAAAACGTCTTATCATAACAGGAGACCTAAATATTGATACTCTAAAAGATAGCAATGATACAACCAAACTTAAAGATATTTTAGCTAACTATGGGTTAAGTCTGCATATAGATAAACCAACACGCCAGCTTTCTTGCTTAGATCAGATTGTAAGTAACATAGAACATTCAACGGGAACTACACACGAAGTTTTTTTATCAGATCATAACACATGTCAAACACTAACATTCCCAGTTGAAGAGAGAAAACCTGCCTTAAAATATTGGTATAAAATAAACAGGGATTACTCAGATGATAACATACAAAAATTTATGGATGCTATTGGGAGTTTGTCTTGGATTGATGTTTTCGAAAACACTGACGCTAACGATAGCTTCAATATATTCCATGAAAAGTTTTCACTATTTTATAAATTATGTTTTCCCTTAAGGAAAACTAAAATCTATGTCAATAATACATCACCTAAATGGATTACCAAAGGTATTAGGACATCTTGCGCTTATAAAAGACATCTTAAAAAAACGTGTTACCTAAACAATAAAAATAACGAAATACGGTCTAAGTATTTAAAATATAATAAAATATTAAAATCTTGCGTCCTCCACTCAAAGAAAAGTTCCAACCTCAACTATATACTAAAATCTAAAAATAAAAATAAAGCTACATGGGATATCATCAAAAACAGAACAGACACACACAAAACATTTAATCAAATAGACGCATTAGATCACGACGGCTTAATTTTAAATGACCCAACTCAAATAACCAACTCATTGAATAATTTCTTCATTGATATTTCTAACACAACACCTCAACCTACCAAAAGCATCCTTACATCTCAACCCGCACGGAACGACTCCAGTATATTTTTGAATCCTTGTTCTGACACTGAAGTGTTTCGTACAATAACATCTTTAAATAATAAAAAGTCGGTAGGGTATGATGAGATATCCACCCACATACTGAAACTATGCGCTAAAATTATATCACCAATACTGTGTCACACAATTAACTTATCTTTATTTGAGGGTATCTTCCCTAATATTCTAAAATCTTCAATAGTAAAACCCCTTCATAAAAGTAAGAGTACACTAGATAAAACTAATTATAGACCAATCACACTAATTTCAATGTTCTCTAAAATTTATGAGAAAATAATGCATAGTCGTTTAATCCATTTTATAAACAAACATAAAATTATAAATGAAGAACAAAATGGGTTTCAAAAAGGTAAGTCAACCACTTTAGCAGCATTCTCTCTAGTAAGGTCCATAACAGACAATATAGATAAAAAACGTTCTGTTTCAGTTATTTTCCTTGATATGAGCAAGGCTTTTGATCTCGTTAATCACGAAAAACTTCTTGATAAATGCGAGCGCTATGGAATTAGAGGTCCTGCACTAGAATGGCTAAAAAGTTATCTCAGCAATAGACAACAGTGTGTTGAAGTATCCCGTATTAGCGATAAACTTGTTGCAATATCATACAGATCCTTATTCCGTCACAATGGGTCAGGAGTGCCTCAAGGAAGTATACTTGGGCCTCTTCTCTTCCTGTTATACATCAATGACTTACCCAATATAACAAAACATAAATGCGTGCTATTTGCCGATGATGTTTCAGTAATAATACCCGAGATTGACAAAACACTACACCAACAGGAAGTAGAGCAAACCATTACCGATATAATAAACTGGCTAAATGAAAACAACCTTAAAGTAAATCTGTCTAAAACAAAATTCATTCAATTTGCAAACTACAAACAAAGCCCTTAAAAAATTAATTTAGTACACAATAATGAAACAATAAATAGAGAAAATAGCATCAAATTTTTAGGCTTAACGTTAGATCAAAATTGTAATTGGGGAGTCCATATTGACAACCTATGTAAAAGGATAAACAGCTTCGTATACGCGCTAAAACAGCTACGCAAAACAGCAAATGAAGAAGCTGCACTCAACGCCTACCATGGCTATGTAGCGTCTGTACTGAGATACGGCTTACTCCTATGGGGTAACTCGACACATGTCCCAAGAGCCTTCATAGCACAAAAAAAATGTCTGAGAGCAATTGTTGGGATACCTCCATATGAGAGCTGCAGACCAGTTTTTAAAAACCTAAAGATTCTAACTCTAGCATGTATGTACATTTTAGAAACAGGAATTTTCGTGATAAAAAATTTACACTTCTTCTCAACAGTAACAGAAAACAATCGATTTACAAAAAGGGACCCCACTAAGTTAAAAAACCAATTTTGCAACAGTACTCTTCATTATAAAAACAGTTACTTAATGTCAATTAAAATATATAACCATATTTCCAAAACCAATCAGAGAGACACCCCTGCATTTTTATAAAAATAAGTTGAGATCGTGGCTACTACATAAGAGTTTTTACTCAATAAAAGAATTTTTTGATGATAAATAGGTACCTACGAAATTATTAATATGTTATACACTTTTTTATATTTTTATGATTCTAAATGTTAATGTTGTGTTTTATATTATTATAATTTATATTATAGGTACAGTCTGCACATTTTTTTGGTTTTGTTTTGCTTTTATTAGAATGTAAGTTTCGTTAGAGTATAATGTGTCATTAGTGTTAGGTATAAGTGTGTGTGTATAAAAATTAACTTAAACTATGATAAGTACTAAATATTAATTTTAGTATCAATTAGTACATGTAAATATTCGTATGCTGCGTCTAGCGGTGGATATGTCGAGAACTATACCATTTATGTAACAACTTTGTAAGTACCGTATCCTACGAATAAATGTCTTTGTCTTTGTCTTTGTCAACTGTCAAGTCGTGAGTAATTTTACATAATTATTAATATTCTTCTAAATTATGTGTTATTACTATCAATCATTGTGTATTCAAATATAAGAGTATTTACTAAATACTTGTGAATTAGATTAGACAATTTATTTCGACAAAAGTTATTGTTAGTAATTTCATAATATTACTGTTATTTTGTTATTATAATCAAGTTATAACTGTTAAATTACTATTATTACTTTATCATAGTTATTGTTTGATTATTTAATTAGTTTTTAGTTAGATTTGGTATTTTATAAAAGTAAACACGTTACGTATTTACGCCACGTACGCCATTGGACTGAGATGTTGTGCATGGCATCATGGCATATGGCATCTCGCAGTTGGCCTTGAGAGGCCGTGACTGCTTAACCGGTCAATCCTGTGGTGCCTTCGAGCTAACTCAAAGCCTCCAGCCAGGGGCATAATATTAACTAAGCGACCATCACCTAAGGGCACCCCCTGTGGCGTACGAACCTCGGCTTAGGGCGTCGCTGAGGGGGGACAGCAAGTTAGGGACAGGCTGGATCTGAATGGTGTGGGGCGAGTGCGTGGTGGGTACGAGCCCTTTATAATCAAGCGCACTCGTTTGCGCCGGCAGAGGGTTGCCCCCAGTATTATAAGGTGCTCTGTGGTTGCCCCTGGCTTTAAGTTAGCCCAAAGGCACCACAGGATAGACC
Source organism: Brachylomia viminalis (assembly GCA_937001585.2). NCBI lineage: Eukaryota > Metazoa > Arthropoda > Insecta > Lepidoptera > Noctuidae > Brachylomia > Brachylomia viminalis. Next base: position 2,423,513 of record OW443296.2, read on the forward strand.
GGTTAAGCAGTCACTGCCTCTCAGGCCAAAAGCGATATAACATTCACAAAAAAAAAAATTGCGCCGGCAGAATGACAAACAAAAAAAAAATTGTGCCGGCCGGCATGCAGTCGGTCTTTGGACTCGACTCCTTACACAGCACTAGCTCCCGACAGTCCTGTCAGTTTACTAAAGTACAGCCTTGCTGCTGGAATTACATACCTAGCTGTATTCTAATATGTTTTGTTTTATTTTGATTGGCTTAACCTCGTTTATTGGGTACCCCTAGGCCCTAATCCTAATGTCACACTGCTCTTGGCCCCTGATCTTACATAAAATAACGTTATTACTATAAAATCTGTTCAACATGCCCTAAAAAACGATAAGCCTTATCTTTTGATATAACTTGAAGAGATTTAAAGTACACATTTTAAATAGCGCTTTTGGCCCAATTTCACGGCCAACCACTGAACACGTTTAGCGCTAAACGAGTTTTAAACATCATTCTGTCTCTGTCATCTTCAAACATTTGACAGAAACAGAACTATGTTTTAAACTCGTTTAGTGCTAAACGTGTTTAGTGATTGACGGAGCGAATGGGCCTTAGTTTCGTCTATATGATTTTTCTTATCGAGACAATTATTATAATTCACGTGTCTCTCTAAGACACAGCGCTTGACCTTATAATAAATTTTCTTAAAAAAAAAAATTTGCTCAACATTCACATTTTGCTAGATTTACAGAGGTATAAGAAAGTTGAAAAGTACTGCAACCTCGCCCGAGGAAAAGTAGGTATTATTTAATAGCATAGGTATTTACCTATGTACACTTACGCATTTCCCATATTATTCTGGCTTCTCATATCTTTGTATTATTAATCTTTTAACACAAAAATCTTAGTTGCAGAATCTTGAAGTGGCTTATTTTTTTTTCCTCAAACTCATTTCCAACTAAATTAACAACATTAGCTGAAAATGATTTCCACATAATTTTTGGAATAAAAGGATTTCTGAGGCAAGCTCAACTTCCTTCCCTACATAGAAAATAAAATAAAAATATGTTGAAAAAAATCTTATTTCATTTACTTTGATTGGCGCACATTAAATGACGCCCTGAACTTTGTGATCATTGACTAAGAATATAATTATCTCACCATTTCCACGGTTTTATGGAAGATAGGTAATTAGATAGAAAACTTTGTCTCGCACTCTTGGGTGTTGTGAAAGACGATTAAGGAATAATTCACGAGAAAAGGAGGAAATGGGTATCATGGTTTGAAAAGACGACAAATCCAACAATATAACAACAGGAGCATCCTTCCTCCGCTAATAATATTAGCGGAGGAAGGATGCCCCTTGAACTCACGTTGATAGTAGATTAATAATAGCAATAATTAACACCTTTTCGGTTTTGGTTCTATCCATCAAAACCAAAAAAATATACATATAAAAATCCTCGCCAGGGACCCAAATAATCTGTTCCAGAAACAAGATTTTTTTCAGCCATGTTTCATATCAAAGTCAAGTAAAGGCGGTCGCCCACGACGCATCTGCTCAAATCTGCGCGCAAATATTTATTATACCATCCTATTAGGGTGCGTACAATCCGCCCTAGATGGCAGACAAGGATTTGTTCTTAAGCTGATATTGCATTGTCGGGAAATATGATTATATTTTTATACGATTGTATTGTGTTTACCGGAATTGTGGCTTAGTTTGGGAAAGATTTGGCTTCGCTTATTTTTTTTTTTTTGAACCATTATGTATTCTGAGTTCCTTACTTTTATTGGGTAGGTGGTTAGTCGTGAAGTATTATTACCTTTGGTAAGTAGACATTTACCGAAGCGATTAATTTGCCAACAAGCTGAAATTAACGGTATTATTTTTCTTGTAGGTCCGAGCAACTCTCTTAAATTATTTATAAGTTAAAAACCATGAATCGACCTTATAAAGCACCTTAATAGGTGAAAAATTAAATGAAACTGGACGTATCGTAAGCTATGAACAGCGATTTTTTTCGCTTCTGTCCGAAGTATCATTTCTTTTCCTATGAATTCTCTATCATCAATACTTAGTTATAGGTACCTAGCACTGAACAGATGGGCACATAATTTTCCTTTAAAGTGAAATAGAAGAAGAACAGCATGTAATAAAAATGATTTACGGATACTTCCTGCGCTTGCTATATATTACAGCTCTCCTCAATTGATCGCCTCATAAGTCTTGTGGGTGTAATAGTAGCTGACAACCATCGGGTACTCGTTCTCAGTCTCAAGAGCTTGTTTTACTTGAACCACATTTGCACCAGTTTTCAAATAGAAAATGTGCAGTTGTCATCGTAATTGCTTTGTCACTTATGACAACTTTTTCCGGTTAATTAAAACGTATCTGAGGTCGCCAGTGTATCTACTAACTGCTTTTTTTTCTCTCAGTTAGTTTTAATCATGATCTGGTAGTTTGATTAATTTATGCGGCCTACCCAAATGTCCTTTCTTTCGTATTGTTCGTCGAATCGTTGGGCTCCTTAAGTTCTGAGTTAAGCTGCACGACATTGCTGACACATGCGTGCACTGACTGGACAGGTCCACTCAATGTGTGTAATCTATGTACATTCAGATCATGTGAAGACCTTATGTGGTCTTCACATGATCTGACCAAGATTATGTCTGGACTTTAAAAGAGACTGTGACCTCTGAGTTTGTTTTGGCTTTCTTCTCAGAGTAGTCAGATAGGAAACGCTGACCTCACTTAGTTTTTGAAATATGATTGACGTGTAAAAGTGTTTGTACAAACCTATTTACATAAATGAAATAGTTTATCATTTAACCCGCACTGGGCCCACGTGGTGGATTACGGCCCACTCCTTTTCAAAGAGTGGACGCCTGTGTCCCAGCAGTGGGAACATTATATACTGATTATGCTACAAAGGTCGAACGTATCTAATAAACGAATAGACCTTGTCGTTTTATCAAACTCATAGTCCAATTGTTTATTTTAAATTGCCATAAAAGGCACTTCTTAACGTCAAAATGTATATGAATAAAGAATTGATTCTAGTCGCCCCTACCAAAGAGTAATATCGTATGGAAAAAAATGGACAAAAAACTCCACACTTAGTAGTACTCTTTTAAAATGACTGACTTTGACTGACCGGTTGGCGCAGTTGGTAGCGATCCTGCCTTCTGAGCCGCTGGTCCCGGGTTCGATCCCCGGACAAGTCAAACATTTGTGTGCATGAACATGTCTGTTTGACCTGTGTCTGGGTGTGTATATGTATATAAGTATGTATATCAGTCATCAGGTTACCGTAGTACAGGCTCTGCCTAGTTCGGGACCTGAAGACCTTGTGTTGATGTTGTCTCATATTATTATTATTATTATTATTAAAATGATTTACAATATCGTGTATAAGTATATACAGAGGCCATGGTAGCTCAGTGAGGCAGTGGGGGCCCAGTGGTATCGGCCCCGACTTAAGAGTTGTAGGTCGAGAGTTCGAACCAAGACAGGCACTCAACTTTGTGTATTTAATTTCATCACCACTGCTCTCAAAACGCTGAAGGAATACATTGTAAGGAAACCGGCATTTCCTAGAACCAAAATTTGAACACATGTGACATCCACCAACCCGCACTGGGGCAGCGTGGTGGATTATGGCCCACTCCCTCTAACAGAAAGGAAATCTATGTTCCAGCTGCAGTGGGAACATTATATGGTTATGAGTTATGACGACCTACCTAAAATAAAATTACCATACCACAGCAGGTAAAATAAATTAAAGTTGAAGTGAAGAATATCTCGTGCAAATGACATTCAACCTTAGGGTGATAAAGGCCAGCCAGCCCGCCGGTTGAACGCGCCCCAAAGGGTCATGGCCACCCGGCTGGTTCGGGGATACCGTACGGTCTCCGGTGAGGCGGCGAGCCTCCTTGCCGGATTACCGCCATGGGATCTGGAAGCAAAAGTCCTCGCGCACATTTGGGAGTGGCGCGCGAGGAGGCGAAACGCCGGGGCGTAGCTCCGCTGCCGCGAGAAATCACGGTACAGCGGACAGAGCTCCGGCGGGATCTCAAGGCGGCATGGAGAGTGCGATTGTCGCAACCCAGCGCTGGGCACGCCACAATTGCGGCGATAAGTCCCCTCTTTGAGGAGTGGCTAGAGAGGCGCCACGGCGTCCTCACCTTCCGCCTGACGCAGGTCCCCACCGGACACGGTTGTTTCGGGAGGTTCCTGTTCCGGATAAGGCGGGAGGAAACGCCCGGGTGTCACCATTGTGTGGATCGCCCGGAGGATACGGTGGAGCATACGGTGGAGGTCTGCCCGGCTTGGGCGGAGCACCGCCGTGTCCTCGTGGAGGCGATTGGCGGTGGCGATCTCTCGCGTCCGGCCCTGGTCCAGGCCATGGTACGGAGCGAGAGGGCTTGGGAATCCGTCACCTCCTTCTGCGAAGCAGTAATGTTTGCGAAGGAGGAGGCGGAATGCGTGGAGAGGCAAAGTTCGCGCCCTCACGGCACTAGCCGCCGCAGGAGACGCCCTGGGCGTCGGGAACCGCAGGCCGATTCCCGACCACCGTAGGCGTGGACTTGCGAACGGCGAGCAATGGGCAGCTCGCCGTTCTATAAGGACCAGGCCCGGGTCGACGGCGCGTTGTGTTCCACGCGCGCCTCAAAGAGATGTCAGCACCAATGACGGGGTCCGCTAGGGCCGATGCCTGCTGGGGTTGCGAGAAAGTCCGCAAGGGTTACCGTGGCCCCAGGCACCGGCAACTGAAGGAACACGGGTGGGTTTTAGTCAGTAAGAGTCTGTCACGCCCTCCTGCTCTGCCCAGAGCGGGAGAAGTTATTTGATGATATACCACCCTCAAAAAAAAAAAAAAAGGGTGATAAAGCAATTACCAGTTTGTCTATACGGGACGAGATTTCCACACTTGAGTACAAGTCGAAAATGTCTTAGATTGACACCAAAAACTATAACTTTGAACGCAAACTACATGACTCGGTGCTAAGAAAAGTTGGCATTTTAACCTGCGATTCTTCGTGATATTAATTAACATGAGGTTACAGAGGTGAATTACAGTATAATTACATTTTTCCAGTTATATTTTGATAACTTTTTCACAAAAAAAATATACCTTTGTGTAGTAACAAAAATAAAACATCATAAACGTAATAATAGCTCAAAATAAAACAACCAAAACGAAATACTGAAGGAGATTACTATCTAAATAGGTCGCGACTATTGAGGCGAAATGAGGAGAAAATATTATGTAGTAAAGCGGTCTTTATTTGTTTCCATACTGAGCTAATAATACAAGAAAATATTAACTTCTCAGAAATGTTGGTCTCCGTAGTAAATCAAACTTAAATATGTAAGAGCTTTTGTCCTTCATTGGCCTGTTTTTGGCAGTTTGTTAGAGTATTAAATATTACTACATAGGTAAGCACTTGAGTTGCTACTTCATAATAATGGTATAGCAGTCTAAAAATTACTTCTGTCTTCAGCGGTAAGATAGTGGTGCCGATTCTGTTGTACACCGAACTAAACTAACTAAACTATCACTAAAATTCCTTACTTTTGGCTATGAGAATCTTAACGCTATTCTGCAAAATAAAAACTCTAAATTTAAAAATAATTTTGACACATCTAAAATCAAATTTGGCAATTGCGACTCCACGTGATACTTGTTTGCCGTACCACGTGATTTTTTTTTAGAGCCAGAGTCGCGCATTTTTTGCAGCCTCGACATGTTTTGTATGGAATTTTTCACTTTTTGTATGGAAAATATGAAAAAAAAAATTTTTTTTTTACCAACACGTTGGATTTTAGATGTTCCGGGGATAAAGGGGGTCATAATTTTCATTATTTTTGCGATAGGACACACCGTTTTCGAGATATAAGCAAAAGAAAAGAAAAAAAGATACAGTACTGTTTTTGCATCTGAAGTCGAGGTGTTGGTGTGAATTTTAGTTCATGACAACTAATTTTATTCCACACCTTTTTAATCGCGATTGAAAACAGGCAGATTTAGTTACGACAATCAAAATTTTTGGTGAAAAACGTAAAATTCAGAATAGCAAAATTGCCATTTTCACTAAATTATAATCTCAGTGCCATCTTAGTGCTGTCAAACTAAAATTTGGTTAAGTTGTGTCACTTTAGTCAATTTCAGAATGGGAAATCGTCGTTTGACAGGAATAAACTAAATTTTGGTGATTTTTAGTCTAGTTTAGAGAATTTTGTGACAAGAGAATCGGCACCAATGTCACCGTTATGCTTGGAGCTTGCGTTTCAGTTAGACAAACACACAGCAGGCACAGTATCACGGGAGTATTGCTTTAAATGGTGAACAATGCAAACAGAGGACTCATTTAAACCAACTTAAGGCAGAGTAGGTAACTGGTTTACCCCTAAATAAACATCATAAATAACAAAGCTCCGCATTGTTGGATGCAAAGCTCGGATATCTAATAAAATGAGCACAGTATAATTAAATTAAAACCAATACAAAT